>PVLA01000273.1:0-643316 GCA_004027455.1 Hydrochoerus hydrochaeris
AAGAAAAAAGAAAGAAAAAAGAAAGAAAGAAAGAAAGAAAGAAAGAAAGAAAGAAAGAAAGAAAGAACTACCATTTGTGATGGGTCAGGCTCTCTTCAGTCTCTTAAAATCTCGATGTGTGTGTGTGAATCCCTTAGAAGCATGATTATTGGAAAGTCTGTGAAAGCCCAGACTTTCTTTAAAAATAACCAGAGCTACGTACATGTGCCAATTCCCCACAAGGAAAGCGATCATTATGTACTAGAAACATGCACAAGTGAAAAAAAAAAAGTGAAAGGAATTGATCAGAACCCCAAAGTGTCAAGCTAGTGAGGGAAAAGAAGTGGGTAAGAGTTACATAAGCAGCTCAAATCAGGGCACCCCGCCTCCTTCCTGAAATGGTGGGTGCATCTCAGCTGAGGCCAGGGATCTACCAGCGGAACTTCCTAGAATGTCTTCATAGGCCACCAAAGAAAGTGCTCAAAAAAAATAAGGGACATTTGAAATGGCATAGGAATCCGTTAGAAGAGCGCCCCACCTGACTGGACAGACTTGGTACAGTTTGAGTATGAAAAATAAAAACTTTCATTGAGCAGATTATAACACGGTGGATACCATCAGCGAGTCTCTATGGATTAATAGGTGGCTGAATAAATGAAAAAATAAATGATAAAAAGTGAGAGAATCCTTTCTACACTGTAATGCCAACTAATATTGTCACCTAACAAAAGAATGAAAATGTCACCATTTTTCAACCACCATAGAAATATTTGGTTCAGAGGAGAATTACCAATGGATACTGAGATCATGGATGGGTGTTTGATGAGGAACGAGTCACATATATAGTTTTCAAATATTTTCCCTTGAATGGCTTATAAATTGCAAAGGGAAAAGTAGTAACTTGACATAAGAGAATAGCTTTGAATGCTCCCTTAACCCAGCTGTCAAGGTGGGTGTCATCAGCCATGGACAAAGCTGGTCCTGGCTCCTAACGAGGCGTACTGAGAACACAGCACCTCTTCCCGCCAAAAGTGCACAACCCAGCTCTCACAACGCGACAGCACCCAGCACACCCGAGCTGAAAAGCGCTGTGCACACCCACTGGCCCGAGGCTTCGCCAAGGCTGGTTTGAAAGAAATAGGAGTTGAATACTATTACTACTGTGTTATTAGAGGAGAACAAAGCCTTTTGACAGATAGATGCAACGGTGGATTCTGCACTGGCTTCTGAACCACAGGAGAAAGTTCTGGATGATATTATTAAACAAAATTGACTTGGCCGGCATACGAATTTTGAATTAGTAGTTTTTATTAATGACAAAACTTCCAGATTTCAAAAGTTATACTATATTACATAAAGAACACTCTTAGGAAGTAAATATTGAAGTGCTTTAGACAAGAAATGGGGATGACAGCTTAAATTTATTCACAATTATCAGCAAAACAAACAAGACAGCAAGCATGTGCTTACAAATGGTGAAGAAAATTGGGAAACTGCCAGCCATCGGTGAACCTGGGTGAAACTGTATGAGAAATTTTGTAACTTTTCTTCTCTAAATTTGAAATGCTCTATAAATAAACTTACCACGATTTTAAGTAGTTGGGAGCAAACCCAATCCAGCATGACAATCCAGCTAGTGCTAGAGTCTTTAGACTTCAGCCCCTTAGAAGACCGGCTCACCAATTTTTCAGTGGGCAATGGACAGTTTCCCAAAGAGGTGTAGAGGAAGGGGTCTCTCGTGTCAGCGGGAGCCCAATGGACTTCACGTGACCCTGCCTGCTTTTAACCCCGTGGGACCTTGTTAGCTGTCTTCTTAGGATGGTTGACGGCTGCCCAGGGGAAATCCCAAGTCGTGGAGGTCTTCTCCAGGAAAGACCAGGCTCTGAAGTGCCCTTATTTGCTTACTCTGCCAGCCATCGTGACAGAGACTGGTCAAACACAAGCCGTGGATTTGGAAAGGGCTTCAAGGGACCCCTTTGGAGGGGCCACCCCATCACCACTAGACACAACAGGCAAACAGTAAGCTGCCTTTGCTGGCGATACCCTTGCTGGGTGGCCCCTAGAGCAGGAGTGAGCACTGGACACCTACAAAGAGTGTGAGTGGGACACAGGCAGCTGTGTGTGGATGTGTTCTCTGTCCTCCCGTCCACTAATACACGATGAGCTGTGGGATTTGGCTGGGGCAGCTGGACAGGGCAGGCCAGGATCCAGCTTTGACAGGGTGTCAGGCCAGAAGCATGGGACACCAGAAGAACAGGGACAGAGCTGAAGAGCCTTAAAGCTTTCTTCTGTCCTGAGACAATATGGAAGAGGGAGTATTTTTCTAACATAAAACAAATCACTTTACATAGTTTTTCTCATCCATTTCCATTCTGTCCTGGTAACCAGCCCTCTACCTGAGACTCCCAACACAGGCTTCGAGCCTCTTAATTCATACAACAGCTAATAACTTAGCACCTGCTTCATGGCAAGCACTGTTCTACATTCTAGATATACAGTACTAAAAGATACAATCTTCATTATTGTAAAATGAATCATTATATTGGGGTGGGCGCCAGAGGCAAGCATTTGACTGAGAATGAGATGAAGAGCTACTGTGAGTTTGGAATAAGATCTGGTTTCCACCTTCTAGATACAGGCTGAGAATCCAGCACCACAGTAATATAAAAAAGACTGTCTGGAGAGCCTAGTTCAACCACATTGGGTAGCAGTGGAGATCATAAAAATTGTATAAGCTCTTGACTCTCTCTTGGAGATAGAACCGATGGGATTTCTGGGAATAAGAACTGGGATATGAGGAGAGATAAGAATGACTCTGAGATTTCAGTCAGGGCAAAGCTGGCATTTCCATCAGCACAGCAGAAATGTACCAGTGCCCACCGGGCAGGTAAGCAGAGCAGGTCATTGGAAGAGAAGCTACTGCTAGAGATGACACTGGTGCACAAAGTTTATGGAACGAGAAATAAGACTGTACAATGTGGAGATTCTGTGACTTTTCATCGTGTAGCCAGCCTCAGTTTCTGAGGAATGCAGAGGGGAGCCTTAGAGAACAGGGAGCGCACTGCCCCGAGCATGGACTCAAATGCCCACCAAGACCAGCACTTGACCTGAGAAAGAATCCCCCGCTGGTTTTTAAAGAACGGCTTTCAGGGGAGACAATTCACTCGCTTCTTTGCTAAGGAGGGAAGGATCTGTTGCACACCTGAAGCTTAGAGGCCAGCACCGTCCAGGAGAGAACAAATCGGAACGTGAGAACGCGAACGGCCTCTGCAGAAAAGAACAGTAAAACACACACACACACACACACACACACACACACACACACCGTTTTCTCTCTCTCTCTTTGAGGAAGCCAAGACAATTCTAAAACATATTCAGAATTTATTTACTCTTTGTCCATCAATAATTATTATGATTACTTTATCCTTTTGCAAAAAAGAAAATCTAACTATTGCCATTACTCGGCTTTGCCCTCAGTGCAGGTTTCTTGCCTTCACCCTGAGCTAGATTTCTACACTGTTATGCAAAGAACATCTGTGTGACCTTTGAGCTTAGTGTTTTATTTTTTGTTTTGGTTTGGTTTTTTCGGTACCCGAGATTGAACTCAAGACCTCACGCTTGCCAGCATGTGCTGTGTCACTGAGTTCCATCTCTGGTCCATGCTTCAAAGGACCGAATTGTGACATACATGCATGAAATATAGCCCTGCTACTCTTTTCTTCTTCCTCCTTGTTCTCTTTTCTGCTCAAACCTCAAAATTCTCAGATCTAAAATCATACTTTAAGTAAATGAAAAATGAATTGATTGATTAAATGATTTGGTTTTACTGAATTGCCGTTTATGGAGGAAAAAAACTTCAAGATACTTTAAAGACAATTCCAAGAGGAAGGGGGAAACCGAGTCCAAGTGGACAGAAGGGGTGGGGAAATTTTCACATCCTTCTAGTTCAGCTCTGAAGAAAGAGTATGGAAAGGCTTTCTCAGCGTGGTGATTGGGAAGAAACCCAGCAGTGTCATTTAAAATTGCATTTGGCGCATATTCTCGGTAACTGGGAGACCCACATGGCGAGGGGACATGCACTTTGCAACTGCAAGTAGCCTGCAGGCGGGGATTGTGAATGCCAAGCTCCTGGGGAAGTGGTAGGTGACAGTGTATTTCCTCAGGGACAGCCAGCTGAGGTGCACACAGTGCGATCCTGCTGGGGCCACAGGGCCATTCTCGCTGGGTCCTTTGAGCCTGCATAACTCAAGTTCCTCGGTGTCCTGGGCCTCAGTCTTGGCTCTCCCGGACTCCTGCTCTTGGGACCAACAGGCTGTGGAACTCGGGAGGAGGTGCTGTGCAGTACAGCAGGATGAAGGATGTGGACTCCAGGCACCGGAGGGCACCGACCTGCCCAGAAAGGCAGGGTGAGGACCCCTCGCCAGAAGCCTTCCAAGGCTCCCCAGGCTGCCCGCCTTTTTGCTAAGCAATCTCAGTCTGTCCTCTCCCCTGTGAAAGCAAAGTCTCTGGCTGACCTTTTTTTGCTCATGTCTAAAAAACCCTTGTAGCAAAAATAATCCAGTTACACTTTCTACTTTGTTCTGAATTTTACTCATTTTCTACCTATTTCTTGTCTACCATCTAATCAGTATCACAACTGACTTTTCATATCAACGTCCATTTCTATGTGTTTACATTCATCTAGCTTTCCCAAGTGGGTACAAACCTTTTATTTTCATTTTATTTTAAAAAAATTTCCCCTTTTCTTGGAATGAGTCAGTGAACTGGAGCTTCAAAAAGTCTGGGTATTCTTTAGAATTTTTTTTTTTTTTTGAGAAAGAACAAAATCTGATTAAAAAGAAAATTTGGGTGCAGCCCCACCCCCAGGATTAATATAGAGAATAAATAGCTCCGTCTCGAGGCTGCCTATCACCACATCAAAACGAGGGTAATAAAAGCGCATCAATGATGTATTTGAATATCACATACAACCCTGGCAATATATTTCCTAGCACCGATGTGGGCATAGACAGACGGCAATCTTGCCAGTCCAGTGTCTGTGAATCCATCCAACATTTTAAGAAAAAATATAATATCCCTCACTGGGGCCCTGATGAAAGATAGCCATGCATAAGTCTGGCTGACAATGTGATGTCCCCACCATCCTCAGGTTATTAACAGCTGTCACTCCGGGCCGAAGCTCACCTGATCTCAGTGCAATTCCCCAGGAAATGATAGAGCCAATGGCGTCTATGAAGCGTGGCCACCTCCCCACAATGACAACAAAACGCCTCTCCTCGCACTTCTACTTTTATTTTATTTTTCTTTATATTTATTTATTTGATTTTTTGAGACAGCCTCTCACTGTGTACTGTAGGCTGGTCCTGAAGTTGTTTATGTAGCCCAAGCTGGCCTCAAACTCACGGTGACCCTCCCGCCACAGCCTCCCAAGTGCAGGGACTGTAGATGAGTGCCACCCAGCCTGGCTCACGAGCTTTATTTCCTGGGAGCACTGCCTGGCTGGAGGAGGAGCAGCAGTGGCCTAGTGCCGTGTTTAAAGGGGGCTCCAGATGGGCAGAGATGATGAAAGAATGATTGTAGTGAAACACTTTTCTCCCGGGTGTTAAATTTTGCATTCACAGTGTCCACAGAGCTGGTGAAACCAACAGAACTAATGAGATCCAGTGTCTTAAAGACCTGTGCTAACACTGGGGAAGGATGCCAAAAGAGCGGCCTAAGTGACTGAACAGAGGGCAGGGACCCGGGAGGGTGATCTCAAAAACCGTCTCTCCCAGCCACAAGTAAAAGCAGCAGAGCAGTATCTGTCCAGGGACAGGGGAGTGTTCATCTAAATCATGGTGAAGAGGCTCATGGAACCAGAATAGAACGTGAAGCCAATGGGTAATGATTTTCTTTAGCTGTTATATGGTAAATGGCACAAGAGGATTCCTCTGGGTACTCATGCATCTTTCTCACTTGCACAGATTTAAATATATTATCCGAAACAATGTTCAGAATTCTATTTCCCACAAATAGACCGGCTTAGGAGAGGAAAATAATATCTCTAACCTTTGACTCAGAAACCAAATCGCATTGCCTGGTCCCATTTACCCAGCTCTTTATTTTCAGATTGTCCTAATCGCTATGTGCACATTATCTCAGTTTTTCCTGCCAACAACTGTGTGGATGGCTGTTATTATTACTGTCCCTCCTCCAGGTGAGGGAACTGAGGGCTGGGATGTTAAATAACTGCCCAGCAACATGATCTTAATACGTGGTCACACCAAGATTCTAGCCCCAGAGACTCCAGCACCTCGATTTACCCACCGCCCCAACTTTCCTTGGCAGTTTTGGTCCAAAACCCTCTGCCTTCCTCCTCTGAGTCTTCCTTTGGATACAGGTGCAGGTCATGAAGGAAAATACTGTTACACAGAAGTATTTGCCACTTGACTCTTGGAGCAAGGGAACAGATGGGCGGGTAGGGAAAAGAAGTGTGTAGATCATCGGTGCTTCAAGGTATGACCTTCGATGTGAAGACACCATGGCACTTAACAGATGAGGAGAAAACAGCTCAGAATGGAGAAGTCATGGCTTGATCTAAGTTGTATAAAACACTTGCATCTGTGCTGGGATTAAGAGCCTGACCTCTTCACTGCTAGGACAGAGTCCTTCCCAAAACACTACCCTGTCTTCATGAATTCATTCCAGTTTGTGGATCAGAGTAAATGCAGGACGGCTCGCAAGGCTCCCTGACCTCTCCTGTCCGCTCAGAGCCTGAGTTGCTTTATGGTGTATGTGCCACACTTGTGCCATAGGAAACCAATCTGAATAAGACTTGTAAGTTATGTATTTGTCTGTGTGATGAATGTAAGAATTTCCTTGCAGCCAGTGTGCTCATTAATAGTTAAGTATTGTCACATGATCATTATTGAGGACATCCATCCTCTGGTGCCTGCTCTGTGGAAAGTGTGTGCTCCTGAAACCAAGATGCAAAATTGGCCTTTTTTATTCCATCTCTATCTGTTGGCTTCATGTTGCCTTACTGGACTTGAATGGGGCCTTTCACCCTTAGCAGTGCTGACCTTTCGAACCAAATTTCTGTGGTGTGCTCAGGGCTGTTTCCTGCATTCCAAGGTGTTTACTTGCAATCCTCCATGGCCTCCTCCACCTAAGTCACATTAAAATGTCTCTGGGCATTTCCAAATACATCACAGAGGCAAAATTGTCCTTGGGTGAGAACCACAGGGTGAGAGGACTCCTAAGCTTGCTTACCTGGCATTCTATTAACTTTTGAAAGCAGAGGATTGGCGGAGATGAACTCTAACTCCCTATTTGGAAATTCAGTGATTCATTTCCCCCCTTCTGAAACTGACGTTCCAGAGCTCATGATGCTTCTTGACAAAGCAGTCATGGGTTAAACCTGGGCGATGCCACCAAGTCAGTTTTCCAGGTTTACCAGTGTAAGCACAACTTGCAGATCTGACCATGCATTGGTGATAAGAAGCACAGACTAGAGAACACAGAATGAGCATTTAGTGAGCTACAGAAACAGTTGAACCCAGATAGAAAGCAGAAAGGACACCCAGTGTATCACAGAAAATGTAAGAAACACCTGTGGGAGCAGAAGAAGTGAGAAGGGGTGACTTGTTTTGGAGCCATTGGCCTGAGGGGTGACTCTTTATGGCACCTTCAGGTTTGCCAGAGACTCACAAGGTTGCCTGTACAAAGGGAAGTATGTCTGGAAGACCCTCTGAGAAAGCACTTTCCTGCCTGGAGTGGCTCACAGGTCATGTTTCATTATACATCTAACACATAGTTTGATCAGTTCCAGTTTGCAAAAGGCTGTCTTTGGAGATACGAGGATTAACTCTAAGACATTTGTCTCAGTGATACATAGTCAACAAAAGGGAATTGATAGGGGTGTGAGAAAGGATGAGGTGACACTTAGTGAAGACTCACCAGGAATAGCCTGTTGCATGTGAAAGTGGCTTTTGCACTAGTATTCTCATTTTTCTCCAAAGGAATGCTAATGCAGAATATCCTGGCCCTACTTGAGATGAACCCAAGACTGTTGGGGTCTTTTCTCCTTGAGTAACGATAGATCATTGGCTGATTTTAGTGTGAAGGATGGAATTTGCATTACAAATGTATTCTTATACAAAATTCTGACAAGAGCCAAGTAAATGTATAGCAATGAATCTGTATACTTACAATGCCGCACTGCAGCAATAGATGGCTGCCTATAATAACACCCTCCCAAGGACTAAGATTGAAAACAGAATTACATATTGATTTACAGTAGATTCATATCTTGGACCCAGCTGAAAGTATATATTGTCACGAGTCAGTCCATGCAAACTAAACTCTCCTGGAATTAACAAAGGAAGTATTTGTAAGGCTTATTTCTGTTAATGCCCTCTGTCTGATCTAAAGAGAACCTTTTCCTGCTATAAACAAGGATATCCTGGCTGCTCCGCTTTTGTGCACCTGGACCCTTTCCTTTAACAATCCTGAGGAGTGTAGAGTGCCGTGCCCCGCATATCAATAGCCAGGCAGTGCTTGGGAAAGAGGTGGTGGTTCCAGCCCTACCATCTGTGGCCTCAGCTAGATTTGTGGCTCATCTCCTCAACCTGAAGCACACCTCTCTTTATTTTGAGTGCACCAAGAATCAGAAATAAAAATAAAGTAGGACAAGTAGGCAAACATTAAAATGAGTTGTTACAGAACAGTTGTGCAGATTCTGATCTTCAGTGTCAAGAGAGCTTTTGCTACCACTGCACCTTCTCGTGAGAACACCTTGTGACAGGCAGTCATTAATAAGCAACCAGTGAGAGAATGAAAAGGGAAAGTGAGTCAGTTAGGATCTTCATTATGACTTAGACAAAGCACCTGTGACTGAGGAAGGAAAAGTGAACTGTAGCAATGGAGAAAAGAAGTCCAGTTACTGTTTCACTGTCTTGTCCACATTGACCAGAGATTTGGCTCTGGTAGGCTGACAGGTTGTCTGGATAAATAGGTGAGGGCCAGAAATGATCCTGGGTGACAGAAGCTTCTCCTTACAACCCATATCAGGAGCCCCAGAAGCACTGCCGAGGACAGCAGTGGCTTTGTAAATCAGGGAGGGCATTTGTCTGCCTGAAAGGCATTAAGTCAGCATTGGTATCAGCAACTCCACAGGTGCTCTCTCTCCCCCTTATTGGGGTGCAGCAGCTTTAAATGTGGACAGAGACCCTCTAATGAAAATGCAAGCAGAAGTCTTCAATCCTCATACCTTCCAGTTCGTAATTTACTTAGCTGTGCCTTGACATTCCTATCAAACCATAGAGCCACAAATTCACCACTAGCATTTTGGAACGGGCCGCAGTTCTCCTGCAGGGTAGAGGCCCTTCCCAAGTCTCCTCTTCAGTGGAGAAGAGAGAGTGGCCTGAGGGCCGAAACAGGTCTTGGCCTTGCTCCTGGCTAAATTTGCATAGAGGCCCTTGCTTTATTTTCCCAGATTCCCAAATGGAGGTGCCTAAAGAGGAAGTGTATTACCAAGGACTTTGCTGCCTACTAAGTCAAAAGCAGCTCTTCTTGGGGTTTTCTCATCAGGCAGCAGATAATGAGCCACGTCTGCCTCTGGGCAGGGTCTGCGGTCAGTGTTACCCTGAGTGGGTTTGGACCAGGGGAGGATGGGGTGAGGCGTGCTTGCAGAGGTTGATCTGCCAAGCCTTGCGTGCCCCTCGAGTAGCATCATGCATTCGTATTTGTGTTTACATAGTGTATATTTACTTTTTATTTCTGGCTCCTCCTCCCCCAGCCCGAGCAGCTGACTTCGACATGTGCGCCACTGTCTGGCCAGGGATGTGCCATTTGGGCTTCCCCTGGCTCTGCGGTTTGCTGCGTGAAGTATCATTAGTGGCTTCCACACCCTGGTCTCACCATCGTCCCATTTGCCATCTGGATGTAGCACGCTGCTGTGAGCACTGCAGCCCCCCCCCACAATTATGCAGGCCCTTACACTGCTGGGGGGTTCGTTCTTTCTTTGGAAAATGGGGATGTGATGTGCATAAAAGCTTCAGTGCTCATTTCATCATCTGAAGCACTTGATAAATTCTTTGGGACTCTTTCCGGTTGCCATCATCATTTCTTACAGCAAGTCTGTGGTTCGCCCGGCGGTGCACCCAGAGTGTCAGCGCTTGCTGGCTGGGTGCCTGCCTGCCGCTAGCAACCCACGGGTGGGGTGAACAGACATCCTGATGGTCTCCCTCTGCACAATCTACGAGACGTCTTTTACTTCAGTAGTTTTTGACTGAAGGAAATTGATAAAACTGTTGTCAAATTGGTGTGAGATTATATATCTGCTATTGAGCAACTGGAGCAAATGTTAGATGGAGAATGAGAATTTTAAAACATTAAAATGGTTCAATTTTCCTAGCTGGGTCTAGATAAAATATTATGTTATTTTAAAATGGTACCATTGGACAGGCTGATTTTCTCGCAAAATTTTTCTTTTTTAGTTTGTGACTCAATAATTCCAGTTGCTCTGGCTAAAAACCATCAAATCTCTTTTGGGTCTTTATTTTCTGCCACCAAATCACATCTGTGGTCACCCTAACATCTTCACTCCCAGTGTCTTAGTGCCGTACTCTCGCCATCTGTACGTTAAAACTGATTCTAGTTTTGGCAATGATCTCTCTGGTGATCCTTTCACCTTCAGCATCTGCTCATTTCCATCTTTGTCTCACTGGTACTAAACAACAGCTCTGTTGCACACTCAAGTCATCAGTGACTTCATGAATCCATCTCTAGTCTTCATTTCTGTACAAAGACCTTTTTGCGTCATTTAGTCATATAATTTTGGGGGCAGCATAGGGACTGAGCTTAGGACCTTTGCATTTAGCTACATTTTTCCTCTTTAAAGACATTTTTTATTTTGAGACAGGGTAGTTTAATTATGTAAATCATATTTACATCGTATAAGCTCTCCAATCAAACCTTTAGGAACTACAGTTAATCTGAATAAAATTTCTTTTTCTTGAAATCTGTGCTTCGTTAGCACCACAGCTACATAAATTATAGTTGTTTTAATTATGTGACATATGCTGTCCTTTTAGTCAACCTCATATTTCATCTCCAGCCACCACTTCACCAGTGCAGTATGGACTGAGGTAGACGCAAACCCATGTTGTTTTTCCGGTTACACCTTAAAACTGTAAAGTTTAAGAATACATAGAAAGTGGCTGATGTGCCTAAGAACCTATGATGCATCTACGAAATACAAGTTGTTCAAATTTATTTTTCCCTGTTAATATTTTATTCATATTACATCTTGAGTTAGCTAGTTTCATGATTGAGTTCTGACTGAGAGTGACCTTTATAGGAAAATTATGCTCACGGTTCGATTTTGACTTCAGTATTTTTCTCTACAGCTTAGTTGTGAACCATGATCCATTTAATTAAAATCCACTTTTGTAGACAAAAGAAATCAAAAATCTGAAAAAAGTGAAATGTCACGTTCTCCAGCCGTCCCCTTGAGTGTCCCGAATTTCCTCTTGAAGCATTGCTGAAGACGTTTATAGGCCGCTTTCACCACAAATAAACCCTACTGCCAGCTGAGCCTGAATCAAGATGAGCTCACGTCTTGGACGTGTTATAACTCCCAGTGTCTCCCCGTTGCAGGGTCGCTGTGCGTCTGTGCCTCCACTGTGGGCCACATCCAGGATGCATACTTTCAGAGCACAGAGAGGCGGGTGCCAGGACACTGCCCAACGGGGAAATGCCCGAGAAATTGGGGAAGTATTGCTAAATAAGGCCTTTTTCCCAGAGCTCCGTGAGTGAGTGCAGGCTGAGCTTACTCTGAGTAACTGAACTCTGAGACCCCGCAGCCAGTGACACTCACACTCGCCCTCCGTCTAAGGAAGGGACAGGAGAGGAAGTGATGATGACTGCTCAGTGCCCTGAACAGGCCGCGGTCTGCCTGCCTTGAAAAAGCTCCGTCAACAGATCGTTAATTTCCCTGCTTTCTCCCTCAACAGCACTGCGCCTGCTGGTGAGAAGCAGTGTGCTGGTCCATCTGCGCGCTCTCACCTGTGGACACCAGAAGCTGTCTGATGGCTCCTGCTTTTGGCCCACTGGGCTGTGGCGGAGCAGAGACAGAGCTGTGCAAGTTGGTAATTGTTTCAGCCCGGAACTCTTGAATGATGAAAAAGATTAAAAGGGAAGGAAAACAGCTATTATATCTCTTTCTTGAAAAAACTTGCACTGTGAAAGGCTCATTAACATCATTAGTTTTCCATTAACCTCGAGCTAGACAAATAGGCTGGAGGTAATTTCAGAGCGTAGAGAGAACGAGAGAAAGAGAAAGGAATTTTAAAATTATCTTGGTGTAGGTGACATTTTCCAGCTATCTGGATTGAACATTTGGACAGACACCAGCAACTTTAATGCCAGGCTGGCATTGGAGTGGAGCCAGAACTCTGGCTGCTCGGCAAGGCTGTAGGTAATAGTGAGTGGAGAGATTCATTGATTGGGACAAAATGAAATTCATTTTAACACGACAACTCATGAAATCTTGCAAAGGAACATGGTGTGATACAATACGAGCTTAAAAAAATGTCTGCCACACAATTACGCTCCATTGTGTGAACAAGCAACTTTTCACCTTGTGATTATAACCCTGTCACCTTTTGTTTTATTCTAATCTGCACCTCCAACCCTGGCCCTCCTCCTTTGATCTTAATTTTTACAAAATTTGTAGATAATCTGGGACTCAGTGCAAAGCACTGTTAAAGCTATTAGTCTTCAGGAATAGAAAGAGCACTCCTTTAGATGGAAGCATATTTTAAGTTTTATTCTTGACTAATCTCAAAATATAATGTGGATTCTAGTGATGGAGTATTTCCCTCCACAAAAATAAGATCCGCAGTTGGAAAGTACTCCCCTTGGAGAACAGTATGTTTACCTGTTGATCAGAGTGGAATAAGCTATACAATTATAGTTGCACAATAACCTTCTGTAAACCTAAACAAATAACAAAAAATAAAAATGTCTATATTGTCACTAATATATTAAAATAGTGCTGTGGTTTTATTATTAATTTTAGGTGTAGAATGATTAGTGTTAAGATTTTATTTTTGAACTCATTTATGAGAAGTTGGTGATGGTAAATAGAGGAACGATTCCTTCAGCAGTCACTGACGCCCTTCCTTCCACTCCCAGAGGCCCTGCGGCTCTCTGCTGAGACGGTTACGTGGCACCTCCTGCTCCACAGTCCATAGCCGTAAACTTAGCAGTTCAGAGAGATGTCAAGAGTTTCCCTTCACACAGACACACAAACACGAATAGTCAAAATCAAGCTTGGCCTGGTATAAAAACGTTCTTTGCCCAGCATCATGGATATTTCAGAGGTTTTCTGATCTTTCAAGAAATTATCTTCACCTTCACGGGGCTGTTTAGGCTTCGGGGGGACATTTTTCTAGGAGACTGATCAGAAAATGCGGACTTGCCTTGTGCTTTCTGTCCCGTGCTTGCAGGGCACCTCCCTTCAGCGGTGCCCACCTCAGACCCTGCGTTTCTTATCACGGCCAAGCCTGTGCTGACACGGCCTGGCTCAGGGTCCACATTCACACCAAGCCCCACTCTTGGTCTTGTACATTCTGTGAGTTTTGATGCCCGATGTGTAACGCCATGATCCAGAGTGATAGTATCATAAATAATAGCTTCATAGCCCTAAAGGTCTGCCTATTTGTCCTTTCCTCTCTCCTAACCTTGGCAGTCAAGGACCTTAGTGTCTTTACAACGTCATCTCATTGTGATCATTCAGGATGTACTTTTTTTTTTTTAAGACTGACTTTTTTCACAAAGCGTATTGATATAACTATCTTCCATGCTTTCCCATGGCTTGGTAGCTCATTGCTTTTCAGTGTTGGATAATAGTCAAATGTCCAGAAATGCCACAGTTTACCATTTGCCTGTCTCAATAACAGCTCAGTAGCTTCCAAGTTTTGACGATTATAAACAAAGTCCCATAAAGTCACATGTGCAGATTTTGTGTTCACATAAATTTTAAGTCCTTTCTGGAAAATTCTGGGGACTTTGATCATTGGATAGTACAGTGAAAATTATGTTTAGCTTTGTAAAAGTTACTAAACTGTCTCCCAAAGTAGCCATGCAGTTTCGTGTCCCCACCACTCATGAGTGAACACACCTGTTGTTCCCGACCGCCAGCACTTGGCGTTGCCAGTGTTTGGGCTTTGGCATGCACATGGGCACCCACTGGCATCGCCTCATCCTGATTTATAATTCCCTAGGGACATATGATGTGATACATCTTTCCTTATGTTTTTATGCCATCTGTTTATCTTTTTTACTGAGCTGTCAGTTCAAGTATTTTGCCTATTTTTTAAATGAGTTGTTTATTATTGAGTTTTAAGAGTTCTTTGTATAGTTTGCATTACAATCCTGTATCATATATGTCTTTTGTAAATATTTTCTCACAATTTGCAGCTTTTCTTCTCATTCTTTTGACAGTGTCTTTCACAGAACAGAAGTTGTTCATTTTAATGAAATGTAACTTGTCAACTATTTCTTTCATGGATTGTTATCTTGGTATTAGGTCTGAAAAAAATCATTGTCATACCCAACAATATTTAGGTTTCTCCTACATTATTCCAAGGAGTTTTCCAGTTTTCATTTTACATTTAGGTTTATGATCTATTTTCAATTAGTTTTCATCAAATTGTGCATGGTTTGTCTCTAGATACATTTTTACATGTGGTTTACTTGTTCATGGACCATGTATCCAAGACTATCTTCATCACATTGCTTTATTCTTTTGTAGAAGATCAGCCAGCTGGAATTGTGTGGCCCAGCAGTGGGTTCTCTATTCTTTTCCATTATCTATTTACCTATTCTCTCATCAATGCCACTGTCTCGATGCTGTAGCCCTACAGTAAGTCTCAAAGGCGTGTATCATCAACCCTCGGCTTTATTTTCCTTCAGTATTAAATTACTAGCTTTTGCTTCTCTATACAAACTTTAGAGTTAGTTTGCTAATATCCAGAAAATAACTTGCTGAGGCAATTTATGGGCAATGCATTGAAACTGTAGATCAATTTGGGAAGAACTGACATCTCGATAGTCTTAAATCTTCCCACCGTGTAGATGAAATATCTCTGCATTTAACTCACTCTACTTGGAATGTCTTTGTTCTCCTCAAGCAGAATTTGTAGCTATCATGTATATGTTACTAGATTCACCTCAACTATTGCATTATTCGATTTATTACCAACTACTTCAAGTTTCTAATGTAAGAGTGGGTGCGTTTTTAATCCTAAACTCCTTTGGTTTATTGTGGCAATAGAAAAGAGATTGAGCTTTGGATCACAACTTAGCACCCTGCAAGTCTTCTGTGATCACTTGTTAATTTCAAAAAGGGTTTTTGTCTTTTTTATTTTCTACATAAATGATCATGTTATCAGAAAATATATTTTTATTTCTTCCTTTTCAATAGCACATCTGTTATTTTATTTTCTTGTCTTATTTCATTAGCTAGGACTTCAGTTATGGTGTTGAAAAGCATTGGTAAGAGGAGTCATCTCATCTTGTTTCTGGTTAGAGCAGAAAATCTAGTTTTTCACTGTTATGCCTGATGTTGCCTGTAGATGTATTATTATTATTATTATTATTGTTATTATTTTGTAGATTCTCTTATCATGTTGAAGAAATTCCCCTCTAGTCATGGTTTGCTGAGAATTTTCGCTGTTAATGGATCTTGGGTTTTGTAAGATGTTTATCCTGCATCTGGTGATATGATCATCAGATTCCCTCCTTTACCCTGTTGACCTGATGGATTACATTCACTGTTGCACAAGTGTTCAACTAGCCTCAGATACCTGAAATGAATTCCACTTGGTAGTGACATGTATGCCTTTTTGTTCATTGTTGGATTCAATTTGGTAACATTTTCTTGATGATTTTTGATGTTATATTCATGAAAAGGAATGGTCTCCAATTTTTTTAATGTAGTTTTTCTCTTTTAGTATTAGAGTATAGCTGATCTCACAGAATGAACTAGGAAGTGTTCTATTTCTTTGTATATTTGTAAAAAAACACAAAATAATTGGCATAATTTTCTCTTAAATATTTGGTAGAATTCACTTGTGAAAAAATTTGTGCCTGTTGGTTTCCATTGTGGAAGGTTTTGAACTACTAACTCAGTTTATTTAATAGGCAATGGCTTTATTTCATTTTTTCCTCTTGTTAGTTTTAACAAATTATGTCTTTCAAAAAATTATTCTGTTTCACATAGGCTATCAAATTTCTGGCCATAAAGCTTGCTTATATTATTTCTTTGTAATTCTTTCAGTGCCCATGGGATCTGCATTGATATCACTTTTATATCTGATATTAGTAAATTGTGCCCTTTTTTTTTTTCTTAGTGACATGGCCTGGATCAAAGTTTATTGGTTTTATTGATATTTTCAAAGAATCTTTTTTTTTGTTTTGTTTTGCTTGTTTCAATGATTTTCCCTGTTGATTTCCTTTTTTTCAATTTCATTTATTTTTGGTCTAATTGTATTACTTTTTTCCTTCTGTTTATTTGAATTTAATTTATGCTTCATTTTCCATTTTTCTAAGATGGAAACTTATGTCATTGATCTTTCTTCTTTTCAAATATAATTAATGCCACAAATTTTCCTTTAAGAATGGTTCAGCTATATCTCACACAATTTTGTTAAGTTGTACTCTCATTTTCATTTTTCAAAACATTTAAAAAATTTATTTTGAGATTTCTCATAGATAACTCATATCTATCTATCTATCTATCTATCTATCTATCTATCTATCATCTAGCTAGCTAACTCTAGCTTCTTGTCTATTTATTCTTGTAACATTGCATATAGAACCACAGAGCTCACATGTGGTAAGCACTCTACCACTGATCTACATCTCTTGTAGTTTTTCTTCTTCTTGTATTTTGAGACAGACTTTAATATATTTAGGCTGAAATTGAACTTGTGATCCTCTGGCTTCAACCTTCTAAGCAGCTGATAACCTATGTTTAAATAGTTAATAGGGTTTGTGTGTGTGGAGGGCGGTGTGGGTGTGTTTAATCTATAACTGTCTCAAGATTGCCATGCTCTTTATTTGGTCCTGATTTCCAGTTTCATTTCATTCTGGTCTGAGAGCAGACACTACACAGTTTCTACTCTTTTAAACTGCTAAAGCATGTTTTCTGTCGCAACATGTGGTCTGTCTCAGCAAATGTCCCATGTGAGCCTGAGAAGAATGTGTACTCCTCCGCTGTGGGAAGAAATAGTCTACAGATGTCAGTTGTGTCCAGGTGGTTAACAGTGCTCTTGAGATCAACTCCATTAGTACTGGCCTTCTGCCTTTTGGACCTTTGGATAGAGAGGTGTTAAAATTCCCAACCAGAACAGTGGATTCACCTGTTTCTCCCTGAACTTTTCTCTCCAGTTTTTCATATATGTTGCTGCTTCGTGGTTGACTAGTATATATTACGGATTGGTATGTCTTCTCCAGGTCTTGGCCGTTTTATGAATACGAAGTGCTCCTCATCATCCTTGATAACTTGCTTTTCTCTGAAGTCTTTTCTTGAGTGGGCGGGAATGGACCCAGTGTCTTTACACTGAACTGTGTGCTTGGCCTTATTTATTTATTTAAACAGAATTGTGCTCTCTTGCCCATGCTGGGCTCTGACTGGTGAGTCCTGGAATTGGAAGCGTGCACCTCAATGTCTGCTGCTAGTATCTGCTTTCTAAAATTAATATAACTACTTTTAGTTTGTTGATTATTGTCATCTTGTTGGATAGCAAAATTGTTATTTAGTTCATTTATTTTTCCTTTTTATTAGCACATATATTTATTCCTTTATTTTTAATGTCTGTACTTACTATTTATAATGGCTCTCATAAACCACGTACAATTAGTTCTTGTTTTTTGATCCTCTGTGATGATCTATGTCTTTTAGTTAACACGTTTAAAGTAATTGTTGGCACAGCTGAATAAATAGCTAATATTTTGTTACTGTTTTGTGTTTGTTACCTTCTCTGTTCCTATTTTTGTCTTTCACACTTTTTCTTCCCTTTGTAGATTTAATTCAACATTTTATATGATTCTATTTTTTCTTTCAGTATCTCTTTAACACAACAATTACACGGCACTTATTACTTTTGGAATCTTTAGTGATTGCTGTGGAGCTTGCACTATACACCTGAAAGTGTTCAGGTCCACTTTCTAATACACTAGACCACTTTATGTGTCAAATTGCATCAAATTACATCAAACTACAAAGCAGTCTTTCTGTCATCGCTGTCATTCATTTCACTTCTACACACACACGTACACACACACACACACACACACATATACTGTTTCTCCCTTGTTTCAACAATGAAGACAATTAAAAATTAGAAAACTAACAGTTTTTATTTTAGCATCACTTATTTTCCAACGCTTATTCCTTTTTACATAAATTTTAATTTTTGACCTACATAATTTTTCTTCTCTCTAAAAAAACCTTTTTTTTAGTGTTTATTGCAAGGCACATCTTCTGGCAACAAATTATGACACTTTTTGTTTGTCTAAGAAAGACCATTCCTCCTTCACTTTGGAAGGATAATTTGGTCCAGTGCACTGTTCTTACTGTTTTATTTTCTCCACACATTCTCTTCATTCTGGCATTATTTCTGAGGAGATGTTGGGTATAATTCTTACCTTCATTCTTTTATATGGAAGGTGGTTTTGTTCTCTGGATTTTTCAAGACTTTTTGTTATTTTTGGTTTATGAAATTTGAACATGAATGTGTAGTCTTTTTCACTGCATTCTTGGCTATTGCATCTGCAGTTCCAAATAAAATTGTGTCCTTCAGTAGCTGCCAGATGAATTTCTCTTCTGCCTTGGACCTGGGAAGTAGACTCATCTCTACCTGAGAAGAGTCAAGGTAAAGTGGGATTTATAAATGCATAAGCTTTCTGAATTCTCCTTTGAAGCTCCTAAACCAATTCTTTCATCATTTTGTTTACTACTTCTCTGAAAAATACTACTAATTATTGCAAGATACCAATGATTTCAATAATAGGATTTTCCCTTCATTCTTCCCCATAACCCAATTCGGAAATTATCTCGCTCTTTCTCTTTGACTGATTGGGTTTGTATTCTGTCTTATTCACCCTCACCAAAAGCATGAGGTTGTAAAAAAGCATTTACATTAAAATCTCACTTCATCAGTGAGGACACACAGTCACATCATTTTAGGTTGATTCAGTGCAGTACCAGGTGGTACAGAAAAACAGCTACACACAACCACGGCGTGTACAACTTCAGTATCTAATGGCACTGCTGATTTCTCTGTGAGAAATTATTTAATTCCAGCACATCATAATTGAGCTTGTGTACTTAATATGAACAGCCAAATAGAGCAATATTTGCTCAAGCATGCTGGTATTTGAATACTCTGCATCGCTAGGGTAAAAACTAAATGATATCTCCCAGCACTCTCTTCTCATTTACGTTGTCATGGAGCTTCTTTCCCAAGCCCAAACATCTGTTAGATTCATGCTTCAAGATCCTGTTGTTATCGACTCGTTTCTAGCATCTCAGGAGGACTTCAAGGCAGATGTTTGAAAGTGCAAGCACACAGCTCCTTCCAGACACTGATACCTTAATATGCTGTGACTTGGTGGTGTCTTGCTCTCTCCTGCTATCAGAATGAGTAAGGACTTGCCCTTAGTTCTGGTGATCTGAGCATTCATCTAGACCTTTGTGCCAAGACATGGTGCACTAACAAGGTAACTCGAAAATCCTTCGGAGCAACTTCGGCTTGCCAACTACTGTAGGTCCCTGACGTGGAAACTCTGCAAGGACTAACAGGCTGGAATAATTTGCAGAGGGCCTGGAAATGTTAACTATGGCTCATTAAGGTAATTATGAGGGGTTGTGGACTTGAAAATCATCTCTGAGCATTTGCCTTGGATTTGTGGCTTTTTCATAGTGGAGTGTCAGCCTTAAACTTTGTGTGGTATATTGGCCTTTAAGCAAATGCACTTCCTGTAAATGTGTCTCTCAGACTTACTTTCTTGATGGAAATACATTTTTTCATTTAAAGAAACTTTGGTCTGCAAGCTTCAAAATCAAAGTAATTAGAGCTATTCTAATAATATTCTCAGGAGGTGAGCAATTAAGCATACATAGTTTATCCTGGGTCCGGGTAAGCAGAGCAATGTCAGTACCCAGGCCTGACACTTAGATGCACCAGGGAGTCTGATTTTTAGCACTAAGATCAGAGGTAGCAGGAGCAAAGTCTACCTGGCCAGTGCAGATGCCGCACACCTTCACCTTCTCATGCTTCTGGTGTTGACCAATCACTGTTTTCCCCGTAAGATGAAATTTTTCATGTCAGTTGAATTGAGTAGGAACAGAGGTGAGATTTGCATTAGAATCTTTTGCCATCACATTTAGGAATTCTCATGGTTATCATTTAAAAAATTAAGTGCAAACAATGAGAAAAAAGTAGAGAAAGTAAAAAATTAAAAGCAGATTTCTAATTTTAGCATAGAGACACTAAAAAATCTATATTCAAAATCAATCTGCCACATTACCTGAAAAACAATCAGTCTACTCCAGTGAGACTTTTTAAAACTACATCGAATGAATGCCCATTACCGCCGCTCTGGGCTTTTGACACACACAGACCTGAGTTTGAACAGCAGTTCTACTTTCTGAGGATAAAACCTGTGTCAGAGGGCTGGGGATTTAGCTCAGTGGCATAAGCACCTACCTGACAAGCACCTGCCTGGCAAGCATAAGGTCCTGAGTTTGATCCTTGGTACCAAAAGGAAAAACAAAAACAAAACGAAAAAACAAACAGCTGATGTCACAGGTGGGTGTGGGGCTGTGGTCCCTGTTGTCATCACTAAAGTCAGCGCTCCCATCTAGCCGGTGCTCAGTAAACTGTAATCACTACACTTACCGTGCACTTCCCAGGAACTTGGCTGCAAATGTTTGAATGCAATTCTGACTCATCAAGGGAAACTGGCATTTAGTAGATGGACCTTGTAACTCTCTGAAAACCTTACTCTGGAATGGAGTGGATGTGGCTGGTCTCAGGCATAACTGTCCGTAGGAGCTCAAATGCTGTTTCCAGACCCTCTCTTCTATTGGTCTCTTCTTTTCTCTCCTTCCATCAGTCTACCCCTCACTTTTGCTCCTTTATGTACTCAATGGATTTTTAAATTTCATATTGTAGCCCAACATCCTCCCTGGAAAGAGCAAGCCAAGTAAGATCCCTTCACTTCTGTCTTGCAATAGATTATTCACCTTCTCTGTGGTGTCCATGCCAAGGTATCAGTGAGGTCCCTTGCCCACCTTGCACTAGACACCACCCCCTCATCGATTATCTTAGTTTGTGCCGCTAATGAGGAACCACAGGCCAGGCAATTTATGAATAACTGAAAATTCGTTTCTCACAATTCTGGAGTCTGAGAAATCTGAAAGCAAGTTGTTAGGGTGGAAGTGTGGTGAGGGTTGCTGCCTGCTTCCAGGGTGGGGTCTCATCCTTCAGCCCTTTCATGAGATTGCAAGGCCATTAAAGCACGTGCTGTCGTGCCTTTGGCACCTGCTGAAAGCCCACCTCTTAACTGGGGGTTAAATTTTAGCACATCAATTTTGAAGAATATTTAGATTACAGATTCTTCCCAGGACTCCAGGACTTGTGTCTTTTTATGCAAGATATACTAATTGCATCCCAGTATCAAAAAAGTCTTAACTTGATCTCGCACAATTTCAAAATTCTGACGACTAAAGGCTCATATAAAGGTCACCTGAATCAGGGTCAAGTGAGGGGTGTAATTCATTGTAAGGCAAGTTTCCCCCTGGCTGTGACCCTTGAAGCCAAATAAATTAGAAGTTTTCAAAATACAATGATGAGGCAGGCATAGGAATGCTATTCCTATTCCAAAACAGCTTAATAAGAAAGAGAAGTGGGCAAACAACTTTAAAATTTATGGCTAGAGAACAATTGTATTGAACTCCACATCCCGCCCCTGGACAGGCGGAGGCCGGCGTGGCCCCCAGGCATCAAGCAGCCTTTCCCCATAGCTTTGCTGACCGAGCCCTGAGGTTGCACACCCCAGGTGGGCCCTGCACACTTATGGCTTTGAACTTAGGTTGACTTAGCTCTCCCACGGAGCCCTAGACATCCCTCTCCCACTTCCGTGGAGATTCTCTGCCTGGGCCTTGCGGTTTCCTGAGGCATCTTCCGACCTCTGGGTAGAAGCAACTCTGCCACACAGCTCGCCCATCCTGCAGAATCCGCACCAAGTGGAGGCTACCAGGCCTGGCTCTGTGTGCTCTCTGGAGAGGCAGCTCTGAGACCAACTTGAGTTTCAGAGAGGGTGGGGAGGGAGCATCCCTCCAGAATGTGCCAGACAGCGACAGGAGACAGCCCTGGGCAGGCAGCTCCAAGGTCTTAGAGGTGTCCTGCAGCCCTCCTCTTTTACTTCTTTTTCTTCTGATTCATTAAGCTTTGCAGGACAGAACCCAGGACTGACACATGCTAGGCATGTGCTCTGCCACTGAGTTATAGCAGCCACTGGGCCCTTTCTGTGAAACCATTCAGGCCTTGGGGCGTTGGTACCTCTGAATTGCCATCTGGACCACTTTTTCCATTGTTTCAATGACTAGCATCTGCTTTTCTTCCATAGACTAATCTCCTTGTCAAGTAGTGGCTTTGCTATACCTTGATATTCTATCCCCAGCATGCTTTTTTATCCTTCACAATCTTGCCAGGTTGAAAATATTCCAAAATTTTAAGTTCTGCTTCCCCTTTAAAGATAAATTCTGTCTTCAGTTTACTTCTCTCTCCTTGGATTTTACTACAAACTGGTAAGGAAGTCATACAGCTACCTGAACACTTTTGCTTAGATACTTCTTCCCTTCCAGTTCATTACACTTAAATTTGCTTTCTACAAAGTACAACATAGACACAATTCTGCCAAGTTCTTTGCCATATTGTTTTGGCCATTCCTCTGATTTCCAATACTTTATTCATTTCCTTCTGTGACTTCATCAAAGTGGTCTTTAGTGCCCATATTTCTGCCAAAACTTTGTTCATGACCACTTAGATAATCTCAAAAAGGCTCAGGCTCTCTGTACTGCCCTTTCTGCTGAGCCCTCCTGGAATCTCCCTTCATGCTCTGCATCTCCAGACTCTCCCATGTTAGACCCATTGTCTTGTTTCAAAGCCACCTTTGTAGTTTAAATATTTGCTGCAGCAGCACCCCTCTTTTCTGGTTCCCATTTCTGTATGTATGGGGTAATTTATAGAAAAGCAGAAATTTATTTCCAACACTTTTGCAGATTGGGAAGTCCATGGTCAAGGTGCTGGCAAGCTGGTGTCTGGTGAGGCTGCCTTCTGATTGATTCCCTGATGGCCCCTGGTTGCATTGTCCTGCAGAAGGGACAATGGCATGTCCTTCCTTGCAGGGTAAAGTGGTAAGAGGCAAACCAACCCTCTCAAGTCCTCTTATGAAGTCACAGAATCCATTCTTTAAGACTCTGCCTTCATGCTTTAGTAGCTGCTGAAACTTCCTCTACTTTTGCTGCCTAGCATGTTGACAGTTAAGTTTTAACATGAAAAATTCGGTGATATTCAGAAAAAAACTACCAGGAAACTGTGTGGCAGTCATATACTATATACATGGACACTAACACCATAAAACTGTATTGGAGACCAATCCCAGAAAGAAAATGATTATCATCATATTAACAGTACCAAGGATTATTCATCAAAATTACTGTTAAAGCTGAGTATATAAAAATTAAATCTCTATCCTTAGATGATTTAAAGTCTAATGCAGTAGATAGATGATCATAGAATTGCAAATTAGAGTGTAGGGGTAGAAAAGGTATAAAATGTGAAGGAACAAAGGGCTGCCTGACTGTGGAGACCTGGGGATGGAAGGGAGGTTACCCACACAAAGGGGGAGCCAACAGAAGGTAGAAACAGGGGAACAGGGGATGGGGCTGCACGCACCGCCTGGCTCAGGTGAGAAGGAGGTACTGAGGCAAAGAGAGCTTCCAGTAGGAAACCACCCAAAGGCTGCTGTCTCTGGAGCTGGGTGGATTACTATGGTTACTTAGAGTCTCCTGCTGAGGTGTAAAGAAATGCAGGAATAGTTCCCTGAAAAGCCCAGTAGGACAAGCACTGTGAAATACTTTTCTTGAGATGTGAAGGGGTAGATGGTGGAATTCAGATGGTGGAACCCATCAAAAGTTTCAGTTAAGAGAACCATATCATCATATTTTTGGTGTAATGGAGGGGAAGAGACAAAGCATCTTGGGAGAATCTTAATAGCACTGGAAAGACACTCTTCACTGTGCAACTGGAGAGGAAAAGACTAGATTTGACAACCAGGCAGAAATCATAGGTCCTTTGGCCAGCGAAGTTTCAAGAATGAGAAGTCCATAGTGACACTCAAGTGCTGCTGCAGGCAGAGGATGCCTGGGATAGGAAATAGTAGAGAAGGACCCGGCTTATGGGAGAAAGACCTGAGTTCCCATATGAGTATGAATGTTGAATTTGAAGTGTTTGTCAAGGAAGATTTTAGTTAATCTACAACTTCACTTTGCTTCCTTTGCTGAAGATAATAAACTCCCGCTGGTTTTCAGACTCGTTCTGTGGGACATTCATGTATTCTGCTTCCTTTGACTTCAGGGCTCTTTGCTGCTTTTTCCCAAGTCAGGTGCAATCCATTGCCAAATTGCCGTTCAATAATTATTTATTCTAGGAGTTCCTGCTTTTCCCTCTTATCGTGCTGTGTCATGCCCAAAGATTTCTCCTTCATACCCTAATTACAGTTATCACTCTGGGTTTTGTTAAAGAGTGAATCATATATGAGTAAAAAGGAAGAGGACATCTTTACTGAAGTCTTTTGCAGTAAGGGAGAATATTATCTAATGCAGGAAATGGACTGAATTCAATTCTGAACATAACAGAGACATGCAGAGCTGTGTGGTCAGTGGGCCAGGGGAGGGAGTAGAGGGAAAATTACTAGCTAGAACTCAGGTAGGTGTCAAAAGTGGAAGTAAAAGGGTTTTGATAGAATATCAAGTGCATGTGATGAGGATTCATGATAACCTGGCATGGCGGGATCCTTTGCTAAAACTGGGCCGAAGACAAATCAGCACGGAAGAGGGTTCAGAGAAGCCTGACAGGTTTGATCAAGAAGGGAGTCTTTGTCGATTTACACCGATGATATTTTGATGACTGTGCCTCCCACTAGACAGCAGCCTCCACAAGGATAGACATCTTGTCAATTTTTGTCCACCATTTCATCCCCAATGCCTAGAACAGTACTAGGTACTTGGTATGTGCTTCATAAATATCTATCCATTAAATCATGGAAAGAAAATTGTAGCCAGCCCTCCACAATGCTAATAAATACCTCAGATAATCAATTTATAAAAAGGAAAGGTTTCTGTTGATACTTGATTTTGAAGAGATCCCTCCTCCAGCAGTGCCGCTGGGGGCTAAATCTTTAACTGAGGCACAGAACCTTTGGAAGACACTGAAGATCCTAAGTGTAGCAAGTGGTGTCTGATTTGGGGTTTCTCTTGCTTCAGTTTTCCTCTTCACCCCAACCCTGAGCCACTGGACCTTCATGGGGTTGGTTGAAGTCCTCTCTTCTCAAGAAAGCCTACTCTGTGTTAGTGCCAAGTGCATTCGACGTTTCAGAACCTTGTAAGTAGCTATTGTCTGTCATCCCTCTGGCCCTTAATATATTCTTACTCATTTCTTAACAAATTCAGCGATGCAACTCCCATGCCAACTAAATTACATGCCTAGAGAGAGCAGCAACCTTGTTAGAAGCCTTTGTTTTGCCTTTAGCACAGATAATGTGGCTATTTCCCAATACATGTTCAGTAAATATCTCCAACAGATAAATAAATTCATTAATTAATACAATTACTGCTTAGCCCTAAAAATGTTTTTAATTAATGAGGAACATAGGAAAAATACTTATAGTTTTACTTAGAAAAAATAGTATCTATCTAGGTAAGTAAAATTTCCTTCAAAGAAAGTACCCCGGGAGATAATATTGTTGCTAATATCTATTCATGGCTCATAACCTACCCAAATCTGTCTTCTGGTGCAAATGCCTATTTGACATATTTCCAGGTGCTGCCTGTATATCTGTACTTGTCTCATGGCAGTGATGATCTCAGCAGGCCGTTGATTCTGCTCGCTCACTGTTATCAGAAAAATGACTCAAGATCAGCTGATATTTTCTGGCACTTGTTCTTCAAAATATAATTGGCTGAGGTCCAATAATTCCATATTGTAGGCCAAATCATTCCATTACATTGTGACACATTTGGCAATTAGCATATGTCAGCAGGTTCACCTAGAAAATATATTGCTTATTATTAACCATCCTATGGGAACTTCTGGAAATACTTTTATTTCCTGGTTGGAAGATTGATATTACTTGCTTTCAAATCTTTCTGGGAGGGAATTATATGAGTTAATCATAATATAACTGTGGAGAAGTGATTACCCATTTTCCTTGTTTTTGTAAGCATTGCAAAGCTTATCTTTCACTCAGATTGTCACCAAAACATCTGGTCATTCTCACCTCATGACACAGATTACCTGCAGTCCTGATGTTTGCCAGAAACATATCCTGTGCTGTTATAGCTCCACCATATTTCAAATTCACTTGCAGAAGAGCCATTTATTCAAGTTATATAATCAATTCATTTCTCAAATTAAACTGGGACAACCACATGTTTCAGCTTGATGTTAAGTTATTTGTGTGATAGTACCCTTTGGTGAGTATGGTAACCTAATTAATTCATTGTAAGCCAATGGCAAAAGAAACAGATCATAAGAGCTACTCTCTCATGCTGCAGCATGTCTTGAGGACAGTATCCATGACAGCCATCACTTCCTGTGAGATGATTGCTTTCAAGGTCATAGTGTGCACTACCCATGTCATGGACACACCAATGTGGTCACGTGACCCTGGCCCATTGTATAAAAAAGGAAGCTGTGGCTTAGAGGCATCATGCAATTTGCTAAAGTAACCATGTAAGAGGTGCTGGTGGAGTTTGATGTCAATAGTTCCCTGTGTGACATCAGGGTCTATGCTTTCTGAAAAATCATAGATTTTTCTAGTAAGTCTCAATGTGGAGGAAAGCTATGTCTCCTAGAGAAGCTTGCTCACTGTTAGTTTGTAGAATTGATGCCTATAATGAATAATGTTCCTTTTTCTGCTCTGACACTGGTAGCAGAGTTAAAAGTGCACAAAAGTGGCACTAATACCAACATTAGGCTTTATCATATGGGTATTTGTACTAACATTCTATTTAGTTTTAGTTTATTTCTCACCTTACATTGTCATCATACACATTTTTGTGTATTTATTGTATAATACAATATAGGCTTCACATGCTATGACAAATTCAATTTGGTTATTTTGGTTCACACATTTTACTCATGTCTAGCATTTTCCAATCATCTAGTAAGATAGATGAGTCCTGATTTTACAGATGGGAAGTTGTGCAAATTCTGTAGCTCACTGAATCTAATTCCTGTGTGTGATCCTCCTTGGTTGATGAGAATGAGAGACAGATACCTTCTGAGCAGCTTTTCTTTTTTCTGGGACACAACACTTGGTACTCACAACTTAAGGACGGAGGGCTTACCAGGCTCATGGTTTGCAGAGGTTTTGATCCGTAGCAGCTGACTGCATGGCAAGGCGGCATGGCAGAGCTGCACAGAGCAGAGAAAGAGCTCACGCCGTGGCAATGGGAAGCTGAAAGAGCTGGGAGGGGGAAGATATGAGTCCCTGCAGCCCACACCTCCAGAGAGCACCTCCTCCATGAAGGCTTCCCCTCCCAGCATCACTCCGAGCTACAGCGTCATTGAGGGGTTAGTTATAAGCTCATCAGGGGTTAATCTACTGGTGAGGCTCATGCTCCCATGGTGTGGTCAACCCCAAAGCCCCACCTATGAGGCTTTCAGGAACATCTCAGTGTAAACCATAACTAGCATCAACCCTGCCTACAGAATCCATTCCGTAAGAAGCAGCACTTCCAGATATGGCACTCTGTCTGGTACAAGATAACTTGGGGGACTTCATAGGTGCCCCTAAAAATATTTTTAAGGCTCTGTAGCCAAATATGGGGCCAAATTGTGTATAATGTATCTCAGGGATTCATGAAAAAAAAACATATCAAATTCTTGGTGAAGCACAGCAGTAAATAAATATATTTAATAAATGTGTCAAATACCAGGTTAACATGGTATTTTGTAAGTTTATGTAGCCCAGCATATATTTTTCTTTTCACTTAGAATGCTTATTAATTAATGCTTATTAATTCATTAAATGCTTGGAAATTGCTGTTATTTTAAAAAGCACCAGTTGTAAAATGTGGGTAAATGGAATAAACATGTTGAAAAAGAAAAATAAGCGGTAACAGTAGGCCAGAACAGCTTCCTGCTGACCCATCTGAGTGACCATCTTCCAGTCACTTAACCTCTCTGGGTCTTAAGTTTGTCACCTGTTAAACTGTAAGTTTGAACCAGGTGACCTTGAACCAGGTGACCTTGAACCAGGTGACCTTGGACGCTCCTCTCAGTGCTGACATTTTTGATGCCTGACACCAAGCGCAATCTCATCTGAGGCGAGTTCAAGTGCACATCCGGGTCCTAAGGGTTAATGCAGTACGTAGAAGGGTTTTGATTAGAGAATAAGCTCAAAGAGAAGAGGCAGAAATCCTGCCACTTGTGACAGCATGGATGGACTTGGAGAACATTATGCTGAGGAAAGCAAGTCAGCCACAGAAGCACAAACACTCACGATGATCTCACTTGAACGTGGAATCTAAAACAGTCAAATTCGCGGGAGAAAGAAGAGTAGGATGTTAGTTACTGGGGGTTAGGATGAGCAAAATAAGAAAAGGTTGGTCATAGTGTACAAATTTTTAACCATAAGATGGACTGCATCTAGGGATCTATTGTCTGGTGTGAGTAGTGCTGGGCGTGCTATTTAACTGAAGGTGGTAATCATACAACACACACACGGATCAAAGCATGGCATCTTACACCTTGAGTGTATTTTTTACTCATCAATTTATTTAAGCTGAATTTTCAGCAACGGGAAGGAGATTGGGGTAAAGAAGAGGACATTTGTCAAGCAATAATATTGTTGTTACACACTAGAAATTGAAGTTACCTGCATTTTGTTTCCTTTTTATGTTATTCTCTAAGTTGCAGGAAGCTCAGAAAAAAAATGAAAGACATAAAAAAGTTGATGCCCCTTGCAAAGCTAAAAGAAAAAAAAATCATATCACATCTTATGTTAGGCATTCAAAATGGGGAAAATAATTACACCTCAAATTGAGAACACTGTTTGACTGTAATATCTCTTTTCAAGGAGATTCTACTAATTCTAGATTTAGAAAATGAAAATCTGTTCATAGAAACCATCAGAGCAAGGCAGATGGAATGAGGTATTTGAAAAATCTTAAAGCCATATTTGAATTATCACCTTTGGATCTGCATATTTGAAATGTATTATGAAAAGGTTTTCTCAGGCACTACTTTACATTTTCTTTCAAAATGTGCAGGAGAGGGTCATTTATTGTCTTCTGTTTTCTCCAAGGGCTGAACCAAGGACTAAGGAAATCCACCTGCAGCAGGAAGGGACAGAACTGACAAGTTTATTAAACAGTGCAGGTAGAATCCAAGGAACCTTACTTACTGCAGGTTTTTAGCATACGCATAGTTTCCCAGATCCCCTCTAGTTTGCTGATACGTTTTATAATTCTGAGGTATTCTGCAGTGCCAGAGGTCACTTTTCTCTATTTTCTTCCCAACCTAGAATACCTATTTAAATCTTCGTCCAAATCCCAGCTCATCTTTGAGGTACATGAGTCTTCTGGTCGTATGTATTTGTTTGGTGTGAGTGGCTCTTTATTCACGTAAGAGCCTATTGTACTTTGCTGGTCCCTCATCAATAACACATGCTGTGGTACTTGACTACATGTGAATACAAATGGTGTTAAACAGATTCCAGCACTGCCTCATTAGTTAATTGCTAGGTCTAGTTTGTCTTGCCAAATCTACTGAAAACTCTATCAACTTAATTAAACAAATAAGTTTTCGCTGTATGTTGTGGATTCTGAAGGGACTGTGATGAAAAAGAAAACACTATCCCTAATCTCAAAGTGCTTGGTGTCCAGCATGTCTGGACCATGCAGGAGATGTGTAGCCCCACTGTGCAGCATGATGCCCACTCGAGTAGACTCGAGGGGTGCAAAGCCAGTGAAGATGTGGCTGTATTTTGACAGATAAAGGCGTACAGGAAGTAAAATCTGAACAGAGAGATGAGAGCAACATTAAATACCGAGTCCTTTTAATTGGATCTTTTGTGAAGGAGACAAACCTGGGAAAGGAGGTAGATACAGGTTATTTCAGGTTTCACATACATGTGTGATTTAATCTCTATTCCATAGGTGATGAAAGCAAGATTGGACTTGAAGCAGAGTAAAAAATATGGTCAAGGTTTTCCATATCTGTATTTTTACATCACGGTCCTTGTAACAAATCTATAGTGTATGGTGAGCGCCCGTGGTGGGTGCCCACTTGTTCTTTAATTGCATTTGAGTTGCAGTTTAAAAATTAGAAGGCTGAGGATGCAGCTGACTGGTAGAGCTCTCCCTAGCGTGTGCAATGTCCCGGGCTTGATCTCCAAACACAGTACCAATAACAAGCATAGCAGTATTTTAAATAGAAAATGCGGGAGCCCTATTATAAAAACCATGCAAATACAGGGACAGTGCTCGAGGTTCAGCAAAAGAGCGGATGCAGAATGCAGGCCTCCGGGTCAGGCGCCATCCCACTGCCTGCTTGGGGCTCCCTAAAATCCCTTCCATGGTGATGTGCCAAGCACTCCAGACAGGCCACCGGGTAGAGCCTAATCTCCTTCGATTTTACTTTAAAGTGCTTCACATCTTCCAACTTAGATACCCCCAGGAGATGCCTGGGTCAATATTTGCCTCCCTGGTATGAAGTTCCCTGAGCTAAAGCTGAATCTTTCAGCTGAGGCCTAAGACTATTTCATGGGAAACAAAAACTTGCATTTGAAAATTGGCCTTCATCAAACTTTAATCATACGGCTTTAAAAACTGATGGTTAAGAAAGATGGGAATCAGCGGTGCTCACTGAGTGCCTAGTGTGTGTGTCGAGGGCACAGGGGCCGAGAAAGCAGCTGTGGAGGGCAGGCCAGGTACCAGTTCTGGTGCTGCCCCTTCCCAACTGCCTTGGACAGGCTGCTGCCATCTGCGAGTCACTCTGCTCGTCTATTGTGAGAAGAACACCTGACTCACAAGCCACTTCCATGGGTAGACGTAATGCATTATCTGGCCTCTGCTTGCCAGTTAAAAATAGTCACGACAGGTCTCTGTTCCCAGTGAATTTGCCATCTTGTTAGGGAGACAAGCTGGAAGCATGCAAAAAGTTAATTAGGAACAAAAGATTAAAATAACAATTCCAGACAACAATGGAAAAGATGTCACAAGGCTGTATGAGATTAATTGCAAAATGAATTCTTTACACAATAAGAATTTAGAGAAAAGAGAAATCATCCAGGACTGGGAGGTCTGTGGAATTCATCACGCCTCATCCGACAGCCTTCCCTGAGTGGAAGGAATCCTTCCTGCCTCCAAGAGAGCCATCCTCGCCCCCATGGCCCCAGCAGCCCACCCCGCCCACCCCAGCAGAGTTGGCTCCATTATCTCTTCTCACAGCCTCACTCACATTTACACGGAGACTCACGTTCAAATCCCTCAGAATACAGGGAACACAGCATTGTTCCACCAGAAACGCATCCTTTGGTGTCTTTTGGTGGCCAGTGGCAAAAACGCAACACATAGTTTCTGTAAAATGCGACTTCTGGACTGCAGTGCAGCCCAAGGCTCTGCTGGGTCCATGGCCAAGGGCCCTCCAACGACTGGGGCCCCCGCCCACTGTCCCCTCCCTTGGCACAGCTCCCCAGCCCTGGCACCAGACCATGTGGCACACTGGCCTGGCCCCTGTGATCACAGAAGAGGCTCTGGGATCCAGAGGGATTCGGGCTGCAGGGTGGCACCTTAGCCCATGCTAACAGCAAACTGTATGTACCCGCGACTCAGGGGAGAAGGGAGGGACGCATGCAGTGTGCAGGATGTATGCAGGTGGCATGTGTGATACCCAAAGTGTGCGTGGCCTGTGTTCAGATGGTAAATACATGTGTGGTGTGTGCACAGTTCATGACGTGTCTGTGGTGTGTGTGGTATCCGAATGTGATATGTCGAGTTTGTGTGTGGCAATGTGGGAGATGTACAAGTGTAGCATGTACAGGTGATGTGTGGTGTTTGTGTAGTGTGACGTGCAGGGTGAGGGGATGTGCACAGTGTGTGTATGTGATGTTTGTGAGGCGTGTGTGTGTGCTCTGCAGGGAGTAGGTGTGTGGCATGACTGTGGTGTGTGTTGTGTATATATGGTGTGTGTGTGTGTGTGTGCGGTGTATGCCCTGTGTGTTGTGTGTACAAGGCGGTGTGTATGACGTATGTGCGGTGTGGTGTATTTTGTGTGTGGAGTGCACGCATGGCGTGTGTGTGTTGGACGTGTGTGTGTTGAACGTATGTGTGGTGGACGTGCATGCAGCGTGCAATGCACCCTGGCGGCAGGCTGTGGGGACGCGGCGCCGTGGTGGACACTGGACCCCTCAGCCTGGTCACCCAGTGCCTGTGACTTCGCCTCAGTTCTGGCCTGGTACCTCCTGCGGCCAGGGCGCTGTCAACAGGGGGTGGGAGGCGCTGGACGTGGGCGCCCCCTACCGGCATCCGCGGGCACTGGCGCTCCGGAGCAGGCTGGGGCGCAATGGCCCAAACCCGGGGCTCCCGCGGGCAGAGCCGGCAGGGGGCGCGGGCTGCGCGCAGGACCGCGGCCAGGGGTCCCTGTGCTTGCTTCTGTCTCGACCTTTGCGGGGAGAGAGCCTGGCTGCGTGATAAAAACTGCAGCAGGTCGCTGCGACCTTTCCCTGGCCAAGGCGGGGCGCTCCGAGACCAGCTTTGTGAGGCACGGGGCCCCGCTGTGGATCCCCCCCACCGCCCAGGGCTCCGGTGTGACTGTGCTCCTGGGAAGATGCCTGGCGTGGGCGTCAACCACTAAGGCCGGGTGTCCCCCCTCCCCTGCAACTGCTGGTCCAGGACATGGCGGGGCACTTTGAGGGACTGTTCCCATGAGCAAAGGCCTGGGCCCGGAGGTTTTAAAAGACGGAATGGGGCGCCCCTCTGCAGCCTGAAAGTGACTAGTCACGTTCATCTTGGAGCCCCGAGTCTTGCGGGGGCCCAGACAGACGTGGTGCAGTTCGGGCTGATGAACTCAGTTCTGCAGACGCTGCGGAATGACCTGCACCTCAGACCTAGGCCTGAGGGTTAGGACGCTACAGAGTGCAGAGCCCACCCAGCTGCGTCCTGCTGCCCTTCCCGCTTGGGGCATCTTGGACGCAAGCGAAGAGACAATTTTAGTAAAACCTGCTTTTAAAGCCCCTGACTGCCTCAGAAAACATGAATTTAACTTTTAGTGAGTGACAGGCTAGGGGTTCGGGGGTTCATGCTGCGCCCCTGTTGCTGGCCGTGACTACAGCCCTGTGCAGGTGTGGACCTCTTTGCTGGGTGTTAAACCGGTCTCTCCCCTGGGTGCCAAGCTCAGACCGGGCTTCCGTGGGAGGGGGGGAAGGGTGAGGTTAGCTGCACTAATAACCCTATTTTAGGAAAAAACATCCCCGAAGAAAGTGGATGGCTCTTTGTGGCTCCTACGTGAGCAGAACTCGGCCTTCTACCTCACCCCCACCAGTGCCTGGTAGGGTGTGCGCCCCCGGGCCCTGTCCAGGGCGACCCAGGAGGATCCCGTTCAGGAAGACTTCTGGCACCCAGGGTTTGAGAGGTCACGGCTACCCGGGCTGGCCACCTGTGTCTGGCTAGGATGTTGTGGCCAGTGGCTGCAGCTCTGGTGTGGCCGCTGTAAGGAGCTACCTCCAGTGTCTGCGCTCCATCTTGCTTACTGGTAGCAGGTGAGCGCTGCTGTGGTTTATACCAATGTGTTCCCCGTGGCCCGGGCCGGTGGGAGGGGCTCGTGGAAGGTGATTGGTGGACTAGCTGCAGGACGTGAGACCTGGCCAGAGAGCGTGTACCTGGGGCGTGGCCTGGGAGGTCCCACCCCTTCCGGTGTGCCCTTCACGGCTCCTGTAGACACCACACCGTCAGCCCTTCTCCTCCGCCAGACCCTTCCGCTCTGCTGCCGCCTCCTGCCAAGCAATGGGGGCTGAAATTTCAGAACTCTGAGCCAAAACAAACCTCTCCCCATACCGTGTCCTGCCGGGCAGGCAACCCTGCTATCTCGGGCATCACCCCAGTGCACAGCAGGCTCTAGAGGTTGGAGCGTGGAGGCGAACAGGTCCCAGGGACCCCATCCGGTGGACCGTAGGCTGGGGAGCCGCGGGTGCTGCACCCTGCAGGCAGACAGGCGCGTGCAGAGGGCTTCCCCGCGTGGTGGCGCCCTGCAGGACAGCTCAGCCCTCTGTCCTGCCTCCAAAATGAGTTCATGGAGTCCGCCGATTCGTTTGCCTCCATTTCTCTTTTAAGGGAAGTTTAATTTATCTGAAAGGAAGTCGGACTGGAGCTCACAAGCTGAGTAGGCAGAAGAAGCACTAAGGAGTGGTTTAGCTGCTGCCTCCGCGGGCAGGCCCTCGGGGACACCTTGCACCCCACGGCTGTCTGGCCTCCAACGCTTCCGGAAAGGGAACGGGATCATTCCCAGGTGAGGCACCCTGCCCTGAGCTCGCGCACTGCTCCGTGGTCATTCTTCTCTTGCGCTGAAGTACGGCCCTCTGGGTGGCATCCCAGGTGTGACACGTGACACGCGTGTCTTCTCTGGGCAGGCGGGGTCCGGAGCACCCCAGGGCAGAGGCAGGCGTGGGAAGGTGGGCGCAGAAGCCTGGACTGCTGCGGGGGAAGGAATCTGGAGGAGGGGAAAGGGAAGGAGAGAAGGAAGAGGACCCCACTCGGGGAGCGAGGCTCAAGAGCCCGGGACTCTCTCAGAGGAGTGACCCACAACTCCTAATAGGCGCGCGCAGTTTCCTAGGGAGAGGAGGAACAGCACCGACCAGACGGTGTGGTGGAGGGTTCGCCCTCCCGCATCGAGTTCTGGTTCTGTGGTTTTGAGGAGGAGCGAGCCTAGGATTGCTGGGTCCACGGGCAGGGAGCGCCCTCTGGTGCTGCCTGGGAGCCAGAGCAGCTCTGTGAGGCTGCGTGGGGGACTGCAAGGGCTGCTGCCCTCCGTTATGTGGGCCGCAAGGAGCAAGCGCCTGGCCGCGAGCGGGAGGGGCGAGGGAGCAGGGCGAGCCCAAGGCTGCAGGCTTCCAGGTCTCACTGCCTGTATTTAACTGTCTTTCACGTCACTCTGCTCCTCTGCTGCTCCGCGGCTGGCAGGGAGGAGGAGGGCCTGCTGGCTCCCTGCACTCGGTTGTACCCTTGTTCTCCTCGGTGGCTGCCCGCTGTGTCCTCTGAGCTCTTTCCTTCTAGCTGCTCTGTTGCACGCTGCACCCACACCTGTTGCTTACAGAGCGCTGACTGTGTGCACCTCCAGCGCCGCCAGTTCCTACCGCATCCCTCAAGATGCCCACTTGGGACACTTAGGATCGCAGGGGCTGAGATACACCCAGAAATGAAATTGTTAGGTCGTGGAAATTGTTAGGTTGTGGAAACTCCATCTAAGTGTTTCTTAAATTAGAGCTGTTTCCCTGTGTTCCGTTCACCTCTTGACATTACCGAGCTTTCCAGTGTCTGTCAGTAATGTGTAGAGTGGTTTTTATTTCACATCCTCATTATTTTAATCCATTTTTATGATTGCTTATGATCCGAGGGTCCTTTCCAGTGGCCGCAGACATTTGAGTATCATTTTTAAATCTTCGGTTCATATCTTTTGCCTATATTCCACTGTGAATCTTCGCTTTTTCCTACTGATTTGAAGATCTCTGTAGAAACAAAGCATTAATTCCTTGGTATTGTTATATGTTGCAAATATCTTCTACCATGAAGTTGAACACTTTCTTGTGTTTTCTTCATTGAACAGAAATTCTTAATCCTGTCATGTTATCCTTTCTTCTTGTGCCTTTTTGCTTTTGAAGTTATTTATAGAAAGTCAAAAAAATTATTCCCCACACTTAGCTCACAAAGACCTGCTCTGATGCTTCCATATATTGATTTTATAATTTTACTTTTCACATTTCCATTTTGAAATCATAGAGAATCCAGCTTTGCTGATGACATAGGTGTGTTTCACCCAGATTTCGGATCCCCTCCTTCTCCTCATTTAGAGGGGCATCATCCTGAGGCTGCAGAGAACATGAAGGCAGACTGGATCTGACTCCTGTGCCTCAGTGGACAGGTTGTGCACTGTCACCCAGATGTCTTTGGCACTCCCGGTCTTGATTTCCAGGCAGGCTGAAGTATTGGCTAGCTCACAGGGCTGCATGTGAAGCTTAGAAGTTGCCTTTGTTGGATTTTCCTAGTGTTACTGCAGGGACCAGCTCAGGATGAACCTGGCTGTGGATATGCACAAAGCAACAGTTTCACCTGTTCCAGGATTTCGCACAAAGCAAGGCTTGAGCCACCTGTCATAGGTAGATTGGAGGGGAGGGGGAGCAAAATAAATCACATGTGCCACCTCCTACCCCACTGCAAACCATCACTACCTCCTCCCCAATATCTTCCCACTATACATTTTAAATATTGTGCTACTGGACTTGATTGGAACTGCTTGTGACTTGACATCTGTTACTTTGGGGTCTTCATCTGCTTGATTGAAGAGAACTGAATGAAGAAGAGAGTTTTGGAATGCAGGAGATGACTAAGGGGTTAGCAGAGGTCCACCCAGCTCCATCACTAACCTACTGGCCAGCTCGAAGAGTCACCTCATTTCTTTGAGGTCCATCTCTTCCTGATGCTAGAGAGCAATGATGATGAGGTGATGGTGGTGGTGATTGAATTCACTCATGATTTTGGGGTGAACACCCTCATTTCTGCCCTGTAACAGTGCAGGAGGGAATCCTGGAGTTATGAATAGAAAGCCAGCTGATGGGCAGATCAGCACTGGACTGCTGTTTGCATTTGCAGGCCTTCGAAAGCTGCTTCTGCTGGTGGGCCAGAGTGATGTGGGGAGGGAAGCCGGGAATGTTTCCTTTTCAAAACTAAGTATTTCGAGATGAGAAAAAATAAAAAGCTGCTTTTGTAAATGGAGCCCCCAGTGCAGGGACGGTCTCCTTTCCAGGTAGAAGTGTGTGGTAGTGCTGGTGATTCAGAGCAGGACGAAGGTTTACACGACCCAGAGAGAGGAGAAATAGCAACTCTTTTGCTTCCCCAAAACATGAGGATTTCAGAGAAAAATATTTTTAGAATAGGACAGTGACAAATTATTTGGAAAAGTAAATACACATAGAAATAGTCAATTTATCATAAATATGTATGCATTAACTTGAAAGGACATCGATAAACTATAAAGTATAAAATAATATATGAGAAAAACAACAAACCAGAACTGTACACATATTTTAGATATGTTTATACAAGAAAATGATAAATTATAACTGTTTATTTCTAAAGTTCCAAATATAAGAACAGTGCCTTGGGAGAGGTGGAGGCCCTGGGTTTGACAGACCACATTTCACATTCCTCAAGTTTCCTAAAGGAACATGTGTTAGGTTTGTAATTCAAATAACAGAAGTGCAAGAGCTGCCATCTGGTTGGGGTTTCCGTGACTAGTTCAGGTCAGGGAGTTTCTTTCTGGTCCCCACACAGACATAGGAATGGGCACAGACTTTGACCCGACTGAGCTTCCCTAATTCCTGTCACCTGCTTCTCAACACAAACAGTGCTTCAGAGATAAGAGGTGGTTTATCCAGGTGTCCTGTGATTTCCAGGAGGAAGTTCTTCCTCTAACTCAGTGGTCAGAATCCCCAGAGCAACTGGATCATGACTTTTCTTGGCTGAGAGCTCTTTGTGGGCGTTGGGAGTGAGACACAACACTTCCAATAAAACGGTCCCTGTGTTCACGGGGGCCTTCCAGGCCGTGTCTGTACCCCAGCATGTGGAGCAGCTCTACCTTCAATGCCTTCTGGAAAAGCGGAAGAGATGCAGAAGGAATAAAAGATTTCACCTGCTCTGCAATCTTGCCCATGTGAAAGGCTGCCTTAAGGAGAAGATGCTGAGACCCATGAATGTTATTTCAGTTCTCTTTGAAGAAACGTGGTTCTGTGTGACCTAGAAATGAAAGGCTCTGAGCACATTGCAGATTGCCAAACCAATTCTGCCACTGTCATCGAAATATTGATCCTGTGGTCACCTCTGATATCTGTCAGTGTCGATATTGCACACTCCTGCAGCTGTGTTAAGGAAGAGAGAAGGTGGATGAGACGGAGAGAGACAGGAAATGCACTTCTATTTGACAAGTGACAAAAGGCCGACAGGAAGAGGCAGGGCCATGCCATCCGCTCCTGCTGTCCTCCTGTCCATTGCTGGCCTGAAACATTTGAAGCAGGTGTGATTTCTGTGTGACCGGAGGATGCCCCTGAGGAGGCCGGGTAGTGGGCACATGGGGCTGGGGTTAGTCACCCCTAGGCCTTGCCACTGACAGTTCTTGAAAATGGAGCTGAATGACGTGGCTTTCTATGGTGGTGGTTCACCTGTATCAACAGTTAGAAGCTCAGAAGCTTGTTTTACAAAGGGATAAGCCAGTGCTACATTGTCACAAAGGAGTGATTTATCTGTATGCAACATTTTCGCCTGAGTAAATAAACAAGTTAGAGGAACAATAACAAGAATATGATAGAGTTTACAGTCTGTGAACCAAATATTCATGATGGATCCTGGAGTCAGGAATCCCAACAAACTACTGAATATTTCCTTATTCTCCCCTGGCCACAGCTTCCTGGAAGCCGGACTGACTAAAGGATCTCTTCTGTCTGGCCTTGAAAATCTGAGTACCTTCCCTCTTGGATGATGAAGGACTCTGTAGGGAGCTTGAACCATAATCAATGTGTTTTAATAAACTAACACAGAAATACACTGAAAAAGAGTTACCAAAACGTGGCATCTCCTGGCCTCCAAAGTAAATATGTGAGCCACCACTGTACTAGTATCAGAATAAGCAAATATCGGAGTTGAAGAACACACTAGAGATCTTTAAGTCTAGCTCATACAAGAGCACAAACTCCAGGCATGTCACCTGAGGCCAGGTGGCAGAGGAGCAAAGTAGCTCTTTTACTTGGTGGGCTAGAAAAAATGAAAGATAATCATTTTAAATGAACTCTGGAAAGACATAGATGTTTTAAGTAGATTTGCATGTGGAAGGAAAGAAATGTGGGATCCACTTACTCTTTATGGCCCCAAGGGCTCTCTGAAGATTGAACAAGCTGTCTCAGCCAGTAATGAATGAGACTCCCATTACCAGAGTCGTTCATGTAGAGAATAGACAGCACGGGACGGAGGGCAGATTAATATTTAAGAATGTACATTTAGGAATAAGGCAGACTGAGTCTCAATCCTGCCTCTGCTGTTTCCCACTTCTGTGACTTTGGGCCAATATTCTAAGGCTGTTTTCTTATTCAGGAAACAGGATGATAATTTGTTGTCCTTCCGTCAAGGGGTTTGGTGAGTTTTTGGTGAGATAATGTATATAAAGCACATAGCAGTGTATCTATCTTTAAATAGTAACTTGCCATTTCTATTGTTATAATCGCCTGTCAGAAGTACCACTGAGGGTTTGAATGCCACGACCAGCAGATATTCCCAGCGCAATGCTGTGTGGTGACACCATGTTCAGCTGTTCTGTAGCTAGCACCAATTTGCATGCTGAGAAAGCAGAAGCGAATGGTGCTGCTGGAGTCCTCGCCTCAGGGAGCCTGCAATCCAATTCTGTGGCAGGCTGCAAGCGTGGCGGGACAATTCTGGCTTTATTTCCAAGAGCAGCAATCAGAATGGTGCTGAGAATGCCCCTGTTTCTCACTGCTCCTAGGGTTTTTCCAGGGAAGCAACTCAGCCAAGCTCTTCCTGGGTTTCCAGAAATGGACCCCTAGCCCCAGACCTCCGTCATGTCTGTTCTCCCCACCTTGTCTTCCAGCAGGGCTGCACCTTAGTTTTCTGCCCGGGGCCTTAGCTGGGTGCCTGCAGGGAAGCTGACACACCGATTAGCAAGCGGTAGTGTGGGGATGAGGAGGTGGGGTGCGGGTTCTGCCCTCTCCATTCCACGGGCAGCTGCCTCGGTTGCGCAGAATCCAAAATCTCCAGGTCACCCTTTGGTACTCAGAGTCCCTGCGGGGAGAGGAAGCGGTGACCTGGAGATGCACAAGGTGCCAGCCCATCGTGGAGACTTGTCCCAGGCGCTGCAGTGCACACTGTCCCCATTTCTCCAGATGTGCACCACAGTGCTGGCCAGCTCAGCCCCCCGGGAACACGCGGCTCCTTTTGAAGGGACAGGGACTTCTCCCTAACTGCTGAACCACCCCTAAACCTTCAGAGACTCACTTCACACTGTGGTCGCCAGGCAGTCCTCAGAGGCCAGCAAGCTCTTTCTGGGAGGGCCCCTGGTGGTGTCCACCAGCCAGCGATCCCCCTGCTGTGGTTGGCTGCTACTGCTTTCTCCGTTTCCTCTTTCTAATGCTCTGGCTCCTCCCTGAAACTCACAGGAGAGTTTTATCATCATTGCCTTTAAATTGTTTTAAATGTTTAGTCTCTCATTTATTCCCTTAAGTACACAGCTCTTTAGTAGCATTTTGAGTGATTGTCACAGTAGGTTTTTCTAAATTGAGATATAATTCATATACCATAAAATTCACCATTTTGAAAGCTACAATTCAGTGGCTGTTAATACATCCACACGGTTGTGTAGTACATCATTCTTTGATTTCAAAACTCAAAGGGGTTCAATGTGCAAGAAAACAAAAACCAGTGACCAATAGCTCAGTCCCCGCCCCACCATCCCACAGGGGTGTGTGTGTGTGTGTGTGTGGGGGTGAGTGTGTTGTACTAGTGAGTGAACCCAGAGCCTTTGCACTGAACTGTACCCCCAACCCTCTTTTACTTTTATTTTTTACTTTGAAGTGGGGTCTCAGTTGCCGAGGCTGGGCTCAAATTCACCACCCTCCTGCTTCGGTCTTCCATAGTGCTGGGGTTACATAGTGCTCCATCAGGCCAGCCCCGCACAAGCAGTTGTAAACTCTGGTACATAACTGTGTGTGAGCCAGCCTGCCTCAGCACTGTGAGCAGACAGGGTCTGCAAGCCTGAGGCTGCTCTAGGCAGCCAGTCCCAACTTTACTTAGCAGTCCTGCAACTGGGCGCGCATGCTGGGGTCTCTGGGCCCCTCTCACATTTATAACACCAGAGCCTTGGGTTCTGTCAGGAGGACGTCCTCAGATTTGCAGAATTTTGGAGGTATATAGATAGCCTGTGAAGGCTTAGCCCTCAGAATTCTTAATGAATGTTTATAGCTACATAGTTTTGTGATGTGTCTGCATATTTAACAAAACTATAGAAGAATCTAACGCTCATCACTTGAAAAACAAACAAATAATGGACTAGACAATAAAGTGCCCACTCCCTCTCCCAGCATCTCATTGTATTCAACGTTTTTCATTTGAGAAACTTCGGCTCCTGGGCCTTACTGGGCTATAGCCCATGACAGGGAGGGCTGGCCCCAGGACGCATCTGCACCCTGCCACTGGCCACTCACTGAGGCCCTCTGACTTCCCTCACAGGACCTGTGCTTTGGAATCAGAAAATCTTCAGATCGCACTTTCTACATCTAAATGCAGCTAGTAGGACTTAGGGACAATATGAGAATTTTAAAACAGGATCTCAGACCTATTAAAAATTCAATTACTGATTTTTTTTTATCATTTCACTTAGAAAAATGAATCTTTTCTCTGTGTGTTAAATAGTCATTTCCCCTGTACATTTGCATCTTGCAAAAACACTTTTCTGAGCCAATAGAAACCATGTATGCATGTGTAGATATACAGATATGTGCATGTGTGTATACATAAGTGTGTGTTACACAATCATACATGTATACATGTACGTACTTCCATACATATACACTTCTATATTTTATATATACGTACATATTTGGATGTCTGAGTCCTACTCTGTTTCCCTGATGTGCAGTGAGCTTTGGTTGACTAATTCATCTCACTGTGCTGGGCAGAACAAAGCCACCTTTGGTGAGTTACTAGCAAGTGTCACCCACAAACCTGGAGTATTTTAATCTTACAGATGAGGCGTATGCAGGTATATTTCTAGATATCCTCTTTCCCTCGGCTCCTTGAGAGTGGATGCTGTGGGGTCATGCGTGGATGCTGTGGGGTCATGTGTGGATGCTATGGGGTCATGCGTGGATGCTATGGGGTCATGTGTGGATGCTATGGGAGACCATGTTCTGTCTCAGCGTCTTTGTAGATGATGGTCTATATCCACCTCAGCAGCGGGAAGGACCTCGAGCTGCTGGAGAGGGACATGTCTGTGTCTCAGGAGGTGGACAGCCATCATTAGGTGTGCAGAAACACCCCCGTCTAACGGGCTGACCTCCGCCCACCTTGCTGTCCAAACAGAGGCGGGCATCAGCTGAGCCTCCGCCCATGCTTCCTTGGCATTATCTCTAAAGCCATCTGGTCTCGTGCTTGCAGCTGCTTGCCCTGACCACCCAGCCAGCATGGTCCGGGCAGTGGGAAGTAATTATAATATTAGCTTAGACACAACATAATTATAAAGGAAGCTACTGCTAAGCAACATGGATTTATGCATTCCAGAATTCAACTCAGTGTTATGTAGGGCTGCACACTCTATAATGTTTTAATACCTGAGTGTGGAGAGTAAGTCCATGAAGGGGAGAGTTTCCAGCTGGGCTTTGTGCACCCACCATCCCAGGTGGAGCCTCCCACCCGTTTCCTCCCGAGGGAAGCTTATAAGTCCAGATCCTAAACAGACCAGCAGGAGAGAATTCAGCAGGTAGCAGAGGCAGGCCACGGGCTTCCAGGAGCACCTGACAGAACAGGGCAAGCAATGAAGCACAGAAAGTTGACATTGGAAGTTGCCTATTTGAAAGACACGACAGCCTTTGCTTGCTGCAGAGCTAATTATTATGCAAATGTATGCTAATAAACTCTGCCTTGAACGTTGTTGAGAAGCTGCCTTTTCCCGTTAACATAGCAGTAATGAGAGGTAAATTTGTAATGCAGATGCCCGAGGTAATATATCCTAAATCACTTTATGGCATAACGGACTGGCTCTTACCCCACCCGGCACAAATGTCAATTTAAATTAGTTTTGCTTTGCATATTTATTGAAGCTGTATTTATTGTTAATATATACTAAAGACACTAACTAAACAGCCCCCACTACTTGTTAGAAGAGGAGTTTCACCGGGTGCTGAGGCATTTGTTCATCAGTAGACAGGGCAGTGTTTTCTTCTCCTCGCCAGAGCATCTGTGCCAGCGTGGATGGTGTCAGTGTGGTCCACACGCCTCCCCCTGCCATGACCTTAGTGCCAAAGAAGGGGGTCTTCATCACTCTACCTTTGTGATATCACTCAGCCTTGCAGATGCTGTTTTCTGTCCATGACAGGGGAGCAACTGTGGGCATAACATCTGTCCCCACTGGAAGTACACACACACACACACACACACACACACGCACGCACACGCACGCACGCATAGAGGCCCTCACACCCTCATGTATGTAGTATGACTTGCACAGCTCTGTGTCCCACTTTCTTCTGTTCACACACATTCGCCTCTGGTGGTTCACTTGTCTTCTGATGGTCTCGGATACGACTTCTCTTTTTAGACAGGATGTTGCTGTGTAGTTCAGGTAGGTCTTAAACTCACTGTGTAGCCCAAGCTAGGCTCCAGCTTGTGATCCTCCTGCCTGTGCCTCCTGAGAGCTGGGAGCAGAGGTGTGAGCCTCATGTCCTGCTCACATCTTCTCTTGATGACTGTCCAAGGCTCAGACTCACAAACCACTGTTCCCCTCTGCGCCCCAGCTAAGTCCTGAGCATGTGTTTCCAACTCTGGCATGAGTAAGAGGAGATGAAACATGTGCTTGGGGAGTTTCCTCCAAGGCATCTGATAAGTCCCACACCACTGGGTGAGAGAAACAGCACTAAGTCACGCACAATCATGTTTCTGGTTTCAGTTCCATCACTTGTTAACAAATAAAGTCTACATTCTCTCACATGTTAATTTTACTTGTATGGCTTCATTTTTTTCTTATACATAACTTTTTATTAAGTAGTATTAGTTCCATCTTAAAGAAGGGAAATCTGAAGCTTTTTAGGTTAAAATAACTTACCCAAACTTCCTGTGCATGGTGAGGACAACTCCCAATCTCATGTTCTTTACGCTATCTGACATGTCCAACCTACAGCCCCAGGTTGAACATACCTGTGTCATAACAAAAAATGTTAAAAGGTACAGGACATTTTATTACTTATGCACATTAACTATACTGTTATTCATGGTCCAAGACAGTCCCGCTTTCCTGGGTGCAGTCCAGGCACGAGGCGTGGTCGCAGGTTGGGCATGTGTGCACTGCACCACTGTGTCTCCTTCAGATCTGGTGACTTTAGATTTTGTTTCTCTAACATTCAAGGTGCTGGAGTTGACCGTCTCAGAAGTTCTTTGATCCACCTAGCTCTCAATGCTATTTTATGATCATGTAAGCAACTATCTTGATTCTGTTTGTTTCCTTCTTTCATTGTGAACTGAGCTTAAGTTACTTACTTAGTGGCCTGGCCAGTGCTTCCTTAGTTCTTAGTAGGTCTCTTCTGGGGCATGTTGGTCCATTCTCTCACACCAGCTTGGAAAAATGACTCAATGAAGAATCAAGGCTAACCGAGCACAATGAGATACCAACAAGATGTGCTAGTCTGTCTCTACATATATTCAGAGAATGCCAAAGTGTCCTTCTGCTAAAACATGTCTTTAGCATTCATGTGTCAGGTACCTAGGTTTTTTTCTCATTGGCATAGCTTCTTTGAATCAAGTTATTTTGACGGGTCCTGTGAACATATAAATTCACATTACATGGGGCAATGTATCAACTGTTGGTGCTAGATAATCGAAAGGTGTGCATTTATCAGATGTCAGAACCTACATAGGAGGTCAGTTCCTACTGAACACAGTGCATGAATTGTGAATGGGTACGCTGGACAAAATTACAGCATAGCCCTAATCAGAAGACAGACTGAGAGTTGTTTCCTGGTTTACACAGAATGAGGGTGCAAGCTGTTGGTATAGATTTCCTGTCTATAAAGCAAAATCCACCTGACAGAATTTTCGCCAAATAATTATGGAAAAAAAATAGATTTGTGACGGTTTAGGGACAAGCTTCCCAAGCAGTAGTTAATGATGTCTTTATCTTCCTACAGATGTGGCCACCTGTTCAGGTGTTAAACTGCATTTCCAGTAGACTCTAATTCCCAGGAGTTGTCTCCAGAAGTTCAGAACTTCAGCCCTCACAACTAAGTTGTGGCTTTGAAACTAGAATGAGGGTGCAGACCATGTTAAGTGACATAAATCAGACACATGAGCCCAGCTCTTGCATGGTTTCTCTTGCATAAGAAACTCACAGTATAAATAAAGAGCAAAATCAGAGGTGGGTAGTGTGAGCAGGGAAGTAGGTCTTGTGCAAGTGGGAAGGGAGTTAGAGATGGAAGGACAGGAGGAAGCAGAAGACAAGAGGACGTAAAATGTTTAAAAATATTAAGATGTAATGTATCAACTCCCCACGAGGAATATAATCATTATGCACAACCAATAAGAACTAAGAAACTTTAAAAAATGAAATTAAAGCATGATTTGTCAATAGCAGTCTTTGATGTGTGACTATAAGTTTGTCAGATCAATTCTGTTGTGACAATGTGCTGAGAAAAGGCTTAGCTGTTTTATGTTTAGAATAGAAGTGCAGTTTCGTTATGAAGATGTGAAATATAGACAAGAACGTAGGGAAGAAAGCAACAGTCATCTGTAGTCTGCCTTTAAAGCTAACCATGCTGCAGGTGTCTCTGCACTCCGTACTCTGCAGGAGCAGAGTGGATGAGATTTTGCACGTGTGAGCCTTTTCCCAAAGGGAAGCCAATTTCTCAAGGCAGGATGACAACATGTCACTGGGGGATAGAGCAGACCTGGGGCTAAGCCCGCTAGGACTGGGGGTGACCTTGCTGGTCTCTGGGAGACAGGTTGCATGAGAGCAGGGCAGGATGGTCGGGAAGCGGTGAAGGTGGCAAGATGACTTCACGTGCCTTGGCCAGCCTGCCAAGGCGAACTTTGGTCACAGGAAGGAGATTCACACAACCAGTGCCAGTCTCCTTGTCTCCTGGGTTTCAGTGGATTCCCTGATAAAACTAGAAAGCCAGACTGGGACAGCGATGGCAAATCTTTTAGTGTCCCAAACTGCAACCCCAAACCTACTTACTTATCGCAGTGTTATCCCTGCCGTTGAACCTGAACACTAAGGTTTTTAGTTTAGAAAAAACAACTCACACAGTAACATCTTTTGTCTTAAAAATGCAGTAACACACACAGTGCTAGACTGGTACCTCTCGACTTTCCCTCTGGTCTGCACACAGTGGCCCGTTGCTGCCCGCGTGTTGACCGAACAGGCGATTGCTGGCAGAGATGCTGGACCTGCCGGGCCCCACCTCCATCCACACTGGCATCAGGTGGCAGGACCACTACTTCTGTGCACTGTAGAGGTGGCTTTGGCTAAGCTTTGCCACCACTGAAAGGTCTGGAAGGATAAGATGCAGGACAATTGATTTTCTGCTTGTTCTCCCAACAGTTCAGCCTGGGTGAAACGGGAGAGCTTCCGACTGAGGATATCCTCACTCCACAACTGAGTAAAACTCTCAGATGTGGGGTCCAGTGGTGATCTTGACACTTAAGAGGGATTTGCAGTAGCAAGAGCCTGGAGTCGGAATCAGGTAGACCCATCAGAGCTATGTCTTTTTCCTGGCTGGAGATCTCTGAGCAAATGACAGTGACTTAACCTTTTGAGCCATAGTTTCCTAGTCTAATTTAAGACACTAATGACACATCTTTGAGACATTGTTGTGAGAGTTTATTATTGTGTATGGGAGTGTTTTCTAATTTCTAACACACCTTATACTAAAAGTGAGCAGCAAAGAAATAGATGACTGCCTAAAATCAAATTGTGACTGAATTTTCTACTTTGTTTGCATTGTAATTTTACTCTTGTGATAGATCGGTGTAACTTTGCAAGGCTGTGGGAGACAGCAAAATGTGTAGTGGTGATATTCTTTAGTAGATGAATGAAGCTGAGGGCCCTCTAGTGACTTGCATGAGGACTCACAGTGACTTTGTATCACTGCATACCATATTCAGAGCAGGAAGTGGGTTCTATCTGATATAGCAGAAACACGCGAGACGCAAGCCAGATACCATGAACTAGCAAGGCACCTGATCAAATTCTATACCCTTGCTGGGCCCTTGCAAACTTGTCTATAAAAAGAAAAGTCTGAGGCTGGGCTGCAGGGTCTTTAAAGTCCTCTTTCAGCACTGGTGGACCATTATCTTGAGTGTTCAAAGCATGTTTCCCACTATTTGGGGGTTGGTGTGGCTTGCAGCCCCGTTTTTGATCATATTGCCGCATCATTTTCCTCTCCAGAGGGAACAGCCATTAGCAGGAGGTGACATGGGGAAAGCTACATGTTCTATCCCCTTTCTCATGCAGCCTGGCTGTGGTCCCCTCCTTGGCAGGCAGTACAGGGGACAGGACACTGCTGTCACCATATTCCTGAAAGGCCGCCCTTTCTATATCACTGAGGAATTGAAATGCTGTGGACACTGGTTCTCATGCTCAGTGCCAATGGCCTTTTCCCTCCAGCACATACCCTGTGTTGGGGAGAGAGGATGTAGTCAGAGGAAGGGGAGAGGAAGGAAGGGAGGAAGGAAGGGAGGAAGGGAGGGAGGGAGGGAGGGAGGAAGAAGGAAGAGTCCAAGTTGTGAGATTCAGTCCCTGCATGGTAGTGTTACAGGGAGCCAGAGAAAGCTTCCCCCAGGGTGTAAAGGGAAGGGTGGAGGGGAGAAGAGGGCACTGCAGGTAAGAAGCACCCTCAGTATCACAGGCAGGAGGCAGCCATGCGTGTGGCTCTGTGCACTGGCCTTACAGACCCGCAGAATGTCCTGGCTTGACTCCTTCACATCCCACCCTGGGAACCCACACTGAGGGCATCCCCAGCAAGAGCCTGAAGATGGGCTCGAGAGCTAAGACTTGAGACATGAGGTCTGTCGGTCACACAGGAATCCAGGAGCTGCACAGGCCCATTTCTTGAGAAAAAAGAAACATAAGTTGCACATTCCCAATCCAGAAATTTGAAACTTTCTGGGCACTGACATGATGCTGAAGGTAGAAAATTCTATACCATGAAATTTTGTTCCTTGTTCAGATTTATCAAAAAATATTGTGTAAACTACCTTCAGGCTATGTGTGCAAGGCCTATGTGAAACACAAATCTTGTGTTTAGACTTGAATGCCATCCTCAAGATATCGCATTATGTATATTCAAATATTCCAAAGTCTAATAAAAATGAATTGTGAATTCCCAAACCCTGCCGATTGTGGGCATTTTGGATAAGAAGTACTCAGTCTTTAACACCGTCTCTACACAGGAGAAACAGTGTGCAAATGTCCCTGTGTTCGGCAGATGCCATGTGCTCGGCACCTCTGGCCACGGACTGTACTCTGGAGGGACCGCTTCAGAAGCAAGTCTGGGAGATGGCGAGTCCTCTCTCCACAGCTCAGGGGCAGCCCTGCCGCTGGATGCTTTGCCAGCACCCTGGGCTCCATAGCCCCTGTGACCTTGCTAATGGAGTGGGCGACTCCATACCCAGGTTAGAGGGCAGTGTCCAGGGTTGTGCTGCACCCTGTGTCCCCCAAAGCTGCACAGCCAGGGCTCCACACAGAGGCGGACTTTCCATCTGCTCAGGACCAGCTTCAGCATGGCTTTTCCAGCGGCAGCAGGATGAGGCACTTCCCCTGTACCCTGAATCCTGTACCGTCACTGGTGAGGTCAGCAGTCCAATACTGGGGCTGGTTCTACTTCTGCAGCTCACCCCACTCTGAAGCTGGTGATTCTCTCCCTCTCCTTGTTTCATTTTTCTCCTTATTCTGATCACAATCAAGCAGATTCTGTTCCTTACATATGGACGCTGGTGACTGTCTACCTTTTGGGCACAATGTAAGGTGCATGGCAAAGCAGCGATTTTGTCTGTTTTGTTTAGATTCATGTCTGGCACCAGCTGGCTTCTAGTAACTGCCTCCTGCAGGCAGCAGTGTGATGGTAGAGGCAGGTCAGGGCACCTGACAGCTCTTCCTAAACACTACATATTGCGTGGCCCATCCCGTTCTCTTGCTCTGAGTTTTCTCAAGGGCTGGCTTTGAGGCCAGTCCCCCAGGACAAAGATTTCAGGAACTGCACCCACACACAGCCTGCACTGCAGCTCCCTGCCCCCATGGCAGTCTAGAATGGGGTGGGAACCAAGCAAGAGAGGTCGCTCCCTGTGGCCACAAGAGGACTTTGCTTAGACCATGTTGCTCGAATCCAGCTTAGAGCTGCTCTCCCACTGCTGAGCTGTCACAGACGGACTGTGTGGTACTGCAAAGAAAAGGGGTTTGCATCTTGCAGGAGTAGGGAGTCCTCCCACCACCCAGGGTGCTTCCATGGGCCTTCACTTCAGCAGTTTTTGTGAGAGACCTGTACAGGGCCTCAGCCAGGAAGCAGGCAGAGTGGTTGCAGTACCCAAGGCTGCCCACCAAGTGGAGACAGACCTCCACGCGGGAGCTGCGGATCTGGCCGCAGGTGCGCTCCAGGCAGCCATGCAGCCCTGCACACCAGCCTGGCTGGGCCCCAACCCCATGCTTGCTCTACCCTTTGCCCTTCAGGCTTCTTCATTTGGATCTTTTGCTTCAGGCCTCCTTCCTGCAACAAGCCCCAAGACCAGGGCCTCCGAGAGGTCGTTAAAAACTAGTCTAAAGCACACTCTCCCTGCCCTGGCTCCAACTGACACTTCCAGGTAATTAGACCTGCTCCTGGTTGGGTCACTTGACAAGCATCCAAGAAAGTTTTCTCAATTCAGAACTGCTTTGAAGATCCTCCTCATAGTAATGATCACAGACTGCTCTGTAAATGGCCTTTTTAAAAGAATGAAACTGAAGAAAAACTCACAGCAGATAAATAGGGCCTGACGTTGGTATTCAGACCCTATTAAAATTAGTGTCAAGTCAGATATGCCTCAAAGTGAGGCCACACCAGATTCCCTGAGAAGCAGGCGGGCCCACGACCTGGCCCCCTAAAACCTGATCCAAGATCTCAGCACGGCTCTTCACCTTTTGGAAATATGGGAAGCTGTCCGGTCTATGAGGGTGGAATCAGGAGACCTGATGTAAGAAAAGGAATTCCTGGAGAGGATACAGGATCCAAGGCCACCAACTGTGCAGTGACTCCTTTTCTCCTTGGCATGACACAAGTCCTCAGGTTCAGCTGAGAGTGTGCTATTTTGGATAACTGGAGTAGCCATCAGGCAGGAATGGGCCCAGGAGTTGGGCTCACCCACAGCTAGTTTCTGGATGGATCCACACTGTAGCGCACACTGTGTGATTCCTGTTCTCACTGTGGACTCTGTTGTGATGTGAGGTCTTAAACATTACTGGGATAAGCACAACTTACACCTTTGCAAAGACAGTGAGCCTGGCCAGTCTGGGAAGAAGGCTCTGAGCATGTCTTTCCATCCATCCCTGAGAGATGTATTCATGACCCTTCTTGCAGCCAAGCAAGACAAGGGTCTCAGGCTCCCTCAAAGGGTCATTAAAATGTTCAGATGTTTCCACCCCTACTTCTACCTGATTTTTCCTGCCTGTGCCATTGTTGAATGTCACTGAGTGCTCCTGGGTGAAAAGAAAAAAGAAGGAATGAAATCAAAGGTCTTGTCTAATTTCACTTGCAGAAAAAAAATTTTGGAAGAGGTGAAAAGATCCCTTTTGCATAGCACATTAAAATAACTTATGGAGACCCTCTCTCTTTCGGCTGAGGAGGTGGTCAGGATGAGAGGATAAATCTTTAAAAGAATAATGTTTTCCAAATCAGGTTCCTTGTCCTCAGATCCTTTGATGTATGAGTGTAATAGTAGGTAGGACACATAGTGAAATATACATGAGTTCTCCTGAGAAGGGAATAGCAGAGTGGAGGAAATATTAGTGTTTACATCAAAACTCAATTGGAACACTCATTTCAAGATGATCGTTTATTATGTTGAATGCAATTTAGTCCCACAAAGATGTTTTCTTTCTGTCTCCAGGACTCTCAGTCCCACTTCATCCCTACTTTCACTCCCTCCCATGTCTAGATATAAGGAAGCAAAACACAGCCACTGTGTGATGAGTTCTTTGAGGCTGAGGGGTTTGCAATAAAGAAAAAGGAGAAGATGCCAAGAGCTCCCTAGCTTTTGGGGGACTAAATCAGTTTTAAACAAAGAAGAAGTTGACATGGAGAGGACCCTTTCCTTGTAAGAAATCAACCAAAGAGACCAGCCTCCCCCAAATCCATTCTTTCATCTGCCTATATCCCCCTGCTATACCCACAGTGAGACTTCAGTCACCACAAAAGATGAGTGGCAGCAAAGCTGACCTCCTGGGGGATGCTCACTTGGCAAAAGCCGCCTCTGCAGCCCCTGGGAGCGGCAGTCCCTTCGGCTGATGCACTTGGGCCCAGGTGGAGTCGGGCGCTCCCGTCAGCTCCGCACCTCAGTAGCTCAGCCAGCATGCGTTCAGTGCTGGGCCACCATGTGTAGCACCCCCCTAGCCTTGTGCGGGCTTTGCTCTTAAATTGCTCTAAGGTTTTATCAGCATCCTTCATGAGAACCTGTGTCTTGGATGGGAATGAGCATTTCTCCTCAGCAGGAGCTTGTTTGTCACAGCTGGCAGGTCCTGTCATGCTGCACCATAGGGTGGCTGTGGCTGCCCTGGCACAGGTGAACTGGCAGGCCCCACCCACGGAGGGCCGCCTCCTCCGCTCCACACCTCCACAGCTGGCTCCCACCTGTGGCATTCCTCTGGCTTCAGGTGACTGCCTGGACCCTGGGGCAGACAGGATCCTGCACAGAGCGAGCTGAGCACTGGGGCTGAGGCTCCCTAGAGTGGAGCCCTGCTGTTCTCCGTGGGCTGCCTGCAGTTGCTGTCAGTCATCGTTACCTTCCTGATCTTTTGTTTTCAGAACTTTTGGAGGTGCGATGCTCAGTGATAATGAAGGGAAAGCAGATGGTTTCTTTCTAACAACTTTTATGGTTTTCCCCTTTACTCCAGTAGTAAGCATCCTTTCTTCCTGTTGTACCCCTCCCCCCCCCAGTGCTGTGGCTTGAATAAGCACTCCCCCAAAGACTCCTGTTTTAGACTTGGTCCCTAGCCTGTGGCACCAATGGGAAGAGGTGGAGACTTTGGAAGGTAGAGCCTAGTTTGTGAAGTCAGATCACTGGGGCATGACCTGAAGGGGATACTGGGACCATGACCCCATCCTCACCCTCTTTCCCTTCCCATCTACCATGAGATGAGCAGCCTCTTCTACCATGTGCTCCCACCATGATGTTATCTCTTGCTGCAGGCCCGAGGGAAAGGGATCAGAGACTGAAACTATGAATCCGAAGTAAACCTTCCCTCTTGTAAGCTGAGATCATAGATACTTTATCACTAGCAAACTGAATAATCCATTTAAAATCTATAACCCTGAGGAAAAGAGAGGAGAGGAGAGGAGAGGAGAGGAGAGGAGAGGAGAGGAGGGGTCAGGGTGGGAAAGGGTGGAACAAGATGGGAGAAGACAGGAGAGGATGAGGAAAGAGGAGGAGGTGAGGGGAAGAGAGAAGGGGAGAAACGCGAGGTTTGGAAATGACCTAAAAAAAGTCCCTTATCCAAGTTCTTTTTTTTTTTTTTAAAGCTTAGTAATGTGAGACCCAGAGAACGAATGGCTTAAAAAAGATTTTACAGACAGTTGGTGGCAAATCCAGGTTTCAAAACCTGTCTCTCAACTGTGAATATCACCACACATCTCATCTGAAAAGACGGGGTATCAGAAGCTTGAAAGATAATGATAGCTGATAAAAGTTTTCTAAAATTCTATTTTTCACCTGAAAGCTCACAGCTTAGTGCTGGCACCAGATAGTCTCAGTTGTCCATGAAGTGGCTGGTGCAGTTTTCTCTCTTTTGAGCCAGGGACTGCCAGCACCTACAGCTAAATAACCACAGGTCATCTGTCCTTTCAAGAAAATGTCACACAGCAACTAGTTCAGCTGGTAGCTCAAACAGTGCATGCCATGAGACAATGATAGTCCAGTCATGTATCACTTAACAAGGGTATGTTCTGAGAAATGTGACAGGTGACAATTTTGCTGTTATGTACACTGTATGCAGTGTAGGTTTTAGGTCTGTCACTCATGTAACCTCTTGACATAATCAACATATGCGTAAACATGAAACGTATAAGGTTGCTTCCTATGTAGTGTAGCATACTGTTCACAGTAAACTTATAAAATAAGTGCAAGGAATATACCCCAAAATAATATAAAAACTAAAATATAGTGATCACATAAACCAACAAAATAGTCATCTATTTTCATTATCAAATTTCATGTACTGCACATGGATGTATGTTATTTGTGTTATTTTTCCTTTGTTGTGACAGAAACCTAAGATGAAATCAACCTAAAAGGAAGTAAGAATAGTTTTAAAAGGCTCATCACTTTAGCAGTTTCTACCGATGACTGCTTGCCCCGTTGACACAGGCATGTGGAGGTGCTATATACCATAGCAGGAATATGTGGCAGGGGAAGTGCGCTGCCCACGGCAGCCAGGAAATGAAAAGAGAGGGAATGGGTACCCTAATATTCCTTTTAAAGGTACATCCCCAGTGTCCTAACCTCTCACTGGGCCTCAGCTCCCGGAGTTCTCAGTCTAGATTGACAGCCAGGGCTTAGACATATAGGGTGCTGGGGGACTTGCAAGACGTAGTCTGTAACATACTTGGGGTCCTTTTATGCACTTGACAGCATTGTAGGGTTTTTATACTTTAGTTACCACAAAGGTGTGTTGGATTGCATTCCATTATATGCCAGGGACTGCCAGCACCCTCAGCTAAATAACCACAGGTCATCTGTCCTTTCAAGAAAATGTCACATTCCAACTACACAGCAGCTAGTTTAGCTTGTAGCTCAGACAGTGCATTCCATGATACATAAGCTGGTGGAAACTTTTCTGCTCCATTATAGTCTTTCAGACGATGATAGTCCCTGGTTTACCAAAATATCATTATACAATATATTCAGTGTGATTTCTGGTAAAGTTGTAGGCACCAAAGCTGGAGCAGAGGTTTCTAAAAAGCATTAAAAAATGAAGTACTTTGGACTAGAACAATAAAAAGATAGCCCGGGGGCATCACAAGGACCATTAGGACTCTACTCAAAGTTGCAAAGGTGAAAGACATTGCTTTGACAAGAGAGAGCCAGGGTACTGTGTTCCAGAATGGTGGAAACCTAAAAAATTTGTTCCTTGGGATAGGGTTCATAGTATTCAGTCATCCAGGCACTTGATTATCACAACAAAGAGAGAAAAAAATCCTGGCTACTGCTCCAAGTAGCAGAAAACCATGGCATCATGGTTTTAGGCACATGCAGAATGCAAGAGTTGTGGGGTCTAGGAGGCTTCTGCCTAGATTTCAGAAGAAGGCTTGGGAGCCCATGATGTGTGCTCCTGGGAGGGCAGTGTATGAAGCTGTGCATGTGAAACTGAAAGTACAGTGGAGACCCCAGAAGGCTGGTGAAGCCAGGAACGTGTATCATTTGAGGAAAGATGCAAGGAGTGAGCAAAGTCAACCTAAAAGAGCATCCAGGAGGGCTACAAGCACTGGCAGTGCCATAGAGGTGGGGTCGTCCCAGTCCTTTGGAATTCACAGCTTGCCACAGATTGCTATGGTTGCTGGACATGATGGCATGGGATGTAATGTTTGCCCTAATGGAGTTTGGTCTTGCTTTAGCTCCATTCCTTTCTAGTCCCCTGTTGCCATGTTTTGAAATGGGAATGCTTATCCTGCATTACTCTACATTGGTAGTGTTTAACTTTCTTTTCATTTTTACAAAGGCTCACTTTTATCAGCATTTTCTTTTCCTGAGCTCTGACCAGAATCTCTTACCAACTTAGAGTAGTCCAGGTCTGCTTCTCCAGCTACCATCTCTAAAGCTTTCCAAGCTTTCCCCCCACTCAATTCCAAATGTTTTTGAACCACATGGTTAACTACAGTCACAGCAGCACTGCAAACACACTCAGCCACTATACCTTGGACAAAGGGGCAAAATGTGTTAACTGGAAGAAAGTAGCCTCTTTAATAAATGATGTTAGAAAAACTTGCTGTCTATAAGCCAAAGACAAAAATTAGACCCATGTCTATCACCATGTACTAAACTAAAGTCAAAATGGACCAAAGGTCTAAATATCTAAGCAGAAACACTGAGACTACAGAAGAGTATGTAGGTAGGAATCTTAAAGACAAAGGTATAGGTAGAGAGTTTATGAACAAAACCCAGACTGTATAGGAAATACTTCAAAGAATCAACAACTGGGATCTTATATTAAAAAAGTTTTTTTTTTACAGCAAAATAAAAGTGAAAAAACAACCCACAGAATGGGAAATAATTTTAGCCAGTTATTCTTCAGACAAAGTGCTTCTATCTAGAACATATACAGAATTGAAGAAATCAGACACCCCCAAATTCAAAGACCCAATCTAAAAATAGATATATGAATATGTGCTTCTTAGATGAAGAAATACAAATGGCAAATAAATATATGAAAAACATGTTCAACATCGTTGGTGATTCAAGAGATGCAATTTAAAACAACATTGAGATCCCATCTCACTCCAAAAAGAATGGCTGTCATCAAGAAATCAACCAATAACAAATTCTGGAAGGACTGTGAGGAAAAGGAACCCTTTTCCACTGTTGTGGGAGTGTAGACTGGTGAAACCACTGTGGGAAATCAGTGTGGAGGTTCCTCAAAAAACTAGGATTAAAGTTCCCATTGCGCCCATTTGTTCCCCTTCTGGGTATCTTCCCAGAAAAATTAAGAACATCTTGCCCCAGCAACATATGTGCACCCATGTTTATACTAACACAATTTATAATGGCTAAATCTTGGGAATAATCCAAGTGCTTATCAACCAAGGAATGGATAAAAAAGATGTGTTATTTTTATCAATAACATACTACTCAGACTTGAATAAGGATGAATTTAGACTTTTATAGGTAAATGAAAGCAACTTGAGACAATAAGTGAAATAAATCAGACTCATATGTGTGAATATCATATTGTCTCCCTGGGATGAGAAAAAGAGTAAGTAAGGTCTAAAATGTACAATAGGTATTGGGAAATGGGCACAAATCACTCAAAAGGAAAAAGGAACTAGGATGGATGATGGGAAAGGACAGTAGGAAAAGAGAAAAGATGCAAGTCAATTATACTATTAGTGTCTCTTAGTTTATTAAAAAAAAGTTTGACCTAATGTTGATCAGAGAAATTTTTATGCCATATTTTATACCCTGAGCAATTAGTTTAAAGCTAACACAGTGTAATGTATTAACTATTATTATTCTATTATTTTGTAATGAAATTTTGTTTTACCTTTTTTCTGTAAAATAAAGAAAAATGCACACAAATGTTCATGACAAGAATATTCACAATGACAGTAAATGTGCATCATCTGATGAAAGAAACCAAATGTGGTATATACATCCAGTGGAACATTATTCAGTCATAATGGGAATGAAGGGGGAATGAAGATATATAACATATGCCAGCCTGCGGGCATTGTGCTATATGAAATAATCTAAATGTGAAAGGACAAATATTCTATGATAACACCCATGAAGTATTGAGAATAGGCATATTTGTAAGACAGAAAATAGATTAGAATGATGGGGCTAGAGAGAGGGATGATGGAGAATTTTTGCTTAGTGATTACTGAGTTTTCCCATGAAATAATAAAATGACCTTTGAAATAATGGTGATGGTGTGCAACATTGTGAATACAGTTAGTGCTGTGGAGTCATAGAGTTAAAAATAATATAATAAATTTTATATGTATTTTACTGTAGTTTCAAAATTAATAATGTTCTATAAATATTGAATTGTATGCTTAAAATGAATTTTATGATATGAAAGTTACATCTCAATAAAACAGTTTTTTAAATTAAAAAAATCCTTAGGTTATATATAGACTCTCAGCAGTCAAAATTTACTCAGACAAAATGCAGAAATGAACAGTTTTCTGTTCCCTGTTGGGAGATGCTGAGAAGCCCAAAGGAGAAGCCCAGACAAGGGAGTTGGGTCCACCACGCTTTTAAAATGACTCCTGTGATCTCTGAGTCATACCACCCCTTCCAGATGCTGCCCTGTGGCGGGGACCGGCTTCTCTAGGAACGTGATGAGTGAAGACAGAAGTGAGGTAGGAAGAGACTCCCCTGTGGACTCAGGGGTGGACGGCACTCTCTGCTTCCTGTGTCACCCGTCTCTGCTCCTCCAAAGACCCTCCCGGTTCAGGCTGGATAGCGTCATCACCCTCCAGACCCACTTTCCAGGGCCCTCTGCATCGCTGATGATCTTTCTTCTTGCTCTCTTGTTGTCCACTTTCTCTTTAGAAACTTCTACTCATTCTTTAAATCCCATGACCTATGTTAGCTCTTCTCTCTGATCTTTTTTTCATAACTCCTCATTGTACCTGACCAAGTCACACTCAAGGCTTTTCCTCCTCTACGTTCTGGTAACTGTCCTCATGCTCCTTTTCAACATTTGTCACTTTATAATAGTTTATTTCCCTGGCTATTCAACTTGAAATTTTTCTCGGGACAGCATCAGTTACTGTCCAGGTGCTGGGAGGAGAGTGAGACCAACACAGCCCAGCACTGGAGTCACACCTGGTCCAGCACTGGAGTCACAGCTAATCCAGCACTGGAGTCACACCTGGTTCAGCACTGGAGTCACACCTGGTCCAGCACTGGAGTCACACCTGGTTCAGCACTGGAGTCATACCTAGTCCAGCACTGGAGTCACATCTGGTCTAGCACTGGAGTCACACTTGGTCCAGTGGGGAAGGCAGATGATGCACTAGTGAAAACATCGAATATTATGATGTGTTGAGAAGAACGTAGACATCCAGTGTGAGAAAATGCAGGTGTTTTCACTAATTTTGCGTATTGCAAACATCTAGAACATCACCAAATGTATCACCAAAGCTCACGGTTCTGCTTAGTGAATGTGACCCTCACGGGGGGCGTGAGGACTCTGAGGATTTTCAAGGGCTCTGTAGAAACTGCAGAGGACTTACTGGAAGCCTGTGTAATGGAAGGAGTTATGAGTTGTGGGCAAATTCTGAGAGAAAATATGTAACAGTGACCAGTGGCTGTCGTCATTGTAACCATCCCTGGAATAAAAGTGCAGAGAGAAGAGCTGGGCGTGGTGGTGCGTACCTGCAGTCTCCACACTCTGAAAGGCTGAGGCAGGATGATTGTCAGGTCTGCCCAACCTGGGCAACTTAGAGACTAAGACCTTCTCTCAGTGTAAAAAGAAAAAAGGCCTGGGTTCCATTCCTAGTACCACTAAAAATAAATAAAACCAAAGAAAACCAGTGCATAGAGAAGAGCAGCTGACAGGTACTGATGGGGCTGTGTCTTTGGAAGTGGGGCTCATCTGTACGTCCTCTTGTTACTGCTTCCTGCTTGTGATAGTAAGCTGACTGTGTCAACTGAAGGAAAAAATGCCCAACTAAATTGGATCGGCATGTTTCTGGGTGTGGCTGAAAGGCTTTTCTGGAGATAGAAGACAGACCCACCCTGGTTGTGAGTGGCGCCAACCAAAAGGCTCGTAGGTGAAATGGGGTGAAATGGAATGAAGCAGGAACGCTGGTCTCTGTCTTTGGAGGAGCTCCCTCTTCACCTTCACCTTGGACAGCCTCTCCTCTTCTGGCACAGAGACTTTAGCCTGAGTCCGGGCCCTTCAGCCTCACCCTGCAGCCATTCACACCTTGTGATGCTGACTTGCACGGGACACTGCAGGGAGCTCCAGGCCCTGAGCTTTGACTGGATTCTTCTGAGCTCCAGTGTGCAGAGGGCCTTTTTGCACCCCTCCGCACCTACCTCTGTGGGCAGCCATTGTAAGCCTGTCTTTTAAATTCATATGTATATATAAAATCCATATATATATATATATATATATATATATATATATATATATATATATATATATATATATATATATATATATATATATATATATATATATATATATATATATATATATATATATATATATATATATATATCAACGTGATTGGTTCATTTTAGGTATACATAATGATCACATTCATTATAGGAAATTTGTCCCTGGACATGATATATCTTGACTCTTCTTTTTTCCCATTCCCCTCCCCGCCCTTCAACCCTCCTCTTCTTACAAAAGCTTTGTTTCCATTTTTCCTTCAATGCTGTTTCTTTGTTTTCATTTCTTCCTTTCTCCTTCCTCCTCTTTGTTCCCCTTTCAACATTTTGTTCTCATTTCCCAATATCTTATACATTTTGGTCCTTATTTACACTTTTCATTTTTCATACCAGAAAAACAATGCAGTATTTAAATATCTGTGTCCAATTTGTTTCACTTAGAGTATGTTCTCAAGGTGCATCCTTTCAGCTAGAAATGTCTCAGGCTTATCCTTCTTTATGGCAGAGGGATATTCCATGGCATAAAACCCCACATCTTCTTTATATAGTCATTGATTGATGGACACTTGAGCTATTTCCAAAATTTAGCTATTATAAACTGTGCAGCTATAAACGTGTGTGCATATGTCACTAAATCCCTACATATTTATCTACCTTGCACTAAATCTGTTTCTCAATTAAGCATTGGTTGATACACTAATACTGAAGCTGTGTGCTATCTGCAGAGGTTAGTCTCTGAGGGAACAGGGCAGGTGAGGTAGAGAACAGAACTGGAGAAGCAGTTGAAACAGCGCCTGGCACTCCCGCTATGTGTGTCTGCCTCATTTCTAACTCGCCTTTGGTCTTGAGTAATTCATTCCTTGTGCCAATGTATGACCTACTCCACCCCACTGGGGACAGACCTTGAAGGGTCATTCCTTTAAGGTCTGAAGCAAACTGCTCCAGTATGGTTCTGACTGGCTGCACACAAGGAATAGAATCTCAGTCAAGGAAAATTTAAAATAAAGGATAAAGAATGAATGATGAAATGCCTGTTTCCTAGAGAGGTCACCAATCTGTTTTGTGAAGAAAACAATGCCCATGAATGAGGTTTTGCACTTACAAAGACATATACAGTAATTAAAAATTAACATGACGTTACCTGAATATTGCACACACTTGAGAGCTGGAAGCGGTTAGATGTGATTAGAATCAGCCTGAGTTCATCAGGTGGCAACATCTTAGTCTCAGAATAAAAGTCCATGTAAGCTGAACGTAGATGTCCCAACTAGTAGAATAGGCTTTTTAAAGGCATTTAATGTTCTGAGGTTTTCTGAAATAACTAGTTAGCTTCAGAGCAGATTCATTCTTTACTAGATCCTGGCTTTCTTTTGCTTTCACTGAAAAAGACATTTTTCTCTTCTATTAGAGATTTACTGAATCTAGGGAGCGATTTAGCGTTGGTCTGGCTTACCCTATTGATTTCCAGTTCACTGGAGACCAAGCAAGTATTGATTTAGATGGTTATGCAGCTAATCATTCTGCATTCATGCCTGTCTTCACTTGTTGTTTTGCTCTTCCAAGTTAGAGGTAATTTATAAAATTACAATCAATTTTATATGAAATGTTCAGAAATGACCAATGATGAGTTTTTAGTAGATGCCACGTAGTGAAAAAATTATGCATAACTCGTTCTTTGTGTCTTTCACCTCTTAATTTGTTTTCCTAACACATGATAAGTGAGCTTATTAAGTAGCCAAAGATTTTAAATTACCATTATTTCTTTTACCATAGAGGCAGGATTGTATGGTACAGTTAGCGTCCTTCTTGGAAGCGCATTCCTGAGCCCCAGGTTCACTGAGTAGGCCTAAAGGAGGCAGGGGGACTCTCCAGAGGGTTATGGAGAGAGGCGCCTCAGAGATAAAAGTCTGCTGGGTGATTTCGCATCCCTGAAAGTCATGTTATACGATGGGGGAAGGCAAACAACAACAGTTACAGATAAATAAATGGGAATGTGGAGAATACGAGAGAGAACCCTGGGGGAGGGCAGAGTGAAATGAGGAAGGGGATTCCGTGGCTGGTGTGGTTGGCCTAGGCCTCTCTGGAGAGGAAACACTTGGTCAAAGCACTGCATTGTGAGAAGCAAGCTGGGAAGCCCAGGGGAGCCTCTGAGACAAGAACCAATGTGGCGGCATAAGGGCTTCTAGCACTCCCCAGGGACACACTGAGTAGGGCTGGAATGTGGCGGGGGAGCGGCAAGTGGGTAGAACAAGACTGGAAGCAGCGGTCCACGGAGGATGCAAATACTGCATAACACGTGATAGTCATGGGATTTCATCCCAGCTGCACTGGAAAGCTACTGAGTGGTTCAAGCTGGCAGAAGTCTGACTGATCTATCTGGGAGCCAGCCACAGGGACCAGCCAGAAGTTGTTGCTTAATTCCTATATTTGGCCTCACATTCAAAGAGAAAGAGATGAGATGAAATCAGGTTCAGACTAAATCTAAAGTCAGAGCCCACAACACTCACTGGATGTGACAACCAGGAAAAGAGAAAACTCAAAGATCGCATTCAGGGTCTGGGCCTGAGAGAGTAGAAATGCAGAGCTAGTTACCAAGATGAGACCTCACGAAGGAGAACAGAGGCCAGTGAGCAGAGGGAAGGTGAGGGAGCAGTCAGCTCTGTCCATATGATGCTTACCTGGGCCGTTGTCAGACATCCTAATGAAGGATTCTGGATCTTGGACGTGTGTGGAGCTAGTCATGCATTTCCAAAATGGCAATCATGAGTACAGTCCCTAGATGTGAACTATATGAAATGGCCAGGGAGTGACCATAGCGAGGAGACCAGGAAAGGAAAATCAGCTAAGGCTGAGACAGCAGACACTGGCGAGGTAGAGGAAAAGTCAAGCGTAGGTTCCCAGATGCTGTAGAGAGAGAATTTGTCCACTCTTGAAGGCCTCTGAAAAGCAGGGTCAAATGAGAGGAGATTCAATCATCGTTTTTGGAAACATAAAGTTCATAGATGATCTTCACAAAAGCAATTTCAGTAATGCAATAGGAGCAAAGCCTGATTTGAATAGATGGAAATCAGGAGATAGAAAATGTAAAGAGGAAAACACCATGCTTGATGCTTGATCTTTCGAAAACAGTTTGATCATGACAGGAACCAGAGAACCAGGGCAGCTGCTGTTGGGGAAGAATGGAGCCAAAGAGGGCTCGATGTTTATGATGCTGATTCTGTTAATAACCATTATCATCATGATCACAATGACTATCACTCAGTGCTAACCACGTCCAGGCACAGTGCCAAGCACTTCCATCCCTGACCTCATTGCATCTTGTAACAAACGTGTAAAAACAGCTCCGATACAATTACCAGTTAAAAGGTGATAGACTGAGGAACCAGAGTCCTAAATTTAGTGTTGACCAGGAGTCCATCCTTAAGATGTCTGACGATAAATCAAGGTCTGTCTTCATTGCCTTTCTTGCTGCTGAGACAAGATTCCTGGCACCCAAAGTTAAAGGAGGAGAAGTTTATTTTGGATCATAGTTTGCAGAGATTTCAGCCCATATTTGTCTGGCTCCCAGGCAGGGTGGCATTTCTGAGGGGCCTCGCCATGTAGAAACAGTCCATAGCATGGCAGGCAGAAAGTAGCAAAGCAGTGCAGCAGCAAAGCAGCAAGTGACCTTCCACTTCCTTTTACTCACTCTGGGCTACCTGCCCTTTGGGTGGTGCCACCAAAGTCCAGGATGGCCTTGCCCCTATCCACACCAGAACTGTGCCAAACCAATCAGAGAACTCATTTAGTGAACACACCCTCAATGCCTAGCACCCTACACCCTAGATCCAACCGCCCCTGGAAGTCCCTACCTGTGAGTTTATGAGGTTTTGGGAGAGATATCTACACACAAACCACAACGAGGTCTCACTGGAGACCTCAAAGTACTGGGTATGGTCCCTTTAAAAGGATAGTGCCAAAGGAGTGTAACTTTTACGTGACCTTAGTCAAGACCAGTTTTGTTTGTAAGGTATGAATCTAACCTCAAAGTGATAGAACGGCAAGAAATAAACAGGCTTAAATCAGGGACCTTAAATATGTCAAAGGAGATGTAACTTCCATATAAAAGGATACAGGGACTCGCACTGTGCAATTAGGGTCTCATGTATTCCAGACCACTGAGCTCTGCTTTCCACATAGTCACCTTCATTCTGTGGCAGTTTCACCATGTAGCGGTCTCTGGAAGCCCATAACTTACTCCCAAGCAACAGGAAAGTTTAGCTATTGAAGTCTCAGTGGAGCATGTGGCTTTCATTATATGTTACTCCAAGGAAGCTCTGATGGACACACTGAGCCTGGGCCACACGGCTGTCCCCAGAGCCAGAGGTCAGATTAGAGGTTGCTCTCCAATGGAAATGTCTTGGTGCTACGAACAAAAACAAGGGTACCAAACAGACTGACAGGATAGATACTTTCGAGACCATGGATCACATGGACATCTGCTCTCTTACAATGTCATAGTACTTCTGTGCACTCTACCAGAACAAGTTCTATGAAGACAGAGCCCTTGTTCCCAACACAGTGGTTCACCCAGCATATGGTCAGGTTTGAAGACAGTGTTTATTCTAGGGCTGGGGGTATAGCTCAGTGGTGTAAGTGCCTGCCTGGCAAGCACAAGGTCCTAAGTTCGATTCCCACTACAAAAAAAAAAAAAAACTATGTTTATTCAATAATCAAGATAACTATTCCATATAGACCTGGCCTTTTTCAGTAGGCCTTATTCATCTGGCCTTATTCACTTACTACTTTCATTTTAGCAGCAGATCTTTCTGTGCATTTGAAACTCATTATTTTTCCTACCTATAGTTCTCCGGCTCTCCAAAACCCTCAGTTTATTTGAAAAGAGTGTATTCAATTAATGTCCTACTCATTAGAACAGTGTTTTTGATGTTATTTTATTCAAAAAGGAAAAAAAACTGCCTTGGCGTAAAAACTCCGGCTCACTCTGCTCTGCGAGGTCCCCTGAGGCTATGAGCCAGGTGGTTCCCTCAGAATCAAAATCCCCTCGATTCTAGGGAAGCTTTGCTTTGCTGAATCCCTGGGGGTTTGTCTCCTCCCCTCTGACTCTGTAAGGTGAGGCAGAGCCCTGGGGAAAGACAGGAACATGACAAAAGGCTGTTTGGGATGTACTTGCATGTGCTGCTAGAGTGCCCATGGCAGAGCCATCCATCTGGAAAGCTCAGGGGCAGGGGGTGGAGAGCCAGCGCCCTTCCCCTCCGGCAGTGAAGGGAAATAAATGCCCTGTGTGCAGTGGCAGTGTGAGGACGCACAGAAAAGAAGTTCGATGAGTTGTTTTTGATGGTGCTGGGAGGATACTCGCCATGAAAATTCCGAAGGCTCGTCCTTCCTACCCTGCCTGTCCCACCTGGGAGCCGTGGGCTGCTTATGCCTTATGCCCTTATGCCTGGGGAGAAGAGAGAGAGCCATGGGCTGCTGGGGGGATGGGAGCGAGGGGGTGGGCTAGTGAAGGTGGGGTGGGGTCTTTTGTAGCCTTCTGGGAAGTACGCAGAAAATTAACAGTGTAATAAAGTACCCAAAGAGGGGTGCTTTATTACAGAGGCGCTGGATTAGGAAGACTAAGTGTGGCCTCCAGTGCTACACGGCCCGAGTTCCAGCCTCACTCCCCCTCTCTTCCCTTCATGTAGGGGCTTCAGGAAAGAGGCTGATGGCCTGGGTCTCAGTTTCCATGCAGGTGAAATATGGATAATAAAACGGCGCTCCCTCACAGATGCTAGGCCTTGCTAATACGTTTAAAGCATTTAAATCCGTGTGTGGCATGTGGAAATCAATATATGTGGGTCTGTTTCCATTGTTATTAATTTGAATTGGAAAATCATAGGAATGCATTCCTGACTGTGCATGGGAGAGGCTACGGGCTTTGGCCCAGATATCAGGGGGACACCAGGGAAGAGGTGAAGAGTCCCTGTTATGTCTGCAGGAGTGTCTTCTGGCTGTTTGTGAAACATTGTAACATGGAAATGAGAGCACATGTTGGGTGTCTTGCAAGTTTGAGAAGAGTGATTACTCTGGAGTCAGAAATGGATTAATGTCACAGAAAGAACAAGAGGCTGATGTGAATAATTAAGCTCCTAATGACTGCATTAATATTTCCCCAATAGATTGATTTGGTGTTTTTTTCTCTGGGATGATTGCACAAACTTACCCTGGCTGGTCATCTATCTTGATTGCTCAGGACACACCATCCTAGAGAAAGGGAAAAGGGAGTGGTAGACCACTGAGGTTCACACAAAAAGCCAAAGGAGGGGAACACCACATCTGGGAGATCGTAAGCCCAACAGGTTGCTAGGAATGGCAGGAGTGGAAGGCTCCAAAGCAAGTTGCTACTGACCTCCACCTTGTTGTACTTTATTAGTTCTCATATAAAATCTGACTTAGTCTCTAGCTCACTTTCCCAGTGTGGAATGTGCCAGAAACTTGTGCCTCTAAGTGCATGTGGAAGCTCTTTTTTAAGCATAAAGACACACATGTGTAGAAATAAGTAATATAATTATGAGCAAACCATTGGAAATCAGGGTTCAACCACAGTGGCACACTAAGAGGAGATACATGCCCACAGGAGTGGGTTTAAGCGGTTGTGAGCAGTGGTGCATCTCATCATGCATGATGAGTAACCATGTTCAAGGCTCTTGGATAGGCAGTCGGGAAGGAATGAGAGTGAGCAGACCAAAACTGCATCTGCGCAAACTGGGAGGTCTGCGGAGGGAGAGCAGTCCCGGCCCCAAGGTGGCTGCCTCCCTCTCCCTCAGGGAGGGACCAAGCAGGTTCTGGTTCGGAGCCTTCTACCTGGGTGAGTCCCGCTCACACAGGATAATCTATCTTTTGGAATTTAGTTAGGACAACTGATTAGGTTTTTCAGTCCTATCTATAAAACACCCTCACAGCATCACACATATTATTGTTTGAGTAAATAACTGGGAGAAATGCATGTACAAAAGTCTACCTTATCCCTGGGGAATGGTCCCAGAGCTCCAGTAGATGTTTGGATCTCAGGAGAGTACTGACCACCAACGGCTAAATATCTCCCATACCTCTTTACGTACCTATAATGAAGTTTAATTTATAAATGAGGCACAGTAAGAAACAATATCATCTAAAATTTAATTTGTAATATCAGGTAGAGTGAAGGTTACTAGCAGTCACTAAAATCAAAATAGAACAATCAGAACAATATACTTTTTTAAAAAGTTGCGTTAATGTTCCATCTTCCTTCCCTCCCTCTCTTCCTCCCTCCAGTATCTTACTGTGCTGTGTTTATCCTTCTTCTTGTGTGAAATGATACAATGGCTACATGATGAGATGAAGTCACATAGTGACATAGTGCCTGGTCGCTGTGTAAGGGTGATTTTAACACAGTGCCATGACAGTCTTCTCCTAACTGGAATAGCTGCTAAGGGACTAACAGGAAGGTAGCATAAGCAGCAACAATATAGTGGATAAAGAGATGATTCACATTCTGAGCTGGATGGAAGGAGATAGGGCAGGGGAATGTAAGATTTCACCATGTTTCTCAGAACGGTACCCCAGTTTATAACTCATGAATTGTTTATTTCTTGAATTTTCCATTTCTTATTTTTGGGCCAGAGTTGATCATAGATAGTGAACCACAGCAAATTAAACCATGGATGGTGGTTGTGGTGCAGTGTCACTATCTGCTACAAAGTGGCCGCCGCATCCTGCTGTTGGCCAGTCCTCCCCAGTGAGTCCACTCTTTGTATCCAAACTTCCAATGCCCTCTTAGGAAGAGAATGCTGGGGGCTATCTTCACCCTACTCCAGGGGATTGGCAAAAAGCCCTGAGGGAAAACAATGGACAGGAGTGACACCCACTTCCAGAAGGCCCCTACCTGCTTTGAAAAAGTAGTAGGTCAAAGTATAAGACTTCCTATGACAAGTTACACTACATTACTGTTCTGAGCACCTCACATTTTCATGCAGGTTTATAGATTCCAAGCATTATCTCGTGTACAGTTCCCATCTATTTTGTGTGATTTTGCTTTAGGCTTTATACAACACTAAAATAAGTGGAGTGCATGTCATTGTCCCTGATTTTACAGGCAAAGACATTGAGGGCCATAGACATTGAATCACTTGCTGATATTCACACGATTCCAAATCTGACTGCACACCTGTGCTCACTGCCCTGCTGCAGGCAGCCTGGGGTGAGACAGCCTGCTCAGTGTCTAGAGCATTACCTCTGCTGATAGCACTTTCAATTACCATGAGTCCTCTAACGCACAAGGAGATGACTTAAGGAGGTGGTGGTGTCTGAATCATGGCCACAGGCTGCCCTGTAATTGATGATCTTGACAATTTGGAAATCACATAGTTCCTTACTATGTTATGCTCACAGGGGTTTCCTTATGGAAGGAAACCCACTTGATTGCAAGACTCATGAGGACAGGAATCTCTATTTGTGTTCTTCACTGTTTTATCCATTGTGCTTATAGTAAAGCCTGTCACATAGCCAGTTTTCAATACACATTTTTATGTGAGCATTAATGCTTAATGAAACTATGTGTGATAGTTAATTGTGCTGTCAACTTGAACGAGATATGCCTGGTGGATTCGTTCAGCACAGTTCTGGATGTGTGTGGATGACTGACTTACTACGAAGGGAAGACTCACCCTGAATATGAGTGGCACCAACCAATAGGCTTATAGCTTAGATGGAAAAAAAAGGGAAAGAATAGGAAGCCTCGCTTGGGCTTCTTCAGAGGACTCCAGTCTTAGCCATTACCTTTGGACATCCATCTCCAGGCTTTGGGTGCAGAATCTTGAGCTTTCCAGTGAAGACTCTTTGGCTTTCTTGTACAGACTCGTGTGGGACTCTGCAGCGAGCACCAGGCCCTTTGACTGGATCCTCTGAACTCTACTGTGGAGACAGCTCTCTTGCTCTGCAGGCAGCCATTGGAAGCCTATTTCATAAATCCTCTATCACACAGGTTTAATAAATCTGTTCCTCTGAGAAACTCTAACTGTGCACTATGAGTCTTGAGTCAGTGAGAAAAGTTTAGGGGCCACTGATGTTTTAAAGGTGTGATCATCTGGCCTGGAAACCTACTGGTTTAGTTAACAGCGCTAACTGTAAACCTGCTGGTTTAGTTAATAGCGCTAACTGGACACTTCTTGATTAACATGCACCTGCTGTATGCTGGCTGTCCTAGCAACCACATCTTAAAATCTTCAGAGCCATTGCCTGGAGTAACCCAGGAGGAGACAGGCTTGGAAGACGCTGTCCCTCTGAGACAAAGACTCTTGATATTACTCCATGTTCTAGTACTGCATTTGATAATAATTGTTCTGGGGTATCTTGTTAGGAACCATACACCCATTAGAAAAAATGTCTTGTTTTGTTCCCAAACAAATAAATTCCACAGACAAAGTGGGACTTCCACTTCCTTTCAAGGCAACACAAAGCCTTGAGATTAATTAACCTGCAATAAATAAAGTTGCTCCTTTTATCTGGTAAGCACTTCCTGTTTCAAATGTGTAGTTTCCAGTCCTAATTTTCTGTGCTGGTTTCATTCTTTGACCAGGTTTAGATGTTACTCATAATGAAAGTCGCTGGGATGGGCAAAAGAATGTAGGTCTAATAGGATCTGTTCCAAACTTGTCATGCCTGTGTTTGTCATTTATTTTCACCAGTTATTAGTTGACAGAGCTTACAATTCCTCTGTGTCTTGGTTTCTTCTGATGAAATGAGCCCCTGGGATTAGACTAAGAATTAAAATGAGTTAATTATGTAGAGCATATGACAATTCTGGCCTAGAACAAGTTCTCAATAGAGTAGTTAGTGTCCTTTATGTTGTAACAGGACATCATCTTCCGGCAAAAGCTAAGTTTTGACCTCTTTCAGAAGCATGGGCTTGAATCTTGGGAAAGTCTCTGAGATGGAGCAGGAGGGCCATGGGCACTGTGGTGCTAGTCCTCCAAGGACATTTAGGTTCCTGACAAGGACAAATAGGGCAGAGCCCCTCCCGCAGCCCCCGGCTGTAGCATGTTCCAACATGGAAATTGAGCATGTCTGGTGCTCAGAGGAAGCCTGGCTAATATATCCCTGGGGATTCTTCACATTCAGAATTCAGACAAATTGCTGCTTTTTAATTAACAGGGCCCCAACAACTCTGTTATCTGTCTTCTCATGAATCTATTTTCTCCCTAATCCCTTCTCGCTTTCCCACCCTGTCTACTTGTGAGCTGTAATCTTTCAGGCTGCTCCCTGAGGAGTGGGCTTGGGAGGGAAGGGGCAGAGCGTGGAGGACAGGTGGGGAGAGGCGCTGGAGTGATGGATGGCCGCAGTCCAGGGCCCGCAGGTGCCCGGCTCTGTTTATAGCCACAAGCGCCACGCCAGCTACCTCAGCAGGAGCAGGTGTGACCACTGTGTCGCTCGACAGTGCGATATTAAAGACCTGGCAGAATTCCCCTGACTAGCAAATGGAAGGAGCATTTGGGGATGGATCCCAAATACTTCATTAATTTACCTTTAATAGGACGGTTATTGAATAATAAATAACCAAATCAAGAAAACATATTTATCGAGGATTTGTGCTCAGATAATGCAGTTGTGACTTTGCACGTGGAAAAATGGCCTCTCCACTGTGTTGACAGCCATGTCCTTGCTTGGAGCTGTTTAGGGCTAGGAGAGCGCTGCTGGCTTTGTCCTGCTGGCCTTGAGGGTTTCCCTGGAAAGAGGCAGGTTCCACTGAGGCCAGAGCAGCCCCAAGTGCCGGCAAGTGACACGCATTTCACAATGGGCTGCGTGAAGCTGTGACTGAGTTTGTTCTCTGGCACCCTCCGCCCCAGGGCCTGCGTCACGAACACGTGTGATATGATCACCTTGTTTCAGTCGCTGGTCCCCATCTGACCTATAGAGCTGCTGGAAACATTCCTGGTTTCCAGAAAACAGCTTCTTTCCAGCTAGACTCCCAGCGGGGCACTTTAAAATGGCTTAAAAAAAAATTCTAGAGTTAAAAATGTCTCCTTCCACTCTCCTGTTCCTAACTTATTACAACAATGCCTAAGGCAGCAGCAGTGTCACTGGCAGTTCTCTTCATGATGGGTCTGAGAGTTGATGTGTTTATGAATATTTACATCTCTAGGCGGAGACTGCTGCTAGGTAGAGTTATATCTATATATATCTGTATTTCTGTAAAATTTCTCCTATGGCATTAAGGTACTATGGGTCACAAAATAGGCAGAGGGAAGAAAGCAAAGAGATGGAATAATGGACCACTGTGTGGGTTCCTCAAAGCCTGCACAACACAGAGCCCCAAAAGCCAAGGTGAGACAGAGAATGGTGTGGGTGTGACATGTCAACTAGTAGATGCCTGGAGTGTATTGTAGTCACTGGTCTCCATCTACATGATGCATGTGAAACTTTCTGGTGTTACATAAAGATGTCCTGACACTAACATCTATTAAGAGAGGACAGAGGTTAAGAGGACAGAGGGGGAGAAGCCATGGCTCATTCATGCTAGAGCAGAGTGGAAAAGATGGGGAGAAGGCTGCAGTCTGAGAGTCAGGCAGAAAGGGCATTGGAGTGCACGTTCTTTGCTGGACTAGCTCCTTTGCACATTTGCTCACCGTCACTTTTAGGCTATCAGACATGAACTACTGTTTCTGACTTGTCTCCACATATACATTGCCTCATTCCAAGGAACTTAATTAAACATTTAGCTCTGAAAAAATTTCACAGGTATCACTAGTCAAATATAAAGCAGGTGTGATGTTCTCTTGTTAGTTTTCCCAGCGAGTCTAAGTATGTCCCTTGCAAATGCAGAGCAAGTCAAGCACCAAAGGGCTGGCTGATTCTCATAGGTGTCTTCAGGCCATGCCTTGGGCCAGTGTCTCTGCAGCAAGACCAAAGCAGAGTCCGCCCTCAGTCCTGTCCTGTGGGAGTGGAGCGCAGCTCCATCTTCCCTTTGCATAACGCCCTTTGCAAAGCTCACCATCAAGAGCCTTGTGCATTGGAGGAGGAGCTCCTGCTGATGATGACTTGGCTCCCACTTGGTTGGCCACAGGGAGCCATTTGAGGCAGGTGACTATTAAGCCATTACTGCATCCCAATTTGCAAGTTCCTTGAATAAGAAGCCTTCCCTTGGCAGGCTGTCTAACCGTTATGAAGTTGTCTGTCTGTAGGTAGGGTTGTGAGCATCTCTCAGCTAATTTAGAAAAGCTCAGGATAAATGTCCCAGACACTGGAGAAGATGCAGATGTCACCAGATATACATAATTCTGTGAATGCGATGCTGATTAGAGACGATGCTCCAGACTGGGCCAAAGAAGGAGAGGAAGAAACCACCTCCCAAGGATGGTTCTCTAGCGGAGAGGTCTTCTCCTGCCCACACCAGGTGTGTGATCCTGGCTGTATTTTCAAGAGAGGACTATGCTGCTTCATCAAGCAGCTGCTGCTCTGTTTCAGAGATCCCAATCAGAAGCCACTGGCTCATCCAAAAAAATGAGATTAAGTCATCTGTGACTACTCTGAGGTGCGTGGGCCCTTTGTTCCCTCGGTAGACACACATTAAGTGCCCGCGGTGGCCAAGCTTTATGCAAAGCTTTAGAAACAAGAAAAGCTTGAAAAAGTGCCCCCTGGCTCTGGAGGGATCAACCATCTCCTGAAGATATCAGATGTGGTATGAGCTGGACTCAACCTGCCAGCAGGGTAGACGAAGAGAGCACAGAACTGGAAGAGCAAAGCACGAGGGCCCTAGCCTCAGAGCCAAGGGGCTATACCGGAGGCATTCAGCTCAGGTCCAGTGGCCAGGACAGGCCAGCAGCCCTTGGGAAGTAACCCACTTTTTCTCTTAGGACAATTTTTGTGGATTCTGGAAGATTTAATTATTTCTTTGCTTATAACAATAGGCAGTGAAGCTCTGAAGAGAGAAGAAGCTCCTTTTCAAATCAGTTCGCGAGGTGCAAGGCTGGTCTTCACTTTCCTCACTTTGAGATGAGAGAGTCTGTCTAGGTTCCATGTTCTACTGGTGCTTTATTGATTTTGTTACTGCCCTATTCCTTTTACCTATGAAGTCTCATTCTCTACTCCCTTATGAAGTGGACCTCAATGAACACAGCCTCTAGATCAGCCCACCAGGGTTGCAGACCTGCTCTGCCCATTGCTAGCTCTGTGAGCTTGGGGAACTTATGGAACCTCTCTGTACCTCAGTTTCCTATAAAATAAGGATAACAAAATATCTGCATCCTGGATTTGCACATTGATTAAAAGAAGTGACAGGTGAGTTGCTTACTGGAGATATTCTATACACAGGAATTATTCATCTCTGGCTGCTTGCTCTTGGGTCTTCTATGGCCTTCTCTGATGAACTTCCAATGAGTTGGGGGCCTCTGTCCTGTGACTTGGGGAAACCCTTCTCCTCCTCCCTTCTTTACATCTGAAACTCTGCCTGGTGATCTTGTCTACTCCCACATGCCCACTTGTTATTCCCCAAGCTAAAGAGACACAGCATAGAAAGTATTGCACGATGAGGCCTTGTGCACCTCATTTCTGTTCATCTTCCTAGAGATTCTTTGTCTCTCACCTCTACCCCTTTGCTACTGTTTCTGTGTCCTGTAGGAGGAGCCACGTGGTGTGCACCTCTGTGTACATTCCATATCCACGCGTGCACATGCACACATCCACCACATGGGCTCCTGCCACGCTCTCTGACCTCATCCCACCTGAGTCCCTGGAGGGAAATACCTCTTATCCTCCCGTCCTGACAGCAGAGGTCTTGGACGTCTCCATCATGGCTTTCAACACATCAGATACTAACTGCTGGCCATGTCTCTGTGTCCCCTTGGGACAACAGGCTTGATGGAAACAGCCATTGCTGTGACCCCCTTGACCCAGCACAACACCTGGCACTTGGAAGCTGACTGAGACACATTTGGTTAACAGCTGAACGATGCATGAATGAATGAAGCTACCAGCAGATGTGTTTACCCTCCCATACACTAATTTTATGCACAGTGCATCCTGGATTGCAGGGTTTTTTTAGTTCTGTCCACAATGAATGATGTTTCTGTCTTCCCCTCATTACTTTTTTCGTCCTTTGTTCCTGGCTCTGTTGTAATATGTATAAAACCAGCCATACACATTCACTCCCAATTTGGAGCACAAGTAGGTAGACAAGAAAATGTGAAGAAAGAGGCTCGGCATGAGTGAGGGCTGATTCTGTTGGTCAGAGTGCACATCAGCAATTCCCACACACATCACTGCAGCAGTCTGTGGCATGGATCCTCCTAAAGTAATATCACAATGAAGCCAGAAATCTATTTTCCTGGGTGTGCACAGCTGTCACCTAACACTTAGAGAACAGCAGGTGGTTTATGAAGAAGGTAGAATGGGAAGGGTGGTTAATTTAGGAGCTGAGGAGCAGAGGGGGCCAGCAAGAGGGAGGTTCTGGGTCAACTTGGCTCCCGCCAAGGAGGAGGTAATGAACAGAATGGCTCCTTTGGACTGGCGTGGTGGGGTTTCATATGCGCGCCTGCACAATCAATTCTGGGGGAAATTTAGGCCCGTTTCAAGTCAAAATAGGATTTTTCTAACAGCACAGAAGCCTGCACCTGGACCCACAACCCCAGTGGGCACTCTTGGCCTCTTGCATCCTCCCTGGTAGTAAAGATTCTCAAACAAGAAGAGGGTAGATGATGGGGAGATGGAAGGGATTCACCCACTGGGCTTTGCGGCACCCTGTGGGCCAGGCGAGGGGGAGAGTGTGTGCGCACAGCTGCAGCCATGGTAAGGAGCATGCACGGCAGAAGAAAGGCAGGCTGTGCGTCTGTAACGTTTCGCAGGAAACCTTTGCTAGTGGAAACACTGGGGAGGAAGGCAGGAGACTCTTTTCCCTCTGATCCTCATCCCCTAATTTTCTCCCTTGATAATTAAATTACAGGAGCAGGTTGATGCCAAAAATAGAGGGGGCGGCTCAAATGTCTTCAGCATTAAATTCATCCAGTGACAGAAATATGACTTGCGAATGCTGAGGCTTTCTGCTTCAGTGAACTACGGAGGGTTCCTTGTTAACCTCTGCAGTAAAAGGCTCCCTCTAGTACTTTTGGGGCCTCACCAAGGTCTAACCCTTTGATCCCCCTAAACAACAGCACTGAAGAGCAAACCAGAGGCAAAACACAGAAGGAACAGGGCAACAGTGACCTCAAAGAAGAGTCAGCTCACTAATTATGTGTTATTTTGAGCTCTGTGAAGCCAGTGTGGGTGCATCCTGAGGACACAGCTTCCAGAAGAGGGACGCTAATAACCGTCCTGTCACTTTGGCTCCTTTCTGAAGTTCTCTTGCTCCATATGTGAACTGGTGGAAAATTCATAGGCAAGAACAAGAATGCGAGTGTCAGAGGGCACATAACTGGCGCGGTGCTCATGTGTTAAGGCTGTACCACATTTGCTTCCTTTTTCCCTACTTTGGATGCATGGGGCCATTCCTGCACATTAGTTTCCCAAGCCCAGTGCTAGTGAACCCTGGGAAAGGTTCCTGTGTACCGATGGAGGGCAGCTGAGTGGGTGAGGCCATGCATGGGTGTGCCTCGACCCTGCACCTACACCCATGCCCCAGGAGCCCACCTTGGTCACATAGAAGGGAAGCAGGTGTCTCCGTGTTTCTTCACCACATGTGACTGTGGTCCTAATGGTGGTGATTAGTCAGTGTCCATTGTGGAAGCCAGCAGGCCCCCTCCCAGCTCCTCCACGCAGCAGCTGAATGATGCATTCCACAAGAGCGATGGAAAGATCATTAGCCAGCAGGAATGGATATTGATCCCTGGACCGAGGTCCTGGAATTCAGAGGAGAGTCAGGGCTCCTTCTTGAGGAACACAAGTAGCTCTGGCTGCTTGAGGAACCCAGGGCACATAGAGGGCCAGGAAGACTATAGTAGCCCTTTGGGATTGAAGGCACCACAAGGAACCCAAATTAGCCTCTGGTTGTTGTAGAGCTATGCTGAGAATACCAAGACTTTGAGAGTGCTTAGTATTTTAAATGTATTCTTCTGTCCTTTCCTATTCTTTATCTGTAACCCTGTGGACGACCTTCTACAAGTACTTTGAAACAAGGTTGGGTCTGTTGAGCAATCCCAGGGGTGTAGGACAATTCCTTCAAATGACACTCCATGCCATCCCCGAGTTAAGAGCAGAGCATCTGTTGACCTCTGCATGCTGGTGAGGCCAGGGTTGGGCACTTTCAGACACAGGCCTGATGTCTTGCTTCTTTCCTGGAAGTTGCTCCTCATGTGCTCCAAGGCTCAGTAGTTTAAAGGCAGAGTATGGGAGGGTGCTGGGAACCAAGGAGGCCGTGGCCAGTCCAGAGAGGAGAGAAGCTGATGCTGCGAGGGGCAGAGGCAAACCAGAATGTGTCGCTTCTGTTTGAAACAAGATCCAATCAATATTAATAACATGATGCTATCCCTGAAGGTTTATTGATATATTGAGCACTTTCCTGGTGCCAAAAATGCCTGCCAGCTACTTTATAAGCACTATCTTAATTTTACCATCACAGCAACCCAGAAGGGTGGGCACCATTGGCTTTCCCATCACACGCGTTGGGCATGGAATACACACGTGTGAAAAAGTAGCTCAAATGGAGAAAGTTGAAGTGACTTTCCAAGGTTACAGCTAAAAATCACCTGGGGGCTCTGTAAGAACCCAGGATTTGAACTGGAGCTGTCCAAGCAGTTAATCCTATCATCGGGTTTTTTTCCGGCTAACTTACAGCACTTCTCAGCCTTTTATGATCCAAGCCCCCATAAAGTGCCCTAATTCCTTTCCTGCTGATCTCCACTAGGTAGGAAGACATTCTGTGTGGTTTTGCATTTGGTCCTTTGTATTATGAAATCTATGAGTACAGTTATTGTTAAACCACACAAACCACGTCCCAAAGTGTTTGATATGCCCCCTGCACTTTACCTGCTTTCCTTCTTGGATCCTGGAGGAATTTATTCACGTATTAAGGGAGAGACAGTCCAGCAAGTACAGCTATGAAGGACTCACCACCCCCAGCCAAACTGTGCAGCCGTGCAGGCTCTGCCTAGATTGCGCCTGGCTTCCTCCACGTCCTCCAAAGCCCAGTCCTGTGTGATACCCTCTGCAGACCACATCCCTTCTCCTGCCACATGCACAAGTAGGAATTTAAATAAAACATTCCTCTGAGGGAGTACAGACCAACCGTTTGACAGACAGGAAGGATCCATTGGGGGAGGGCTTTGACTGACTGACTGATAAATTTAACCCTAAAGCCCAAGGCCATAGGGAATGTTTGAGGGTGTTTGAGAAAGAGCCGAGCATTTTAGGAAGATGAATTTAAGGCTCCAGATTTCAGAGTGGGTGAGGTGAGGACTAGGAATGATTTGAGGAAGAACCAGAATAGACCAGGAGGTGCAATGTGAGGAAGAGGCTGTGGCTAAAGCATCTTTAGAGGGAAGGATGTTTGTATTTAAGAAGGTCAGATAGCATCACCTTCACCTAGCTTTTGGGATTGAAGAGCTGACTTGAGGGCACCAGTAGTTCTGGGTATTTTCCACTTGACTGGTGGAGGAGCTAAGGAAATGAAGGGTCTCCTCTCTCAGACCCTCACATGATTGACAGGCCTTCCTTCTGGGCTATGACATCTGCTGGATGATTGACAGTTCAGACATAGACATGACTTTCCAGGATGACAGGAAGGTCAGTGTGGCTGATGTCACTGGGCTGGCTCCAGTGCATGAGAAGCTTCCAGTAATGTCCAGCCCAGAGGTGCCGGGCTTCTCTCTGCATAGCAAGCAAGCACCATTTGTTTCTGGTGAGTGCTGGAAGTCTCTGGAAAGTGTGAGAAGACAAGGGCAGTCTCATATGTCTCTCCCTAGACGTGCTGCGGCTACCCTGAGCTCAGTGGTTCCCAGCAGGAGGCCATGCAAGCCCAGGAGTCAGGCACCCAGTGTGTGGTGTGGGTGTCATTGCTGCCTCAGCCCTCACGGCTCCATGACACTGTAGAGAGCATCAGTGCCTCCCCTCGCACTCCCTGACGTTTCCGCTGCCCCTCTCCACGTGTGCAGTGTGCTTGAACACACTGGGAAGCAACAAGCTCTAAGGTTTCAGCTGCAGAGCCAGGCAAGTGGGGATAGGACATTTGCCACTTGACTGCTAGCTGCCTTGAAAGGCACAAGACAGGTGTGGGGCCCGCTGATTCCCAAAACAGTCACAGATGAAAAGCCGCAGGAGAAGCAGGATGCTGTGTCTCTCTCAGTCTGGCACCCTCGCCAAGATCACAGAGACTTAGGGAGGAGCTGTCGCAACCAAAAACAGCAGCGGGGGTTCCTTTGGCATCTTTGAGGCAAAGAGTGAGTCAGAAGAATAAGAAATAGATCAACCTTGACTATTTTAAACCATTTTCAGTTCTGAAAATCCTGGCCTGCACCCACAAAGAGAGCAGGGTTATGACTTCCTAGCCCAGTGCTGCCACCAATCAGCTCCCTGGGTGGCAGCTTCCTCATCCCTAATGAGAGGTGACAAAAGTACCTCTCCTGCAGGGAACTTTAAGAAGTTGGTTAGATGTTACCTAATACTTCTAGCCTAGTGTCCAGGAGCACAGTAACTCAATTTTAGTTACTATTATTTAGAACAAAAATATTTTAAAATAACGTTTTCACATTTGTCACCTTGATGCGTTGATGACTGTGGCCTACTGGCAATAACAAGTAAGTGATCTTTTTCCCACATTTTTCAGATGAAGAAACTGAACCCTAAAGATGCCCTACGGGATTAGGAGAGGAGGCACAGGAGACTGGGGCTCAGTGTCCCAGCTGAGTTACAGCAATCAATGCCTGAGGGTTGATTCCCACGCAGACACAGTTCCTGCAAGGCAGTGGCTTTGTGAAGAGACCTCCTAACTCGGCCCTGAGTGCTTCCCATGCACTTGGCCCCCTGCAGACCAGCTTTGCAGCAGCAGAGCTGGGAGTGTGACCATCACTCTGTTCTTAGGAGACACGGCCAATAGTGAATGCAGCTCTAAAGTCCTCCTGCTGAAACATGGAGTTTACTTTAGGGAAGTGTCCAACTTCAACCCCCACCCCAGAGCCAGAGCCGAGCCTGCACCTGTTACTCAGGCAACCTGCGCACTGAGTCCCAGGGGGGCTGTCCACAAGGACATGGCCCCAAGCAGCTGGGAGGGGCCTGACAGATGCTCAGACTCACCCTTCAACAGCACGGGTTGCCCTCATTCACACTGGTATCAAGCATTTCAGTGTCTGGCCTCCCTTTCTGCCTAATAGCAGTCTACTCAGCACTGCTCAGAGGATGAGTTTGCTTTCCTTTGCTTTTCTTTCCTTTGAGGTAAGTGCTAATTGCAAGGTGACAGTGACCTTGGCAACACAGAGGGCGATGAGGTGAAGATAGCTAGGATCCCTTATTTTTCTTCAAGATCAGAGTTTCCTAAAGTTGACATTTTGGCTAAGTATAAATTTCACCTGCTCCCTGAAAAGGTGGCAAAATGAGACAATCTATGAGAGCTTGTACTTTCTACTCCAGCCCAACACCACATAAACTGTAGTCCAGCTAGGTTAGAGGAAGATAATCTTAAACTGAGAAGCAGCATTAGGAGCCCACACCTCCCTACTTCCCAGGAAAAGGATCCTCTTTGCAAGACCATACAGCTGACCTTGCAGCTTCAACTTCCAGCGATGGAGAGCTCAGTACCTGGGAAATTAATCAAATGCAGTCTTGAACTTTCTTTCTTACTTTGAATCTCACCTTTGGTTTCCTGTAACTCTTAACTATTGGAATTGCTTCTCAGAATGAATATACTCCTGACCTTATCTTCACTGTAGTGTACTGAGTTATTTTGAAGTTAGCTCTATTGACCCAAATAAGTTTTATCTTTTCACTGCTATTCATTAGCCACTGCTAATAGCTTATAGTCATTCACTACATCCAAGGCTGTCTTCCAGGGCCACGAGTAGACCTCTCATGAACATTTTCCATGAGGCCACTGCTGAGTGGTTGAGTGTAACTCTGTCCTCTAAGGCAAGGTGACTGGGGGAAATTGAACACACTACAGGGAGAGAGGTCCAAGCTTGCAGCCATGAAGATGACACAGAACATCCTAGAGGAAACAGCAAAGAGATGGGAGGGACCACAGGGTAACACATGAATCATGAGAAAGAGAGAGAGAGAGACAGACAGACAGAGACACAGGGGACAACGAAAGATCCAGGCCAGCCCCCCGGCCTCCGTTCTAACACGGATCCTGCTGTGGGACATACTTCTCAATCAACTTCACCTTTTAATCCTGGATCAGTTTTCCCTGAGATCAAGATCTCTCAGAGTCTGGACTCTGCCTCTCTGGGTGTTCTGTTTCTCTCAGCTTCATATGGTTCTTAGAGGACAGAAGGATGCATTCCACATCCCGTCTCAGCTCCTGGGTTCAGTTACGTTGCATCAGGACAAGGTCAGGTGCAGAGCCCAGAAATGTACCCTGGGTTTGGCATGCACTGGGCATGCTCAAGTAGATCGATTGCAATGCTTGCTGACTGAACATAAGTTGAGAAGATAGCAAAACATAAAAAGGAAATATCAGATCATCTAATTACAGCATGTAAACAAGAGCTAACAACAAATTTTAACATTTTTCTCATAGACCGTGGAGAATATTTTATTGATCTCTGCAACCTTGGCAGCTATGCACTGCCTGGCACGTAATAAGACTGCTTCACATGTGCTTTCTACAAATGAACCTACACACTTTCCCATCATCCTGGGAAAGAATTGGCTCTAGGAAACTTGTTAGCACTGAAGCAGGGGCCCTGCAAAGCAACCACCAGTCATTGTCCACCACCCTTCCATTGCAAGGCACTGATCTCTCTCTTCTGTTTTCCATGCACTTTGTAGGTAGATTTTGAGTTTTTAGTTTATTGAAGTATAAAGTCCTTGAGAAAACCTGGTCTCCATGGAAAGTATTAGTGCTGAGGCTACTGCAGCAAAATTCTACTGTCTGGATGACTTGAGCGCTAGATGTTGATTCTTTCATGGCGCTGTAGACTGGAAGTCTAAAATGAAAGAGCTGGAAGGGCCGGTTTCTCTGCTTGGCTTGCAGGTAGTTGCCACATCTTACCTGTGTCCTCTTTGTGCCTGAACTTCTCTGGTTTCTCTTCACATGGCCCAGCTTCCTTTTCTTATAAGGATTCTAGTCATCGTGAGACCCAGGCTGACAGTCTAGTTTTAACTTAATTACCTCTTTAAAACTCTTACTTCAAATAAGGTCACATTGAAAGTTACTGGGATCTAAGACTGCAACCAAAGAGTTTCGTGGGGTGCAATTCTTCAATAGTAGGGAAAGAGAGAGAAATATCATGTGTGGTCTTCGAGGCCCAAGGCTGCACTCATCTGTGAAAGAGAGACAGTAAAGGAGCTGCCTGAAGTCTAGGCTGGACCTGCCATTCCCATCTCCTGATTACTGGCATTCATTAGCCATTGACCTGCTCTGCCCTAAGGTCCCGGGCATCTGTTTCCCTTCCATCTGAATGATTTGGGATGAGCTGCCTGGCTCTGCAGGTCTTATTTCCTCTTTTCTCTTCACCCTTGATCCAAGGGTGAACCAGGAAGGAAGCATGCACATCATTGAGCTCACCTCTCCATATAATCTCTGAGTGGATGTTGTGAACTGAAAGCCAGTCCCCTGGCACATGTCTTCAGCCTACCTGGGGCATTATGCATCTGGTGGTGAAGGTTTCATCCACCTACCTGAGGGGGTGGGGGTTGCAGGAGAGGATGCAGGGGCAGTGATCACTGCCTTGAGTTATGCCCCTGTGGGCACAGTGGGAACCGGGCCCAGTCGAGCATGGAACAGCACAAATAGCAAAGACTCACCCTCTTAGAGTCTCAGTGCCTGTGCCTTAGTGATAGTATGAGTGAAGAGAAAGGTAGGCAAGCCGGAAGGAAGGAAAAGCAGGGAGGGAGGGGAAGAGAAGAAAAGAAAAAAGGGGGGTGGGAAGGAGAGAGGACAGAGAGAAGGGGGAAAAGGAGAGGGGAGAGAGGAAGGAGGAGGAAGAAAGAACAACCAACATTAAAACAATAATTATACCTTAGTTACAGTTCTAAATGTTCTTTACATCTCACTTAATCAGCATAGCCACTTGCCGTATGTGGCAGCATTCTCTGGAGGATACCACGAAGACATGAGAGTCAGGAAATGTGACCACAGTCACAGAATTAGCAGATAAAGCTATTACTCCAAATCTACAACCCAACTCCAGACCCTGTCTCTTAGAATACTACACACATGCAGAGAGAGAGAGAGAGAGAGAGAGAGAGAGAGAGAGAGAGAGAGAGAGAGAGCCCCTAATTAAAGTAATGCCGCTGACCTTGAGGCAGCTGCTTGTAATGTACTGTTCCAAAGAGAACTCCAGACTAAAGGCTGAAGAGGGCCAAGATAGGCATCCAAATGGAGCAACCTCACCTCCAGGCAGAGCAGCTATCCTCTACCTTTCTCAAAATAGCCCTGCTGCAATCAGTGCTGGCAAGCGTGCTCTTTCACACTCTGCCTAAATTAATTGCTAAGTTTTCAATCACAGCTAAGTTATAGTTTGCATCAAGAAGGTAATACAGAATGGCAGCTAGGACTGGTTCAAGGGACAAACAAATTTGGTCATTCTACAATGGGCATGGTCATCAGCGACTTTGGCAAATCACTTTTCAGAACTAGTTTCCATATCTTCCTAGTGGGGCTATCATATCCTCTTCAGTGTGGTCGTAAGACTAATTCAGTGACCACACAGCAAAATGAGTCTCAGAGATGGTATTTAAATGGATGTGTTTGATCCCATATGTCTATGCACTAGGTGAATATGTGCTTTTTAAATTTATGTAGCCTCAGTGTTCACAGTGATAGGATGGGCACAGTCTTACCTCATCGGTTTATTATGATAACCAAATGATAGTTTAAAAATCAGAGCAACTGCAATAGAGCAGCTGTTATGCAAAAATCAAGAAACTAAAGTTACACAAACTGTAAGAAACAATCTCATTCAAGCTGTAAATGAGAAAGTATTTATATACAATTATCTTCTTACAACTACTTCTGATGTTGGTTTCAGAATGTGGAAGTTTAAGTGTCTGAGGTTTCAAAATAGTCAATAGGCTGCGGTGAGCACACAATGAGTATGCCAGCCTACGTTGCATGTGTGCATGTCTTTTGTCCTAAAAGTAGCCCCACCCCCCACAGAAAGGTCAATATGCTCAGTGCCACTGGCAGTGGCATTGTCAGTTTCAGAGCAACCAAAGAGATGAGTCTCGTCAGTATGCTGGTGGATCACCCAAGGAAATAAATGGACAGAAGTCTATGTGACTCTAATCTCCCCAATTTACCAGACTCAGTTCCCAAGGAGACAGGCAGTGGCCCCCAAACTGGAGCAATGGGAGGAGAAAGATGAAAGGGTCCTTGATGGGTAATATCTCCCCACTCATTTCCTATGAGTCCATTTTTAGTACTTGAACAAATGGACATAAATAATTTCAACCATTAGCAGCTAAAAATGGACAACCATTTCTGGATCAGAAGAGAGATGGACTAATTATATTAATGTAGAGTAATTATATATATTTATGTTCAGTATCCTCACTGCAGAGCTGAGATAAAACTCTTCAGAAGGGAGCTGGTACAGTCAGAGGAACAGTGGGGTGCTGGGCAGATATTTGGGAAATTTCCTACAAAATGCCAGCTGTCTAAAAATAGAAGAGATATTTGTATTTGAGCTTTTGATTCATACTACATGCCAGATCAGAATAGCATAATAAGAATCCAGCCCAGGCTGATAAGTAGGAGCTTCATTAAGAAGCCAGCCCAGACTGATAAGTAGGAGCCAGCAAGTTAGCATCCAGAGGAAACCTTTCTAGCATCTGATATTGCATCCTTGGTTTAAAAAGAGTCAGTTCTCACCTATTTTGTGCATGCATGTGGGGTTGTTACTGAAAGACGATGGTTATGTAAACTCTCCTGCCATCTGTTGCTGTGAGTTATGGGCTGGTTACCCCAGATTCTAGCACAGACTTGAGAGGTCAGCCTTCAAATGTTGTCCTTAAGCTTGTACAACCAATAGAAATACTTTTTTGAGTCCTCTGATAATTTTCAAGAAGAATAAGTGTACTGAGCTAAGGGTTTAGCTGCACATTTTGTGTGCTGAGTCCACCAGTAAAGGCCATGTTGCTGAGTCAGTGTGGTGGATTAACTTGTAACACCCAGCTGAACCCAATCAGTATGGTGCTGGATGTGATGGCCCAAACAATTGTTGCCAACAACATAAAAAGATAACTAGAGAGGAAGATGGTATGCTGTTGATTCCTCTGGAGAAGCCTGTCACATTGGTTTTCCTGATATGGATTCAGCTCTTTTCATCATTGAAGGATCTTGGGTCCTTGCTGTCACTGAGGATGGCTGTGGTTCTTAATGGTGGAGTTCTGGTCCTTACCTTGAATGTGGGCTCTAGGCCTCCAGCTGGACTCATACAGGACATTGCCATGGGATTCAGGCCTTCATCTGGATTCTCTAGGTCTCCAGTGCTTGGGCAGATCTCCCACACTCCTTGCATTTGACTTTTTGGGTGAATATTATAAAATAATCCTATAAATTATGTGTCCTGTGTTAAATCTATTCCCTTGCAGATGCTGACTAAAACAGCTAGCATATGATGGAAGGGAACAAATGAGGGCGTTTTCATTGGCCTTACTTGAATCACATGTTTAACTTTAGATCAGTCCTTTTGGCCAGTGTTATGTCTTGTATCTAGATATCTTCCCCAAAGCCTCATGCAATCATGTGGGAGAAGGCTTTTCAGAGGTGTCTAGATATAGTGTGTGGTGCTGGGATCAAGGGTGTGTGATTACTAAATCAGTCCACTGTTTGGTTTGTCATAACTTTGGCTATGGTTAAGAATGTGAATGTTACCCTTGTACCAAAGTAGGTAGTCTGCATAGAATACAAGGTACAGAAAGAGTACTAAAGTGCTCTTACCCACCTGTTTACTGCTATTTCTCCTTTGTGATGCCTTGCTGCCATGCCACCCCAACTTGGAGCCAACCAACTATGAACTGAAACCTCCACAAACTGTGAGCCAAACAAACCTTTCCTCCTTTAAATTTGGGTGTTGAGTGTTCTGTTCCAAAAACAAGAAGGTAACTAAGAATTTGGTACTAGAGAAGTGGGGTGGTTGCTGTGACTTTACCTGACCATGTGGTTTAGGAGCCTTTTGAGCTGGCTTTTTGGAGAAGAAGAATTAGGAAATGTTTGGAGACACTGCCTGAAAAAGTAGAGCTTGAATGCCTTATACTACTTGATGGAAGATTCAGGTCAGAGCTCAGAAGACCAGAATGCTGGCAGAAATATTCTTGGTAAATACCAGGCTCAGAAGGCTTCATTGGGAAGGACTATATTGCTTATTAGAATCCAAACAATGTGTGTTATGGCTGTGGAAACAGCTTCTCTGCATTTTGCTTGTATCAGAGAGTTTGCACAAAACAGATTAAGGACAGTGGACTAATCTTGAAAAAAAAATTCAAGGTAATCTAATGTTGAGGCAGTTGCATGGTTACTGTTTGGAGATTTTAGACAGATTTATTTTGAGAATCAAGAGCAAAGAGTCCCACAGAATGATTCAAAATGTCATGTATTTGGCCAGAAAAGAAGCTCCAATAAATTTGTGGCCTACAAGGATGAAACAAAGAGAAACTCTTTACTGAAAAGACTAGCAAGAAAAAGACCAAGTATTTCAGAAGAAGACAACAGAAATGTTGGATATTACAAGACCAAGGGGGGCTCCAGCCATTGTAGCCTCAGAATTGCACAGGTTTGAGGCTTTACTTTGAGAAAAGAGCCCCTGAGCACCTTCTACAAGAATGATGGCAGCCTGAAGAATTTGTTCCTTAGGAATGGGTTCAGAGAATAAAGGAAGCCTGGCCACTGCTACAGCTGGCAGCAAACCCTGGCATTATCCATGTTGTGCTGGTTTTAGGTGCATGCAGAATGCAAGAGTTGTGGGGTCAGGAAGGATTCCACCCAGATTTCAGAAGAAGGCCTTAGAGGCCAAGCAGTGTGTTCCTGAGAGGGCAGTGTGTGAAGTTGTGAGGCCAAAGATGCAGTGGAGACCCCAAAATACTGAAGAGGCCAGGAACATTGATTGTCTAAGGAAACCTGCAAGGAAGGGGCAAAACCTGCTCATGAGAGCAGCTGTGGGAGCTACAACCACTAGCAGTGCCATAGGGTAGAACTGAATAAGCGTTTTGGAGTTTACATCTTGCCACAGATTACCTTGGATGCTGCACCTGTAACTATAAGTCTTATTGTTTCCCCTGCTGGATTTTGCTTGCTTTGTTCTCCTTTCTTCCTGTCTCCACTCTGTACCTTTTGGAATAGAAATGTCTATATTGTCCCATTGTATGTTGAAAGTGTTTAACTTTTCTTTCATTTGTATAGGGACTCACAGCTAAGAGTTTGCCTTAAATCTCAAAGGAGACTTTGGACTTGAGTTTTTCGGCAATGATAAACTGTTAGGACTTTGGCAACTATTGGAAATGGGTGAGATGCCTTTTGCATAAAGGGAAATACACGAGTCTTTGGGGTGGGTCAAGGTGGAATGTTATGATTTGTGTCTAGATGTCCCCATGAAGACTCACGTGGTCAGGGAAGGGAGGGGAATGCTTTATCAGAAGGGGCTGGATCTAGTGTGTAGTGCTGGGATCAAGGGTATCTGATTGCTAAATGAGTTTGACATGGTGTAGTTCTGGCTAGGATTAAGGATGTGAGTGCTATACCTGCCCTATAGCAGGTATCCTGCATAAAATATAAGGGACAGAAAGTAACTAAGACAACCAGAAACACTGGTAATATGACTATGCAGGTTAAGGTCACATGCCCACTTTTTTTGCCTAGAGGAAGACTAGCCTCAGAGTCCAATGAGCATTAAAAGATAAAAAGAAACTTTTGTTGCCACAAGAAATCGAAAGAGGAAATGTTGGGCAAATTAAACCACTGGGTACCACTCTGTACAGTGTTTTCTGGGCAGAGAATGCAAACTCTTTTAGTTCATGATAAATGGCAATTATCATGTCTCCCTTCTAAGATAGAAGATTAAATGAGTTAATATACATAAACCACAAAGTACAATGTTTGGCACATGGGAACCACTAAATAAATTTTAATTCCCTTGGTACCAAAGAGATACTTATAAGTTAATTATTTTTATGATATCTCAAAGTACAAGTTTGAAAGTTTGATCTTAATGTTTCTGACTGAGCTGTGCTTTAGGGAGAAAACAATTGTAAAGCCCTACTTCTCTACATTAGTCTTAATAATTCCAGAACTTCTCTGTATCCCTCAGGAATCACCATGGAGGGAAAACTATAGCCACCTCTTCCATTACCATTCTTATTCACTGAGAGTTTCTCTTCTACCCACCCATTCATGCAGTTATCTGTCTATCCATTCATTCATTCATTCATTCATTCATTCATTCATCCATTCATCCATCCACCCATCCATCCATCCATCCATCCATCCATCCATCCATCCATCCATCAATCCATCTATCTCTTTATCCACTCTCTCAGCCAGGCAGTCACCTCTCATTCATCTCTTCTTAGATACTCTGCTAAGTACTGACTCTACAGTCATTTATTAAACAAAGCCCCTGCCTAGTACAGCTAAACTTTGGGGCTGTCTTTGGAATTTGTAACCTATTAGAGTAACTTTATAGACTGGGAAAAGGAGTTGGGGAGAAACAGTAAAAGAACATTTCTTCATCCTTCACTAACACAAACTTTAGTGACACTTTTAAATGTGTGATATTATATTGCTTTCTTTGGAGGAAGTCTAAACTGTGCCCACTGCAAAGAATAATGAAATAATTTTGGATACCTCTGCTCAATAGAGAGAAATTCATTATGGAAAAACTAGTAGGAGTCCATTCACTGGATGGCTCTTTTAGAAATGCATGCCATCAAAATCATCTCTAAATAACCCTTTTAAATCTAAAAGAACACTCTTTCTAATTAAATACTTCAAGAATATTATGGCTAGCATATTAATTTTTGGTAAAATTTGTGTAGCAGTGGGCCGAATTTTACATGCTGCCTTATTTTACAAGTGTTGTGAATATTAGTACTACTTCACTGCTGTAGTCTCCATGTGGATTTTGTTCTAGAAAAGTATCATGATGATTCTGTGAAGTATGCAGGGGAAAGGGTTGTGACCCTCCAATCAGTCCTGAGGAACTGTGATTCAGAGTCTGTAAACATGGGGGTTCACCGCAGAAGACTAGATGTTCAGGACCAGTGTAAACACACAGCCCTTTGGCCTTCAATTCTTCAGGGAGAGAAGATGTGAGGCACATATTTTTTACCCTTTGTGGGCCTTATGATTGCTAGAATTCAGGGTTTCACTTAAGCTTTTTGGTCATATTTTAGGACGGGGTTACACAGAAAGCTTGGTGTGGATGTAAGCTGACACTGCCTTGACAGGAAGCCCCGCTCTGGCAGCAGTTGCTGAGGAGCTGTTTCTGGGAACGCAGCATGGCCAGCAAAAGGCACTGCTTCCAGGTTGGGCTCCAGCGGACCCAATGAGGACAGTCAGGAGCGGGGGCCAGAGGAAGGCACCCTGGGGCCCAAATCCTCACATTGCTCTTACAGTGACAGTGAATGTAACCAGCTCTGTCATCTCTCTGAGCTCCATTTCCTTCCCTTATGATGAACAGAAGCATCCTTGCATTGATTGCCATAAATATTAACGAATTGAATTTTATCAGCAGCTTAGGGAGCTGGCCTCTACTGTCTATCCGTGCATGTTTCTCTCTGCCCTTCTGAACACATACACAAACACTGAACGTTACAAAGGGCTTCAGAAAGCAAGGAGTGCATTTGTTGGAATGAATGGTGGGGTAGGATTTGGACAGCAAGGGTCTCAGGAAATTCAGTGAGTTGAGAGCCACACTTCGGCAGCCACCATGTTCAGAGGAGGGTGCCGTGGACCCCTCTCCAGATGTCTCCTGTCTGGGCTAGGGCAGCACCAGCCCTCTGGCCATCAGTATACTATTTGCTGCAAGGCTGTGCTGGGTGACAGAACTCTCACCCTGCATGCCCAAGGCACTGGATTCCACTCCCAACACAGTGAAAGGGACGGGAAAGGAATTCCTTGGGCCTTCCTTTTTTTTTTTTTTTAGATAGTTGGCTGTCTCTGAGAAGCCAGACCCTCCAGAGTATGAGTGGTGACTATGCTTCCAGAAAGACAAGTAGAAAAAATTACAGCTCAAAGACAGTCTTCAAACTTCTTTTAAACCCAGAGGAGGGGCTAAAGGCTTGGGTAGTTAGCTAGGACCCTTTGTGATTGTGGTTTACTCACTACAGGTAGGATTTGTAAAGCTTACTGACAGTTTGTGGAACTCTGCCTGGTTTTCAAAGTCTCCAGTCTTCCTTCATACAGGAAAGGTTTCAATTGCATAGACATGGGAAACGTACACCACACTGTCACACACACACACAGAGTCACATACCACGTGTAACATAGCACACGCACACAGCCCAGCTCAGGGCTCAGAGGTCCTGTGGACAGTGCTGCCCCGACCACACGGGAAGCTGCTTGGTTGCAGTGCTAGTGCCTCTGTAGTAAAGACACGGGCTGTGCACAGCCTGGCAGTGGGGACAGCTGTCTTCAGGCTGGCTCTGAGCAGCAAGTCTGCGGCATGGTCCTTTTCAGCTGCCTGAACGGGACCTCTGAAATACGTTCGCTCAGCACTTCCCAGAAATCGTTTCATAACAATGCCGTGAGCAACACATTCTTACCTCCTGCACAGAGTAGCAAACTGATAGTAGAGCCAGCCATCTCAGTCTGCCAGGGAAAAGGGAGTTCCAGGAACATTAGATGTTCAGGGTTAAAACCTGTGGAAATCCAGGGTAAACTGAGACCAGTTAGGTACCAACAAATAGGCACAGAGAGTCTCCATAATTTCCTGCAGGCCACACAGTTAGTGAACAGCCGGGCTGGGATTTCAGGCTGTCCAAATAGTTCTGCTGCTGATACCTCAGTCCTGAATTCCCATTTGCCCCTCTATAACTGGCTCAGCTCTAACATTACAATTCCCCACCATGATCTGTCTGTGAACATAAAGATGTATCAAGGTTAGTGAGGCATCTCATAAATTATTAGATGTATCAAGACTGTCTTGCTTGTCCAAATGACATATCAACTAGGAATAGGAAAGAATAATGCATTAAAAATCTAACAGTACATTCTTTAAATTACGAGCACAAATCTAAACACAGGCGTGCTACACAGCCCCCGCCCCAGTACACCAGCAGGAGAGTGAAGCTGGGGTGCAGGAGGGCCTGAGCGAATGAGGGACTGCTGCTCACGCGTTATGGTTAGCAGGTGCTAAGAGCCCAGGGGCACGGCCCTGCTGTTCCAGGTGGTCAAGAAGCCAAGGGTGGAGAGCACAGAGTCGACATAGGCATGTAGCGAGACCCTGTCTCAAAATAAAAAAATAAATAGTCCGGTCCACTTCCACTTGGACTGGATACAGGAGTTGAGGGAGGAGAACTTTCTGGATGGGGCGATAAATGAAAGCTTGCCAACACCTGCTGCATGGAAGGTGCTTAGGCTAAGGCTGAGAAATAAGAAGCAAGGACAAGAACCAGGCACACACACACTTGCCTAAACAAGAGGCCGGGTAGTGCACTTGCTGGACCGTCGCCTGCTGGGGTGTTCAACATGGACAGTTTTCCAAAGTTTTATGAACTGTTAAATAAACCCAAAGCCCAAATCCATTTTGACTCTTTGTGTATGAAATGTACACCTGTGCACGCAAGGAAGGAGAAAACTGCAATCAGTTTCCACAGCCTGGCTTAAAGCACTTTAAGATTTTATAACCTTAAGTAAAGTTTGTAAAAATGAAAGGCATTTAGATAGGTGGTATGTTCTGTGAGTTATTTTATGCAAAAGAAAACTTCATTACCTAGGCCCACAGGTCAGCAAGTCACAATGAGAGAAACAATAATACATTAAAAATCAAATTAAAATGACACCAAAAACAAATGCCTGAACAAATCACACTTTGCCAGTTTCCAGTCTTGCTTCTAGCTGAAGAGTCCAGTGTGTTGTGTCCTGACGGATCACAGTACAGAATGAACTTACAAAGAATTAAGCCCTAAGAAGGTTAAATTTTATTTCTTTATCCATTTATTTTTTTTTATTGGAACTGGAGGTTGAACCCTGGGCCTTTGCTCTAGGATACATTCTGACCCCCTATTTATTTTTTTATTTTGAGACAGGGTCTCAATAAGTTGTCTAGCCTGGGATCAAATTTGCAGGTCTCCTGCCTCAGCCTCCATGAGTAATAAGTAGGATTATAGACATGGGCCACCACACTCTATGAAGTTTGGATTTCTTAAATACAGTTATTCACACTTGTGTCACAAATTTTTGCAGTACTTTCATACAGCACTGGTTTCAAGCCAATAAACAATAAGCTGTATAATCAAAAACTTAACAACAGCTATAATCACACACAGAAATGCCAACGTTAAAAACTGACAGTCCTAATGGTTGGAGGTGCAATTCACAAGTGAGAAGAGACTGCATATATTTGCGCAAATAATGATAATTTACATTTCTGTGAACTATAGAACGAGTCACTCCATATTTACATATTTATGTGTACCGCTGGGTTGTGTATCGCACTCTAATATTCTAATTACTCCCAAATCAATCTCATTTTTCTCTCTATGGAGGAAAATGAGCTATAGGCTTATCTGTGCAGATTCTACATAGACGTCTCACTCAGCACATCAGCCTAGAAGTTTTTCCAAGTATAACTTGAGGACTTCCTGCCTAGAAACCACCAGGTCTGCATGTTAAAATGCAGATACACAAGTTTCACCTAAATTCAGAGCCAGAGTACATAGAAACCTCTGTAAGTGAACTTTACAGCTGCAATCTGGATAACAACCTGCATAGAAAGTATGTAAGAACGGGCACTTCTCACCCACACCAGTTGCCTGTGATAGTTATAGAACTGACTACAGGAAGCATGATTGTGTATACTAGATCTTAGAAAACATGCCCTTGCTAACCCTGGCTAAAATTCAGGCAGGCTAGCAAAAGTGCATATCTTTAGTATAAGAACTACCCCACCACTCAAACCTCTTATTGACCAGATGTCTTCACCACTTTTGGATTTACCAGGGGTGACGTGAGACTTGCTTGACACATTTTGTGAGTTATAATTAAATATTCACAAAGCAAATAATCCCTATGTAATACCTTGTTTTCCATGAATCATGTGCAATTATAGCAGGCCAGGAGCTTTTCTACAAGGCCCTCGGTCCTATGAGTGACTTTTCCTGTCTTGTGCAGACTTGACCTATGGTTCCTGCACATGCACACTGCTCTGGGTGTCTGCACACACATTCGAGAGGTATGTGTTCTGTCTCACCTGTTAAAAAGACTCCTTTTCTCCCAAAAGCACTTTGTTAACACTAACCCTTCCCTATTTTTCTCCTCCCTCCACTAACCTGGCTATCTATCTGATGATTTTTCTCATCATTTTCTGTAAAGCAAAACTGAATGTTCACCCAAATCCAAAAATCTGAAATACTCCAAATCCAGAAGTTTCTCTGCATGTAGTGCTGGGGGCTGTGCATACCAGGCATTTGTGGTAAACTGAGGTACGTACCTCAGTGCTCTGAAACTGTCTGAGCTTCAGCATGATGTTAGAAATGAGAATATCCACACCTGACTTCAAGTGACAGGCCACAGTCAAAGCATGGGCTCATTAAAAAACACTGTGTGTAAAATTACCTTCAGTCTATGTCTACAAGGTGCATACAGAACATAAAACATTTTCCTGTTTAGCCTTGGGTCCAATCCCCAACACAATTCATTATGGTTATGCAAATATTCTGAACTTCAAAACATCTGAAATCGATGCCACTTTTGGTCCCAAACATTTCAGCAAAGGAATACTCAGCCTGCATGTGCATGTTCTGGAGTGCACACTGGTATGGGTTTCTTCCATGTGCACAATGATCCGAGGGGCTGGAGCTGTCTGCTGCTTCTTTGGTAATATCTAAGAAAACAGCTCCACATTCTGTGCCGCGATTAGATCTGGGCCTCTGGGCCACGTGGGGGCTTGATCAATGCTCCTGACTGACTCAGTGATGTTATTCTTCCTCCACCTTATGATGCACAGAATGGAAATGCTTCCTGCCACCTGCAGAATGAACCCCAATTTCCCCAAGTGTTAATTTCATAAAAGCAGGAGAACCAAGCTAAAGTGAGGCTGTCACCATGTGTTAGCCTTCGAGCATCCATTGAGAAATTCATACATCCTTTCCCTTTTGTTCCCCCACAGCCTATGTTTCAAAACCTTCTGTAAATACATTTAATAATCAGTTGGTAGATTAACATATGAAACTAATCTTAACTAAATTTGAATTCAATTTTTATTGGAGGCAGTGATGGCTAATATTGACTGTTGCATAGAATTATGAGGAACCCCTGAGTTGTCAGCTTTAGCCGAGCTGAGATCTATTTTTTAAAACCAGTTATTGATTTCTGCAAATAGGCTTTCCTTAAGGCTCCTGTGGATCACAGCTTTAGGTGAAGTGTGGTTAGGTGATGGATAGTGAGGGCAAGTACATTTTCCCTTTGTTCATCTACATTCTTATTAATAATAATTTCTTTCATTTATAACTCCTTTCATCCTCGAGCTTCAGGAAGTGCTCTGTGGGCATAAGGTGCTGTATAGAGGAATCCATCACCTGCCCACAGGTAGATCATGGGGATTGTCTAGCCACAGTGCTGGGCTGCACCAGGAGGAAGCCCGTGGCCAGCCAGAGCTATTTTAAGGAGACAACTGCAGCCACATAAATTGGAGTAGGCTAAGCCCTTTGACCTGCACCCACCAGTGTGAGAAGTGGTCTGCACCTGCTAATGCTACCAAACCCCACAGCCACCCTGCCCATGTGACAGTGCTCATGGATCTCATTGTCTCTCAGAACTGACCCACTGGTAAAGCCAGTGGCCTGTGATGTGTGTGTAGATGTGTGCCTAGGCAGGTTCAGCAGCAATGGTGTCATTTCCTGCTGTCAGGATTCCTCTCCAAAGCTCATTTTGTCATCTCTCTCTTAATTGCAAGAAAGGCAAACATGGCAGAACAACAGTTTCGCTTTAAGACATAAACCTCGAAGGGCACAATTAGTGTAGGTTAGGCCACGGGGCAGCTTATCTATTGTATGACTTTGGGCAAGTGGCTCAGTGTTCTGATTCCACAGATGAAATCCAAGCCCCAGCCCAACACTGCAAATCCATCTTTGAACCCCTATGATGAATTTTTATCTGGATGATTTCCTGTACCTTGGCTGATCGACACAGTATAGATATTAAAAATAAGCTGCTTGGTTAAAAAGCAAAATAAGAAAGCAGGTTTTGGAAAGACATGAGGAGAGAATGATGAGTTCCTCTGTTAGGTTTCTCTTCTCTGAAGTTTGCCATCAAGATTTATAGGTTATTTCTTTCGAGTGTTTACTGTATGAGGTCATTTTTCTCAACATTTGGACATCTTCTGAAATTCTACTGTCTCCAGGAAATCTTGCCATCTCCATCAGCAAAGAAATTGCTGGCTGCTTCTAACCCATAGGAGAAAATCACATGATAAGTCTCTTGGGGCCTCCTGCTAATTAGCAACCCAGATGCTTCCCATCCTACACAATGCAGATTCAGTCACATATAGAGTCAGTGCCTTTCTCTCATTCATGACTTTGTTTAATGATGTCACTTCTGTGCTTTGACCTATCCATGTATATTCAGATCAGTGCCTGTGCTTAGAAAGCAAAGTCTTACAAAGTAAGCATCCAATCTGCTTTGTTCTTCAGTGCAGGGCCTAGCACACAGCCATGTCACAGGCAAATGGATGCTAAAATGTCCCCTGATGCAGTGATTTGGGGTTTGCTACTTTGCTGTGCTCACTGGATGCAGATTGTTTTCAACCAGCTCAGTATTGGCCGTGTGAGCAAGACACTGGGTTAATTACCTTTCCTCATGGCTGATAAGGATCGAGGGATGGGTGAGCTGGAGGGCTGAGTGGTACCATCTGCCATTTCCCATTTCCTTGCTGTCCTGAGCCTTGTCCATGAGAAGCAATATTAGAAATGACATCCACTTATTGCCACTTTTTCTCCAGTGACATGTGGCTCATACCTTTAAGTGTACAAGATTCTCCCTTCTGCTTGTGGCCAGGGAGGAAGCTATGTACTTGCTGCCTGCTTGATTATACTCTGCACAGCTGATGCAGCAAACCTAATTGCTGTAGAGAAAAATCCTACCTTACAGCTGCACTAGCCACATGAGACCACAGAATCCTTAGCTCATGAGCTGAATTGTACTAAAGGAATGAACTGAGAAATGAATGCATTCTACAGTAAGCATAGAAATGGGAACAGTGGAGAAGGAGACAGTCTTAGGCTAACTACCCTGTAATGCCATAGGCGTTCATCAGCTAGAACAATCTTCATGGTAATCCACACATCCTAAGCAGGGTACAAGGAAAGAAAAGATCAAGGAAAAATTTTCTTAGTGGATTTGTAATTGGCATACATGGACCTAAGTCTTAAAAAGAAACATTTGCTTCTCTGATTTCTTTTTTTACCCTGAATGTGTTTTGTTTTGTTTATCATCTCATCTCTAAAGCTCAGAAAAATAACTCTATAAGGTGTCCAGGTATGAGCCAAGAGCTTCAGAAGGTGGCTTATTTTGATCCAGCTTGAGAATCTCCCTTTCTCACTCCTTCCGTAACCTTGGATTTGTAAGGAATGAAAAAGAACCCAGCTGCCTTCTCTCCAGTGCAGACAGCTCAGGATGGATTTGCTACTCTCTTCGATGTGCTTGGGCTGCTTTCTCAGGAGGCTTCCTTGGGGCTGATCCTCTTGAAGTGGAGACTAGACAAAGGAGGCAGAGGCAGTCAGAGGGGCTGGTGTGGACTGTGCAGTCAGTTATGCCGAGTGCTGGAAAGGAAGGACAGAAGATGGATGGAGCTGGGACTCCAATTGAAGTGGGCCGGCTATCCATCTCCACCTTCGGAGGCCACACCCCAGGCCTGGCTCATTGAGATGTGCAGACTGCTTGTGCGACTGTCTTTGCATGTATATTTATGTAGAACACCCAGCATCCCCGCCAGGAACTGGGGCTTGTTATTTTGACTGATTACAGGCAAGTGACTGCTTTGTGATGGCAGCAGCCACTCATTAGTTCTGGCGAGCCAGACAGAAAGCATCGGCTTATTCCAACCGCATCCTCTCCGGAGGTGAATATTCAGCAGGAATTGATCTCCTTAATGAGAACACAGCCCATGCTGCTTCGATTAGCTGCAGTGGAATTTTAAATAGTTAATTATGACAAAAGGGCAGCCGGAGTGCTTGTGTGCACAGGTGAGCATGTGTGTACCCAGGACGCCACACGGGCCTGGGGTCTGCAGTGCGCCCCCAGTCAACTCCAGAGAACCGCGTTGAGTCACCAGGGTTGCCACAGGAGTGGCCTTTTGTGTCAGGGTTTTCTGCAAGGATGTCCTTGAAAGCAACCCTTTGCTCTGTGCCTCCAAGGCTTCCCGGGATGCTGTCCCAACACTGTCCAAGGTCTGGGCCTATAGAATTCTGCAGGGCAACAGAGATAGACACCACTGTGGTGTAGGACAGAATTGTCTGTTCACATCAGAACAGCTCCCTTTTTAAAACTTGGCTGAAAAGACCTCCTTCCCCAAACCCAATGAACATAATTAAGAGTAGCCTGAAATGGACAAGAAGACATGATAATTGATTGTGGCCTTTCTGCCTGGCAGCTGCACTTAATTAACCTTTAGATTCAAATATCAAGTGGTATCTGCATGGAGAGGCTTGGGAAGGGAGCTGGCTGACCCCACTTATCTCTGCTCACTGGAGGGATGGCTTCAGAGGTCACCTCAAATCGGGGCCAAATCTCAGCTGTCCTATCCCATTCCCATCCAAATAGCATTCCCTGGCCCAGGGTTCATCTCAAGTCCCCAAGGACTCAAAACATCTGCCAAAGTGGTGTCACTGTGCCTGCAACATGAGGCCAGCCCTTGGGCAGTCTCCCCCTACACTTCAGAAAGGCAGAAAGAGCTGAGATCCACAAGCCAGGTGTCACATGTGAAAGAAACAAAAGTGAGATAGCCTTGCTTTGGTCTCTTTTGTCTCTCCAGCCTCCAGAGAACATGGTCACAGTAACTGCACTTTGAGAACAAAGCCTGGTATACAGTGAAGTCCACAGGGCGCAGGGAGTCAGGATATGCTGAGACTCACTCCACACTCTACACACACAGGAACAGTTGGCTTCTCAGCATCACCAGGGCTCAGAAGAGCACTGGGCTTGTAGTCCTCACAGAAGGGCTGACCCTGGTAAAGTCACATCAGTGCCACTGACTTTGAGATGTGCTACTTGGGATGACACGATGTGGGGTGTCGGTGCCATCAGGGGTGCAGAGCAGCCCTCTCACCTCTGCCTTCTGGGAGGGGGCTGATTTCCAGCACAAGCTAGTCTGGGCTCGTTATACTACCTGGCTGCTCAAGGGCTGGTGAGAAAGAGCAGCCTCACGGTGGGTCTTCTCACCTCTATGTTCAGTAAGCGTGGGCTGAGCTGCTTTCCCTCCTGTCACACTAGGCATCTAGCGAGGGTCCCACTTTTCTGTCCAGCTCCAGGACACGGCCGAATCGAGCTGCACATTGGGAGTTTGGTGGGGCGTTTCTGGTTAAGCTTTGCCTGCCCTATCTGGCCACATTTTGCAAAAGAAGAAAAGAGATAAAGAAAAGACAGAAGGAAGAAGGGAGGGAAAGAAGGCAGGAAGGAGGGAGGAAAAAAGGAAGACAAGAAAAAAAGGAGGGAGAAAGGGAAAAGGGAAGGAAGGAAAAAGAATGAAAAAAGTGGGAAAGAAGAGACAACAATATACGAGGTTCATTGAAGGCATTTTCAATTTGCAACATTTTCAATTTATGATAGTTTACTGGGACAGGAGAGGAGCAGGCACATACACTTCAGCACATATACATCTGCTTACGTGTGTGTGTGTGTGTGATCGTAAGTCTCTGTCTTACAGTGCTTTAGTGCACCACTTTTTGCTTAACAGTGATGTCAGAGGAAGAAGCACACAGCAGAAGCTGTGCCTTCCCTGTGATCCCCCTGAGCCTCCTCTGTAGCAGCTGCAAGTTGCTGCTCCCAGCCAGCCCTGAGATCACGGGAGAAACCAACACTCTAGAGCCTGCTGTGCTGCCAACCCTCGTGTTCCATAAACAGCTCAAGATGGTCCATGCTTCATTATAAAATAAACTTTATGTTAGATGATATTGCCCAAATGCAGGCTAGCACAGCTGTGCTGCATTGTGCTGTTCAGCAGGTTAATTGTATTAAATACCTTCTTAACTTTTATATTTTCAACAAATTGATGCATTATTGGTTGTGACAACACACCACCCATCCTCGGCTCTACTTTTAATCCTAGACCTCTTCCTTTCTCTCTAGATCTGGTATGTTTTCTCTTCCTTTATGAATTTTTCAAGAACAAAATGAATACCGTATGTACCAGATTCTTAAATCAGAGAAGAATGACTTTAACTAGAGGGATATGCACAGCAGGATGCAAATGTCTTGGCCAGGAGAGCTCCCAGCTCGGAAGCAGGTACCTGGCTTGTCACCCAGCCCTGCCTCTCCATGCCGTAGCCCTCTCCACACCCTTCTCCTGGGGCACAGCCAAGAAAGGGTCCTTTACACAGCCTGTGACACAGAGAGCCTGCTGTGTGTTTCCGTTGATTGTGTAGGTTCTGCCAAACTGAAGACTAACATTTCCCTGTGACGGCTGGCCAGTCATTCCTTGGTCACTCCCAGAGTGCACACTTCGATGCCACTCATTGCTATGAAACCGAGAGACTGCGGCAGGCTCAGTTATCTGCTGGCATTCAGGTGTAAGGAAGCTTGGGCATCAGTTGACCAAATGGACCCTGACTGGCATCATAAATAAGCCTTGGAGATAAAAATATCATATAAAGGAGAGAGCCCGAGATAGTGATTCTCTAATATTAAATTACCCAAGAACCATCCCTTGAGCCTGGTATGATTTGAGTGTTTGCATCTGACCAAAATTTATGTGCTGAAATCCCAGTTCCAGGGTGATAGTATTCAGACGTGAGGTTTTTGGGAGGTGATTAAGTCACAATGGCTGAGCCCTCATGAGTGGGGTTAGTGTCCCATTATGAAGCGACAAGAAAGCTAGCTTTGTTCTCTTTGTCTTGCCATGTAAGAACACAGAAAGGAGGAGGCTGTATGTAAAGAAGGAAAGAGTCCTGACCAGAAACCTGCCCTGATGGCACCCTGATCATTGACTTCCAAACTCTTGCACTACAAGAAATAAAGGTTGATGCTTCCCAAGGCATTTTGTGGTAGCAGCCAAGTCAGAGCTAAGACAGAGCTGGCTAAAAATGCACGTTATAAGGTGCCATTCTCAGAGACTCTGATTCATTCAAGGTGGGGCCAAAGAATTCTCTTAGTGGAAGAAATCTCTTAATAGATAACATTAATTCTCTTAAGAGAAAGCATGGCACCAGTGCTAAATAACTGGTCATGATCAAAGTTCAAAATCTCTATCTTAGAAACTGTTTGTGTTTAATTGAAATTAGTCATTCACTCCTTCCTCCCCCTGCTCCTACTGGACCTCATACTGTGTCCATAGGAAGGGAAGGTGTGGCCTAGGAAGACAGGACTGAGCCTGGAGCTTAGGATGACCATATACTCTGTGCATTGAAAAAGAGAAGAAGTGAATTCACTCCCATAGACTTCTAGATTCTTCTGATAAATACATAGATGCTCCAAAGAGCTGGGTGCTCTTGGGAGCTCGCAACTTTCCTTCACGGGAGAGAAGCCCATGATGGCATAATGTTCAACAGATGGAAAAGGGACAAGTACAGAAGGTCTTGCAGCTACAGAGGAGAGCGATAAAATTTTCCTTCCATCCACACAGCTTGTGCATTGCAACAGACTTCTGCAGCAAAGGGCAGATATTTGTTTAAAAGCAGAAGTTTATTGATATGGGTATCTCAGGTGTATATGGAAGACACATTGGGAATGAGTCATTCTTCAAAACAGGTCTTCAAATCTCAGTTTGTATGGATTCTTCAACAAAGAACAGCATGTTTTTAGAGAAATGAAAGATAAAGGAGAATGACTGAGTCTCTAAGGACAGCAACTTGTAGGGAGGCAAATGAATGGTAGATGAGGGCTGGTGAGTAGAGCTTGGGAATCACATTACATCAGAGGGGAAGGTCCAAAGCTTTCTCAGTAGTTAATTTTTGATGCCTAGTTGGGGGGAGGTTATCTTTTTCCTCTGTAAAGCTATGTCCTACTTTTAGGCAAATAGAGGGAGAGCAGAAAGCTTTGCCGTGTCTGCTTTATCTTAATTGCCTCTAACTCAACACACCTTCGTATTTTCCAGTGGCATAGTTTGGTCTCCCACATAGCCTAATATGTAAGGATTGGAATTGATTATAGTGCTGTGTTTTTCTGACACTTGTCCTGCACTGATTCATTACTGCTGCAGGTATAAATCCCCTCTGGAGGATCCAGTAGGATACAGGGCTTTTCTTTATTAAATGATACCAAAGAACCCTGCCTGCCCACTGTAGGATTTGAAGCTATTAGTAGGTAAAAGAAGGATGTTTTGGACTATCTTCCTTTAAAAATGTTACAAAGCAGGGCAGGAAAGGAAATTTTTAATTTTTTATTAGAAATTATCCTTACATTTAATTCCTCTGTCAAGTGGACCATTATGCTTACAATGAGTAATTATCTTTATCATCTTTAAATACTTCATTTTCAAAGAAAATGTTTAAATAAACTTTTGTTGAAGTATTTAACTATGATATTTCTTTCTGATTTTCATTTTAGTGAAATTCATTCTTACTCTCAGGGTATTGGGGCTGGCAAAAATTGGATGTGTACAATGTTTAAACTAATTCATTGCAGTATTTGAAGCACTACTTTTTTGAGATATTGTGTATTAACCAAAAAATGAATTAGGTCATGAAAAGTTCTTGTGTTTTTTTAAAGATAAGAATGGTTTTATCAGGCAAAAATTAGTTACTCTTTCCTCGATAAAGCACATAGTATTAAAAAACTGAATGGACATCCCCAGGGAAAATATTTCTTCCATGAGGCCAGCACGGAACAGCCAAGTGACAGAGCCAGCTCACCCAGCATCCCTAGGCCGATTTCCTCCTTTGGAGAGCGAAGGGTTGGATCCAGATGCTCTGGTCACCCATGGGGGTGACTGATGTCGATCTGTGGACTTCCTGAACCAGGAGGTGCCAAATGCAGTATAACCTCAAGTTACTGCCCATCCCTCAGGGAGGCTTGCAGGCCTGGCATACTTACTTTGATGCCCAGCCTTCTTCAGAGGTGCCTCCAGCCACAGTTCTGATGTCTTTATTTTCCCACTGACTTCCTGAGTGCCCAGTTCTTCTCTGACTGTAATTAATCTTTATTTAGCTGCCTCTGATATGAGGTCTCCAAATTGAAGATGGGGATTCATGGCTCACTCCACCCATGGGATAAGTCACGGATTCACTAACTTCCATCACAGAAAAGTAAATTTCAGGGTATGTCTGTGAGAGGCATAAAGATACTCATTAGGCAGAGTTTTTGAAGTACTCAATCCAAGAAATAGAGGACAGGCCCTCAATAGAAAGAGAGGCACATTGTGGCCCAGAGCTGGGTATATTTATGGAGACTTGGGGCATCCCTAAGATGGGCTGGTTATCTAGGATGTGTAGTCTAGAGTTTGCAGGGTTATCTATCAGGTGGGCTATGCTCAAATTCAAACCATTTCTGTGTTTGAAATTGAGATCTGCTCTTCCCTGATAGTGTGCTTCCTGAGGGTGGGGAGGATCAGTGTCTGATTACAGTTGTGCTGCTGTGACTGTCTCAATGCCCTGAATACATTCAAAACATTTACCTTGTGTGATCATTTGGACATTGGGAAAAAGCCAGAAGTCATAGGGCGCCACAGTCAGTGGATAAGGTGGAGGACACTCTCTCATCTTTCTACAAACCCGCCTTTGTGGATGACATTCAGCAATAGCAGTCACCATGATTTTGATCACATTTCCTAAAGACACAAAAAAGGCTTCAGAAAATGGCAAGAATGGTGGGAAAAGTGTGTGAAGTGAGTGGAAATAGTCTGAGGGGGGCTAATGGCAATATGTCTTTTACGGTAATAAATATTTGATGTTTAAGCTTGCAGGCCATATTTTGATCCCTCTTTGTAGAAGGAGTACTACCAGCCCCACCCATTCTGAGCTAAGTGTGGGTAAGTGACTTGCCAAGTTTGATTTGGACTTGGACTGTGACCAACACCTCTGACTCTCCTATATCTTTATACTTTAGTTCATAGCCCTGAGTGGTGAAGCAATTTTACAATCTACCTAGTCCAGCTTCCTAATGTAAAGAAAGGCTCCCCCTATAACTGTATCTCCAGGGGGAAAGGGAAACCACTGCCCCTTCCATTTTTAAATACATTTAAGTTTTAGGAAGTTTTTCCTTAAATGAAGCATAGCCATTCCTTGTGAACCTTTACAGGTTGTATGCTTCAGGTGAAATTACAGAATTTTAGAAACTGGAAAGGTCATGCACTTCAATTATTAATGCAGTACAAGAGTCTGGCTACAGCTTGAACCTGTAGTAACTAACAAAGTAGAACTCACTTCTTACACAACAGTCTACAATTATTCGCTGCCCAGCTGTGACTCAGAATTTCTCCTTCTATCACACTGAAATCAATTTCTCTATATCTGTTGTGATTAAGCTGCATTCTAGATCTAGTATTATAGCTTAGCTGTGAAATGCTTGCTTAGCATGCACAAGGCCTTGGGTTTGACCCCCGGGACTGTAAAATAAATAAATAAATAAACAAAAGCCACCATTCTACCACTTAAAATCTAAAGGAAGAAGTGATTCTCACTTGCTGGATGCAAACCTTTCATCTCTAATTAACAGTAGGACCCCTTTTGAATATTCTGGTCTCTGTATTACTTATCCTGCCAGATTCCTATTTTCTTAATCTGCGTGGCTTCAAAAATTGTTTCTATGCTTGGGTGTTCTCCAACCACGCCCTGTAGCAATTTACCTACTTCCTTCCAAAGCATTCAGATACTTCCCTACCAGTCATGTTTCCTAAGTTTGCATTAACCTTTCTTTTCATGTGGGTTCATTATGTGAACTCGTTGTGAACTTACACTCAACTGTGCTCCTGAGGTTGGATACTGATGCCACAGCTAAGCTTTCTGCTGCTCACTGTCTGTTTTACAATTGTCCCAGGATCTGATGGTGCAGATTTCCATTTTTCTCTCTTGAATGTCAGCTTGACAAACCTAACTCATAATTCTAGCCTCTTGAGATATTTTTGCATCTTATTTTTTGTCTTCCAATTTATTTACTATTCCACCTGGCTCCCCATCATCCATAAATTTTGACAAGTTTGTTTTTTGCATCTTTATTTGAGACATCGATAAAAATATTGAAAAGGATAAAGCTACAGATAAAGTTTTAGCCCTCTCACAGGACTTCCTTTCAAATTGCTCTTAACTCATTGATCAGAATCTTTTGGTTGAAGTTATTGAATTAATTAGAGATTCACTCCATAAAACTATTATCCAGTCCATATTTCTTTATTGTGTTACAAGGATACTTTAATGACTCTTTAAATATTTGAATAATCTTCCAACTCTTTCAAGTGTGGTCCCTTTCAAGCTGCTTCCTCTTCATTTAAAATTTGCTGATTGGTTTATTCATATATTTATTCATGAATGTTATTTCTTTATCAAATAGAGACATAAATTATATGTGTGTTGCACCCTCTGCTAAATCTAGAAACTACAAAGATCTCATACACTGGCAGCCCTTTGTAAGTTAATGAAAGGAAGAGTTAGGATGAATGCTGTTAGAGGTCAGCAGACCGCGCCCCAGAACATGATAAACAGACCCAGGTGTGAGGCGTTGAGCTTGCAATGGAGGTGATTTTCAAGCTACTTCTTGAAAAGTGAACAGGACAACCCCAGGGCGATATGAAATTGAGGCTAAACATGCAAAGGGACTGAAAAGATAAAGACCAAATAAGTGCTAATTAAAATTACTGTTCTATGTTAAATAGGCTAGCATCAAAAAATGCTTGTAAACACATTGGAAGCTTCAGTGCATGCAAACTTTGGTGAAGTAGTCAAGACTTTTAATACAAATGTCCAAATAAAGATCAATCTGTGTCAGTAGACAAACTACCCTAATGTCTTTAGCAAGGTGGGAAGTGTGCTTGGTTTTCTCACTGTGACTCCTTAATCAGTTGTGACAGGACTTTTTGGTGCAAGTAAGATACACAGAGAGAGAAGAGGCCTTTATTATAGGCACGGGAGGACTGCGGAAGAGATGCATCCCCCTGTGGGACAACAAAGAAATGAGCAGGCTTTTCATCAGCTTAGGGAGGAGCTTGGGGGCTGGATGAGGGAGGGGTCATGTTAGCTTTGGACTGGAGGGGTTTTGGCTTATGCAGGACTGGGGACAGGAAGTCTATTTTGGGTTGAAGGAGGAAAAGGGGGGAAGTCAGATAAATTGTTGTTTCTGGCTCCTTCACCATTTTGACTGGCATAAAGATTCGGCAAATTTCACATGGGCAGAAACTTGTCATTCCCATTTTCTGGTAGTTGGGGGTGATGTGGCTCTATCAGACCTCTTCCTGCTGAATGGGGACATTGTAATAAGGGCTGAGATAGGTCTTGGGATGATGGGTAACTCCCATGTAGAAACTGGTGCCATCGTTGGTGAAGGGTTGTATCCTGGATTGGAGAAATCTTGAAAAAAGTTTAAAAATGCAAGGCGCTATGAGGAGGCAGGTCATTATCATGATTAAAGGACATAATAGAGGTAGAAGAAAGGGAGACTGACCTGAAGTGTCGCTCTACCAGGACCATGATGGAGAGTGCCCATAGCCTAACTTTCGGCACTTTTTATCCAGATAGTTGAGATTTTTTACCTTGCCTGTGACAATTCCTGACTCATTCACAAAGTAGCAGCATTCTTCACCTAGCATGGCACACATGCCCCTGTTTCAGTGGTTAACACATCCAGAACACAGTGGTTTTGAAGCATCACTGTTGCTAGGGTATCTGTTTGGTTGTGGAGCAAATGAATAGAGATGGTTATGTGTTCTATCTGTAGGTGATGTTTTAGGGCCATCTCCAAGAAGAGGCAGAAATCCCTGCACCAACAAGGACTGGGACATGAACAGCCCTTGTTTTCTGGGCGACATGAGTATCATACAGTTGGGATGAAAAAGTGGTTTCCTGGCCTCTTGGGGGTTCACTGTGAGTGCTGGAACTAAAAGGACTAAGGTACGAGACCCTGTCCACGGAGGAGGAAGGGAAATATAAACCCCTGTTTGACACCCTATAACCAACTCCAGGCTGAGCAGACAGCTAAGTTTTGTTTGGGGTAATGTTGTAGGTGCAGTGTGGAAGGTTTCACATCTGGAGAGAAGAAGCTTCCTGACCAAGATACCAGAAAGATGAAATTAGTTGGCCAGTTAAGAATGCTGTAGATAGAGAGGTCCCACTATGACTGTGTTACGTGGGTAGGATAGATAAGAGGCATTCTAGTGTGCAAACATTTTGTTGGTATGGAATGCAGAGCCAACATTTTATAAGGTTTATGGAGTTTGTTAGAACATCATATGTTTGTGACAGAAATCGGAGAATAGGTCAAGTTTGATGTGGGAATACATCTGCCAGTGGGACAGGCAAGGCTGGAATGTCAATGATAGAGAGTGGGGATATGAGTGTGGCCCCCAGAGTAAGGGCGTTACCCCAAGGTGGATTATAAAGCTCGGTGGTACTGGTAGAGGTGAGTACATGAAGAGGAGACCCTGTGTCTATCCCAGGAGATGTTGAATGTAAGACACATTGCAGACTTTCAGCTCACTTTTTCCTATTCCCTTGCATCAGGCCATGATATGGGGGCTGGCCTGTTTTGGAACTCTATAGCCACCCCCTATTTGTATGGTTGAGCAGCTTGTTGTCAAGTCCACAGAAAATCTAGTAGGGTCAGCACAGCACCATTGACAAAGAGGAGGGATTTGGGGGGTGGTAAACAATATACCATCCTGACTGCAGCAAACATCATCTCAGCATGGGTCCCATCCCATTGGGCCTGTGACTCCCTTGTCCCATGTTTGTTTGTATGGTTTGAGACAACAGTAAAGGAACTGAAAAATGTCTTCAGAGTCAGAGGTGGGTGGGATGAGGTTATGGGAAGCGGTTATTTCTCCATCTGAAAGAGTGAGGGTAAAAGTATAAGTAGAGCCCATTGTCAGACCAGGAGGTAGGCTGCAGGGAGTAGGAAGCATGAGGAATTTAAGCCCTGACAGTCGAATCATATTTGGGAAATTATAGAATAGGGGAAAGAGTGGAGACTGTGTCATTGTGTATAGAGTAAGGACCCAGGTTAGGGAGATATGCATGTCTGAGGCAGTTAAAAATAGACAAGATTGAGATAATTGTCAAATAAAAACCTATAAAGGAGATTTTGTATATAATATGGAAGTCACTTGGGAAGACAGCTCAGAATCCCACAACAAAAAGAATAACCAGTAAGGCATATGGGATCTAGAACCAGATAGAAGAGCAAAGGATGAGTTATCCTGAAGACTGGTTCCATGGGCCCCCTGATAAGGTGGAGATGAGTAGGCAATAGGAAGTGGCCCACTTGGGATGTGTAAAGTCAAGGGAGTTAGGGTTAGGAGGGCACCACCTAGCCTGGGTGATGTGGAAACAGGATGGCAGTCCAGCTACCTTGATTGCCATCAGGGATGCAAGGCAGACCAGGTGGGGGTCACTCCACTTTGGTTGCAGCCCTGTGGGCTTAGAAGGTTTGATATAAATTAGGTCCTCCAGAGAAATGGGAGGGTTTGGGTTGGTCCCATCAGACAGTTGGGGAAGGCAGAGTTTGGCATATTGTCTTAGCAAGTTGGAGAAAGTGGAGAATAGGGCTATAATCACTCAGAGGAGGAAGGTCTTGGGAGGTAGGAAGATTGTGAAGTAGGAATGGTCTGCCGTACTAAGTTTGAAATGGCTTAGTAAAGGTGGGAGCCCAAGGAAGTGCTCTGAGTTTGGTTAAGGCTAAGAGGAGGAGTTGGGGCCAAGGTTGATGTAATTTTAAAATGAGCTTCATGAGTTTTTATGAGACCACTTGCCTTCTCAACCTTCCCTGAGGAGTGCAAATTATATGGAATGTGTACTGCCAGGTGATGTTCAAAGTTGATGGTATCTGTTGAATGATCAGGGAAATGAAAGCAAGGCCATTACCTGATTGGATACTCTGAAGTAAACCAAACCTAGGATTTTAGTAACTACATCAACAGTTTTCCTAGCCGTTAGAAAGTCTTATTTATATCCAGACTAAAAAGGTACAGACAAAGGTAAGGAGATATTTTGAAAGTTTTGTGGCAAGGCACGTGTGTGAATTCTGTTCGGCAGTCTTGGCTAGGAGCGTGCCTGCCAAAATGATCCTGAGAGGAGGTTCTAGCACAGAGCTGGCAAGCATGTGGTGGATGATAGGCCTTCAGAGAAGGGTGAATGACCACCAGGGGCAGGAGCCTACATAGTACCTGAGATCCCACATGAAAACAGTTGTGTAAGTCAGTGATGATGTTTAAGTCCTGTTGATCTGGAAGGATGAGATTTGGTCCTTGGAAAATCCACCACTGAGGGTTTTGTGTGTAACCTGGTTTGTGGATTAATTATAACTGGTAGGGTGTTTGGAGTCAGCAAGAGACGATGACAAGAATATGATTATTGTGCAAGAAGTTTAAGGAGTTTAAGGATGAGGAGTGCTTTAATGGTGGGTGTTCCCTGAGTGTTGATAAAACCTTTCTCCTGCCATATAGCAGCATGAGAGTGTAAAATGCTGAATGTATATTTCGAATCAGAGTATATGTTTATGATTTTGTTTCGTGCCAGCATAAGAGCCTGAGTAGGTGCAATGAGCTCTACCTTTTGTGAGGAGGTTCTGGGTGGTAGTGGTTTTACCTCTATGATTTTTGATTGGCTAACTGTAGCATATCTTGCTGGTTTTTTTGGTTATTTGTATTTGCTGAGCTGCCATTTATGAGCCATGTGTCAGAAACCACAGGTAGAGGGGAACTGCAGATGTAAGGGAAGGGAGTGGGAGTCACCTGTAAAATCTCAATGCAGTTACATACTAGAGCTTTGTCCAAGAAGGAAAGAAGGGTAGCTGGGTTGAGGGAGCTACTATTGGAGAGGGTGATAGTGGAGTCTTGTATGGGTGACAAGTAAACTTGTTGTAGGTGGTAAGGAGTCATCGGAGCAGGAAGGATTTTGTGTGAGATTAGGTCAGTTAGTCTGTGTGGGGAATAGACAGTGATGGATAGGCCTAGTGTGAATTTTTTGGTTTCTTTTGTCAGCATGGCTGCCCAAAGCCAATGCGAGGAGGCAGGAAGGCCAGCCACATATGGTGTTGCCGAATTGTTTGGAGAGGTACACCATAGCCTGAAATGAAGGCCCCTTTTGATATCCCAGGACCCCCACAGTATTGTGGTTTTGAGAGTTTGTGTACAAGACAAAAGACAGGGTTGGTTTAGGGGTATTGAGGGCTGAAGCCTTTGGGAGAACCTCCTTTAGTTTATAGAAGGAGGAAAGTATAGGTGTTGCTGGGTCTAGGGGCTCTGATAAGGAGCCCTTGGAAGCTTGGCAGAGAGGTTGAGCTAGGGCTACAAAGTTGGGAATCCAAATGCAGAAAAAGTTAGGTAAACCCAGAAAGGATAGGACCATTTGTTCATGGGCACCTGGAGATCCTGGAGGCCACCTTGTGATCTGTGGTAATGGAATGAGTGGTGAGTATGAGAGTGAGTCCTAAGTATCTGACTTTTGGGAAAGCTTTCTAGGCTTTAGTAGGAGAGATTCTGTACCCATGGCTGGAGAGAAAATTTACGAAAATATATGAATGTAGTATGGCTAGTGTATGAGAAGAAGAGCATAGAAGAGATCATAATCATTTTGGAGGAGGGTGCTGGGATTGAGGTTGAGGGTTGTAAGATCAGCAGCAAGAACTTCACTAAAGAAATCACAACTATCCCTGAGCCCCTGATGGAGCATTGTGCAAGTAAGTTGCTGGGGCCTAACAGTAGTAGAGTCAGTCCATATGAACGTAAAGAGATATTGACAATAAGGGTACAGGTGGATAATAAAAAAAGACATCTTTGAGGTCTAGGACTGTAGAGTGGTGGAGGGAGGAATATGAGAAAGCGTAGGACATTGGTTTGGCACCACTGGGTGAATGGGCATTACTGCATTATTATTTATGGCTCTGAGGTCTTGGACTAAGTGATAGTGTCTATCGGCTTTTAGAATGGAGAGAATAGTAGTGTTGTAAGGGAAATGTGTAACCCTGAGAAACCCATTAGTTAGTAGACGATGTATTATGTACTTGAGATCTCATTGGTGTTTTGGAGCTATAGGGTATTGTGAGATGCAAGGAGAAACAGAAGGGTCTTTGCAATGAATCAGTACTGGGATGGTGTGAGAAGAATGAGTGGGATTGGAAGTATCCCAAACCATGGGATCAAGGGGAAGTGGGAAGAAGAAAGGCTGTAGCCTCAGCAAATGGCAACTGGATTTGGGGTATGAGAGCCACAGGGAGAAGAGAGTATAGGAAAAGTTGAGTTTTAGGAGATCTTGACCTAGAAGAGGTGTGGAAAAGGTTGGGATAACAAAAAAAATTATGTGTAAAGAAAAGGGTTTGAAACCTGCAGGGGAAAGGCCTCTTTTGGAGAGGTCAAGATGATTAGCCATCAACTCCCACAATGGAGACCATTAACCAAGAACATTGGCCCCAAAATTCAGGTAAAACAGTTTAAGTGGCCCCCATGTCAAAAAGGAAACAGATGGTTTTTCCCTGAAATATCCAGCACAACTTGGGGCTCAGCCAGTTACATTGGTGAGGCCATAGACCCTGAGTCATATCAGTCATCAGTGGTGAGTTCAAGAAGGTCAGTCAGTGTTGACTCCAGAGGCAGCAGTGGGCAGTGTCCTGGGCTGGCAGGGCAGCTGATGATTGCCTACTCTTGGGCAGACCGGGCAGTTGCACATGCAGCGGCCCTCCAGTTTGCAGAATGGCACAAGACCCTGGCAGTGGCTGCAGATTAGGGCAACCTCATGCCCTAATTGGTGTCCTTCTTTGTCACATTTGAAGCATGGTCTCAGAAGGGATAGGGTATTAGGCTTTTCTTTTGCTTGGGTCTTCTTTTGGGCCCCAAGTGCTGCAGCCAAATATTGGCTCTGAAGCTTAACTTGGAGTTTGAGTTTTGTGAGATCCTCTTATTTTTTATTATTGTCCTTTGTTGTTAAACACACAGAGTGCCACATCTAAAAGCTCACTTTGGGGGATTTGAGGGCCATGAGCAGATCCTGAAATTTAGTCCAGATATATAGGGCTGCCTGTGAGATAAACTGGGAGTTAAGGAGAATAATATCCTTAGGCAAATCAGGTTTGACAACAGTGAATTTGATAAAAGCCTCTGTAAGGTGAGTCATAAACTTTGAAGGGTTTTCACTGTCTCTTTGAGTTAGTTCACAAATCTTATGGTAATTACAGGAAATCTTGTAAAGGTCCATCAAAATACAATCTAGCATGCATGCTATATGTTTGGGTCCTTCTGCATTGTGATAGTAATCCCAGTGAAGATTCACATTAGAAACTGTGATTACACCAATGTGATGGTCCTGGTCTAATTCATGCCATTCAGCTGCCCCCTGAGCTGCTTGCCAAAGCTCAGTCTTTGGGTGGGAAAGGGCACAGAAGTGAAAATAATGTATATATCCTTATAGGTTAGATCATAGGTTTGGAAGACAAATTTAAGTTGTTTAATGAAAGTGAAAGGATAAGCATCTAGGGAACCTACATGCACAGGGATGTGAGACGTCAGCAATAGAGAAGGGAACATGTACACAGACAAGTCCTTCAGTACCTGCCACCTTGCAGAGAAGGATAGGAGCAGGTGGAAGTGAGTCAAAAAGAGAAGGTGGGTGGAAGAGATGGGGGAAGTAGGGGGTGCATGGATTGAGTGGGGTCCAGTGTGGTAAGACCAGGGAGAAAATGGTGGCTGAGCAACAGGCAAGTTAGGAATGGAAGGGGAAGCAGAAGAAGGTGGTAGAGATGGTGAAGACAGAGAGGGGGTAGGGAGACAGTGTGGTGGTGAGGAAGGAGGGAGAGATATAGATGGTTCCTGTGAGTAAGGCACAGGAATGAGAACAGATGGGACATCATGTATAGGATCTGTGGGATTGTGTGTGGGGTCTTAGGTGATGTCGAGCAAGCCAGAAGTATTTGAGTCACTTTACATGCCTGTATTAGGTCAGGGAATGGCTTGAGAGCAAAAAAGCCCTGAACATATGGTAGCAAAAATTGTCTAAATCCAGGTGAATATTGAAATGGAAAGTACCCTCCCCCAGCCAATGATGGCTGTTATCTGAAGGGTAGCAGGGCCAGGCTGTCTGGCAGTAGAAATGTGATGCTGGAACTTTAAGAGTGCCCAGAGGTCAAGCTCATTGAAGTGTGTCAGCTGGCAGTGGAGAGGAGTGTCTTTTGCTAGTGGGGAAGGAATGTTGGCCATTGTCACTGAATTGGATGTGAGCCAGCATCTTAAAACCCAGGTCACAATCCCTCAAGCAGTCATCACCCTTATAGGGGGTATGAGGAGAGAGACAGAAAGAGAGACAGAGAGAGACAGAGAGAGACACAGAGACAGAGAGAGACAGAGAGAGATATAGACACAGAGAGAGAGACAGAGAGAGACAGACAGAGACAGACAGACAGAGAGAGAGAGAGAGAGACAGACAGACAGAGACAGACAGAGAGAGAGAGAGAGAGAGAGAGAGAGAGAGAGAGAGAGAATTTTCAGCCCTGTGTACCCAAGAGTTGTCACCAGGGGGACAAAGGGAGGAAAAACCCTGGAGGGTGCAGTCCCAGAGAATGAGATGGAGAAGGGGGTCGTGGTGTGGGCCCATGGTTTAAGAGACAGGAACCCCAAAGTGAGGAGTGGCTCACCTATTTGGACCTGCAGGAGTTAGACTGGGCTGTGGTGGATGGGGTCTAGTAATGGCAACGGTGGAGGCAGAAAGGAACAAGGAAAATGGATCTTAGGTGAAGGGAGCTCAAACGTGGGGTAGCCCCCAGCAGCTGCACTCCTCACCATTCTGAGTCACGGCACCAACTGATAGGATTTTCTGGCAAAGTAGGAGACACAGAGAGAAAAGAAGACTTTATTACAGGCACAGGGGAATGAAACTCCCAACCTACTATGTCCGCAAGTTCATGTTCTCTAAAATCAAAGAATGAATTTTAGCAATAAAGGAGGTGAAAAGTAGAATACATTTAATAAAAGAAAGAAAACTTCTGTCTGAGAGAGACAGAAGGGGTCCCGAGCAGATTGCCAAGGTCTCTGTCTTTTCTTAGGGACTTTTATAGAGCAAAATCATGGGGTGAGATGGGTTCAACATGGGGAAAACTGGGAACTTACAAGGCAGTTGGGCATAAGGTGGGACATAACTATAGTTAGCCAATAAGATTAGTAGTTCAGGTAAATTGATTACATTAGGGACAAATGGGGAAGTGAGTCACTTAGAAAGTGGACATTCTTAGGGAGTTTTAACTCCTCCCTAGGGGGTTGGAATGGTGGCTCCAGACTTCCTCAGGGTGATAGGGAACTATTTAAAATATCAGTCCTTAGGATATGGATGCATTTGCTTGATCTTTTGTCATGAGGCCTGGCCCACAGCAGGAGGTGTCTGTCTCCCCCACAGTTGCAAGGTATCTGGGCTTATGCACTGGCTTCTTTAAGGACCCAGCCCTGTCTCACTGCCTATAACATTTCTAATTAGCTCAGCTGCTTGCAACATGAGGACTGCAGAAGAGATGGAAGAAGAGAGCAGGGAGCAGGCTTATCAGCTTACATTGGGGAGGGGTGTGGGGGCTGGATTAAGGGGTCCTGTTAGCATTGGATTGGAGGGCTTTTGCTTATGCAGGACTGGGGATAGGAAGTCTATTTTGGGTTGAAGGAGGAAGAAGATGGAAGTCAGATAAATTGTTTCTGGCTTCTTTGCCATTTTGGAAGGGCACCATAGACTCAGCAAATTTCACATGAGCAGAAATCCATCAAATTGTGATTCCTTAATCATGCGCAAGTCACTTATACTATCAGATGTGTTGGATTCAGTTCTGTAATGGTTCAGATGGGGAAAGCTTATAAGACTACAAGAAGTGCTATGGAAAAGAACACTTGTGTACAGTAAGGGATGGACTTAGAACTGGGCTGAAGGAACGACAGAGGTTGCTGATGTATGAGGGTCTTATGCAAATTCTGTGGAGATTGGGAGTGGGGGCTTAGACGGTCTTCCAAGTTGCTCCAGACAAGGGCAGGGTGACAGATCTTTGTATTGTCACACAGCCCAGATCTTGGAGTGGGGCTGCCTTTGTAAAGCACTGTCAAATGAGACCACTCCCTTCTGTCACCAGACAGGGTTCAGGAGGCCCTTGAAAGAGGGGATGGGGTATGAGCTTGCTCACTCACAGAGCTGGCTGTTGATTTCTGACTGACATGACAGAAAGGATTGCTGGATGTGTCAGTGAGGGGCATGGCAAGGGTGATTAGGCAGAGTCAAAAAAGTCCACACTTGAGAGGGAGTAGAGCTGCTCCCAGTGTGCCATGGCATGGTCTGGGGCTGGGGGCGTCCTCAGTGCCTGTCACATTACTCCTTTGGTGGGCTAGGCTACAGTGCAAGCCAAGTACCTGTATCTGAGGTCCAACCATGCAGTCCACTTTGTGCTGCTTCCTTGAGGACAGAATCTGTGGGAGCAAAGCACAGGTCCAACTCATTGGTGAAGATCAGTCCAAGCTTTCTTTGGCATGAGTTTACTAGAAGGGAAAAAGGCATTGTAACTTGGGGTACATTTGTCCCGAAGGCTACTGTTTTTCTTAGAAGTATTTTTTTAATTATGATTTTTCTTGTTTCTTTTCTATTTCTTTTGTCCTACTTCATGTCCACAGAGAGCTGTCCTCAGAGAGGACTCAGATGGAAAACATGCAAAAACAAAACTCCTGGAGTCTAGGGCAATGTATGGTGGATTAAAAGGGGATGTGGCCAATGCATAGGGTACCCAGTAACCCAGGGGAAAAGAAATCGGGACAGGAATGAATATTCCAAGCAAACTCTTAGACCTCCCCTGAAAGTGCGCTCCGACCGGGATGAGCCCGGTTGATTCTGTGTCCCTCCCCGTTTGTGTTTATCTGATTACCCGGCAGCGGGAATGTGCTGTAATGGATTGGACTGTCATCTCCTTCTAACTCACTTTCCTACTCTAGGTCACAAATGACTGATCTAGGGCCTAAGCCCAGTTCTGCAGTCAGTGAAGCAGCCCAGGGAGTCCTTAGGCATTGCTGCCATTTGCTAACCATCTTTCTGCCCAAGGCTTTGGAGAACTGAAGAGCTGTAGTAGGAGGTCAAACCTCGGAGAATCAGTGAGCTTCCAGTGGAAGCAGCTATGCTAAGCAGTCCCGCTGATGGATGATGATGTGGATTCAGAACCCCAGGCATTTCAAGCATAGTCAGACATGTGCCTGCCCTCATGGGATTCTCAGCATCTCCAGGAAGATAAACGTCCATTCACAATCAAGCCCAGCTGTGGACAGTATGTACAAGTAAAAACAAACCATCGTCCCCAGCGCCCTTATTCTTCTGTAAAGTTGCCATCCATGTTCCAACCACAACTATGTGGGAGAAGATCTGACCCCAAGAAAAGCAATGCACAGGTTAAAGTCTTCACAGTTTCTGTGCTTGGCATTTTTGTTTCAGGGTTGGGTCAGATTCTTTCAGACACTGACTTTTTTTTCCTCCAACCTAATTTCTCTATCCCTGTGTGTGTTACTATTTTAGGAAGATATTAAAAGAGAATAAAGACACAAAATAAAATCTAGCATGTGTATCTCAGCCTCCACAGCACTTCCAAACTTCTAGGCACTACCTCTGAAAGCTCCAGCCTCTTTAAATATTAAATTCCCACCCAGGCTTCCAAAGGAACAGAGTCTCTGTCTGTGGACAGGTTCATTAACAAATTAATAGAATAATCAGCAGGGCTTTGTGTGCATTTTGGAGATAAAGAACTGGTAACAGCATTCTTTGACTCTTTAATGGGCTGATAAGCACCAAATATCTGCTGTGTGGCTAAGCTAATCACACAGATAAAGGAGGTTAAATCAATCCCGAGTTCTGCTGAGGTTGTTTGTAGATAGAGCTGTACTCTGCAGCAGAAAGAGGAGCTCAGGTGTGTTGAGTGGAGTAACAAGTTGCTGCTGGAAGAAAGGGAGGTGGGAGGTGAGCGCTCACTCTCCAAGAGGTTGCTCTAAGCTGTCTGGGGCAGAATCCGAGGCTCCAGTCTGTCACCTGCATCTGTAGGGTGCCTGAGGAGCTGGGGAGGGAGGTGCTGGGAGGTGCTTCTGGCACACAGGTGCTTCTGAGTCCATTTGACATCTGATCTTCAAGTCAGGGAAGAGAAGAATATTTCTTTCCCTCCTCCTGTTTTGAATAAAGTGAACGTGATTGCTTTTAAGACTGAAGGATTAATAGCTCAGGTATTTGGTAGGTAATCACGGGCCCGGCCTCCTGCCCAGGCTGCAGCAGCAGCGCCTGTCTTGGTGCCTTGTGACAGGTCTGTACCTGAGGCTGCCCTGCGCTTTGGGACTGGCCACACAGGACTTGCTCACACTGGGGGGAAAGAAAGCATGACCTGAGGCAGGTGTAGGGTGGGTGTCAACTTTGTGGTAATTTGTTACTCAGCCATAAAAAATTCATATCAATCATGACATTTTCCCAATTTAAAGAAAAAGTTAGTCGCTTAAATTTTAAATTTTCCACTACTTTTTTTCTTTTAAAATCGTTGGCATATGTTAACATTCACAAATGAATGAAGAAATCGTGCTTAATATTTTATGGTATATCATAAGAGACACTATGACTTTTAGGTCTCTTTATTTCTCCACTAATAAAAGGGAGATAATGCCTGTAATCATTGGGTTGTTTTAAAGTTCAAATGAGATCAAGCAGTTACAAGTCATCTTTGAACTGCCCAGCACGGCGTGAGTCGAGGAGTTGAGGATGAAGTCTCATCAGCCTGGCTCCTGGGCAGAACGGCCTAGAATCAATCATTCTTTCTCCACATCCTCGTCCTCTTCCTCCTCCTCCTCCTTCTTCTTCTGCTTGCTTGCTTGCTTTCTCTCTCTCTCTCTCTCTCTCTCTCTCTCTCTCTTGCACGCGCACACGCGCTCTTTGTTCATTGCTTTTTTTGTCTCCATACAAACTCACCTCTTCGTTACCAATGGAATACAATCTTAGATGAAAACAGCAACCAGGAGATTTTTAGGAATACTCAAATGGGGAAATTTCATTCCTAAAGTTTTCTCTTCTATCTGATTCAGCAGCCACTCAATAGGCACTTTACCTGTAGACAGGCCTGGGACTGAACCCCAGCCTTGCTCCTCAGTTCTGCTACTTTGATCAAACACTTAACCTTTGTAACACCTTGCTAATCTAGTGCACTGGCACAATGGCCATCCTCCATGTGTCCCAAGGGCTGCTCAACAGCATATGTTGAGAAATACCTGGATTCATCTCTGGTTCCAAGAATTCTTTTTTAAAAAGCATGAGGCTTTGGCTTTTTATTTTTAAACTCCTGTGCAGATCTCAAGAGACTGAGTCTTAGTCTTGGCAACTGACCTATTTATTTTGTCCCTTTCGCTTGTGTTCAAGTTTTCTGTCTTTCTGTTAAAAGCTAAGTTGCATTCCCAGGCATTTGCCACTTGTAAGATGAAATGTGTTACAGCTGCCAAGGTACTTCTTGCTGTAACTGCACTGCCTTGAAGGAGAAGGACTGTACCCGCACCCAGCGGGTGGTGAGATCATGTCAAGCACCACTCTTGACTGCAGCTGCTGGCTGTCTTGGGTCCTCTGGAGTGCAGCTGGGAGGGCTAGATGCTTGAGTCCTCTGAGGTAGAGGTGATCTGTAGGCTTCTGGGCCCCAACCACAGTACCCCCAGGGCTTCCTGTTCTGTGTGGTGCTTGATGGAAGAAGGTGCTGTGGATGGCCTCATCCACTCACTTTTTACTGGCCACCCCAAGGGTGTGACATGACTAACTTCCTCTCTTCAAAGAAGTGACAGTTATTCAGTCACCTGCCTGCTGGGCTTTTGCAGCAGTATTGGTTTGGCATGACTGCTGCTGCCATGCCCTTACTACCAATGACTGTGGTGATGGAGGAAGACCAAAGTTCAACTCACTCATCTTTGATGTCTAGATAAAACACCCAGCCTTTCTCTACCGTTTGCTGAGATATCCTCCTATCAGTTCAGTTTAGAAACCAGAGACCATTTTTCTAGTTCTGAGTATCTACCCCTTGGAAGACAGGGGCCACCAAATCTCAAGAACATTTGTGTTCACGCAGTCATATGTGTGCGGAACACCAGAAATAGGAATTTCTGCCTGGTTGACTACAGTGATTAGTAATTTTTATTTTGTTTTTAAAGACACTTGCATGACTTTCCTCAGAATATTTCCCCTTCACCTAGTTCTGGGTCATTGGCCTAGTCTTTGAATGAAATGGAATTGTGGTCTCTAGGTATGCTTTATGACTTCTGCACCTTCATTCTGGAGTTTTGCATAGTTATTAAAAGATTTTTCCAGTATGAGGAACGATAAAGCTGTTTGCACTTATAGATTATGGGCCTCTCTAAGTAGAACTCTTGACAGGTGATGCTAGGCATGGTTATTGCCTACACTTGGCTTGATCAAGGATATTGCATAGCAAATCCATCACTCTGGGTTTGTACTCCAAGGCTCTGACATACTTTTCTCTCTTGCCAACTTTAGTTTATGTTAATTTATTTTATCCAGGTGCCTGTGCAGGGAAAATGGGTCACCAGTTCTGATGGTGTGGGTGCCACAGGCTTCCTGAAATGTAGGCCATGTGCAGTGGATCTGTCTTGTGGCAGGAGTGGGTTACTGGTTAGGAGGTGAGAGGGCTTCCACACCCTGCCTTGAGATTGTGGTCCCTTCCACAGTGCTGTCATGGGAACCACCTGAGCCTCCCTTTCTCAGAGTTTGGTAACACTTTTTTTGGGGGGAGACTCAAGCTGTTCAAAGCCAGGTTGGCAGCCTCCTTGGATCCCAAGATCCTGACATTTTTGACACCTGCCTCTGGCTGCACCACATGGGCATGCTCACAGCAGCATGCAGTGCTACAAGAAAAACCTAAATTTAAATGTTAAAAAGCTTTTGTTCATTACCAGTGGCATTTCCCCCCCGATTTGTCACTTGGAGCAGAGCTGTGACTCTTTTAATATCAAACAAATAATAAGCTCCCTCTAAAGTGATTTTTCTGACAAGGAGCTCAATATATTAAACTTTATCTATATTTTAATAGCCAATTTCACACCAAACTGCCTTCTTAATAATGTATTTACCACCTGGGGATATTATTCCAACCCATCTGGAAAGAATTGGAAATTAACTGTCCCTAAACTGAGCCCGTGTGTGCTTCTGCACTTGCTGTGGAAAACAGCAGTGTCATTGCCCAGGAGTGGGCACAAACGGGACACCACCTGGAGAGGGCGAGGTCAGGAAGAGGAATAGCAGCTTCAGCGAAGGATTCGGAGGCCAACCTCAGTCCCATGATGAGCTAAGAAGGGCTCCTGCAGATATGAGTAGTGCTGCTGGGAGCAAGGAACTGTCCGTGGTGTCATAAAGAAAAGATGCTTCATGCTAGAAAACTAGGTCACAGGGTTTTTACCATCCGCAGCCTTTAGTCTTCTTACCTGTCAGAAGAGGGTGTTTGGCTGGATGACTTTAGAGATTTTTCTGTGTAGATAAAACTCATGTGAAAACTGAATATGTAGGATTTGTCTTAGTTTGCTTGGCTTGTTACTTAAGAAATATCATAAATGTGGTAGCCTATAAACAGCAGAAATTTATTTCCCATATTCAAGAGATTGGAAAGATTCCTTGAAGACATCCACAGTGTTTGAAAGCCCACCTTTTGATTAATAGACAGCACTCTATTTCCTGGGTGTTTGTTATGGTTCATAACTGTCTCCCCAAAGCCTCATGTGCTTATAGGTGATGTGAGCACAAGAGTACCATGCTCATTAGCAGACTGGCACACTGATGAATTTATAGCTACCTGTGGTGTTGGCAGGGGAAGCTTGGTTGGAGAAGGTAGGTCACTGGGGTCATGGTCTGGAAGAGTTTGCTCTTCCCTTGAACTCTCTGCTTCCTGCCCTCACACTGTGAGCTCTTTTCCCTCTGCCATGCCCCTCTGCTGTGCTGCTCTGCCTTGAAGTCAGCTGTGTATGGGCAGACACGGGTACAAACTGCGAGCTAAGCGAAGCCTTCCTCCTTAGGTGCGTCAGGTATTGTGTCCAGAGATGAAAAAGGAACGGAGACAATCTGCCCCTGGTGGAATGGGGGAGAGATCTTTCTTGGGCATCTTTTACAAGGGTCCTAATCACAATCAAGAAGATTTTCCCAGAGCTTCATCATTTTCTAAAGGTTCTACCTCTTAATTCCACCACTTTGCAGATTAAGATTTCAACATTCTTTTAGATATCAGCAGAACTCTCTAAAAACATCCTTTATGCAAGTGTTAATCAGTTTTCTATCATTTTGACGTGATACCTGAGAAAAACATCTCAAATGAGGGACGATTTATGTTGGCTCACAGTTTCAGAGGACTCAGTACATGGCCACATAGTGGCCTTGTTGAGGCAGAATGTCATGGAATCCATGAAGACAGAGAGAAAGGACAGAGCTGAGAGAAAATGGAGCCCTCAGGGACATGCCCCCAAGAAGGTATCTCCTCTGACTAGGCCTCAGATCCTGAGTTTCAACCCCTCCTCATAGTCCCTCAAATATGAACACGTGGGCAGATTAACCCATTAACGAGGTTTGAGCCCACGTGATCCATTCACCACCCCAGGGTCTACCTCTGGACCCTGCTGCCTCGAGGACCAAGCCTTTCCCACAGAAACTTTGGGGATGTTTCAAATGCATGCCTAAACCTAATGTAAACAGTTTGGGTGATTTTTACTTTATCCTCTTGCTCATTTGTGGAAACTGATGAAGACTGGCTGGACATAAAGAGGGTAAAATATAGCCAGGCACGATGGCACACAGAGTGTAATCCCAGCTCTTCGGAAACTGAAGAGAGGTCAAGAGTTCAAACCCAGCCTGCACTACATAGTGAGACCCTGTCTCAAAAACGGTAAAAAGGAAAGAGCTACACTAGCCACCTGACAGGTAACCTGCAGTGGGTCCCTCCCTGGGAAAAGACAGGGAGGAAAGGACATGGATTCAGAGATTGCAGTGTCAAACAGAGGCAGTGGGGAATTTGTTCCATCTACTGAGCTGAATTCAGCAAACTCTTTCAAACCCTCCCTCTGGTGGTGAGGACAAACATGCACCGCCAGGAGTTCCATAAGGAAAGAAACTGACAGAGCAACAGATCTAGAGATATTTCTGGGGGATTCAGAGGACCCCCCCAAAGATTGGATATTTTAGCATGGTCTGGGATGAGAGGAAGTGGCCAGGGGACATTTTGAGCAAACGATGAAAATATGCTCCAGGACAGTGTCGTCTGACACGGGTGACACACAGCCAGGCATGGTGGGAAAAGATCCAGGCTTGGTTAGTGCAGAGCAGGGTTCCAACTGGCCTTGTGAGGCAGGAGCCAATACCTGTGTAACACACACAGGCTCCCTAAAGAGACCGAGAAGGTCACCTGATGCGGCTTCTGCGGACCTTGCTCTGAGTGTGAATTGTGGTAAGTACGCTCCCTCTATGCCCAGGTGAGGATCTGCTCACCCCCTGAAAAGCCCAGAAGAGTTTCCAGCACTGTCTTTCTGGGGTCCCCCGTCATGCCTGCACTATGAAATCAGACACAGATGAAAGAAATCAGCACGCAAGGCCAGCACCCAGCTCATGGGGGTTCATGCTCAAGACTCACCAGCACAGAGCAGAAAGATTGACGGGGGTGGGTGGGGGCGGTGTGCAAGGCTGCACGGTGGCTGTAAGCCAGTGAGCAGCAGTGGGGCGGGAGCTGCCCCTGGAATCTCGGCTCCGTGTCTTCCCAGGGCCTTGTGTATACAGATGCATGGAGGGTGAGGGGACATGAGATACCTATCTCCCAGGTCCTAGGGACCCAGCATTTCAAACTAATCAAACAAGAAGCCCAGCGATGACAGACAGGTCAAGGAGGAGAGGGGTGAACGGCTCTTTAATCCTGCAGTTGGAGGGTATGCAAGGCTGTTACCTGGGGACCCCGAGATACCAGACTCCCTAACTTAATCAGACAGATAATGCTGGCTGCTGTGGCTGAGGCCACACCAGGAAATGTGGAATAATAGGAGATGGGCCCTCAGGGCCCTGTGCTGCTGCAGAGATAATAAACTATATAAAAATCTGTCACTGAGCGATAAGTGATGAATTAGAATCAATTATATGTTTAAAATAATAGACATCCCCATCTTCCCTACTGGAAATGTGTTGGTTTTGACTGGCCTCAGAGGTAGCAAGAGAGAAGTCTCTCTCCATGAGGTGTTCTGTACTGGGAAGACTATAATTATTACCCAATGGACTTACCTGGCCAGTTGTCTGTGTTTGGTTACTGGAAAGACAGAAACATAGAAAGTTGAGTTTTAGTTTTCACCCTTTGCACAGGCAAATTTTCTTTCATATCCTATGTTAGGACCAAACCATTAGATAAACAATTGGGCTGAAAAACACTCAGGTAAGGTATTTACTCTGTGCTTGACTTAGTCAGCTTTTTGTTGCCATAACAAATTACCTGAGAAAATCATCTTATAAGTTAGTGTTCATAGTTTCAGAGGTTTCATTCCATAATCACTTGGCTCAGATGTCTATGGGTCCATGGTGGCACAGTACATTGGGCAGAAGAAATCACTCACCTCACAGAGGCCAAGAAACACACAGAGAGCAGCAGGGTCCCCAAATCCCTGGCAAAGGCACACCCACGACTTGACTTCCATTAGAAGATCCCACTCTGACAGATGCCACCAACTGCCACTATTGCCACAGGCTGGCAAACATGCCTTTATTGATCGGGAGCATCCCAGATCTAAACTGCAGCATCATCGTGGTATTTCCAGGCACACAGCATGCATAATAACCCTGTCTACAGTGAGGATGGACATATGTCAAAAATAAGCAGTATCTTTGTGGACTTCTGTCAAGAGAATGCAGAGCAGTGAGGATAGATATGGAATGCTTGTTGAGGAATCTAACTGTGTTCCTCCATGTCCTCTCCCTTCTATTTACCTGCCCTCTGCCTCAATCAGATATGAGCACAGCCAACATCTGAAGAAAGAGGGGCAGGAAGAGTTATTCGTTTCTTATTTCAAGTTCCAGTTCTAATTTTTAATATTTTTATTAACCATATTACTCTTAATCTGAGCCTTTGCCTGTAGGTCCAGTCTTGTCTTCATCCCTGAGCCCAATTTCAGTTCACAGAGTCCTGCAAGCCAGCAAGTGCCCTTGTTCCTCGCATCAGCCTGCAAGTTCCACCCAGCTTTGAACCCCTGGTCCATCCTCTGCTTGGCGAAGCTGTGTCTGACCATGTTTCCCTTCATTACAGGAATCCTGCCTTCTGACTTTCAGGTCATCTTGGTTGCAGTTTACACACTTGGTTTTGCTGCACTTTTACTATGTGACCTAAGAGTTACTTGTCCTCCTAGATATCCACTTTGCAGTACTAGGGATTGAACCCAGGGCCTTTGCCCTGAACTACATCTCCAGACTTTTAAAAAATTTTTTGAGAGCTGCTTTTGTTAAGTTGCCAAGTCGCTCAGGCTGGGCTTGGACTTGTGATCCTTCTGCTTCAGCTTCCCAGGGTGCTGGGATTACAGGCCTGTGCCACAAGGCTGGATCTTCATTCTTTGCAAACCTCAGTTTTCTCAGCTGACAAATGAGTATGACGACGATATTCTACTGCAGCAATGATGTGCTCGTTAAATGAAACAAGGCATGTAACAGGACTGGTACCCAGCAAGAATTCCATAAAGAATGCTGACTGCATTACGCTGTAATTCTTTATGATCATTTTCATTAACTTGATTACACATCGATGCTATTTATAAGAAGGTGAGCATCTTGAGAACAGGAACCACAGCTGATGTCCGGCCAGCTCCAAGTACAGCACCTGACAACTCAGCACCACGGTGGTGGTGATTTAGTCTTGCAGTACGTGGCCAGCAGACCTAAGGGCCTGCCGCCAAGCTGCGTCCCAGCCGTGCTGGCCTCGAGCTTCCCCTCCTCCTACCTCAGCCTCCCTTGTAGGTGGTGTTACCGACTGGCACAGCTCAGTACTTCTAATGTGGACTGAATTGAAACAGTGAGGACCACATGGAGGTCCAAGTCAGGTCCCTGTGCAGCCATTCAGACCAACAGGGTCTGCATATGGTACTTACACATGAAAGTCCCTACCCTGGCCTTTTACTACCTGCCCAAATGCTTATGCGATTGTTTTGTTCCTGGGGCTGTGGGTATGTGCGGGAAGTTGTCTCCTGCCCTCTCTTCTCCCCACCCCTTTCCCTGCTCTCTTGGACCCCTCGTCATGGCCCTGGCACTTACCTGGTAGATTCCATCTTTTGGGGTACCCTGTATCAGAAAACTGAATTAGAAAATCACATGTAGGTTTTTTAACCGGCAGAGTTTTGTCCCGAGCTTGTGCGTAACACGGAGCGCCAGCTGCTAGCGCTCTGGGACTCCTGCTCCAAATCTTATTTACATTCGGACTAACAATAGCTCTGGAGCCTGGCTATAAATAATTTCTGGGGAAGGATTGTCTAATTAAACGTGCAGCAGTAAGGAAAGTGCTTTAACCACGAGGCTGGTGTCCTAATGGACTTAATCACTGGATGGGGACAGCTTAGGAATCGCATCTCGACATCTCCGGGTGGAGGCCGGGGGGTGGAGGGAAGAATACTCAGGGAGAATTCCCGATCAATACTTAATTGTGCGGTGTGTTCAGCTTGTTCGAGGGCCTTTTCTTTCCCCTTCCCTTTTACTAATACCAAGAAGTAAAAAGGATTGCAAACTACTGCTGTGGGGAGTGCCCTCCGCCGCAGACTTCAGTGGGGAAATCGTCAGCAGAGTGTCAATGTAGAAGGGAAATTATCTAAACACATAAATTTTATTAACTAATAAATTGTGGCACATGACTTTTGGTAAGCGCTGAATTTAAAGATCAAGATGGAGTAAGGTCTGACTCCAGCCTTTTTCTGCCTGTCTGATAATCCCAGATTCTTAGCGGGCAGACTCTGTGTCCCAAGTGTTCCACCCTGTCCAACTGGAGAGTGAGAAGTGTCCCTTCTCCCCAGAGCAAGGAAGAAAGCGAAACCGATACTGTCCTTCCGGTGGGTGTGGCTCATGAGCAAACAGCGAGCTCCTGCTGACCTCTAAGTGCTGAGAGCAGCTCAGCAAGGAAGGAAACCCAGGGCTCTGCTTCACTAGAAACAAAGCTCCAACCTCAGCGGATAGAAAGTACGGCAGACGCAGGGAGGGGCTCATCTGAACCCCTAGCAACGTGTTCCCAAGGCCGGGACCAAGCGAGGAAGAGCAAAGTGCCGTCACACTCTCGGTGTGTAGCTGACATGGGGAATACAAAGATGGTCATGTATGTGTAACCAAACACTCGGTGAGTGCCTTCATGCACGTGTACACATATGTGTCCTGGATACGCGCCACATGTGGCGCAGTCACATTGCTATGGTAACCTGCCTGCTTTGGGAGCCAAGGCCAGGCGGTGGAGGAGGCTGATGGGAATCAGGGCCAGGGAGATTGAGCATCTGCAGGGGAACCGGCTGGACTCGTACAACCACTGACTGACGGGTCCTCAACCTTCCGCCCTTTTTTCCGACTGAAAGCATAAGCATGGGCACCTGTGGTTAATCAAATTCACCACTGGATGTCAACGTTGCTCTAGCCAATTAGGAAACAAACCTAAATTTCAGTATAAGGGGAATTTGGGGCAGGCATCAATTCACTGTACAGATGTACCCAGAGGAGCAAGGTTATGCACCAGTCTCTGATAGAGTCCCCCCCAAATGTATCAAATTCTAAATTTTTTATTTTTGCTCTCTAAGCACCAACCTCACACTTCCTCCAGCGCTCCTTGTTTCCTTTGATTATTCTCATTCAATTAACACTCACTACTGTATCATGATCATTTTTGTTTATTTTCCTTATTGTCTGCCCCTCAGCCCTACATTCACTGCATAAAACTTCAACTATATAAGAGCAAGAAACTTTTATCTTCCTGTAGTACTGCACCCTTGATTCCTAAGACACTGCTTGGCACAAGGTAGATTTTTGCTAAATACTTGTTTTGAATAGGTAAATATATAAGTAAATGAGTTATTGAAATTTTCTCAGTAAATAAAAATAGAGACACAGACATTATTCCTAAATTAGGGGATATTTCTCTGAAATACACAAATGCATAATTAGAGAAAGGATCTCAGGTGTATTTGCCCAGACTCTTAAAGCCTCAGGCTTGAAACCATGACCTAGGTAGAGTCAAAACTCTGCTCCTTTCTTGATTTGTTGTTTTGGTTTGCATCTAGATGTCCTCCAAACCCTCATGAGGTCAGTGGTTGAGCTTTTAGGCACTGACTGGATCTAGAGGGTGTGATGCGGGGATTAAAGACATGGTGCTGGGATTAAGGCTGCCCCACCCTGGGTGTGAGTGTTACCTATGGGCAGCATGGGTAGAATATAAAGGAAAGGGAGAAGGCTGATGTTGGTGCTGCTTGTCACTTGCTGCTGCTTTGCTACTTTACTGCTTTGCTGCCTTCTACAAGTTTCTGAACTGTTTCTCCTCTGTGATGCCTGCTTGCCATGCCAGCCTTCTGACGATGACCTGAGATCTCTACAAACCATGGACTAAGTAAGCCTTTTTTCTTTTAATTTAGGGTGCTGGGTATTTTGTCTCAGCAATGTGAAAAAGTAGCTAGGAAGACAGCTTATCCTCTCTGATCCTTAGCTGCCTTGTCAAAATAATGGTTAAGCCTAGGTGTACCACACCCACTCCTTAAGGGTTTTCAAAGAGTGGCACAAGTTGTTTTGCTTTGGCTTAACACATGCAATCAGGTGCTTCCCAACCCTCCAGCAGGAGGTATAAACACAGAACCTGCACATACTGTGAGCAGCGTAGGTGTTATAGTCCCCCAAAGATGAGTTTGGAAATGCTAAACCTTTTCCACTTGACACAATCATCTTTGATCTCAGGGCCAACTGTGACAACAGGGGCCAAACATGAATCTTGAGGAACACTGAGTTTATCCACTCAAAATGTGGAGACTGCAGCAGCCACAGTTCCCTGCAGGGTGTGAGTCCTGGGGTTGCTTCTGTAACTGCTATCTGGGGGGATGCCTGTGACTTGGGCTGCCATGGCAGCTGAACTAGCATCTTCCCAAAGCCATATGCTTAATTTTTAATAAATAAATTAAATTAAGCAAAAAAAAAAAGAGCTCTACTGTGTAGAACCCTTTCAAATTATTTACTGTACTGTCACTTTGGGCTCATTGATGCTTGTTAATTTTTCAAATTTAATGATAAGCACCATTTATAAGCTAAATAAGACATTATTAGCACTATTCTGGCAGAAACATACAAGGACACCACTAATCTAAGGTGAAAATGCATTATTGAATGAAATTTAATTAGTACATTTTGTTCTATTACTGGCTTGTATATTACATTTAGGAAAATGAATACAAATATGATCCAGGCAATATTTCCAGTGAGAAAATGTCACCGATATAACTTCACTCTTACTCTTTCAAGCAGATACAGGATGAAAATTGATATCTTGGTCTCTTGCCAGTCTAAAGATTTTCTGGTTTGTGGTTCTAATAATAGCTAAATAGAGGGGAGATAATTCTGCAGGCAGGACGAAGGGTGCCTGGTAAGGATTAACTGTGAATTTCTTTGTATGGCAACCCATTAGGCTGTGCATCTCAGAGAGCTGGGTGTGGTTAGGGTTTGCTTAGCTGGTCAAGTCTAACTTGTTTACATTACCTGTTCTGATTGCCCTGGGGAGCAACACGGCATTAGTTAGAAAGGGCAGAACTTGGAATCATCATACTTCCCCTTCATAGTTCTACCATTTATAAGTGTTTGCAATTTAGATTTAAAGTAAATGCATTAGCTACCTCATTAATGCACTGAGTAGTTCCGTGAAGTAAGTTACTATTATCATTACCAGCTCTATTTCATACATAAAGCCCATGAGTTTGTCGTATTTGAGCTGCGTGCTCCAGGTCACACTAATGACTTAAATTCTACGCATTTTCCATTTGTGGATTTACACAGTGGAGATAATGGTAATACCTACCTTGTGGGGCACTGAAAAGATGAAAATAGGCAAAGATTGCAGTACATTTTTGGCACATATATTCAACAAACATTAGCCTGAGGTCTTTATTTCCACAAGCCTGTTACTTTCTGGTGGCATCTGGAAAAGTACACATGGGGCCAGTGAGCAGAATTCTTAAGTCTGGACAACCAGTATAAAGCCTTTCCAAACTCCAGCACTTTCTGAAGGCAAATAGAAAACCAGAATGCTACCTTGTGGCTGAGATTGTGGGGAGAATCGTTTTGACAGCCAGAGAAGGGTACTTACTATACAGATGTTACGTGTTGCTCTTGTTGTCCTTAGTACAAGCCATCATTCTCTTGATTCTATACCAAGTTACGTTCTCAGAAATATTGAGAGAGGAGATGGAAGAGATGAGCACTTTTCTTTTTTTAATGAACCTCAGATTGGTACACAGAATTGAATTATTATAACACTCATGCATGATTCTGTGGAGCTCCCTTTTCTCAGCACTTTATGTTTGATCTTCCCTTAAAAAATATACAATAAAAAATCATAGATCCACAGCCCCCATTTGGAAACACATACACTAACCTCTGACCATCAACCTACATCTCTCACACGTGGTCCCTCTACATGGATCCTTCTGCATCCCACCCCAAAGCAACAGTGATTCATAATTCTGTGTTCATTTCATAATTTCATTTTTATGCAATTCCATCACATATGAATATCTAACATTACTTTTTTTACTTTGTTGTCCTTTATCTTTAACAGGAAGGACATGATTTATGATGTCTGTGATTTGAGGGAGTTTTTTATAAGTTGCTGAGGTTCAAAGATGATATTTTTGCTCATTTGCTTTGACGAATATCTGTTATTGCAATTTGTGAATATACCTCAGTTTAGCTACCCTCTTTTGTGTTAATAATGACTGTTTAAATTTAAGCAGGATTTTTTTTCCTATTGTATACAAAGTTGCTATGAAATGAAAAGTGGATTTCTGGATCACAGAGTTATAGAATGTATAAATACAAAGATATTGCCAAACTGCCTTCTAGAATTTTAATTTACACAATCACCAGAAATATATAAAGATCCTGGGGATTCAAAACTTCTCCAATGCTTAGTAGTGTCAAACATTTTATTTTTCTCAGTAGATTCTGTGTAAAATACTGTGACTTTGTAGCCACAGGATTTGCAGAACTGCCGTTATAAGTGTTTACACTCCTCTCCTTTGCCTGTTCATTTATTTTGCCCATTTTTCTGTGTTACTGAGCTTTTCTTATTATTTTTAGGCCTTCTTTAAATATTCTTGACATTGATTTTTGTTAGTTTTATGAATAGCTCTATTTTCAATCTAATTGAGATAATTAGTCCAGAGAAAACAGGAAACATGCATTTCTTTTATCCTTTGATCAAATAAACTCACTATTCTTGACCTCACTCATCATCTTTAATCTCCTCTCCTGCAGCACTAGAAGATGGGATGATTTGGTGTCAGACCAGAGCAAAGGCTATATTCATTAGTGCGTTCCAGCAAGAAATGACAGCACTCACAAGAGCTAAGTTTTATTTTTCTGAAAGAAGAATGGAGCAGCTTTCTACAGTTCCATCCAAGCTTAATTAATACACCTTCTTGATGACTTTACTATCTTCATAGAAGGAGTACTGTCTTGTTCTAAAAAAAAGAAAATCAAAGAATTACAGAGGAGGTCGTCTTTCCTCTTATACTTCTTCTCTTCCCCGAAATGAGACAGACATTGGAAAAAGCATATAGGATTTATTATTCATGCTGATGAGTCTCACAATTCAATAGAGCTAATTAGGAAAATGATGGAGTAAATTAGCACTTTATGCAAGTGTATTAATATTAATAAAACTGCCATTTTAGCCTGAGGTTAAACTACAAGAGGAGGCGAGTGCTGCCCTGAGCAGGGAGTCACCTGACCACCTGGTTGCTGCTGGAACACTGACCACCCTCATTTACTCTGGAGAGTCTCTTTCCTTATGAACATTTTCCTAATAAAAAGAGAGAGGGAAATATTTCAAAGGCACAAATGCACTCTCATTATTTTATTGTTTGGGCTTAAAAGAAAAGCTCACATTTGTACCCTTGTTGACCACGCCCAGCAGCATGTTACTGTTCATACAGTCCTTTGCAAACCACTCTCTTGTTTGAATTTTACCTGTAACTAGCTAAATTGCTAGTACCTCTTCATCAGTAATTTTCTAATTTTCTCACAGGTCTTCCAATCATTCATTTCTCTCAGTGCAGACTCCCAAGACCACTACTTTCGATCTAGCACTGTCCTGGTCTCCAGTCTTGCACCCTAAAATTCATTTGCACAGTATGGCTGGAGTAATCATTTACAATCCAAAATATGATTATAAAACCTCATTCCAGCTGAGTCTTCTGATTGATAGCTCCACCTTGCTTTTGGAAGTAGCACACTCTGTCTAACATACATGATCCTCACACAACCCCCCTGATTGTCTGTCACTGCATTTTCATCTCTGGCCAGTGTCACCTTTTCTCACTTTGTATCACAGTTACATTGACCCTCTTGTTACAGTCATGTAAGGACCTGCAGGCTCTTACTTCTACCTGAACGCTCTCTTCCCTGTGTCCCACCACCTGTCTGGAGATTGCAGTGTAGGAATCAGTCTTCCCAAATGCTTCTCTCTATCTCTTGGCCCTGTTAAAACTACATTTGCAAAGAATGCTCTAACTTTTTTCTCATAGGTGCCTTAGTGGGCTATCATTTTTTTAAGTCCTGCTCACAGTCAGTTTCTAGAGGACAGGAACTAGTTCTTACACCATGATGTTCTCCACCACCTGCGCATTGGTTGATAAGAAATGTTGGGAGCATAAACGAGCAAGTACACAGATGGATGAGGGTGCACATGAATCACAGAGTCACTTACAGAAGGAAAATTTAGAAATGCACCTTGAAATCCTGCATCTTTTACAATACACATCGTGTCACCATGGCTCACTTTTGGTTCTTTCCTCTGAAAGCATTTTTTTGGATACCCTGTCAAATGGTCATCAGATAGTGCTTTAGAGGTTTAAAGTTTACAAGACTTGATATCAGTTTCTTCTATATTTTCAGTAATTTTGCTTCATTTGCCTCCAGAGAATAATGAGCACCTAAAGGCAACTTCTGATTTTAGTTTACTGGACTGGTCTTTCTTTCTGAGTATAATTAACTCTATTATCTGTTCTCATTTTGGAATTCTGAATCTTAAACCAAGTTTCAATTTCTATTCATACAAGGAATCTTTCCAAAGCTACACAGAACACTTGTAAATGTAATTTCCTGTACTGTTTCCCAAATTGTTTATTTGCTTGAATAATTCTTGATTTCATTCAAACACTTATTGAGTACGGCACCTGTTATGATTCACGGAAAATGCTCAGTATATATTCTAATTTTGAGACTGAATTTAATAATCATCATGCGGCATTCCTCAACCTGTGATCTAGCAATTCCAGTTCTGAATGGCTAGATGGCCCAAAGGTCTACTGGAAATTTGGTTCTTCTTTCCTACTCATTGAGCATATGTTGTTCAGTAAATTACTTAACCTTTTTCTCCTCAATTTCTTCACCTGTTATATGTCATTATTCTTTCATTGATTTAGAGAGTTTGTTGAGTGATTCCTGAGACTGACTGTATTTTTTATTTTAAGGAGAATAAAACAAAACAAAACAAAAGAAAGCAAATTAAATAGAGCAATGTAAACAATATAAGACTTCAAAACAAGACAACAGGAAATCAAAATGGCTACCATAATGTCTCTCATTTTCTTCAAAATACCTATCCATACTTCACAATAATGAAATCAAACAAAACAAAACAGAAAAAAAAGATCAAAACCAAAGAATGAAAGCACTGTAGGACTCCAAAGCAAGATAATAGGAAACCAACAATGGTTACCATAATATATCCAGTTATCGTCAAAATAGCTGCCATCAGACACAGTAAAATCTAACAAAACAAGACAGAACAAAACCAAACCTAACAAAATTATGAAAGTGATGTGAGTTTAAGGCAAGACAATGAAAAATTCACAGTGTTATCACTTTCCCCTCCTAGCTGCTTCCTCCCATAGGGCTCTCATAGTATCTACTGTGCTTTATGGATTCCACCAACTACTTCAGTTTTTTGTGCTAGGGAGACAATGTGGTGTTCACCTGTACGGGTTCAAACTGTTTTGCCCATGAGCATGACCTCTAATTGCATCCATTTACCTACAGGAGCCTTGAGATTATCCTACTTGATAGCTGGGCAGCTTTCCAATGTATGGAAACGCCGTATTTCTCTCATCTATTCTGTGGTTGATGGACAAGTTACCCTGGCTTCTTTCTGGTCTCCTGTCACATGGAACAATTGTTTCCTATCCTTTGATTTTTAATCTGTGAATTTCCTTTTGCATTAAATGTATTTTCTTGCATACAGTATATTAATGGATCTTGTTTCTGGATCTACTCTCCCTGTGTTTCTTTATAAAAAGAAACCAGTAATAGTGAATTGAGGCCATCTACAGTAGTGATTATAACTGGCACTCATTGGTTCATCCCTGTCATGCTGTCCACCTGCTGTTGGCCCTCCTGTTTTCCCCTTCCTGCAGTTGCCTGTCCTGTTTGGTGATCCTCCTCTGCTATTGTTCCTGGAACCATGGTCATCTTTATCTCTCTCTAGAATATCCTTCAGCACTCCTTTTAGGGTTGGTTTGGTGGTCAATTCCTTCAGTTGTTCTTTATCATGGAAGTATCTTATTTTTCCATCAATTTTGAAAGATAGTTTTTCAGAGTACATCAATCTGGGTTAGAAGTTATTTTCCTTCAGGATTTGAAACACTTCACGCCAAACTCTTCTTGACTTGATGATTTGTACTGGCAACTCTGCTGTGATTCTGGTTGATTTTCCTTTATAGGTGATCTGTTTCTTTTCTCTAATAGCTTTTAATATTCTGGTTTCTTTTTTTGTTGAATTAATGGAATCTTGATTATTATTTCTGGGTGTAGAAGTTTTTGGTTATGGCTAGTTGGAGTTCTATATGCCTCTCTTATCTGCATGCCAGATTCTTTCCCCATGTTTAGGAAGCTTTCTGCTATTACTTCTGTAAGTAGCCTTTTAATTTCATTTGTGTTGACCCCTGCTTATTCACTGATGCCTATCATTCTTAATTATTTTTCTTTACCTCATCTTGCAATTGGTGAATTGTTATATCCTGGTTCCTACTTATTTTTAAGAGATCTTTCCTTTCATGATGATTAGCTGTGACCCTGTCTTCAAGGTCTAAAAATCTATCTTCAGTTTCTTTCAAGCAGTTTTACTAGCTTTTGATTGACTTTTGAATTTACTGGATGTGTCTTTGAAACTGTTTCATTCATTGTAATTCCATACATTGGAAAGCTGCCCAGCTATCAAGTAGGATAATCTCAAGGCTCCTGTAGGTAAATGGATGCAATTGGAGGTCATGCTCATGGGCAAAACAGTGAATGTTTCATCATTTTCCTGCATTCCTCTTGTTTTTTAATCTATGTCTTCTTTAGATATGCTAAGCAATTCTTTCATTGTGTTTGTGATTCTTCTTTTACCTGAGACATTACTTCTGATCTGATTACTTTTACAGTCTCATGAAGTTATTTCTTTACTTCAGTTGCTTTTCTCTCAGAGATTTCAGGTGTGTGACTTCCATTTTATTCCATGACTGTATCTCCTAGACTTGTTCTGTCTAAGCTGGAGGTCTGAGACTGCCTTTTGCTCCTTTGTCTTGACATTCTCCTGGGTTCCTTCCAACAAATTGGTTGTGGGGTCCCAGGCACTTCCCACATTGCCCACCCTTCCATGGTATAGGGGAATGGGACAGGCACTTGGACGTCTCTGACCCTAGGTTCTCAGGGAGGTAGCAGGGCAGATACACTGGGGTTTCCTTACTGGCCAGGGGTGCGTGCTGTTGTAGCTGCTGCTTTCAGCTTGTGTGTCTACACTGGGACTTCCATGATGGTGGCAGGTGCACGGGTGTGTTTCTGATTCTCTCGGTGGGTACTGGCTGCCTGAAGGAAGCAAGAGTCTCCAATGGTGGGTGCACAGGGTTTACCTGGCAGCATCTCCCTACTCACACTGGCTGCCCACAGGAAGCAAGCCTTCCGATGGCAACAGCCATCAAGCAGAGGTGAATCTGCCAACCTAACAAGGTTTAGAAGCCCATAGCCCTTCTTTGTATTGGAAAAGGGACTCAGAGGCCAGGCACCCTGGGTGTGGGTAAAGGGTTGACAGATTGTATTTTTAAAACATTAGATGGTCTCTCTCATCTCAAGAACTCTAATCATAGTGACAGAGCAATAAGAGAGGATAATGAAATTAGTACTATTAGGATTTCCATTGAATGGTATAGGAAAACTGGAGGTGCTATAGGCACTTTCTTAGATTAAGGGCAGAGGAAGTTTAAAAAGAGTTTGTAGGCCTTGTTCATGTTGGATGTGATTTCTAAAGAAGAAATGAAAGTTGGGAGAGGAAGAAGAGGATCTCAGAGACACAAAGGCAGCAGTCAGGGTGTGCTTCAACAAAGTGTGGCATGGTACACAATGATCCTTTGGAGAAAAAATAAGAATCTCAATAGAGCACAGAGAAGTCCAAGGTAATGAAAAAGGTAAGGAAAGAAAGCCAGAGATGAAATGAACACTAGGAGAGGGTACCTTTAGATTAAGAGAATAGAATGACCTACTGTCAAGTAAAAGGGAAGAGCAAGCCTACTGGGAGAATGGAGGAAGGTGGCCTGCACCAAAGGAAGTGCGATGGGCAAAACTCCAAGGTGGGCTCCGCATCAGCTTCTCCTCTTGGTTGTGGTGGAACATGTGCACCTCACCTGGATCAGATTACGCTGGGAAAGAGGAAGGGCTCTGCCTGCATAATTAGGTTTCCTAATGACTTGACTTCCGGTTAATGGTGGAGAGACTACCCTGGGTGTGCCTGACTTGCCCCAGTGAGTCCTTTGAAAGAGGTTAGAAGTGAATAGGATCCCACTTGCTGACCTCAAGCAAACAAGCGTTAACCGGGCTGTGAACTGCCTGTGCCAGGGTTGTTCTAGCAGCCAAGAACAAGGAAATGGGGTGCAGCCCCACAGCTGCAAGGAGCTGAATTCTGCCCAGCACTAGTAAGGTTTCACAAGCATTCTGAGTCTCACATAGCAATCACGACCTGGTCCAAGCCAGCTTGCATTTTAGCCTTGTGAGAACCCAAGGAGAGAACTGACTGAACCTTGAGCTACTGAACCTCTAACAAAACAACTTTATGGCTCAAGTTGATGCATGTAGGGTCATTTATTAGGTAGCAGGAGGCCACAGAAGGTCTGGGCCCCTGTGTTTTGATGGAATAGTATGATTGAAAGCCCAAGGATGTATGCCAAGTAGCAGATGGATGGGGAAGATGGAAAAGTATTACTGAGAGCTCTTGATGTGAGGTGATGGAAGTATCAGGTGTCATATTGGAGGAGTAAAAGATGGCAGGTACTGGGTCACTAGCTGAGCCAATGGGACAGTTTGTAACTGACATGCTGTGCACAGTGTGAAGGGATAAGGTAAAAAATGTGGAGGAAGTGGGTGATAGCAGGATTGAAAATGGGAGGAAGTACAGAAACCTGGAGGGGATTTCAAACTGAAGGGTAACACAGGGCAATGTATTTGATGCAATTCAATGAACTCTCAGAATCCTATGTATCATCTAACTTCAAGCCAATGAAGGCAGAGACATCAAGAGGTCTTTGAAATTGGCTGCTGTCCACTCTTTGGGTCCAGTCGGCATTCAGTGCTGCAGTAGGAACTCCACAGGGGCTGCTGGTGTGAGGGTGCGAGGTGGTCCACACAGTGGGGAGGAGACCAGGTGGCCCCCTCAGACCACCAGAGCTCTGCTTTGGCCCTGCCACTTGGTCCCCTTATTGTGATCAAGTTATTTAGCATGTCCCTGGTCAGTCCATGTGAGGGACAAACAATTGTTCACGTATCTATTGCTAAGAGTAAGGATCAAACAGTATCATAATTATTTTCATGCTTTATAGTGTAGTATAAATTAATAATCTCCTTCAGTATGGCAAATACTAAGTGCTATATTTTTGTATCCCCAAGATTCTAGTATGGAGAATATATATATATATATATATATATATATATATATATCTTAATAAATATTTGAGAAATTCATCTTTGAATGAGTAATAACAGAGTTGCTGTAAGGAATGAAGGAATTATATTTCTGAAAAAATAATAAGTGCTCAACAAGACTTAACTATCACTGCAGCTCATTTTATGTTCCAACAGCCAGGAGGCCCAGTGGCAGGTGGTGATGTGTCTTCCCAGAATCTGTGTAACTGTGCTAGTGCAGAGATTTCTGGTCTCAGCAGACATCCAATGGAAGATGATCCTAAGCCCCACTGGAAGACGGGTATTTTCCTGCAATATTTAGCATTGGTGGTAGGAGTAGAACTTTTTGGCTGTAGAGTTTTGTGGAACACTTGAGAGAATAAAAACTTTGCTAGGTAATATGGGACATAGAGAAGAAGTGTCAGGCATGAGCCTTGCTCTCCTTGAGTTTACGTGCAACACAACACACGGTAACTGATGCTGACATCACAAAACAGCATGAAGAGCAGGGAGTGTGCATCTCGGGACTTATGGGTGCCCACTAATTCCACTGTGCTCATGAATCTGAGGGCCCTTTCTATTCCTGCGACCAGTGACTGATACAACACCAAAGCAACTTCTGAAGCTACAGAGGGTGGGCACCCATGTCTTTCAAGATTGAAGACCAGGAACACCACCAGCAGCTGTTTTGAGGCAGGAGCGGCTGCTTCATTCAAAGGGCCATCATCATTTGGCAAGGAGTGTTCCAATCAGTAGTCTTGCTAATGCATGTAATTGTTATGCAAATCGGCCGCAGCACATTGCCCAGGCTGGAAACAGGAATATCAACTCTGATTTACTAGGACCCCAGGGGCCCAGGAAAATGCTGGCATGCATTCCATCCAAGGGAGGGTCAGCTGAACTCTTATTAATGTTGACTGTGCAGAGAAGTTAATTCCTAAAAAAGGTGAAAATATTTGAGTTTAATAAGTATATCAAGGCCTGGGGCTTTGCGTTCTGCCTGGAAACATCGTAACTAAAGGTGGACATAGTATTGGAGGCTGCCAGGTTTCAAACCTCTTATAGTTCAAAGGAAGAACTGAGGTACAGAGTGGAGAAGTTAGCTCTGGCCGGAGAAGCCAGCTTTCTTGCCTTCAAGTTCAAGGTCATTTTACATTGACCTTTGTCTTTTAAACTTGTATAGCTGCATCACATTTTGTTTGTACCAAAGTCCTATTTTTCTCCTTTTTTTTTTTTTAAACTTTCTCTTCCTTCTTTTATCCAGCCAAGCCCTATTATAATAGAATTACAATGATTATTGGACACATAAAGACCTTGTTTTCGCCTTAAAAACTGTAGTCTAATGTTGTGAATCAGGCAAACACAGTAAAGTATCTGCGTGGAGGAAGGAGGAAGAGAATGGCGAAGTGGTCTAACGGAGAGAGCATGTACAGACATCTGGGAGAAATGGAAAAGCTTCCAGGGACAAATGATGTCATAATGAGCCTTTGCGTCTTCACAGTGATAAGCAAAGGAGAGAACTAGGGGATCATGGGAATGCAGTGGCGAAGGTAAAGGCCATGGTGCTTCATGAGGGCAGCAGCAGCGGACAGGGCTTGGGCCGTGGGATGGTGTGCAGGAGACCTGGGCAATTTAAATGCATCTAGGGGAGCTGGGCCCTGGTCTTAGTCAAGAAGCCTGCATTTGAATTGCAGCCCCATAAGAGCTTGGATGTATGGTCTTTCAAAGTAACTTAAAACTGTATACCTTAAATTTTTGCCTTTTGGAATCATTGTGCAGATAAAATTTGATAAAAGCGTGACATGTGTAATGCTACCTAGCAAATAAAAAGGAGTTTGCTCTGTTTCTTTGTTATTTTGGGTTGGAAACTTTGACTTAGCTTTCATGGCTTTCTATTCATTCTTATTTGGAGGTTTCACTTCTTTATTTTTAAACTTCCTTCTAAAATTAACCAGCTTTCTTGCCAAGTCTAAATTCAATTCATAAGCCAAGATGATAGTCACTCTGTCTTTTCCTTAACCTCTGTGAAAATCTGTCTTCTTTAGTCATTCATAATGAGACTGTCAGATTAATGTCCCTTAGCTAGCTTTTTTGTGACTAGTCAGTAGTTGAATGTTTATATCGTGCTCTGGTTCCTATTTATGCCCATCCTATCAAATCACTTGCTTCTGGAGCTGACATGGTCCTTTCCCAGCATCCCACACTGCATCTTCTGCTTTCCCAGAGTCTTCTCTGTTCCTGTCAGCCCATTTCCCATTGCTCTTCACTACATGGATACAGGTGCATCGCTCTGAGCCTTCCACCAGCCGCACAGCCTTCCCCTTCAACGGCTAGTCCAGCTGGACTCTCACACCGGGGCCTACTTCTGCCTTGTGGGGTGCACACTTCTCATTTTTCCTTTTGCCATAACCATGATGTGGTTCATGTCATAACATCACACTGCTAGACTTTTGTGTCATAATCTCTCCCTAATCTTCACATCTGATTGCTGCTACGTGACCAAAAGAGCTTTGAAAACTAATCTTTTCATTTTCTTTTGTATCCTTCTTCCTGCCTAGCGCTGTGCAAGGCATAGCATAAATGCCCAGTCTATGCTCGTGAAATGTATGAAGCCACCGTTTACCTCAAAATTCAAAGCAGACTTTCTTTTGTTGTTCACAGTTACATAGTAAATTAAAGGGAAACCCTAGGGCCTGTTTGTGATTGTGCCATTTACTAAATTATCTCATGCTTGTGAAGTGAGCAGATATGGCCCGGAAACCACCAAAGGAGAATAGAGATGGAAAGGTACATGCTTGTTTTTAATGTCAATTTCCTGACTATATAATGCACTTGAAAATTAAATTTGCTAAAGCACTTCAAGTGCATTCCTTGCTAACACTTCATTACAAAGTACTTATGAGTAATAAATCCACAGGGTCTACTTTTTTAAGAAAATAAGATATAGAACAAATAAATATGCTGTGCTTTATCCCACTCTCTATTTGGTTTCTAGAAGTAAATAATTTCCAATTGAATAAAGATGTCAGACTTTTATTACTATAGCATTATTAATCATAACGTAAAGTGCCAAACTTTAATTGCCCTTTCAGAAACTGAATACAAACTAGTAATTAAGAAAATAAGGGGCGTCTCATGGTGAAATTATATGTGTTTTTTTAGTTTTCCAGGAACAACCTCTCTGACTTTCCCTCTAGAAGTCTCAGTTCTAGGTAGCAATTGGAGGACCTCTGGCTACAGCCAGTCTATTCACGAGCCATCTTGCTACCCAACCTCTCTTCCTCCTCCCGCTGCTCTTTCACAGAGGTGGCGAAAGAACAGAAGGGCTACAATTGTCATCCTTAGCTTTTAATCTTTGTTCATGCTTCAGGGCAATATGATGTGGCCTTTTTCATTCAGCTGAAACACTTCCTTAAGGGAGCCAGTGCACCCCCAGACCCTAGACTCACCACGATCCAGTCCTTGGCGTGTAACTTCCTGAGGCTTTCTATGACATTTGGCAAAATGGCCAAATCTTCTCTTGTAAAACTCTTCACTCTTTTGGACTGAAACCCAATGCTCCATTTAGCTTTATAATCCCACCGTCTTTCTCCTTTTGACTTCCTTTTCTTCTCTCACATATTTGTAAACTCATCTTCTCCCAGACTCAAATCTTACCTTCCAGTCACCATCAAGTCTGTTCATCCAATGCTATACAGAGCCCTTCTAGACCTCATCTAGGTCCGGAAAAATCCACATCCATAATCCAAGGAAAAGCTATAGAACATCTAGCAAGTTAATTCCAGTGTCTCACTTCTGGTGCAATCCATGGTGCAAATAAAGACACAAATGTATATCTAAGATGGTAGGAAGTCAAAGGCGTCCTAGGTCCACTTAGGGTGATGGCTAACTGGAACAAAGACCTGTGCCCAGGGCTGAACCCAGGTTTCGTTAATTCATGAAGAGGGAGGTGGCTCAGGGATGAGTGTCTGTGAGAATGGTGGGAATTATGTGAGTGTGAGGGGGGACCCTGAAATCATCTGTGCAATATGCAGAGAGAGAGGGATATTCAGGAAGACTAACCTGTGTAACACTATTCTAGGCAATATCTAATGTTTTGGGGCCAGTGCTTCAGTTCTGATGTGTAGTTTTTTATGACCTGAAAGGTCAGAGTCTCTGTTTTGAGATTTGATCTTAGTGGACAGTGTGGCCACATGTGGCCTAGCTCACACAGGTTATTTGGGAGCTCTGAGAGGGGCTTCATTGACCTGTCACGTTATTTTAAGGGCTACACATCAGCGTCTTGAGGATCAAGATGGTACAGCCCGATGGGAGTTATATAAAAGGAGAAGAGGTCAGATAGAAGGGAGCAGCCGAGTCACACAAGGCTCTGTATGTCCAGTGACGTGGGGGCCGTGGACAGAGAGTGGCGAGAAGGGATTCGATCTGACTCCTTTTGCGTGGATTACTCCTGCTGCCATTGCGAGGTCCCACTGCATGACAGAACAGGCAGAAGCAAGACGACTGTCCCAGGGGCAGGGAAGACACAGGACCCCGGAAGATGTGAAGAAGCTTTGAGCGGGTGGATGTCAGTGCAGGTGAAAGAAGATGTGGGATTCCCACGGGATGTTGCCTGATGGATTGAGTATGAGACCCCAGAGGACAAGGGAGGCAGGATTCATTCCCAGTTTTCGTTCTGAACAATTGAAAAAGATGAGGCTGGCGTTGCGGTGGGAAACACGTGACAGATGCAAGTTGGGAATGTGAGAAAGTTAGTTTAGAAAGAAGTTTAGGTTTAGATGTTTTAAATTTGAGAAGCCTGCTAGAAAATCAAGTGGAGAAGGCAAGTAATCCAATAACTATTCTCTTATGGTGTTCAGAGAAAAATCTATGAATGAGGCATGAGACACAGTAAAAAACACATTGCCATCATTCCCCTTCACAATGTCCTTCCCTCACTTCAGATGGACTTAGCCCATTGTTGTTGTTTTCTGAAGCACTTCTAGAGGTCCTCTTTTGTGGGTGTCAGTTGCCCTGTTGTGGTGGCTTGGTGTCCTGAATCCATTCAAACCATTTACCTTCCGTGGTCATTGTGACTGTCACAAGAACCAGAAGTTGCGCTGTGCCAGCTCAGGGGAGGAGGCTGCACTGTCATGTGTTTGTAACCTGCCTTCCCATGGATGGCACACAGCAGCAGCAGTCACCATGATCTCAGTCACACTTTATAAAGACACAAAGGAGAATTCCCAGAACCTCTTGAGGCAAGAAGGGTGGGAGAGTATTTTCAGGGAGATTAATGACAGTGTGTCTCTCACTATAAGACATTTTTAAAATTTAAACTTTCACTGTGTATTGTATATTTTGACTGCCCCTTGAACTGTATATCTATACTTGAATTGTTGACATAGCAACTCCATTTGAAGTCTAAGACTGGAGGAGGTCACCAAGGGGAGCGTGAATAGAGAGCAGAGCACTGGTCCCTTCTCCCTCACTGTGCGTGTCCGTCTGCTTGCAAAGCTTTGCCATCTTGACCCTAGAAATATCTTTTATTCAGACTTCTGCACAGTCATGTATTGCATGCACGCCATGGGGAAGCATTCATATCCCAACCTATTTCAATGGAATCCCTCTCTAACTACAAAATGAACAGTACTCATTGTATAGTCATGCCTGTACTGCTGTTCGGCTGGGCTAGTTCAAACTTAAGGCTTTTCAAGTCTTCTCAATGGCAAAGGCCTCCTGACCGGCCTCCCTGCTACCAGTCTCTTCCTTCCACTGACATCAGGATGACTATCTGAACCCAAAATTTGATCATGATAGTTTTTTGTCAAAAACTGCTGTGGCTTCTCACTTATTAGAGTTTAAAGGTCAGGTAATTTCAGCCTTTCCAAGCTTGGTACAAACTATTGCTCAGCCTTTGTCTCCTTCCTGACATCCTAACTCATTGGTCATCAGCTACTTGTGTCTCTTTGTTCCCGGTTTGCTCTGAAAGCCATGTCCCTATCTGCCACAGTCAGCATAGGGTCCTTGTTAGCTCTCCTGCATTCAGTATTCTTTTCTGACTCTGCCAGACAATTCTACTTCCCATTTTTTTTCCTCTGAGTCATCCTAGGTTCACAGCCCACTTTCAGCAGGCTTTGCACTTGCCACCAGGATTTACATACCTCCTCTGACCCAATTCAGGTCTTAGTCAGCTCTGTATCAACTCCTGAGGTCCCCCGTGATTTCCAGTGTGCATACCTTGTCTCTTCAGGAGGTTATGAACAACGTTACGGCAAAAAGCAAAACAAAAAGAAAAAAACAAAGGCCACATTTCATCACTTCCCTATAGTATTAAGCTGCACAGAACCATTTTAATAAATGCTTTTCTGAACTGAATTAAATATATTGAACCTACTTCCTATTTTAGCAAGTTTATAGATCAGGGGAGTCACCAAAGACTACTGTATGCACTATGTAACTCAGCTGCCAGCTGTTACTGGATACATCAAATCCCATGGCTCCTAAATATCTTTGTCAGACTTTCAACTCAAGGACCAGGTGATATAGGTTCTGTCAAAGTGTATTTATAAAAATATGAAAAAAATGCAGCCACCTGAGTGAATGTGTTGCTGCATGTATAGTAAGTATGCCTTGAGTTTTTGTAATTTGGGAAATGCAATATGAATATATATTGCTTATAAGCTAAATCTAGAAGGAAACTGGCTCCATTCCAAGATTCTGGGTATTTTGGAGTATTATTTAGTTGTTATTGACACAGTAGAGAATTTAGCTCAGAGATCCAGCAGAGAAAGAGAGATAGATCTTCCTTAGGAGCCCAGGGCAAGAGGAACAAAGCAGCTGTAAATAGCTTTGCAATCAGTGCTTCCTCTTTTGAATAAGTGTTTCCAACAAGCAAAAAAACAAAACTCTTCATAAAAATAACTAACATCCATTGAGCCTGACTATTTACAAAACACTTTCACGTTTAATATTTGATTAAGCATGCTAACAGGCTTGCAAGTAGATATTGAGAAGATATGACTTATTGATATGATCTGACTTGTATAAACTGGAGAATTCATGATCTGAAATTCTGAGAAACTGGCCCCTTTACCCTACTCAGGGAGCAGAAGCAAATGGGTAAGAAGCGTCTCTCTGGAGAGCCAGCATTTTCTGTGGTATATCATACTGTCCCTGAAACAATGGATATTTTCAAAACTTACCTATGGCTTTGTCTAAGTATTCTCCCTCTTCTCTCCCTGCTCTTTTTTGAAGTTAAGAATTCCACGGAGTCATTGCCACTCATTCATATATTTGGCAACAAAGCGCAGGCAATAGGTTTTTTTTTTTTTTTTCATTGCTGTTGTTGAACTTTGAAAGGTAATTTAATAAATAAATAAAGAATCTGAGAAGAATTGTTAAACTAGTTCTTATGTTTCTAATAGAGTCATAAATACCAGAAAGGACTGGGGATGATTTATTGCCCTATTATCAGCAGTGACTGGGAAGATTTTGGTGGCATCCTTGCTAATTTCTAGCAGCTGCATTAAATCAGAATCAGTATTATCTATTATAAAGTCATCATCCTATCTTTCCCCAAGTCAATTGGAACACGTGATGGTGGAAGTTTGGAGCCATTTGCTACTACACATGCTGACCTCATCTTGGCCTCCACAAGGGAAATAAACACAAGTCAGAGGTGGTGATATTGGTCACATTGACTATTAAGGATTAATAACTGGCTGCCTGCTTTTTCATAGAAGATATCACTGATGGGAAAATAGCTCCTTTTATCAAATACTACTTTTTTTTTTTTTTTAAAGAGAACACGTACAGAGATCATCAAATTCTACATTCTTTCATTGAGACTTTTCCCCAGCTTCAATATAACCAGCCTTCTACCCAAATCCAGCACCTGTCCACCCTCTATAAGAAAAGAACAAATAACTCCATTAAGACCTCCTGGACACGGTGCACTTCTGTCTTCATTCTGATTTTCCACTATTCTTTATCTTCAAAGGTTGACACTGTTATGGCCAAGCTAATACTTTATGTCGGGTGACTGGAAGAATCCAACACAGATAATATTAAATCTTTGAGTATAACCTTGATCTTAAGTTCTGGGACATAGCTTGGCAGGTTTGGTTTAAGTGTAGTGTGATGAAAAAAATCTGGAAGAGGCTACTATCTGCAAAACAGTAATTTTTCTTTTTCTTTAAAGAAAATGATCATCTACTGATTGCAGGAGGAGATGGGTGGGGTATCATAGGAATGAGATGGTTGGAGAAGAGGACTGATATGATTGAGAAAGGTTTAAAAAATGAAAACAGAATCATGAGTTCACCATGAGGAATAGTAAATGCTGTAGGGCCATGTAACTTTGGGGAACTTACTGTCATATGGGACAAGTCTACTCAGATATGTCTTTCTCAGTGGCAAACTCAAGGAAAACAAAAACAGGCAAAGTTGGAATTCAATAATATCTATGGTGAAAAGAGTCATGAACAAGAGAGTTTTAGGTATAAGAATAATTAATTTAACAGACTTTGAAACCCAAAATGATTTTGGAGGACTGTGAAGAGGGTAGTGTCTAAGCATGGAAAGCTAGTGGCTAGGAAGTTAGTGGTCAGGAAGACCCACAGTGGTCAGATGCACTCTGTGGCGGCGATATCAGGCAAGCGAGCTGGAGGCAGAGGGTGGCATGACTGCGCATCTTTGAACCAGTGATTTTGATCATGGTGGGAACAACTATACGCTGTGCTGATGCCTGCTTCTTCTCAGCCAGACTAGCATCATGAGCTCCATGAAACTCTTTAATGTGAGGAGAATGTCTATCTTCAAATTTAGGCCAGGGTGGGGCCTAAAATTGGAATGAAGAGACCGTATCAGTGGGCAGAATAAGATTGCCAAGGCAGGCTCTGGCAGCAGCACACAAGTTGATTAAAAACAAACAAGCAACAAACACAAAACTGTCATACTTGCTGGCACTGCGCAATGCAGAGCTCTTGCTGGAAACTGAGTGCCAGGCACGGCTGGGAGGCTTTCGTTAGACCTGGGTGCTCCCACGCTTGCTATCCTGTAGTTCCATGTGGCAGATGGCTACCGTGTAAAGGGTGCCCTCTTTCTATCAGCGAAATGCTGAGCCAAAGGTAACCAGCCACCTTGGGTCTGTGAGATAAGTACAGCCAGTCACTGTGTCTGAAGCAGAGAATGCAAAGGGCTACAGTTTCCCAGGAAGATCTCAGAGCTGACAGAGAACAAGGACGGGCCTGTTCCCAGTTCTGCTTTTGTTCATCAGCAAACAGAGCACTTGTCAGAATGACAGTCCTTGCACATAGCCACTGCAGCAAGAGTCTGAAAGAAAGTAGAGATGGAGGAAAGAGACATTAAAAGGAAAATGTCACCGTTTCCAAATGCCGTATTACTTGACAGTTATTCTTTATGCTGCAACAGCTGCTTAGCATGACGAACGATGGCTTTAATACAAATGCACACAGACGACACAGCACTGGAGAATGAATAATGGAGCTTTCTATCCTGACATGTCATGGTGCACACCCACTCAGCACTGAATTGGGACCTTGGTGACTGAGTGTTGCCAGTGGCTCTCAGACATCCTCCGGTGGGCGGTTAGCTCTTGTCAGTTGGGTTTCACATGTAGAAAACAGAATGCACAGTAGTTGATTTTGGCAAAGAGCCTTTTAGTACTGGGCATCACTCAGGGTAGGGTGAAACTTCCAGAAAGCCATATCATCGAACTGTTGCTACCATGTGTCTGTGAGCTCCTGTTTGACAACCAAGATGCTACCATCCCTTCCAACCAAAGCCACTGTCTTATGCTACTTCTGTTACACTGGGACACAATGCTGGACACCCACCTATGAAAGGAAGAAAGGTTTATTTTGGCTCACAGTTTGTAGAGGTTTCAGTCCATGGTCTACTGGCTCCGATGCAGGGAGTGGAGAAAGAGTCTCTGGCTTACGGCAGGAAAAAAAGAAACAGATCAAAAGATGCGGGAGGGAGATAGACCCTTCCAGGCCATGTCCTCTGTCACATACCTCCTTCTACCAGGCTTTCCCTTCCAAATAATAGTTAGCTATACTTTATCCATGGGCTACTCCACTGGTGAGTATCACACTCCCATGATGCAGTCACCTCCCAAGAGCCCACCTACAAGTGTATGAAGCATTAGGGGGACATCTAGGTAAAAACTATAATGGCCACCAAAATCTTGAAGCTGATAGTGTTAGGAAATCACTGCCCTTAGGAACTTGTGTTGACCAGGGAAGCCATATCATGTTTTCCTACATAGTTTTCAATTAGCAACAACCATATCTGGAATAAAACTCATTGGCCACTGTGCAAAGCACCTGTCTGCCCAAGTAGCTAGGACCAGTATAGAAGCTCCCATCTCTCTGGGTACTGGAGACAGCAAGCACTTCAGTTCGTGGATTCCTTATAATCTTGCCACTGAAAAGGAAATACCTCTATGATCATGTTTGCCAAGAGGAATAATATCAGGGCAGCAACACCATGGCGGCTCTTACATATGTAATTGAAATCTAATAATTTATGTTCAGTGTGTGTAGAGGCTAGGTAAGGGTTGGTAAGATTCAGTAGTTTAGGGCTACTCATCCATATTTGAAAGTAAATAATGAGGTCAGTACTTGTATGGTTTGGAAGAAAGAGAACTAGATTACTGAAGAAGAAAGACAAGTATAATGCCAAAACAGCCCCAGGGCTACAATGGACAAGGCCTCCCTGGAGTTCTGACTGCTGTGTGTCTACTCTTCACTCACTGTCCCGTCTCCTCTGTGCCATCTCCTAAGGGGACCAAAGCTCTCAGCCAAAGGAAGTTCTTCAGTGGGGCCACACCCAGATGCTGTTTGGAGTAGGCTGCTTCAGGTTCTGAAAAGCTATAGCACAAAGCACATCAGTACCAAGGAAAAACCAGAAGTGTGGTGGGGTTGAGCACATGGCTTAGATAGAACTGTGCAAAGAAAGAGGCCCCCCAAAGATTATAGGGGCCTGGAAGATTTGCACATACTAGTAGATTCACTAAGATACCCTGTAATTTGTTTTAGCACATTAGTAGCACACACACTAGTTACCAGACAAGAATGAAGAACATGAAAACAAATCACCCAGCAACTGCATGCAACCGATTGGGAAGATTTACTGAGTGTTTACTGACAACCTGCTGTATGCAAGTACTACAGAGGGCAAGATAACATTTTATTCTGGTAGCTAAAGAAGGGAAACCATTCATGGACATCATCAGAGCCATCAGTAGAAAAAGTTTTTTTTTTTTTTTTCCTCCAGCAGTAATTGTAAAGGATAAAGATTTTGCCTTCTTTCCCACCACCTAGAAGCAAAGAGTTCTTTAATTTAGCTGACCACTGCGTGGAAAAGGCTGAAGGACTTTTAGCACTGGACTGTAAAGAATAGACAGGACCATGGCCGCACCACCGGGAGCTGGGACCAGGACGGAATGGTGGTGCACAGTCTGACAGTGACTTGGAAGAAGAGAGGAACCACAGTGGTGAATTTCTAACTGCCAAAGGAAAGAAATACAGATACACAGTAAATCCTAATGGTTACGATAATGAAGGTGAAGTTAAGCAGAAGCTGCTGACAAAGTGTTCGTCAAAGAAACAAGATTTGAACTGGGCCTTGAAGGAAAGGAAGAGTAAGGGTGCGGAGTAGAGGAAACAAGGTAGGGAAAATGTAGGGAGACGGTGAAGGGTGCTTGACACTCATGAGTGCTTTTGCAATACTCAGGGAAAGGTGACTATTGAAATCAAAATCTAAAAGCTGGTTAAAAAGTAGGATTCTTATTATAAAGGGTGAGGATGGTAATGATAAATACTTTTTAAGATACTCTGGAGATACTGGCTTTTCAAAGTACATCAGCCTAGTTTTGTCCATATTTGAATGTATCTGATCCTAAATGTTGTGGACTGTGAAAATAGCTTGAACTTGTTTTACTAAATCTAATTTCATTATTTTTTATGGGACAAGGTCTTGCTGGGTGACCTCAAGCTCCTGGGTTCAACCTTCTCTCTTAGGTCAGCCTTGGGAAATAGTTGCACCAATGTGCCCAGCCTTGTCCCATAAAAAACCAAAACTAGTTCAACTTAAAAAAAAAATCAATCTAGCTGGGCACATTGGTACAACTAGCTCCCAAGGCTGACCTAAGAGAGAAGGTTGAACTAGTTTTGATTCTTGTTTTAAAAATCTCTCTTCCCTTTGCATTTTTATTGGTAAGATTCTTGTAACAGTCTACTTTGTGTTGTTGTACTGAAACTTGTGAGGCTGGTCTTTATGAGGGAAAAACGGTGAAGTAGTTCACAAGTCTGCAGGTCATGGAGAGCATGGAGCCAGAATCTGCTCCTCTCTGGGATGACCTCAAGGCCTGCAGCATCGCAGAGGTGAACATGCTGTTGTAAGCACTCACATGGTGAGAGACAGGAAGCAGAGCCTAGGAAGGGGTCAGGCGCTCTCTATCTGTAACAGCCCACTCTTGTGGGAACAAACATGCTTCTGCCAGGAAACTCCTGTGAGACATCACAAGTGCATTCATATAAGTGGAGTGACCAAGGCATACGGCCCTCCCAGGAGGTCCTGTCTTTTGAAGAGTCCACCTCTTCAACACTGCCATGTCATGCACCTAGTTCAACTGGGATAAATCAAATCTATGCTGTAACCCCGTTCTCTGCATTACAGCACAACTCCTGCCACAATGATGGTATCTTAGGCCAAATATTTCTAAAGATGACTAATTTGTTTTACATACATCAATAAGTGTTGTGAGAATTTTCAAGTAGGATCAATGTGAAAGTGACAAAAATTAATTTTGAGACCTTGGAAAGGTGAAAGAGGAGATTGTTTTATGCACCTGAGTCCTGTAAGATAGAAGCTGTGGAGGCATAATGAAGTGGAAGCCAGAAATCAGAAGAGGACCTGTTACTTAGCCCACCAGCAAGCAAGCCATGGGTCTGGGAGGTGTGGGATCAGTATCTAGAGAGCCACAATGAGCTGTCCAAAATACCCATTCCAACACAGGTGAGAAACCCAAAGAATCACAGAAGCATAATTTACACACAAAACAACACATGTGTCACAGGAACTACCTGTGTCCAGGCCAGATGCCAGCTTGAACAAAGACATCAAACAGTTGTTAGTATCTTTAAAAAAAAAACTAAAGAAAATCATGCTTAAAGGAGTAAAAACAAAGTTGAAATAGCACTCTTCAAAAAGAAAGGATCAATAAAGGCTTTTTAAAAGAGAAAAAGAAAAAAAACAAATTCTTTGTCTGAAAAATATAACTATCCGAGCAAAAAATTTACCAGAGAATATAAACAGTATATTCTTACCAGCAAGAAAACTAGTTGGTGACTTTGAATATAGATTGCTTGAAACTATATATGCAAGGTGAAAAACTAGAAAAAGGATACAAACAAAAGTGAGTATACTTACAAATGGACATGGGACATCATTAAGTGTAACATTTTACTCACAGGATGGACAGGAGAGAGAAAGAGAAAATTATTTGGGAAAATAGCTTCAGAAACTGATAAAAAGTATTCATCTACATATCCAATAAGCTTAGCAAACCCCATGGATGGCAAACACACAAACAGGTGCACTTCACCTGCATCAAAGAAAAAACATGATGCAAACAAATACAAAACCTTGAAGGAAACAACATTTTGAAAGAAGGCTGATTCATTACATGTGGAATCCCTAGTAAGGTTAGGAGACAGTTTTTCATTAAAAGTAGTGAACCTGGAAGATAATAGTATGCCATATTTAAAGTGAATAAAAAATAAAGTTGATCAAAAAATTTTTAGCAAACAGACTAACACTCCAACATGACAGTGTAAATGAGAAGTGTTCCTAGTAAGATCAGGACACCCCATCCCACCAGCTCCTTAAACCTTGTACTGAAGTCCTAGGTAACGCAATGTGACAAGTCAGCTTTTAGCTCAGCGTTCTATTCACACAGCATCCTAATAGGAAAGGAGTAAGTGCATCTGCGTTTACCATGACATGATTGTCCATGAAGAATCAACAGGAAACTCTTGGAGCTACTAATAAACAATAATAGCAAGGTAGTAGAATCCAAAAGATAATAACTTTTCAATATATCAATAATAAACAGGTGGAATTTGAAATTGAAAACAAGTACAACTACATGTGCACCCATGAAAATGAGATACTGAGCTATAAATCTTAAAAATGTATGAGATCTACTTGGGAAATATTGTGACACCCTAACAGCAGAAACCAAAGAACTAAATAAGCTGACACATATTTCATATTCATGCATGCGAAGACTAAATTCTGTCAAGATGTTGGTTTTTCCCAACTTAATCTATCAATTCAACACAATGGTTTACAAAAACTTTAGAAAGTTACTTTGGAGCTGTCTATAATCTGGTTCCAAAGGTTTCATGGAGAAGCAAAAAGACTCAGAATAGCCAAATCAGTGTCAAAAAAGAACAAAGCTAGAGAGTTGTCATTGCCCAAGACTTACTCTAAAGCTAAAAAATCAAAATAGTATGGTAGTAGCCAAAAAACAAACCAACCCCCAAATCCAAACAAAAAAAAACAAAACAAAAACAAATAGAAGCAATAACAAAAATGTAGCAACTCCCGAGCCAACACACTGTTATAGTTGACTGATCTTTGTTGAAATGAGTCAAGACAGAGGAGTGTCTTTCAACAACACAGACACAGACCTTACGTCTTTAACAGAAATTAGCTCAAAATTAATCACAAACATATATGTAAAATACAAAATTATAAACTCGTGTAAGCTAACATGGGGGAAAATGTGCATGGCCTTGGGTCTGGTGTTAACTGTTCTGCACATCCCTAAGGCAGCGTCTGGGGAAGGGAGAAATGGTAAGCTGGACCACAGTAAAATTAAAGAATTCTACTCTAACAAAACACTGTCAAGATAAAGAAAAGATTAGCCATGTACAGGAAGAAATTATTTGCAACAGACATATCTTAAAAGGAAATACACATTATCCAAAATTTGCAGACAACTCTTAAAAATCAAAAGTAGGAAAATATAATTTTTAAAAGGGGAAGGCTTGAACAGACAACTCACAGAAGAAGATGCACAAGTGCAAGTGCATGTACAAAAAGAAACTCCACATTTGACATCATGAGGGAAATATAGGTCATAAGTCACATGGCACTGCTGTGTCCTTAGTTGAATGACCTGAACCTAAAATACCAACAGTGCCAGCAGTAGAGTGATAGACTCTGCTTCCTTACTGACAGGAATGGAAAAGGATGCAGCTTCTTGGCAAAATGGTTTGACAACTTGTTACAAAATAGAACATATTTTTACTGTACAATCCAGCAATCACACTTAGCATTTACACAGATGCATTGAAAAGTTATGTCCACACAAAAACCTGTATGTAAATGTTTATAGCAGCTTTACTCCTAATTACTAACAATTGGAAGCAACCAAGATGTCCTTTAGTGGATGAATGGATACATAAACTATGATAATCCAGACAATAAAATATTATTCAGTGTTAAAAAAGTGAGCTACTGACCCATAGAAAGAAACATTAATGCATACACTGAGCAAAAGAAGTCAGAACAAAAAGGCTGCATGTTGCAAAGGCAAAACTACAGAAGTAAAAAGATCAGTGGTTGTCAGGGACAGGGGAGAAGAAAAGATGAGAGCACAGAGGAACATCAGGGCAGTGCGGCTGCTCTGCATGGTGGTGTACCGTGGGCTCATGTTGGTGTCCATTTGTTAGAGTTTTTTTTTTTTTTGGTACAAGGGATTGAACTCACAATCTTTTGCTTGCTAGGCAGGTGCTTATGCCACTGAGCTAAACCCCTGTTCCCATTTGTCAGACTCATAAATGTACAACACTAAGAGTTAACACAGGGTACGCTCTTTAAGTCATTATGATGTGTCAGTGTGATCTCAGTAGTTGAAACAAAAAGTGCCGCACTGGAAGGACGAATTGGTAATGGGGAGGCTTGGCTTGCAAGGAGGCTGAGGGTTATCTGGGCAGTCTCTACCCTGGCTTTCGATTTTCTTGTGAGCTTAAATTTGCTCCAAAATTATTTAACTAAAGTGAAGGTGAACTATAGACATTTCTCGACTAAAAACCTGAAAAAATGTTGCTTCCCACCCTAGCATTAGACAAGAAATGCTGAAGGGCATTCTTTAGGGTAAATGGATGTGACCATAGAGAGAAGTTCAGATCATCATAGAAAAAATACTGATAAAAATAATTATGTAATTATAAAAGACTATATAAGTGTGTACTCTTCCTTCTCTTAACTGATTCAAAGAGCAGTTGTGGAACAAAGCATGCATGTAATTGTGCTGTTATGCATATAACACGTAGAAATGCAGCAGAGCTGAGCAGAGGCGGTGAGGGGGGGAGTGTTGGAGCAGAACTCCGCTAGGGTAATGAAACGACACCAGATGGTAGCTCCGTTTACAGGAAGAAGTAAAGAAAACAAGAAATGGTAAATAAGATGATTAATTCAACAAACTATAAATACATACTTGCATTCCTTGCTTTTCCCTGCTTCTATAAAGTTCATATAATGAATTGAAATAATTTCTAAAAACTTACTATTGAGGCATAATGTATATAGACGTGCCATATACTGTAACAATAGCAGCGCGGGTGGAAGGAGAGGGGAAAGAGCGCTGCAGGGTTAATGGCTTCCTGTCGCTTCTGAGTTAGTGCTGTGGCTGGAACGCAGAACCCCCAGGGTTCTGCTGTCATTAAAGGCTAGGAGGTCCCCTCCAGAACAACAGGAAGGGGTTATGAGGATGCTCGGTTGGACACTTCATTAGTTCTTGTGGCTCTTGTGTAATTCCTTGAGTTCTCACAAGACTGTTAGGAGAGGCACAGGCCTGGCCACTCTCCTCCTTTGCTCCCTGGCTTAAGTGCTTCTGCTGCCTCCGACATGTCCTTCTGCCTTTGCTGACCACAGTGCTCCGTGAAGGCCTCACTGCGACTCAGCTGAGGCAGATGCCAAGCAGCGAAAACTCCAAGGCTGCAATTAGTGGGTGAATGCCTCAGACAGGCCACTGGGCAATGCAAAGCTGAGGAATGAGGCTAATGTGCTTCTGAAGTAGATCCTGGTAAATTAAGACAAATTTGGTGAACCATAGAGAAATCACTAGTAAAATATCTCGACAAAATAGCATACCACATCACTAAATGATTGAAAATGCTAATCTAGAAAATATTCACTTTTATAAAAGGAAGAACTGCAGGAGTAACAGGGAAAAAATGCAACAAAGAAAACAAAGAAGCAGCCCCAACCATGGAAATGTCATCAAATATGAGTAGATGAAACAGCCACATCAATAGGTGGAGGTTGTTAGACTGGATAAAATGAAATATCCAACTATACGCCTTCTGTGTGAAACATCCTTTGCATATCCTTGGGTAGGTGGGAAACTATATTCCATGCAAACAGAAATTACTAAGCTAGAATGGCTACCTGCAAAATATACCTTAAACAACAAAAAATTTTAGATAAAAATATTTCATAACAAAAATGCTGACTTATGAAATTTTCAAAATTATAAACATATAGGTACCAAGTATAATCGATGCTCCAAATTATTTTAAAATGTATCATAGACCTAAATATAGGAGCTAAACATACAGAACTCTTACATGAAAATTTAGTAATAAATCTGCATGAACTGGGTTTAGGAAAGCCTTCTTAGTTATGACAAGTGATGGTCATACCTTTCTTCTTGAAGTGGAAATACCCTGAAATTGATTGGATGATTAGTTGTCAGGTTCTTTGAATATACTATCAAAGACCACATTTGAAAACAGCAAATTGTACAGTATGTGAATTATATATCAATAATACTGTGTTCTTGTATGAGTATATATACACACCTGTATGCATGTGTGTGCAGGTTGGGGAAAAGAAAAGAGGCACAGTGATATAGGAAAGTGAAATGAGATCATGAGTGTGTTAAGAAGTAAAAGAAATGATCCCAAGAAATGAGGAAACAAGAAGAGGGTACATCCAATAACTAGTGTGCTAGCTAACTCAACTACCAGAGTGGTAACTGAAAGTTAAGCCCTTAGAGACATCTGGAGGATGGCATGATTTATTCCAAAAGAGATTGAAGGATCATTCATTTGTATGTTCATTTCTGCTAATTTTTGATTAAAAGGTAACCATCTCTCTCTTGATGGCCTTCTGTGATTTCAGAAACATCCTCAGGCATGGGGTAGTGACCCTTGCTCAAGGGGCAGTGTAGTAGTCTCTGAGCCTATGAGAGATGAGCATATTTATACACATAAGTTTGATTTATTTCACTTATGAGTATGGTCTCAAGTTGCATACATTTACTGATAAAAGCCTCAATATGATCATTCTTTATAGCTGAGAAGTACTCCATTGTACAAAAGTACCACAATCCTCAGTTGATGGGCACTTACGTTGTTTCCAAGATCTGGCTATTACAAATTGTGCTGCTATAAACATGGGTGCACATATATCACTGTGGTATGACATTTTCAGTTCTTCTGGGAATATGTCCAGAAGTGGAATAGCTGGGTCAAATGGGACTTCCAATCCCAGCTTTTTGAGGAATCTCCAGACTGACCTCTACAGTGGTTGCACCAGTCTACATTCCCACCAACAGTGCAGAAGAGTTCCTTTTTCCCTGCAGCCTCTCCAGCATTTGTTGTTGGTAGTTTTCATGATCCTGTCCATTCTTTGTAGAGTGAGATGGAATCTCAGTATGGTTTTAATTTGCATTTCTCTAATGACTAATGATGATGAACTTTTTTATGTATTTATTTGCCATTTGTATTTCTCCCTAGTGTAAGAAATGGTAAGAGTACATAAGATTTTATGGTAATCATGATTCCCCATTACATTGTTTGGAGCCTTATAATGTCTTCATTCATTAGTTGGAATGGTTTTATTCTGTTTTGTTTGACCTTATTATGTGTGATGCTATGAACAGCTGTTTTGAAGAAAAAAAAGACATTATGGCAGCCATTGCCAATTTAATATCATCTTGCTTTGAAGTCCTACCATACTTTTGTTCTTCTATTACCATTGGTTCTATCGTATTGTATCTTATTGGATTTCAATATGTGTGATAGTATAAATAATTTTTATGGAAAATGAGATATTATAGTAGCCATTGTTCATATTCTTTTATTTGATTCAGAATGCCCTGTAATACTTTCATTCTCTTGAATGGTTTTATACTATTTTGTAATGTTTGACATTATTGTGTGTGAATCTGTGCTCAGCTATTTCAAAGAAAGAGACATTATGGTAGCTACTGTTGATATCCAGCTGTCTTGTTGTGAAGTGCTGTGTTGCTTACATTGTTGTGTTCTGATCTGCTTTGTTCTGTCCTCTTTTGTTTTATTCTCTGTCAGACAGACAGACAGACAGACAGAGACAGAGAGAGAGAGAGAGAGAGAGAGAGAGAGAGAGAGAGAGAGATGAGTGTCATGACATAATTAACAACTGGATTTCCTTGCATTGGATTTGACCATGCACCAAAACCATGATGAGACTTGGTATGAGCATTTCACAGGATAGTCAGTCCCAGGTAATCTCCATGATTGCTGTTTAGACATTTCTTCTTCTACTGATCTTTTAGTGTAGTGAGCAACTCCACCAAAATGAAAACACACATATGAAGCAGACAGCTTGTTCTCTGCAATGTTGATATCTCCCACTCATTCTCCAAACTGTCTTCTCTGAATGTGCATTATCTTCACCAATCCCCTATCCTTTCTTCATCCTAACGGTTATCCTGATTCCTTTTGACTCAAAAAATAAAAGAAACAACCAGATTATTTGAAATTAAACAGTATCATTTCAACCCCATCTGCCTGTGTGACATTTCTCTCACTATCACAGTTGTATCCCTCAGTTTTTCTGTTGCTGCATACAAAGCCCAAAACTCACAACTTGAAGGAGGAAAGATTTGATTCAGCTCATGGTTTCAGGGGAGTCAGTCAGTGATCATCAGGAGCATCACAGGGAAAGCTGTGACAGAGCAAAGTCTCCTGGATCATGGTAGCTGGGATGCAGTGCAGGGGAACAATACTGGAAGGGAAGAGTCCAGGCCCCGATTACAGCACCCAAGGCCATGCCTCTTGCAGCTACCCAGGCTCATCCAGGAGTGTGGTCTTCTCTTCCATTGAGTGTGTCTTAACACTGAAGTAGTCATTTCAGGAGTAAGGGTCACATTAGCTTCTGGTGAGCACTTATATAGGAAGGGAAGTACAGCTGGGTGGAAGGGGCGGCTCTAGCACAGAAGCTGTAGCTTCCCTGACTTACCAGGTGTTCTGGACCCCAAACTATCCCCACTTGGGCCAAAACATCCTGGCCTGTAGTTTCATCTTAGTCATCGATTAAGGACCTCTTTGAAAGGGCATGGCTTTGTCAGGTGGCTTTCTACTGCCAAGTAATCCCCTGTACAAGAGCCTTACTTTAAAAGAAGATTTTAGAATAAAAAGTGTTACTTGACTCATGATTCTGGTGCTAGAGGTCCAAACTTCACTGTGGTGGAAACCTGCTAAGAATCCCCTAGCTGTGTCACAAGTGGCAAGGAAGCCGGAGGACAACGGCTGCCCATTTCAGGGGCCCATGAGGAGACCCCTCTCGCCATCTCCCTGCCCTCGCGGGAACTGACCAGGGTCCTGGAAGGACTGCATCAGCCTTCAAAACGTTGTGCCCCAGTAATCTTTTTACCTCCCACAAGGCCTCATTTCTTTCTTTAAACTTTTAATATTTGTTTATTCATCTGTTTGTTTATTTTTTCAGTATTGAGGATTGAAGTCAGGGAGCACTGAGGTACTTTTCCAGTATTTAAAAATTTTATTATGAAATAGGTTCTCACTAGGTTTCCCAGTCTGGTCTTGAACTTGCATTCTTCCTGCCTCAGCCTCCAAGTTGCTGGGATTGCAGGGATCACCTCTTAATGCCTTTCCACACTGCCTGACTGAAGACCGAGCCTCCAGCACAATGCATCCTTGCAGGAAGATGCTAGGGTCACATTGAAACCATAGTAGGCAGGCGTCTCCATCACAGCCACAATGAGCCCTTCCGCCTCTCAGGGATGTTTCCTCTCTGAGTGAGTAGAGCAGCATCCACAGGATTCCCATGAGTCCATCTCTGGGAGGAAACCTAGAAGGTAATTCTACCGGAATGCGCTCTGGCCCTGACCTCTTTCAACTGCAGCTGACACTCGGCACTTCCCTTGCGCTGTGCCACAACCCAGCTCTTCGGCCAGCTCTGCCTTCTCTGGACTCCCTGCAGGGTGGTCAGGTATCCTCCCCTGAGGACTGGCCCAGGTCTGTGAGGCTCTGTCAGGCCAGGGCTGCTGCGTCTGTTCACTCATCACAGCTGGGCACAGGAGTGCCACCAGTGACCGATGGGACACCTGGGTCTCCATCCTGCAGTGTCACAGCACACTGACCTGGTGAGACGCAGAGGCTGAGGTGGGCTGGATGGAGCCGCAGTGTCAATGTCTGGTAGAGAGGCCTCCTGCTCCCGTTCCCACACTGCTCTCACCCTGCCTGCACCCAGCTTTGTTCAGCCCACAATCGTGTCTCAGTCGGTATTTCCTCGCTGTTCTAGTTTTATTGGTGTTTGTTTCTCCTCTTCTGTCCAGTTGCAAAATAAGTCAAGGCCCAAATGTGCAGTGGGGTTCACAACAGATTTCTCTCAGTGTGCCTTGTTTTCAACTCACTCCTTCTTCCTGCTTTTTCTAAATTTTTTCTTTCTATCTCTCTTTGTCTCACTCCCCCCTCTCTTTCTCTTTATCATAAACTTCTTAAAACAATATTTTATATGTTCTACTCTTTACTTCCAGTTAACTTTGCAATGCATTTTAATGTGGCCTTTCACTCTAGAACTATTTTTTTCCTTTCTCCATCGGAGAAACTCTGGCCTAATAATGTCTTGCAGAGATGGTGGCTTGAGTTTGTCCTTTATGGTTAACCCCTGCACCTCGTGGAGTATAATTGCCTGTGTAATTTTGACACCCTCTTCTGTTGGTTTCACAGTAACTTCTTTGATGATCAGCCTACACCTCCAAGGCTACTTTCTCTGTCTTATTCCCAGCTTCACTTCATTTCTTGGGTACTCCTGGTCTCAAAGATTTTGGCTCCTGCCTTCTCTCTAGTTGCATTTTATCATTAGCAAACAGTGTCATTCATTAGGAATCAACTCTATTTCTAGATACTCCAAGGCTACCTATCATTCTGACTTCTCTTCTGATGGAGACATTTCAAATTCAGTACTCCAAAATCCAATCCCGCAAAGTGCCTTAAATCCAAGTCCTGCGTGATTCCATTCATTCTCTTCTTCAGCACCGTCATCATGTCCTTGATTACTGACTTCTTCCTTCTTCCGGTCTGTGATGACTGCCGTGTGTTCTACCTGGAAACCGGTCCCTTGACTCTTGCCTCTTTTCCGAGTTCCCACATTTTGCCCACCAGGGCCTATTGCAGCATGATGGCACCAGTGTAGCTGAAGCGAGGTGGACTCTGTCTGGCTTGCTCAGGCTTTTGCGGTGGCTTGGGGCTGCCTTTCACCAGGCAGAGTTAGAAACCACCCCAGGCTTTTGTGCTGGGGCCAGTAGAGTTTTCTGCCTTCCCTTTCCTCAGCGAAGGTCAGCTGACCTTAAAGATTCCACATTTTTACCACAGGAAAGGAGGAGGGTTGAGGCAAACTGTGAAAAGCTGTCACATAACATAAAATGAATTCTTTTGGTAGATATGCACCCTGGGAAATTGAGTTTTTTCAGACGTGATGATTGCTTTCCATCTCAGCACTTGGAGATAGGCGGGTCCTCTTGTTGCTGAAGTATCTAACATTAAAAGCCCAAAGGACCTACTATGGCTAAAATATTCATTTCCATGTATTTATTTCTACATTTCTTCTTTCATCAAAAGATCGTAGGCAAGGGTTTAAAACATTTCTCTTTGTGGGAAGATATAATAATTTCGAACATTTCAGCTACAAAAAAATAATATATACAAAAGATACCGAAAAAGTGTTTGAAATTTGAAGAATTCCTTGAGGACTACGACTGAACCACTCTGGTACAGTGAAGACAAAGGCCCTGACATCACTGTGACCAAATCCTTGAGGAAAACAGCCTAGAGGCTTTTTCTGGTCATGCTTTCAGAGGCTGCAAGCCAGGGCCAGTCAGCTCCACTGCTTGAAGGCTGGGAAGAGGCAGAACCATCGTGGCCAAATGGTGTGGCCAGGAAAATCTGCTGCCTCACAGCGGCCAGGAAGCAGAGAGAGGAAAGAGCAGAGAGGAGGGCCTGGGAACCAGAGATGGTCCCGTGCTCACATCCCGTGATCCTTCCTTTCAACAAGCCCCACTTCCTGTTCCCATCCTCTGCCGTGGGTGAGGCTGCTGCCCTTCTGATCCAGTCACTTCTCCGAGGTCCATCAGCCTCCAGGCTTTCAGCACATTGAGCCTTTTCCGGAAACGTTTTTGGTCCCAAGTCTAAGAAGACTGCTGTAGAATATGGTTTCATGTGAAAAAGCGATTTGGGCAATCATAGCCCCTCCTTGTTGGCCTCTGGAAAGGCTGATCATTCTGTCATTTGATGACAATCGGCCATCAGTGCTGTCCTGGTTCTTTGTACTGTAGGACCACAGAATATTAGCTATGGATAGAACCCTCTCCAGGTGCCCACAGGTGGGCCAGCCTGTGAGACAAGTTTACCAGCTTCAGCGGGCTCTGCCAGTCATGAGCACATGGTATTTTATTTAATGCCTACCAGAAACGTGAAATATAGTTTGACACCAGTGAACAAAGGCTTGGCAAAGCTAATCCTGGCTACGACTAGGACCGTGATCACCCCAAGTTAGTTGTTCAGTGCACAACATATCTATTAGGGAATTCCCGAGGGATCAAAGACAGTGAAGGGCAGCAGTGGGGCCAGGATGATGCAGAGGCAAGGGCAAGGTCGAGAAGTCAAAGTGTGACCCAGTCCTGTTGGTCACCATGGATGACTGTAAGGTAAGTTTGGGAGCTAAGTCAGCTAGGCGGGGTCATGCTGCATTGCCTGATAACTGTCAGGTCTTTACTGTCTACCTTGGTCAGGCACTGGAGGTAGGCCACCCTGGGACAGTGGCGATTGGAGAAGAATTTCCTTAAGCAGGAGGAAGTCTCCGAAGGCTGTCTTCTGATGGGCTTATCAGCAGCTGGCACCAAACGTTCCCTTGAAGAGCATGAGCAGCTCATCTCTGGGCCCACTATGGTTGTGGCAATTAGAATGTATTAGATGCTAAACAAGGATTAATTAACTCTCATTAGCCATCCTATGTGTGGGTTTTCTATTCTCTCTGTCCTTTTTTCTTCTCCCAGATAACTACAATAAGGCTCATGAAGACAAAGGACTTGTGCTAGGTAGCTGAGGTTATAAGTGACAGGGGCCAGATCTGAACTCTGGTTATCTTCTTATTTTCCAATAACGTGTCACCCAGACAGTGAGAGTTGCCAAGCAGAAGGGATAAACCAAATTGTTTAGCAAGTAAGAATAACATCCTTGAGTTTGAGAAACAAAGACGCAAAATACAGCATGTAGCAATAAAAGGAAAGCAGAGTTTGAAGTGCAGGTTGTGAGTTTTCAATCTGTTCTCCCTGACGGCATAGCTTTGGTCAAACCTCATAGCCATTCCAATGTCAGATTTCTCATTTTTGCAGTGGGCATGAAGGTTCATTTTTCTCTGGCCTACACAAACGGCCACCAGAATTCACATAGCAGGAAATAATTACATAATCTTCCATGTCAAACTGTGCCGTCTGCATGTACCTGCTGGAAGGACTGAGGAGCTTGGTGATGGAGTGGCTTTCCTGGGCCTTGCAAGATAGTGAGGGAAAGAGGAGGGAGAGGGGACCAGGGGCAACCGGTGAGCACATGTCCATGCTGGAACGGAGTGACGAACTTCTTAACAAGGTATCTAGACCTTTCCTGTACGATTTCATTGATTCACCTCACAGCCAGGCAGACAGGTACTGTTATTATCTCCTTTTTTAGATGAGAAAACAGGCTCAGAGAGAATATGCCATCTCTCTTCTTATAGTTACTGGCGATGGAATCAGGGTCTGCACCCACATGGGAAAGTCCGTGCTTCTGGTGTAATGCCCTGTGAACGCCTGTCATATGCTATGTCTGCCATGGAAAATGGTGCTGTTGAAAGAGAGGGCGAGTCAGGCTTTGAACTGGCATCTCTCCCTGCTGGGTAAGCTGCAGTTCCAGGAGTGTGTGGAGTCAGCAGGATTCCCACCGGGCCTGTGCAGAAAGGACTCTTTCTACTATGCTCCCTCGCCCAGCTTCCTTTGCCAGCCCTTTTCTACTCCAAAGTGCTTCCTGGACTGCAGCTCCATGTGGCTGCTGTGCTTGACCCTCGAACCTTAGGGAAGAAGGGCTGCTAGGTTCTGGGGATCTCTCTCTCCTACATGATGGCCCCTCGTGGAAGAGAACGGGTGCGCGGTTGGGCCTGTGATTCATATTCAGTAACCTGCACAATATTAAAGGAGGAGAACAAGTCTCAGCTGCTGGATCTGAAGTTTCTGCAGACTGATCCTAAGGTGCAGCTGGAGGAGAAACAGGATGAGGACAGCTAGTCCTCAGAAGTGCTCAGAACGGGAGCCAGTTTAGTATCACCCTGGACTATGGTGACCTTGCGTTCTTTACGGCTCTCTTCTGCCACACTGCGAAGGTAGAGGAAGGTGGAGGTAGAAAGAATATCCTAACAGCAAGCACTGCCTGAGTATCACAGGACACTCTGTGCTCTCATGATCCCAGAATTCATGGAAATGCACAGGCAAAATCAGAGGATGTGGAGTCAGATATTTCTCATGGACAATTTTAGCATTAACTTCAGAATGGAAAAATGATGTCAAGCATCTTCCCAAATCCACAGCTCTGTGATACAGCAATTCCCCAGGTAACCTGGAGCCTACTCTGTTATAGTCCAAGGTTCTTGTAGGTAGATAAGGATGTGCTGGGTGCCCTGGTCTCAGGGCCCACATGGCCCACATTCACAATTATAGCTGCACAGCTGTGGGTCCCTATGTCTCTATCAGACCCAAGAAGGGCCTGGATCTGTCTCCTCTCCCATGAGGGGAAGGCAGGCTGGTGGGGATGAAATGCTCCTGAGGTTGGAGGAGCAGAAGCAGAAAGCTAAGCTGCAGAGCACCTGACTTAAAGTAAGTGCTGTACGAAATGAGGCAAAGACTGAATACTCAAATGCTGTTAAATGTGTGCTGGTGCGTGGACCCTAGCTGGTCCCCCCAACCTCTCCTTGCCCCAGAACAGTTCTTCAGAACAACCAAGGCTAGGGCAGTTGGGAAAGCAGTTTTTAAGGCTGGGTTGCATGTTGAGAATTTATTTATAAGGAAATAAATGACAAGTCTTTAATTTGGTGCTCCCTCTGTGACAAATATCAGCATAATGACAGGGTTTTCTTTTGGATCACAATTTTTTGTTCTCTCACAACATGATCTAGACTTAAAATCTTTTCCTCCAGCTCTAAGTGGAATCACTGATTAGGCAAACTGCTGATGTATGTGCAAAATTAGCCTGCTTACCACGTCGGAGCCTGCTAATTGTGTAAGAATGTGAGTTTCCAGGCCTGCTCTGAGCAGAACACGGTTCACCCTGACAGGGCAGTGAGTAGAGTGGAGAGCCCAGGTCGCTGACAGGTAAGGTGACTGGGACGGTTTCTGGCTTCTCCCTGCTCAGGTTTCTTGCTGACCGGGTTCACCAAGCCTCTTGCCCTCCTGTAGCACAGTGCTGTAAGCACTGAGTTAGAAACAAGTAAGAGGACCTCCAACCAGAGAATCACACACACCCAGGCAGCAAATACGCAGTGAGTACTGGCCTTTTGCTAGACATTGTGCTGGTACCAAGCCCAGCTATCAACCTGGACTACACCAATCCAATACATGGTAATGCAATTATGGCACATTTCTCAGCAGGTCCAGAAGAGAGAGGGATCTCCTTTTGTGGGGATGTGGGGAAGCTACTCAGTGAATGCAGCATCCAAGCTGGGCTTCTGGGTTGAGTTTGGAATCTGATTGGAGAAGAGGCAGAGTTTTCAGATAGGAGAAAAAAGAAACACAGAGACAGATGCAGCAGCGGGATGGATAGATAAGAACTTTTTTGCAAAGGAGATTGGTCCAGTAGTGGTCATGAGTCTGAAGGCTTTTAGAGCTGCATTTTAACTGATATGTTGACTTATTTTATAGGGAGGGAACTAGAGGCAAGAGGCTGAATTGAATTTTCTAAATCTAAAAACCACAGTCTACCCAGTTACTCACACCAGCCCTGGGTGTGAACTTGTATTTGCCATTCTTTGGACATATTTATGTAATGAGGTTAATTATATTTCATATCAGTGTGCTTGGCACAGTTTTTCCTCTCTTTGCCAGGTCTACAAAGAGCATCTCTTTACTCTTGCACTTTAAATGCATCCATCAGCCCACCAATCAGTTAGTCTATCAAACACATATAAAGAAAGCACTGTCAGGCGATAATCTGTGTGCTATTTGTTTACATGCCCTTCAGAGCTATGCATTTCTTTGAGCTGCTCATCCTTTAAATGCTTGCTTGATCGTTCTCCTTTTTCTCTCCCTCTGTCTCTCTTGCAGTGTTGGGAATTGAACCCAGGTCTTATTTGCCAGCCAAGTGTTCTTCCCTTGGTGTTATTCTCCTGCTAGCACTTCTTTCATTTAAAATGTGTCATTTTGCAATACTTTATAGAAGTCACAAATTTAAGGCAGATTTCCTGCTAACCCTTCTTACTGTATTTTATGACCATAGTACATTGGTCACAGAAAAGTCCTTATTCTTGATTTGAGATGCAAAAAACCTTAGAACCATTCTCTTTCCATTCCAAATGCACCAAACAGCACAAAAGTTTCAGGGATGAACAGGCACATGGTACAGCTTAATATAGAGCTCAAAGTTCTGTGTCAGTTTATCCAGGAAAACTGTTTTCAGGACTGCCTGTCCAGCACCATTAGCTTGCGCTCATTAAGATGAGGTGATGGAGATTCATTCCCGACAGACCCTCCCCCCTTGCAGAAGTTAGTCTCACACGTCCTAGTCCAAAATTTGGGGGGCTCTGCTACATATGGAAGCTGCTAGTAGTCAGGAGCACAGGACATCATGGTCCCTCCTGGGTAGGGCTTTCCCACCCAGGCCTGGCGCCCTTAACCCCACCATGGAGTTGTGAGGCTGCAGAGCTGACCCCGGGCCTTCTCCTCAGGCCCTGATGACACGGGCTGATTGAATACACATAGATGTCAGAGCAAATCACCACGTCTGGGAATTGTCGGCCAAACAGTCTGTGGTATAAAATGTACACACTGCCAAAGTGTGGAGGAGGTTAGAAAGCAAGATATCTTGACAGAGAGAGAAGTGTTGGAATTAATTCATAAATGTGTCAGATGGAAATTAGCAGCCGAAGGTTTGCAAAGGGAGAAGAGACTGAGAGAGAAGAGAGAAGAAACAGACAGATGGAGAGGGGGAGGGCGGTGGTGGGAAATGGAGTAGAGATGCAGCCTGGCTTCGCAGCCTGCTTCACCCTCGGAGGAAGCTGCCTGGGCCTTCGCAGGGATCCTCTCTCGCCTCCATCTTTTGTTCCTCTGTTGACCTCTGCCATCAGCAGCCCCAGCTCCTGGGCTCCCCCAAACGCCCACTTCCCCAGCAGTTGTGCTTTTCATAAGCACGGGATTTCCAGTGTCTGGAGGAGGAAACCGTCTGCCAGTGTGGCGTCTTCCTGCATGCCCGGATGAGAAGGGAAGGACGGGGCCATAGAGAAGGGGCTTGTGTCTGCCGAGCAGATCTTGTCTCACCGCAATGGGCCTCCATTTTCCACCTGTAGTTAGGATTACGGCGCGGGTTACACGAGACTATGTGTGCAAGGCAGTTATCTCAGGACAAGCAGTGCAGCTGAGCTCAGTAAGTTGCTTATCACAGTTCTTACTGTTATGGTTTGAATCTTAAATGTTCCCCAAAGGTCCATCTGCTGAAAATGTGTTGCCGTCTAGCACATTGGGATTGCTGGGCTCTTGAGGAGGCCAGGCCCCGTGGGAGGAAGTTAGGGTTTTGGGCCTGTGCCCTTAAGGGAACACTGGGAACCAAGCTCCTGTTTCTCTCTCTCTGCTTCCTGGGTGCTGTGAGGTTAGCCACTAGGCCCACCATGAAGCAATGGGGCCAGCTAGCAAAAGACTGAAACTGCGAGCCCAAATAAACCTTTCCTTCTATAAATTATTTACTCGAGGATTTTTTTTCCATAGCAACAAAAGTTAATGCATTAACAGTACCAGGGATAGGAGTCATCATTTGTAAATTCTTTCTCTGCTTCCATACTTCAAAGTTCAACCTTCGTGATTAGGATGGAGAGAGCCAAGCAGTGTGTTTTCTTCTGTTTCAAAGCCAGGAGGGACACATGTTTCCCAAATTCCGTTCCTTAATTGATGATTGGAAGGGTGCCTCATAGTAGTGAGTCTGTTGGAAGATGCCACATTCTGGAACATAACACGGGCACTCACCCAACTTCATTTTGAAATAAACAATGGAGATTAGTGTGCATGTGATGAGGCAGGGATGGCTTCATATTTCCCCTCCTCCTGCCAAGTACTGCCAGGGTGCCCCTGAAACATCTTCCGGTTGCCTTGCTAACCCCAGACTCAAGGTGCCACATTTAAATCTGGGCTACATATTAGGGTCATGTGTAGATTCTAAATTTTTTCTAAAGTAAATGTAGGTAAATTGAAGCCCTGTGAATAATTAGAACTCTTAGAGAGCTATTTCTGGTCTCTCTACATCTATTTCCTTTTTTTCTCTCCATGGCATCTAACCCCTTGCTCTGTGCCTCTTTAGAACCTCTTCCCCACTTAGGAGAGAGAAAAGCAAACTGCACTTTGGAAAAACTCCATTCACTCCAATGCATGACCTCCAATTTGGCTTTGTCTTTTGAGAAAGGAATGTTAGGTATTAGCTCATCTATGGATCAGTATTTGTGAGAGGGCACCAGAGTCTTTTCTTTCTTTCATTTTTACTGTGGCATTCCTAAAGAAATACTTGCTTTAGCCTTTTCAGAAAGGCTGCTTCTAAGGCACATTGTGAAGTATCCCAAATTCCGTTCCTTAACTGATGATTGGAAGTGTGCCCCATAGTAGTGAATCACCTGGGTTGGACAGTGGTGTCCGGGCATTTGATCAAATATTATTCAGGTGTTTCTGTGGTGGCATTTTTTTTAGATGAGATAAACATTTAAATTGGTGGTCTTTAAGTAAAGCAGATTATCCTCCATCATTTGGGTGGGCCTATCTCATTGGCTGAAGGCCTGACCATAAAAGAAAACAATTTCTCCAATGCACAGTCAGGGCCCAAATGGTAGCATCAATTTTTCCTGGGTACCCAAATTTCCTGCTCAAGATGCAGACTGTGAATTTGCTAATCTCCAAAATCATGCGAGCCATTCCTTAAAATCAATCTTTCTTTCTTTCTCTTTCTCCCCACTCTGTATAGAGATACATGGAGTGTGTGTGTGTATATATCACATTCTATATAAATTTGTGAGACAGAGACAAAGAGAGAAGACACATCTGCATTTGTTTTCTCCTCCATCTGTGAATACCTCAGGGTATGCCCTGAAATAGTCCCTTCTCTAACTTCCTTTCTACCCCCAGATTACATTTGTTTGATTTTGTTTCTCTCAGTCTGTGAATGTAAATTACCCCATTGTCTCTGTTCCCTTAAGAGCCCTGAGCAATGACCCCGAGGCTCAGCCCCACCCAGCTTCTCTCCCCTGTGACCTTTCAGTCCCTTTCTGCCCTTTCCTTGGCTTTCTCTTTGCCACTTTCCTTTTTCCTTTTCCTCAAGGCTCCTAGCCTGGAGGAAGAAGAAACAAGAGCAGCTCCTCTGTGGTACCCTCCCGGCCCCAGACTGCATCCCCACCATTAAGAACAATGCAGAGCATCACGACTCTTAGCCATTGTTACTGTTTTTCCTGGCTTAATTTTTGTAGTCAGTCAGTGACGGTGGTTTAGAAAGAGGAAAGAGAAATTTTGGGATTATATGCAGAAAAATACTTCTGTGCTTGGGTAAGGGGTGAGGGGCAGAGCATTAGAGGGTGAAGAGGCTGTTTGAGCACAGATTCCAGACATAGAGGTTTCACAGGAAGGTGATGGTGATGTTCACAGCGGGCAGGATTTAATGGTGTCCAATCCAAGGTACCTCAAAGCACTTGGCCAAAACCCACAATAATGCTTTAAACCCGTGCCATTCATACCATGTACTGTGTGGGCAGACGCCGGGTACAGCAGAGCTTGGGAGCGTGTGCCCACACGTGTGGACACTCGAGCGATGTAAAGAGATAGTGCTGAGTGAGAAGCCTGCTCCTAAGGCCAAGTCACCGTACAGTGACTCTGCAAATCGTGAGCTGCGTTTTGATGAATCCGGTTGCATTTTATTGAGTAGAATCCTCATGTCTGAAGCCCATCTTCCTTGTCTGTTAGCCATGTGGTACGGCCACCTGCTTTCCCGCCATGATTATCCTCTCACAACATAAATAATGGTGTGTTCCAACATAGTGGTAAGTGGGTGTAGGAATTTTATTATCTTTTTTTTATTTAAAAGAGAAAAACAGAAAAGAAAAAAAAGTGACAAACAAGAACAACAAAAACCCCAAACAATAACAATATAAGCTTTTGAAACAAGATGAGAGGAATTTAAGGATTGTTATATTGCATATTGTTATCGTCAAGTGTTGTTTAGATTACCAAATATAAACATGCAGAATTGATCTAATCATAGGACTATTAACTGTTCTTTTCCAAGAACTAATAGAATTAGTAGTATAGTCAACTTATCTACCTTGTGTGTGTGTGTGTGTGTGTGTGTGTGTGTGTAAAATACAAATTTATGTCTTTTTCCTTTTCCTTCCTTCTTTCCTCCTTTCCCCTATCCCAGTTACTTTTCCCCTTTGAGTGGTTTCTTACCCTTACACAATATTTATTATAGATTTTGGATCTTACTTACTCTTTTAGTGTCTTACACTAGGGAGGCAATATGGTATTTACACATGTGAGTCTGATTTATTTCACTTATGAGTATGGTCTCAGGTCATATCCGTTTACCTATAAAAGCCTTGACTCAATTTTTCTTTATAGCTGAATAGTACTCCTTTGTATACAAATATGACATCTTTTTTAAAAAAATATTTTTTTATTTAAAGAGAAAAAACAGAAAAAGGATAGAAATATTACAGAATTTCAAGAAAAAAGATAAACAGAAATCACTAGCATATTGTTCTTTTAGAAATAGTTTTTCAAGTTACAGAATTAAAGCACACAAAGTAGACCCTCAAACAGTGAGAGTGCAAACAGATCTGTTCAACAATCCAACAATAACCTAGAAATATGGCTATCAATCCCACACACCTGCAGCTATATACATGCGGCTATATCTTTTATAGCATTTCCTATTTCCTCTTTTTTACCAAAGCAATTATACATTTTTAAAATTTTATTTAAAGAGAAGAAAAAAAGCAAAACAGAAAAAAGGTAGCAACAATACAGAATTCTAAAAGAAAGAAAGAAAGAAAGAAAAAGAAATTAAAAAAAGAAAATGAGAAAAAACCCACTAAGAAATCACTAGTTTATAAATTACATATTGTCATCCCGGATGTAGTTGTTCAAGTTACAAAGTTAAAGGGTACATAGTAGACATTCAAACAGTCAGACTGCAAACAGTTCTTCTTAAAGATCCAACAAAGATTCAGCAATATGGTCACCTATTTTACACACTCAAACATACATGCAGTTATATCCCTTGGAGCACTTTCTTTTCCTCTCTTTTTTACAATTGCAATTATACATTTTGGTTTTATTACACTTGTAGTTCTTATTTACTTTTTACACTAGAGACACAATATGATATTTATAAATATGATTCTTATTTATTTCACTAATGAGGATAGTCTCAAGTTGCCTCCATTTATCTACGAAGGCCTCAAGATCATCCTTTTTTATAGCTGAGTAATATTCCATTGTATAAAAATGCCACATCCACTCTGCAGTTGATGGGCATCTTGGTTGTTTCCAAGATTTAGCTATCACAAATTGTGCAGCTATGAACATGGGTGCACATATATCACTGTGATATGAACTTTTCAGTTTTTCTGGGAAAATACCCAGGAGGGGAGTAGCTGGATTGAATGGGTCTTCCAATCCTAGTCTTCTGAGAATTCTCCATATGGATTTCCATAATGATTGCACCAACATTCCCACCAACAGTGGAGCAGTGTTCCTTTTTCACTGTAGCCTCGCCAACATTTGTTATCAGTTGATTTCTTGATGGCAGCTATTCTTTCCGGAGTAAGGTGGAATCTCAATGCTGTTTTAATTTGCATTTCTCAAATGATCAGTGATGGTGAACATTTCTTCATGTATTTATTTGCCATTTGTATATCTTTCTCTGAGAACTGTGTGTTCATCTCAGATGCCCATTTTTGGAGAGAGTCTTTGAATTTGGGGGGCTTGATGTTTTTCAGTTCTTTAAATGTTCTGGACACAAGTCCTTTGTCTGAGGGGTTGCTGGCTAAAATTCTTTCCCACTCTGTGGGTTTTCTTTTCACTCAGTTGGTGATTTCCTTTGAAGTGCAGAAACTTTTCAATAATATGAGATCCCATTTGTTGATTCTTTGAAGTGTTTCCTGTGCAGTTTGCATTTTGTTCATGAATTCTCTGCCTACCCCTATGTCTCCAAGACTTCTACCTACCTTGTCTTCCAGTGGATTTAGTGTTTCTGTTTTAATATTTAGGTCTTTGATCCATTTAGACTTTAGTTTTGTACATGGTGATAGGCTTGGATCTAGTTTCAGTCTTCAGCATGTAGAGAGCCATTTTTTCCAACACCATTTATTAAAGAGACTATCCTTCTTCCAGTGGACATATTTAGCCCCTTTGTCAAATATCAGGTGGCTGAATGTCTTTGTAGTGCTTGCATCTTCTAATCTGTTCCATTGATCCTCAGATCTATTTCTTTGCCAATACCAAGCTGATTTGATCACTGTGGCTTTATAGTACTGTTTCAAGTCAGGAATTGAGATGCCTCCTGCCTTGCTTTTGTTGCCTAGAATTGCCTTTGCTATTCTAGGTTTCTTCTGTTTCCAAATGAATTTTAGTAGTGTGTTCTCTACGTCTGTGTGGTATATCAATGGTATTTTGATTGGGATTGCGTTAAATCTGTATAACAGTTTTGGGAGTATGGCCATTTTCACAATGTTGGTTCTTCCTAACCAAGAGCAAGGAATATCCTTCCCATTTTTTAATATCCTCTTCAATCTCCTTTTTCAGTGTAATATAATTTTCAGCATATAGGTCTTTTACATTTTTAGTTAGGTTGATTCCTAAGTATTTCATTTTTTTACATGTTATTGTAAAGGGCGATATTTCCATAATTTCTCTCTCAGTGAGTTTTTTGTTTGTGTACAGGAATGCTATTGATTTTTGAGCATTGACTTTGTATCCAGCTACACTGCTGAACTTGTTTATTACCTCTAGTAGTCTTTTAATGGAAATTTTTGGGTCTTCTATGTAGAGTATCATGTCATCTGCAAATAGTGATGATTTAACTTCTTCCTTTCCTATCTTTATTCCTTTTATTTCTCTCTTGTCTGATTGCCCTGGCTAGTGTTTCCAGAACTATATTGAAAAGGAGTGGTGATAGTGGATATCCTTGTCTTGTTCCTGATTTTAAAATGAAAGCTTTCAGTTTTTGTCCATTTAGTATAATGTTGGCTGTTGGTTTGTCATAGATGGCCTTTATACAATTCAGGTAGACACCGTGTATTCCGAGTTTCTGAAGGGTTTTTATCATGAACTTTGGACTTTGTCGAAAGCTTTTTCTCCATCTATTGAGATGACCATGAGGTTTTTGTTTTTGGCTCTGTTGAGGTGGTGTATTACATTTATTGATTTGCGTTTGTGAAGCCATCCCTACATTTCTGGAATGAATCCCACTTGGTAATGATGTATAATCTTCTGGATGATTTTCTGCATTCTATTTGCCAGTATTTTATTGAGAATCTTTGCATCAATGTTCATTAGTGAGATTGGCCTGTAGTTCTCCTCATTGGTTGGGTCTTTCTCTGGTTTTGGTGTCAGGGTAATATTTGCCTCCAAGAATGATTTAGGGAGGACTGCTTTTCTTTCAATTTCATTGAAGAGTTTAAGGAGTATTGGCATTAAATCTTCTCTAAATTTCTTATAGAATTCAGCCGTGACCTGGGCTTTTCTTTGTTGGTAAGTTTTTTTTTTATCACGTTTTCAATTTCAGTAGTGGATATTCAAAATTGCTATCTCTTCTTGGTTGAGCTTTGGTAGTTCAAATGTTTCTAGAAATCGGTCCATTTCCTCTCTATTTTCCACTCTATGTGAGTAGAGATTTTCAAAGTAGGTATTCATGATCTTTTGAATTTCCATGGGATCTCCCCTTTCAGTTCTTATTGCATGAATTTGAGTTTTTTCTTTCTTTCTCTTGATAAGGTTAGCTCGGGGTTTATCAATTTTGTTTATTCTCTTAAAAAACCAGCTTTTCGATTCATTAATTCTTTGTATTTTTTTTTTTTTTTAGTTTCAATTGCATTGATTTCTGCTCTAATCTTTACAATTTCCTCTCTTCTATGAGCTTTGGGTTTAACTTGCTCTTCTTTTTCTAGAAGCTTGAGATGGAGCATTAGGTTGTTTATTTGTGCTCGTTCTATTTTCTTGATGACAATTTATTGCTATATATTTCCCTCTTAAGACTGCTTTCATTTCATCCCACAGATTACAGTATGTTGTTTCTTTATTTTCATTGAATTTTAGGTATTGTTTTATTTCTTCTTTAATTTCTTCTCTAGCCCACTGGTTGTTCAAAAGACTTATTTAATTTCCATGTATTTATTCAGGTTTTACAATTTCTTTTGCCATTAATTTCTAATTTCAGTGCACTATGGTCAGATATTATGCATGGTATGATTTCAATACCTTTGCATTTACTTAAGGATGTTTTATGGGATAATACATGGTCTATTTTGGAGAATGTCCCATGTGCAGCTGAGAAGAATGTGTATTCTGATGTGGTTGGGTGGAATACTTTGTAAATGTCTACGAAGTCCAGTTGCTCACAGGTGTGATTCAGTTCTGTTATTTCTTTGCTGACTTTTTGTCTAGTTGATCTATCTCTCTGTGACAGTGGGCTGTCAAGATCTCCTGTTATAATTGTGTTCTTGTGTATTTGGTTTTTCATGTCCATTAGTATCTGTCTTATATAGTTGGGTGCTCCTGTATTTGGTGCATATATATTTATAATAGTTAGTCCTTCCTCTTGAAGAAAAATATGACATCTTTTTTATCCATTCCTTGATTGATGTTCTCCTGGGTTCTTTAGAAGATCTGGTTATTACAAATTTTGTTGCTGTAAACATGAGTGCACATATATCACTGGGGTATGGCGTTTTCAGTTTTTCTGGAAAAATACCCATAAGCAGTGTAGCTAGGTCAAATGGAATCTTTAATCCCAGCTTTTTGAGGAAACTCTGCACTGATTTCCACAGTGGTTGAACCAGTCTACATGCCTGTTAACAGTGGAGAAGAGTTCCTTTTTCTCCACAACCCCTTCAGCATTTGTTGTTGGTAGTTTCGTTGATCCTGGCCATTCTTCCTGGAGCGAGATGGAATTTCAGTGTTATTTTAATTTACATTTCTCTTATAACCAGTGATACTGAAAATTTATTCATGTACTTATTTCCATTTGTGTTTTTTCATCTGAGAACTGTGTATTCATTTCAGATGCCCATTTTTGGATTGGATCTTTGAGATTTGGGGTCCTGAATATTTTTTAATTTTTTAAATTCTTTATATGTTCTAGATAGAAGTCCTTTGTCTGAGGGACAGTTGCCAAAGATATTTTCCCAGCTCATGGGTTTTCTTTTCATTCTGTCGGACATTTCTTTTGACACGCAAAAACTAAGACAAGATCCTAGTTGTTGATTCTGGGAAGTATTTTCCATGCGGTTTGATTTTTGTTCATGTACTCTCTGCTTACTCCTATGGCTTCAATATTTCTACCTGATTTGTCTTCTAGCAGGTTTAGTGTTTCTGTTTTAATATTTACATCTTTGATCCATTTTGACTTTAGTTTATTGCATGGTGATAGATGTGAGTCTAGTTTTAGTTTTTGGCTTATGGAAAGCCAGTTTTTCTAGGACCACTTATTAAAGAGATTGTCTTCGTATCAGTGAACTTGTTTGGCCCCTTTGTCAGAGATAAGGTGGCTGAGTGTGTTTGTAGTTGTGAATGTGTCTTCTAATCTATTCCATTGATCTTTGGTCTGTTTTCATTCCCGTACCATGCTGATTTTATCACAGTAGCTTTGTAAGGTAATTTCAAGTCAAGGATTATGATGCCTCCTGCCTTGCCTTTGTTACCCAGAATCACCTATGCTATTCTAGATTTCTTCTGGTTCCAGATGAATTTTAGGAACGATTTCTCTAGATCTGTGAGGTATGCTAATGGTATTTTGATTGGAATTGCATTAAATCTGTATAAGAATTTTGGGAAAATAGCTCTTTTCACAATGTTTGTTCATCCTATTCCTGAATGAGGAATGTCTTTCCATTTTATGAAATCTTCTTCAATTTCTTTTTTCAGAGTTCTGCAATTTTCAATCTATAGATCTTTTACTTCCTTAGTTAGAGTCTAACTACTTTATCTTTTATTTTTTGGATGCTATAGTGAAAGAGTGTAGTTTCTCTTATTTCTCTCTCAGTGAGTTTGTTGTTTGTGTAGAAGAATGCTATTGATTTTCGAGTGTTGACTTTGTATCCAACTACATTACTAAATTTGGTTATTACATCTATAAGTCTTTAAATGAACTTTTGGGCATCTTCTATGTAGAGCATCATATCATCTGCAAAATAATGATAATTTAACCTCTTCCTTTCCTGCCCTATTCTTTTTATTTCTCTCTCCCTGTCTCATTGCTCTGGTTAATGTTTCCAGAAGTACATTGAATAGGAGTGGTGATAATGGACATGCTTGTCTTGTTCCTGATTTTAGGTTGAAAGTTTTCCATTTTTGTCCATTTAATAAAATGTTGGCTATTAGTTTATCATATGTACCTTTTATCAGATTGATGTTAAGACCATCTATTCTGATTTTCTGTAGGACTTTTATCATGAATGAGTGTTGCATTTTTTCAAAAGCTTTTTCTGCATCTGATGAGATGATCATGTGATTTTTATTTTTGGCTCTGTTGATGTGGGTGTATTACATTTATTGTTTTCATATGTTGATCCACCTTTGCATTTCTGGGATGAATCCCACTTGATCATAGAATACAATCATCTTGATGATTTGCTTTATTCTGCTTGCCAGTATTTTATTGAGGATTTTTGCATCTATGTTCACTAGGGAGATTGGCCTGTAATTCTCTTTCTTGGTTGAGTCATTCTCTGGCTTTGGTATTAAGGTAATACTTGCTTCCAGGAATGAGTTAGGGAAACTTGCTTCCCTTTCAACTTTATTGCAAAGTTTAAGGAGTCTTGGCATTAAGTCTTCCCTAAATTTCTTATAGAATTCAGCAGTGAATCCAACAGGACCTGGGCTTTTCTTTTTTTGTGAGGGTCTAGTTACATTTTCAATTTCATTAATTGAAATTGGGTTATTCAGCAGTTTTACATCTTCTTGATCCAGCTTTGGTAATTCGTATTTTTGTAGGAATCTGTCCATTTCTTCTGTGTTATCACATCTATGAGAGTAAGGTTTTTGAAGTAGGTATTGATGGTCTGTATTTACACAGGATCTGTAGACACCCTTTTCATTTCTTATTGCATGAATTTGAGGGTTTTTTTAATAGTTACATGATGACACTTGCTGTCCTCAAAATAGCTACAGACACCCTCAGATATAGTGAAAATCAAACAACAGAACAGAATAGAACCAACAAAATAAAACAATGAATGCAATAAAGGACTTCAAAACAAGACAACAGTAAATCTAAAATGGCTACTATAATATATCTTCATATCTTTGAAATAGCTTCTTTTGCTATCAGATGTAACAAAATCAAACAAAACAAAACAGAACAAACCCCAACCCAACAAAACAATGAAAATGATACGGGACTTCAAAACAAGACCATAGGGAATTAACAATGGCTGCCACCTTCAGAAGAAGGAGATCCCCCTAGATGCCACACTGTGTACCACCGTCCTCTGAGTAAATGATTGGACCACCGGCCCTAGACCTGCAAAGTCAGTGAAACCAAATACCATAAGCATCAAATTGCACTTCACCTCAATAGCTATCATCTCAGCCTGTGTTTCTCTGGATTAGTTGGTCACTTATGGGGGTGAGGGGAATTGGCTCTTCTTATTTGCCAGCCCACACACTGGAAGGCACTGAAATCCAGCTGTCGCCCCCGCCTGTGCGTGCTTGCGGGCTTTCAGCAGCCGGCTGGTGGCACTGGTGTGCAGGCGGGGCTTGCTTCTTGGTGAGTCCTTGTTCACTCCCCCTGCAGTTGGTGAATGGCATTGACTCATGGGTAAAGGCTTGGGTCTGGCTGTACCCACTGCACTGGAAACCTTGCATGGTACTGATTTGTAGACAGGGCTTGCTTCTTGGTGAGGCCTGGTTCTCTCCCCACTGCAGTCTGTGAATGGTTCTACTCATGGGGAAAGGCTTGGGTCTGGCTGTCCCCACTCTGGCAGTGGCCCATGCAAGGCTGGATTTGAATTTTTCTTTCCTCTGTTTGATAAGGTTGGCTAGAGGTTTATCAATTTTATTTATTTTTTCAAAGAACCAACTCTTCAATAAGTTAATTCTTTGTATTGTTAGTTTCAATTACATTGATTTCTGCTCTGATCTTAATAATTTCCTCCCTTCTTTAGGCTTTGGGTTTGACTTGCTCTTCTTTTTCTAGAAGTTTGAGGTGCAGCATTAGGTTGTTTATTTGCATTCATTCCATTTTCCTGATGTGGGAATTTACTTCTATAAATTTCCCTCTTAGGACTCTTTCATTGTGTCCCATAGGTTCAGTAAGTTGTATTTGCATTTTCATTCAATTGTAGATATTGTTTAATTTCTTCTTTAATTTCTTCTGTGACACATTGGTTGCTTAGGAGAGTGTTATTTAATTTACATATATTTATAGGGTTCTTGTGGGGGTTTTTGTCATTAATTTCCAATTTTATTGCACTATGGTCAGAGAATGTGCACAGTATTATTTCATTTCCTTTGCATTTACTTAAGCATATTCTGTGGGCTAGTATATGCTTTATTTTAGAGAATGACTCATGTGCAGCTGAGAAGAATGTGTGTTCTGATGTTGTTGGGTAGGACAGTCTGTATACATCTACTAGGTTCATTTGTTCATAAGTTTGATTCATTTCTGTTATTTCTCTGCTGATTTTTTTGTTTGGTTGTCTGTCTCTTTGTGACAATGGGGTATTAAGGTTCCCCATTATAACTGTATTATTGCTTATTTGATTTTTCATGTTTATTAACATTTGTCATACATAGTTGTTACTCCCATATTTGGTGCATAGATATTTATAATTATAATCTCTCCCTCTTTTTGCTTTCCCCTAACAAGTATGTAATAACTTTCTTTATCTCTTTTGATCATTACTGATTTGAAGTTCACATTGTCTGCAAACATAGTAGCTACTACCAATTTTTTCTGGGTTCCCATAGCATGGAGTATTGTTTTCTGTCCTTTGACTTTCAGTCTGTGAATTTCCTTTTGAGTTAAATGTGTTTCTTGTATAAAGCATATTCTTGGATTTTGTTTCTTAATCTACTGTGCCAGTCTGTTTCTTTTTATTGGTGAGTTGAGCCCATTTACACTAATGGATATAACTGATATGTACTGACTTATCTTTGTCATGTTATTTTTCTGTGGTTGTTCTCTATTTTTTCTCCCTGTTTAAGTGTTTGCCCTGTGTAGTGGTTTTCTTCTGCTGTTGTTCTTGGAATTGTAGTCAACTTTATCTCTTTCTAGAGTATCTTTCAATACTTTGTAGTAGTAGTTTGGTGATCATGAATTCCTTCAATTGTTCTTTGTCACAGAAGTAGCTTATTTCTTCATCAATTTTGAAAGACAGTTTTGCAGGGTACATCAATCTGGGTTGGAAGTTGTTTTCTTTCAGGACTTGAAATATTTTATTCCAAGCTTTTCCATGACCTGAAGGTTTGTGTTGAGAAGTCTGCCATGATTCAGATAGGTTTTCCTTCATATGCAATCTGTTTCTTTTCTCTGACAGCTTTTAGTATTTTGTTTTTGTGCTGAATTTCTGGGATCTTAATTATTATATGCCTGGGTGAAGATTTATTTTGGTTATGGCTAATTGGGATTCTGTGTGCCTCAGTTATCTGTGTATCAGATTCTTTTCCCGTGTTTGGAAATTTTTCAGCTATTATTTCTGTCAATAGTCTTTGTATGCCATTTGTGTTGAACCCTGCTTTTTTTGTTGATGTCAATCAGTCTTATATTGTTTCTCTTTGCATCATCCTGCAGCTTTTGAATTGTTGTTTCCTGGTTCCCTGTTATTTTCAAGAGATCTTTTCTTTCATGATCATGAACTTCAATCCTGTCTTCAAGGTTTGAGAGTCTATCTTCAGCTTCATTTGTGTGGTTTTGCCAGCTTTCAATGGAATTTTTGATTTCCTGAATATCCCTTTGAATCTATTTCATGCATTCTAATTCTGTCTTATATTGTTCATTCTAGGCTTCTATCATTTTCTTATGTTCCTCTGTGGGTGTAGGAACTTTAAAGTGATACAAATTGAACTACTCTAATTAATCCCTGTTCTTTACCTCCAGGTAATTGCTACCAATAAAATCTCATCCAATGTTCAAATGTGGAGAGATATCTTCAGTTTTTTGATATTTAGCATGTAAACATGGAATAAATAAAATATCTTGAGATTGCTGCAGAATGTGTTACAAATATATAATAATTTTTATTATTAATTGAATAAATATTTATTGAGAACTTACTGTCCATCAATGTAATAGCTTGTGTGTATATATCCCACTAAAGCCTCATGAGTTTTTCAGAGGTTGCTAAATCTAGAGTGTGTGACACTGGGATACATTCATGGTGCAATCTTAGAATCAAGGGCACTAGGATTAAGGATGTGAGTGCTACCTGCCCTAAGTGGTATGATTGAGATATGAGGGATAGAAAGAACTGTTTTATTCATTGTTGTTTCACTGCCTTCTGTCTGCAATGAACTATTTCTCCTGTGCAATGTCTGTCTATCATGTCAATCTGCCTTGGAACCAGACAATTGTGGAATGAAACCTCTACAAACTGTGAGCTAAATAAACCTTTCCTCCTTTAACTTTAAGAGTCAAGTATTTGTCTTAGCAACAAGAAAAGTAACTAAGGCAGACTTTGGTATAAGAATGTTGGTATAATTCATGTTGGTACAAGAATTGTTGTGATATTGCCTGCCCATGTAGCTTAAGAACCTTTGGAATTGGCTTGTGGGAAGAGTTTGGAAAGTTTTGGAGGAGCCACCTAAAATACAGTGAAATGCCTTAGGCTGCACTTGATGGGAGATTCTGGATAGAGTTTGGAAGACAAGAAGGCTGATAGAACTATTTCTGGCAAAAACCAGAATTGGGAGGATTCTTTTGGGAAGAAGTAATACATTGGTTGTTGGACTAAAGATGATGGGTGTTATGGCTTGGCAGAAAGTTTGTCTATGTTTTGCTTGTGTTCAGAGAATACCTGAGAATGAAACTAAGGACAGCAGACTAATTGATCTGGCAAACCAAATTTGAAGGCAGCCTAATGTGGAGGCCATGACAAGTCTACTATTTGGGGCTTTTACCAAGATTAATGTTGAGAATGAAGAGCAAAGAAACCAGCAGAGTGATTCAAAACCTTTTGAGTTTAGCCAGAAAGAAAGCTCCAGTAAAGTTGTAGACTGCAAATATAGAGCACAGCAGAACTTGATTGCCAAGAAGGAACAGAACAATGGAAAAGATGACCTGAAGGAATCACAATCAGCAGCAGGAGAAGGTCTCCTTTTCAGTATCAAGGTTGTCAGAATGAAAGAATTTGCTTTGAAAAGAGACTCACAGGGTACTGTTCTATGTTCCAAAATGGTGACATCCTAGAGAATGTGTTCCTCAAGATTAGGTACACAGTGCTCAACAACCCAGGCATTCAACCTCTTCAATTAAGAGAGAAGGAAACATGTCTACTGCTCTATCTGGCATCAGACCCTGGCATCATTTGTATGGTACTTGTTTCAGGTTCAGGCAGAAAGGAAGAATTGTGGGGTCAGTAAGGTTTCCATCAAGATTTTAAAAACAGGCCTAGGAGGCCAGGCAGTGTGCCCCTGAGAGGACAGTGTGTGAAGCCAAAGATGTATTCAAGATCCCAGAAGTTTGGAGAAGCCAGAAACATGGATTATCTGAGGAAAACCACAAGAAGGGAGCAGAGCCAGCCCCAGAGAGAAGCCACGAGAGCTACAACCACCAGCAGTGTCATAGCAGCAGAGCCACCCAAGCCCTTTGGAGTTCACAAATTGCCACACATTTCTGGAGATGCTACAAGTGCAGCTATGTGATTAAATGCTTGTCCTGATGGATTTTGGTCTTACTTTTTTCCCCATTGCTTGCTATCTCCCTGTTTGTAACTTTTGGAATAAACATATCTATCTTGTGCCACTGAATGTTGGAAGTGTTTCACTCTCTTCTCATTTGTACAGGAGATCACATCTAAGAGTTTTCCTGAAATCTCAGGAGAGATTTTGGACTTGGACTTTTCAGAAATGCTGACACGGTTAGAACCTTGACAATCCTTGGAGATGGACTGAATGTCTTTGCATAAAGAAATGCACATGAGTCTTTGGGAGGCCAACTATGGAATATTAGGGCTTGTGTTTAGATGTCACCTCAAAGCCTCATTTAGTCATGTGTGGGGATTTTTCAGAGGTGGCTGATTTTAGCATGTGTGATTCTGGAATCCATTCAGGGTGCAATATCACAATCAAGGATACTAGGATTAAGGGTGTTAGTGCTATTCACCCTAAATTCCTGGGTAAAATATAAGGGATAAAAATAGCTGTTTCCTCCCTTCTTTCTTTGCTACCTTCTGCCTGTTGTGAACTGTTTCTCCTCTGCAATATCTCTCTTCCAAGCTTCCCTGCCTTGGAGTCAGCTGATTATGGACTGAAACCTCTACAAACTGTGAGCTAAATGAACCTTCCCTCCTTTAACTTTGGTGTTGTACATTTTGTCTCAGCAATGAGAGAAGTAACTAAGACAACAAGAACTGTTCTGAGTGTTGGTGATATAGCAATAAACCTTGAGAGAAACAGAGAAGTTTTAGCATTTTTTACTTTGCATTTCTGGAACTTAATAGAAACAATCTTTTTTTTTTCTATGCACTGGTTTCTTTCATAACAATACCTTCCATATGGAGGTTTTAAGAGGACTTGTTTAAATAGTATATTGCAGGTATTCATTCTAGTATCTGGCAATATGAGGAGGACAGAAGGATGATCATGATAATTGCCATTTTTTAAAAAAATGTTGATTGATTGTTATATACTTAATGGATCCAGAGATGAAACTTTTAAAATCTTAATTCACCCTATTGCATTTACTAATTATCATTCATGTATATAATGTGATTACCAGAAGCAGTTTCCAACACCTTTAAGGAACTCTTGCTTTTTGAACACCATAAATAAATATTTAAATCTGTCACACGGGAGATAAAGTAAAGCATAATGCTCCCCTCCCACAGGCGCACACTTTCTCCCTGTGCACTGTCCACAGTCAAGATCGTCAGCTCACCTCAGCTCTTTGCTCTGCTCCCAGGGCTCCATTCATTCTTCAGTCCTCACCACCCAACTTAATTGATTCTGTTACATTAGCCATTGTCCTCCTTGGTATCAGATTGGAAACACGACTGTCCATGCTTCCCTAGCCTGAATTCTGTAGAGCTCGACTGTTAGCCACTCTTCCTAAGAGTCTCCTTCCAAATTTCTTTTTAGGCATTTGTTTCCTAAATGATCTTATATGTCTCTGGCCCCTCCTTGGGATCTTTTGAGAATCTATCTTTCATGCACCCTTGAATAGTTTGATGTCGCCCAGAATTCACACTTAGAAGTGGTTTCTTCTCACTTACTTGCTCTTGCTAAGTGACTTCCACAGGGCCCCAAGATTCAGCTCCCATGTATACATGGATGAATACAAAATGTCTAGCTGTAAACAGTATCTTTTTCACAAACCCAATACCTAAACATCCAAATACACCCGAAATGTTTCTGCTTAGCTGTTTGATCAGCACTCCAAGTATATTTAATCCCCTGTTCTGCACTCAACATCAACTGTCCTTACTGTCTCTCCGTGAAGAGTGGCCTCATCCACCTGGTTGCCAGAATGGAAGTCAAGTGGCAGCCTACATCTTAGTCTTCTAAAGTGAATTTAGGAATCTTCCTTTGAGCAGCTTTCAAGAACCTTCGACTAGTTTAGACAGCCTGAGTCTGAGATATGTTAGCATCTGCTTTATGTCTTTTATTTTACTTTATTTTAGACAAGGTCTGTTAAATTGCCCAACCTGACTTTGAATTTGTGATCCTCCTGCCTTAATCTTCCAAATATCTGGGATTACAAGCATGTATCACTGACTGGCTTGATCATATTTTTAATTTAGATCTTATTTTACCATGCTATGATACCTGATTTATTTTTTCTTTGAGACTATAAATTCCTTGAGGGTAAATAACATATCATGTTCTTTGTATCTTTAAGCCTAGCAGAGTGTCTAAATGTTCAAAAAATATTGGTGATTAAAAGAATGATTGAATTAATTAACTAATCAACAAAGTAAAAGAACAATTTTTTAAAAATACTTGGAGACTGAGATAAGACTGGAGGTCACACCATACAATAGAACACAAGTTCAAGTGTTTCTCTGGGAGCTGTAGAGATGAGATTCATTCTGGTAGAAAGGGGACAGAGCCTAGAGAAGCCACAGAATACTTGAGCACTAAGCACTCACTATGCCTCAAGCTGGCTGCAAGGGTCTTCCATACAAATTTTTCTATTATTTAAAGAAAAAAAAAAGGCTTAGGTCCCAGAGAAGACCGGACAATGGCTCCCAGCTCCTTGTTGGTAGGTTCAGGTGTAGGGTCAAGTAGATCACCCCCTACTGGACCTTACGTCCTTTATGTTCTGGGTTCCTGGGGAGGAAGAACCCACTTTTTACTTATTGCAAACTCCATGAGAACAAGGAAGGGTAAGACTGCGACAGTACTATTGCACATCTAGAATACTCATTTTATGTCTTGTGGGCCTCAATTTAATGCTTTTTACTATTTGGTTTGTGGAACTATCTGAGGCATGAGTACCCAGTGATGAGGCTGCTTTTACTGTAAGTCTTCTGTAGGGGGTACCATATAGGGCCCCAGTCTTCCTAGAGGAAGATGATTTAATGCAGATGATGCTTTGTGTCCCCTCTGCTGAGGTGTTGGGAGCTAGGGGGGGGCAAAAGAGGGTCATCAGGAGAGTCCCATAGCTGGGAGGGATTGGGCTCTGCTGTCTGATTCCCCAAACATAATGGTTAATTTCAGATATCAACTTGACTGGATTAAGAAATAATTAGAAACCTAGTAAAGCATTATTTTGGGTGTCTTTGATGTGTCTCTAGAGGAGATTGACGTGAGACTGCAGGCTGTTACCCCAGGTTGGGCAGGCAATACGCTAAGGGGCCTCATAAACAAAGGCAGGGAAGGAGAATGTTTTATCTGTCTCCTGGAGCTGAGATACACTCATCTCCTCCAGGCATTTGGCCTTTGGAATCTAGGACTTAGATCAGCAAACTTCTCTGTTCTCAGGCCTTTAGACCTAGACTTCATCTTTGGCTTCTCTGGTTTGGAGAACTTGAGGCCATGTTACCAGCATCAAGAATCTCCAGCTTGTAAACAGAATACTATGGAACTTCCCAGCTGATATGCCAATTATTCTGTTAAATCCTCACTCATTTGTGTATCTATGTGCTTATGTGCTTGTCTATTTCCTATCTCTCCATCCTTCCATCTTATTGATTCTTTGCTTTGGAGAAAACTGACTAATACACTTACTTTCCTGGGATTATGGAGTAAAGATGTCAGACCTTTCATGCCACAAATATTTGCTGACTACATAACTCTGTGCCCAGCTCTAGATAGAAGAATCAGGATGAGCAAATGCTCTGCAGTGAGAGACCTGCCATGGTAACAGGGGAGAGCAGGTTAGTGGATGCAGTGACATGGAAATGGGGAAAGACAGAAAAGAGGCTGATGTCATAGCAACTGGATTCTACCGCTAGCAGTGCATCGCTCTCGGAGTCTTGTAGAACCTCACGAATATCTTTTGAGGATGCAGATCATGTGTGTCTTTCATTTTTGTGTTGAGTTAGTTGTCTTAGGGTATTTTAACTGCTGGTTTTGTTTCTGTTTATTCATTTGGTTATTTTTGTTGTTTGGTTTTATGTTTTGTTTTATCAGCTTATAATTTTGACATTAATAATGGACATGGGGAACAAAGTACTATCATGCCAGGTACCGTGACAAAAGCTTACCCATGTGCTGTCATGCTCAGTGCCGTTCTCAGAAGAAGCCTTGTTAACCCTGCATCCAAGTGAGGAGACAGATCAGAGGATAAGTACTTTCTCCAAGACCACTGTGCTTATTTCACAGAGCAGTTCTAGGACACTTTACTTCATGCTCAGCGCTGGTTCTTTCCACTAGCGCAGTGGATGCACCTTATACTTGAAAGCATTTGACCTGGTCTATGATGGAGAAGAACAGAACAGGAGTCCACTGACCTAAGTTCTAGCCTCAGGTTGATAAGTGACTAGGAAAACCATTTAATTATACCGCATTTGCCTTAGTTTGGAAGGTGCAAGAAAAGAACGAGGCATTTTTTCATCCATGTCTTGCACTGACTATGTGAATGGCTATTACAAGAGGATTGCTTTGGGTTCTATAGAAAATAGTATTTATTATGTGTTGGCAAATTATTCCAGTTCTTATAACCTTGTTAGCCCAAAATGCCTGGTCATTCTTATTGCTTGGTTCTCTAACAAGTTTCTAGTTTACCACAGTTCCGTATCTTGAGGCCCCAAGCAGCTACCTTCATCAGTCTCAGCTACCATGTCTCCTCAGTTGCCCTGTTCTGTGGGTCCACACTGGCTTGGTGGGTTTCTGTAATATAAATATGCATCAAGTACAAGCTCCTTACTTCATATTTCTTCCTATTGCACACACAGAGCAGCTGGATATAATTTTCTCTCAGATAAACACAAGCTGTAAGTTTTCCTTGTTTATGAATAACACACAGTTTGAAATTGCTTTTACTACTGGATACAAATTTTGTTAGATAAAATAAAATATCAGATATTTCTGTGGGATGCTGAATTTTACAATAGCCATCCTCGACAAGGCAGTTCCTCCCATGTAACATGGATGCTTAATAACCATGTGCACCTTTCCGTCCTTTGGTGACTTCTAATTCTAAAATTGGTTCTTCCTCAAACTCAGAGAAAGACCTGTCCTGTTTACCAGCACTCTCTCTCTCTCTCCCTCTCACACACACACACACACACACACACACTTCTAATGTCTTGGAAGTTTTTCTATCTTGACCTTTACAGCTTAGGTGTTTCCAGAGACACTTTAGAGAAGGCGGCTGTGACACTAAGGAATTAGACTTCATTGTTTCCCTATATGAGAAGAACTAGCATCTATTGAGTGCTTACTGAGTACCAGGCAGGGTGCTGTTACTTTACACGCAGTATTTAATGTAACACTCCGTGGACCTCCCTGTTCCCCACCCTCAAATTTGTCTATGGAAACCCTAACCACCAATATGACTCTATTTTGAGAAGCATCTTTTGGAAGATGATTAAGGTTAAGTGAGGTTATAAAGATTGGGATGAGGCTAATTCTACAGCACTGGCAGCCTTGATGGGAGAGAAGGAGATACTGCCCGCCCACCATATGGGCCCCCAGCCTGCCGTGGCTAGCTCAAGCCAGGAAGTAGGCTGTCTTTGGGATGTTGCAGCTTAAGATCCTGATCACTGACTTCCAGCCTGCAGAACTGTAAGAAATAAATTCCTGCTGTTTAAGACTTCTAAGCCATTAAATTTTGTGACCACAGCCTAAGCTGGCCTGGACATGCTTTCCTGAACACCATGCAACTCTATGGCTCTCATCGCCTTCATTTACAGACATGGCAGCTGTCTTATCATTGCGTTTTCACTGGTACTGGGGATTGAACTCAGGACCTTGTGCATGCTAGGCAAGCACTCTACCACTGAGCTGCATCCCCGTCCCCAGACATGGCAGCTAAGTGAGTGCACTTAAGGAACACGTGAAGTCCTGCAGACAGGGGCATGTCGAGGTAGGCATCAGGCTGGCTTCTCCCCCAGGCCCATTACATACAGGCTTTGTTTCCCTAGAGCACAGCGGGCAGTTACAGAAGACCCAGGTTATACACCCAGGTCCCCTGACGCACAGTGCAGATAAGCAAGCAACATTTTCTTGTTTTCTTAAAAATATAACTTTGTACTTTGATTCAATGTTAGAATCTACTCTCTAACTATCAGGGCTGACCGAACAGGCATGAGACATTGCGAGACAGCACTTTAGTGGAGCGGAAGAGCTCAGCACCTGCGTGGCAGGATGAAGAGGCCCGTTCCTAAACTGCAGACAAATGCAGAGCGGCCTCCGGGACCTGGTGACAGGGTGTCCCTGTGATAGGTCCATAGGGCAGAGTTTTAACACCTTTTAAAAACTCGTAAATGAAAAATCAGGTTTTAGGTGACAAAGAGGTGTTGCCCTCAGTCCTACCTCGTCAGCTTCGGCCTCCTGTCTCCCTCTGCCATCCTGATGTCTGCATCAGGGCTGTCCCAGGAAGCCCAGAGATGCACAGCTTAATCTGAACTTTTCCTTCCCTTTTCCAATCCTGCCTTTTACACTTACTCCTTGGGGATCCACTCTGTTAGAGGAAGCTGTGCTTTGCAGCTACTCAAATCATCCACTGGCCCTTTCTGTATCGCAACACTCTGTGAATCCTAACCGGTACACGTCCCTTTTCTCTCCATGTTTCTTTTTTGCCATCATCCTGCCTGTTCTCCTGGAACTACCTGCTTCTACTCTGTGCCCCTGCGATCCACTCTACAGCACGGTCAAATCTGTAAAATTGTCTCTCAGATCCTAGCACTTCGTTGCTGAAAGTCTTCCAAAGTATTGCCTTGCTCTTAGAATTGGATTCTCAGCTTCTGTGGGGAGCAGGGGGTAGTGTGAATGTGCCCTCTGCTGCCCCTTGTTCCAGCCAGGCTCCTTAGACGTTTGTGCCTCCCAGCACTCACTTGCTGGATTTGGCTGGGCCCTCTGAGTAGGCAGCTCATAGCCAGATGCATCTTCCTCCATGGCTTCCTCTCACTGCTCAGTTTATCATTTTTTCCATTCCATCAAAGCACATCAAATGTTGTGGTTGGTTATTTCTTTTAAAACTTACAACACAATGCCCAACCCAAATATTTGTATTTACTACTATTTTCTTAGGGTTTTTCCCACCTCAGCACTTCTCACAGACCCTTGTAGAAAAGCAAAGGAGAAAGTTGGTTTTCTCATAGATCTCATCTTGACTGTTTCCCTAGAGTGGTGCCCGCTGTACACTTGGAATATAATAAGTATTTACAGAATTAGTGAGTAAGTTAATAAAGAAATAAAAACAGCATTGAAAGTGTTTCTTCATCATCTGATTATCGTGAGTTTCTCCTGCGTGGTGAGAGTGATTTGTCAAGGAACACGAACGCTTCCTGCCACCCCACAGTAACGGAGTGCAGGAGCGCAGGGCTGGTTAGACCCCTCCAGTGCAGCTGCCCCAGGGAGCTTCCAACCTGCTTTGGCCAGCAGTTAGCTCTGGTAGCCGGGACAACAGTTTAGGTAATGAACAGAAGCTCCCTTCTAAGGACTGTCCTCCTACCGACCTTTTCTGGGACTGTCCTTTCTGGGACTGTCCTCTCTGTGTACCTTTGTGCACCTTTGTTCTGTTGCTCTCCCAGGATACAACATTTAATGGTTCCATCATCAGCCACAATCTCCACAGAAGTAGGACCGTTATGGGCAGGCATATATCTCATTCAAGCCAGGTTAGCCAAATGCGATTAGATTACAGCGATCCTTTTCCTGGGTGGATCCTTTTACCCAGCTCCTCTGGGCTATTCTGTATTCTCTACACTGCAGCTACGACCTTCCAGCTCTGATTGGCGAGAGCCACCACCGTTCTGACCTGGGAGTCCCCAGCTTCTGTGCAGCTGTTCTTCTGCCTTCTCTCCTCCTCTTTTTCTCCTGCCTACCTCTGGCAAGGATCCTGATGCTCAAGTCTTCATGATTATTTATCTCCAGCTAACTGGTGGTCTCTTCACTTTGGGTACTGCAACCTGCGACCTGCATTCAGCTTTGCTTTTTCTGCTACAGATTTGTCCTCATAACAAGACTCTTGCAGATGAGTTGAAGTTTCAGTTTGTATAGAAGGCATTTCTATCCTTTTATTCACATCTTTTTTCATGGTACAAATTGTTATCAATACAAATACTGGCTATGCTATATGACCACACTGAATGATTTTGAAGTTTTCCAATATGCCAAGTCCTTTGGTGATAGGCTACATACATTACTACATTAATTACCCTCATAGTAATCATTTTTGAAATTATTTTTTGCATTTTATGATGCTTTCACATACAGTAGGACTTTGTTAATCCCAGAGAAGCTGTCCATTCGAGGACTACCATATTCATAGTGAGAGTAAACTCCTGTGACCATGCCTTTCAAATTGCAAACCAGTTGGGCATGGTGGCACATGCCTGTAATTCCAACACTTGGGAGCCTGAAGCAGGAGGATCACTGTGCATCTGATGTCAGCCTGTGCTACATGGCGAACTCAAGATCAGCCTGAACTATGTAGCAAGACCCAGTCTCTCTCTCTCTCTCTCTCTCTCTCTCTCTCTCTCTCTCTCTCTCACACACACACACACACACACACACCATAAAACAAAAAAAAACCAAAACCAAATTGCAAGCCAGTCATTCCAAATCCCTGATCCCTGAACACTGTCTATATCTAATTCTCACACCCGAGGCAATATTTCTCATACAATTGTCGTTTGGATTTGAAATATCATAACTTGAGTGTGAAAAGCTTGGAGTCTTGGGGAAGGCATTGGATCCCAAGGGTTTTAACTTCTCCAAGCAGACTGATCCATGGGTGAGATCCTAATGAGTTGAGTTCCCACCAGGGAGCGAAGCACACAGGAGGTAGGTCTCATTGAAACAAACAGGTCATGGAAGGCTTACCTCGGGGACCATGTCCAGGGCCTGTCCCTTCCTCTCTGGCTCCTCAGTTTCCCATTTCTACCCTCCCTCCATGCTGTGCCTTGGCTTGGGCCGGAAAGCACTGGAGCAGCCAACCTTGGACTGACACCTCTGACATCATTAGCCAGAATAAATCTTTCCTTCAACATGTTCTTCTCAGGTCTTTTCTCACAACCACAAAAAGCTGAGAAACATACAGTAAGCCTCCCCACATTCAGACATAGCCCAGGACCTGCCAAAGCCATTTCAATTACGCTGTTTTAAAGTGGATGAAATTGGTCCACCCTTTCTGGCTTCATCCTGACCATGGGACACACCATAAAATCTCTACTGTGCTTTCTCTGTGGTCTCTCTGCCTCCTGACTGATATTGGCACCTCCCTGTGTGTCTTGACATGGCATGAGTGGTACAAGCCTCCTCTGGGAACTCTTGTGTCCAGGCGGTCTGTGTGTCTGTCACCTCACCATTCCAAGACAAAATTCAGTGTATGTGTTAAGAAACTCCAGTCCTTGTCAGGCAAGTAAGATGGAGATGGCCAGGTACCAGTTATACACTGGAGAGATGATGAGTCAGTATCTGAGCAGGCATTTAACTTGAGAACTAGTTCTCTTAGTCACTGTTAATCTGTCTTACACACGACTTCATCTCTCCAAGAAGGAGGGACCATCTCTCATAGTACTTGGTCAAAGTAGTTGGCTGAAAATTATTGAATACTGTGCACTGAGAATCTCAACTCCTTTTCCAATTTCAATGTGTCTTAGCCTTCTAGTCTGGAAATGGGCATTCCAGCCCATGACAGTGCCTTACAGATGAGCAGTCTCCTCCAAACTGCCCACTAACGCAGAGCAACATGCAGATCAGATCTTTCAGGTTCTCTGATTTACTAGTCCCTGAATTCAGAGTATTGACTCTCGGATACTGAATCAGGAGCCAGGGAAAGAACAGACACGGGCTTGTTCTTAGGCCTCTGGCTGTCTTTAGTCGGGAGGAGACGGCTGGGCCAAAAATGAGATGTGTGGTTTATTTCTTCTCAAGGATGGAACCTGTATTATTGGGAAAGCTCATGCCTGGCCTCAGCCTATCTCTGCCTCCTCCTTCCCTGGCCTCAGCCATTCTGTTCCTGTCTGGAACCTCAGGGGCTCTTTTCCTTTCGTTAGTTCTCCAATAATTCTTCCTACCTCCAGCTGCCCCTCACGTGCTGATGGAGGCCCCCCACCTCCTGGGATGGAACAGGACCCACAGGGAAGGAGCAGAGCTGGGCCCCCAAGCTGAGGGGCAGAAATGCGTGCCCTGCGCTGCTCCCTGAGCACACTGCACTGCTGCCACCCACTAGTGTTCAGGATGTGCGCTCGGAGGCAGAAGAGCATCGCAGACACAGTGCCAGGCTCTCAGCTTTCTGCAGGGTGAAGCGCGAAAAGGAGCTGCCGTCCCCAGACCAGGGGGCACAGGGTCGACAAGCTTGTGCACCATGTGAACATAGAAAATTGAGGTACACTCAACACGTGCCACTGAAAGCTGGTGAGTGAGCCTCAAATTTGTTTTTTCCCTTTTTTGGAGACGTGGTCTTGCTGTGTTGTCCAGTCTGCCCTTGAACTTATAGCAGTCTTTCTGCCTCAGCCTCCTGAGTGCTGGGATTACAAGTGTGCACAGCACAGCTGGTTTAGCCGCAGGTTCTGGAAACCCTTGGCCTCACTGCGAACTTGTGCCCTTCAGCCTTGCAGCCCAGGCGCTCAGGGATGACTGCTGTGCTGCAGTGCTGCCTAAATTCTGCCTGGTCTCTGGAAATGGTGCAATACACGCTTTCCCTGTTGCTGACGCAGCTGTAAGTGTGCACTTTCCCTAAGATGCTCTAATTAACATTTTTAAGCCTAAAATATGTATGTGAAGTCACCACTTTACAGTGGGGACCAGGGCAGTGTCTATCTGTGCTCTGTTCTCCTGAGCAGATAGAGCAGGTAGTACCTCTTCGCATCCGTCAGCAGGAAAGTAATAAACGCGAAGGGCTTAATGCTTTTCTTTGAATTACATTTCATTTTGCCAATTGTGCAGAGCCCAGTCTAATTTAACAAAAGGGTCTGAGGAAGAATACAGTAGAGCAGATGCACATAGCAGCCATTAAATTAGGATACCAGGATGAGAGCCACGCAGTGAGAGGTGCTTTCTGCCAGGCGGAGCAGGAACAAGAATAATGAGGGGCCGAGGAAGAGAGCTTGGGCTGGAGCTGCCCGGATGAATCAGGGCCCAGGGAGACTGGCCCGCAACACCTCCTAGTCCCCAGGCCCGCAGCACTGTCACGGGCCCTTCCTGGGGTCCTAAGGCTAGAGGCAGATTTTATGGAGACCAGTCCTACCACTGTTTAGGATCTCCATGTGTTTTCCCAGCTTTTGATTCTTATCACAGTGAGATGCATGAGTAAGGAGGGCTGCTTTGCACCTTGGGCCATAAGAAAAAACTCAGATTTGCCAGTCATGGGAGCAGGGGAGCAGGGGAGCAGGGGAGCAGGGTCTCCGGGTTGGTCAAGAGAGCAGCGATTGCATACCGTCTTCCTATGCATGCCCGGGGAACCTGGTGGCCTAGGCGCGGAGCCCTGGGCACGTGGCAACACCCAGGCTGGTTCCAGGGTAGGAGAGCAGTTTAGTCCTCGGGCAGCGTTTGGCACTGGAGAGGGAAGGTGCTGGTGTCAGCTTTCCATTCGCTGCCTTTCCCAGCACCCTCCGCCAGCGAGTCCTCCCTCCAGCAACCCACCCCCACCTCGGAAACGGGGAGCCTCCGAGTGGGGCACAACAGTCTGAGCTTGCCTGGGTATCCGGGGAACGTGGAGCCCTTGTGCGCGATCATCCCGGGCCGGCGCGGCGGGGGTTAAGGTGGGCGCAGCGCCCCGCGCCCGCACCCCGGGATGAGCGCGCAGTCCGCGCCGCCCGCGCGCTCCAGACGGCACCCGGAGGAAGTGGCGGTCAGGGATGGAGCCGCTGCCATGACAACCCCGGCGGTCGGGGCCCGCGCGCGTCGGGGCTGCTCCCGGGAGGAAGGCGGCGCGGAGGCCGGGGGCGGCCGCTGAGCGGAGCGGAGCGAGCGTGGCGTCCGCGCGTGCCCGCATCCCTGCCGCGTCCCGGAGGAGGCGGGGGCTCCGCAGCGCCCAGTGCGCCCAGAGCTGCGCCGGGCGGCGCCCAGCGGGCTGGAGGACTCGGCGGCTGCAGGGCCCGCGCGCAACTTTGTTTGTCGCCTTTAGGTTCCAGATGCGAGACTTGGGGCTGGTTTATAAATACATCCGTACAAGTGTGTGAGCTAATAAAACATTTTCTCTTCTCCTCGAAGCGGGAGCTTTTTCTGATGACTCCTTGATGTCAGCCACTTGCCGCCTTCTCTGGGTTATAAACTTTTGATGCCAGACCTCTGCAGAACGTGCCCAACTGCGTCGTAAAGTAGCGTCTGGGGGAGAGGCAGAGAGCGCGCAGTCTGTGACCTTCATCCCGGCACCTTCCTCCTCCTCTCCCTCCTCTCCCCAGGGGAGCGGCGACAAGGCGCTTCCCGGACGCAGGAGGGGGCATCTGGCGCTGCCCGGCTGGACCGCTGAGGCAGGACCGGGAAGAACCGCCGGCTCCGGAGAGCCTGGACACGCCGCTCTCCGGGCTGCGCCGCGCTCTTCCCGCTCTCCCCACGCCACTTTGCAGACCGGCCGTGTACGGGGCGGGGGACCGGACCTGCGCGCCCCGAGTTCTGGGAAGTTGCGGCTGTCGAGGATGGGGATCTGTGGGCACCTGTTCCTGCCCTGGAAGTGCCTCGTGGTCGTATCTCTCAGGCTGCTGTTCCTTGTACCCACAGGAGTGCCCGTGCGGAGCGGAGATGCCACCTTCCCCAAAGCGATGGACAACGTGACGGTCCGGCAAGGGGAGAGCGCCACTCTCAGGTAGGGAGCCAGCCTGCGGCGGGGCGCTGCGCCCCTCAGAGGTGGTTTCCTGGGGCGGGGGCGAGGGAGCAACCGGGAGCGAGCCTTGCTGAGGAGCTCGGGCAGCCGCGGATGGGCAAGGGCCTTCTGCAGGCCCAAGAGGTGGCCACTTGCGTTCGGTGGTCGCGGATGCCCATTTGCTTGGACAGCTTTGTCTTTGGTCTGGCTTGTGTGACCTGCGCTTGTATCATGAGCTTTGAAGCCCATGTTTGGGTCTCCATGTGTTTGTGAGACGCTGACGGTTCGGATTCCCTCTTGCTTGTGGGCATGATGAGGAAGGCAGAGGGCCTGGATTGGAGCTACTGGGTGCGTGGCAGCGACCCTGGGTGCTGTCTCCCAGGCCGGAGTTATGTGAGAGGCCCCGATGGTGCTCAAGAGGGTGAGGCCCGCACCTTTCAGAAGGATACTGGACACCGGACACCGGACACCGTGAGGCTCCCGAGTTCAGGGCGCCAGGCCTTCTGTGAGTGTGCTGAAGACCAGCCCCGTGTGGTGCTCCAGGGGCTCTAAATTATGGAGCAGTTTTATTTTTGCAGGCTGGGGCCAAGGAGAGGAAACATGTAGCTTTTATGCAACACCATTGCTCCCGTGTGAGCTGCACAATAGGGAAGCGTTTTGTTTTACCTTAATGAGTTACAGAGAGTGAGTTTCCAGCTGGAGGCAGAGGGTGGTGATTCTTGGAATATGCACCTTTGGGGACTGGGCCTGCTGCAGCAGAGACTTTAATAAAAATGCAGCCACCACTTTTCACTAGCTCAGCAGATATCATCTTTTATCCCTTTAATGAGGCAGTTCTGGTCCTAGGAGACAGATTCAGGGACGTCCCAGCTTAACTGTGGCTCACAATGTACCCAGGGTGAATGTGTTTGCCCTGCCTATGACTTTGATGGTTATGGTGAAAATAAAACATTGTGACCCAGATTCTGCAGCCAAAATGCTTGGCTTCTGAAAGGAAAGAGTGAGGGTGGGGTTTCCTTCCTGCTCTTTCCTGGTGGGATTTCCCTTGCCAGGAGATCAGACTTTCCCGGGGGAAGGATTGGAGGCTTTTGGGGTACTTGTATTCGCTTTCTGAACCCTGGTTAAGTTTGGATTTTTGCTACTTCAGGTGGTTCTCAGCTGAATCTTTTCTTGAGCTCAGATTCCTCTTTGTTGGTGTTTGGAGGCTGGAGGACGGAGAAAGCAAACAGAGATGTCCCTTGCACATTGCGCAGGGGGCATGCCCTCTTGGCCCTATGGGCATCCCTTAGCCTGTCCCAGTACACTATCCCTGCTTCGCTGTTTCGGGAAGGTGCTGAGTCTGTCCTGGGGAAGTGACTTGGGGGACACCTTTGAGACTATTCAAAGGCAGGAGGAATGTACAGCCTCCATGCGCATCAGCCATGGACACAGGAGCAGACGTTAGCGGTGTGAGGGGAGGAGTCGTGGCCACGTAGCTCTCGACCTTCTTGTCTCTCCAGGTAGACAACAGGTGCAGCATTGAGGAGAATCTCAGTGCTGAACTTTCCAAAACCCTCTGTCCCCTGCCTGCCCCTCTGAACCCAGAAACTTAAAAACTGGAGTTTTCTGCTTCTTGGGATGCATTAAACGGCTCTACCAGCAGAGGGCCAGCTTTGATCTCCCATTGTTTATTAGCTGCTGGCCTGTTTTCATGATCTTCAATTTTAATGTTTAGCAGCTGGGCTTGGTAATGGGGATGGGAATAAAAAAGGAAAAGCTGCAGAGTTGCTTTTTGTGCTTTGTGGAAAAAAAACGACAGCTTACGTGGTCAAGTATAACTGTTGTTCTCTGGTACCTGATTACAGGGTGCAATTTTTTTTTTTTTAAAGTAAGCATGTATCTTGCATTGACTTTGCCTCTCTTTTGTACTTTTTTTTTAAACCACTGGACTACAGAAATCAAGTACATTATTTCACACTTAAATAATTTTATATTGTATAGGCCTCTCTTTTATTACTACCTTTGTTTCTAGCAAATTCCTCCAGCTGACACGCTTTTGTTTGTTATTATTCTCTTCCTTTCCTGCCTTCACCACTTAATGCTTATTGTTCCCTGAATTTTTAAAGGTTTTTATGTCACTGCTGTAATAGTGTTTCTTAAAAGAACATCAACATCTCTTGCAAATTTCTGTGGGTTTCAGTCTCTTTCCTTCTGTTTTTATGGGCTAACATTTGTGTTCTCATCTTAACAAAAATTTGTCAGGACTTTGAGGAAGAGGCCATGCTTTTAGTCGCTGGAACCCCATGCCTTCGACCCTCTGGAAAGGTACCATGTTTTATTTGGTCCTGAATTTTGGCATTAAAAATTTAGAATTCTTTTAGTTTATTTTATGTATTTTGTTTTGCTCTAACCCAGGACTCTAACCCAGGGCCTCATTTTTGTTAAGCAAGTGCTCTACCACTGAGCTACACAACCAGTCCTGTAATTCTTCAGCATAGGCACTTCTTGGATTCCTTATCAGTGTTCTCTGAGAATTCATTGCTTGGGAATGTAGTTCTAAATGCATCAAATGTGCAGAATGCATAAAACTTCACATGATGCTGAGGGCTATCAGCCTCAGAAAGCACCTGCAAATGCAAGTGCCTGGGTAAAATTATATCTCGTCCATTTCTAAATCTTGAATGAAGTCAGATAAGGAGTGAAGACTTGGGAGGAAAAGCAAAGAGATTGAAAAGCCTGGGTCCACCTTTGGATTTTCCACAGCTTAAAGAAGAATGAGTTCCTTCCCATGGGATATCAGTTTTGTTGTGACAGGTCTTTGATTGCAGCAGGGGACATTAGGAAGTGACGTTCCAACGGTAGCACTCAAGTTTGGGATGTGGTGAAAACTCATTTTATATAAATGAGGCTATATTACCTCCCTCATATCTACTTCATAGGTATACTTGAAAAGTAAAAATAATTATTTGAATATTGAGTTATTTTCCTTTTTGGAAGAGAGATGATATGGAAAGTGAAGGCACTGTTCACTATGGTTGAATTACAGCTTCTATGAATCTGATTTGAATTCATTATTACAAATGGGCCCTCTTGGCCAGAATCATTTCATTACAATTATCTGCTGTCGGGTTAAAAATGTCCTGTGCCTTTCCATTAGATTGGATATGACAAGCCTCTGGAAGTCCTGTGTCTGAACTGTGTGCCTAAGAGGACTGGGCCCACGATGGTGGGCATGGCGCCTGGGCCTCCCTTTAGCCACCCGGGTTGCACGGATGCCCCAGTTGTATCTGCTCCATCAGCCTCTGCCAGCCCTGAATTTGCTTTAGTTTCCCTGTGGGGCTGTGCCATGCACACATGTGGGCATTTTGAGGGGCACCGTAGAGTGGTTACTATGGCTGTGGGAAAGATTCCCACTGGCCTACTGGTTTGCTTTGCTGTTTTGTTTGTTTATTTTATTTTTTCCCAACACCTTGATGGTCAGTTTGGCTGACCTAGGCTTCCTGCTCTAGGGTTCTACTTCATGACTCTTTTCTAAACTGTCTTCACACTTTGACTTGGAGTTCTGAGCTAATCTGTCCAGAATCAAGTATGTGAGGCTTGACTGCTACCGAGGAATAGAATGCACAGAGGGATTTTGCCAAAGTAAGTGGTGAGTGGATTCCCCAGGAACAACCTGGGTTGTTCACCCAGGTGATTTTCTGCATTTGCACTCTCCACCAGTAGACTTTCCTTTTATATAAGTTAGGAAACTCAGAGCACCTTTTGGGTTATTCAAAACATACATAGAGTTTTTGGGGCTCAGTGTTTAAGGTGCCAAAGCTGCATAAGGACAGTTTCAGTGTGGAAGTAGCGCTTTTGGGCTGGGGAGGTGAAACTGTAAAGAGGCAGGTGAGCAGGTTCAGGTCTAAAGGGGCTGCTCACATGGCAGTGCCAGTCTGGGTTGCTAGTCAGAGGTCCTAGAATGGTTCTTAACATTCCTCTTGGGCTTGGGGATGCAGGTCAGTGGTAGAGGACATGCTTAGTTTTGTTAAGGTCCTGAGTTTAGTCCCCAGCACCTAAAGAAACAGGCAGACTCCAAAAATACAACACTAACACCAGCTGGCAGATGGAGGCAATCAACAGCTCTGAAGTTAGGCATGGATGTGGGCATTTAAAATATTTCTTCCAGTATTTCTAACGTGGAGCCAGAACTAAGAAGCGCTGCTCTGAAGATTTTCTGTGCTAGAACACCTGAGCAAGGCTGGTATCCATAGCCCTTTCTCTGTCCTTCCCTGGAAATGGCTGAGATGGTGACTTTGATTGTCAACTTGCTTGGCTTCAGAGGTGCCCAGGAGATGGGTGGAGTGCATTTCTACGTGTGTAAGTGGGTCATGGGGGTGTGAGTGTGGGAAACAGATCGGATCCCCGGTCCTTTCTTCTCTGGCTCTTCCCTGGTGTCTTTCTGATTCCTCTGTTGTGAAGCCAGCAGCCTTCCTTCTCCTTGCCCTTCTACCACAGTGTTTTTGCCTTGGAGCCGGCAGCTGGGGACTGAGCCTTCTCCCACTGTGAGCCCTGATAAACCTCTCCACCTCAGAATTCCACCTGTGCACGTGACTTTCCTAGGGGCTCTAGAATGCTCAGGACTTGGTTCGTTCACTCTGCCTCTCATTCTACCTCCCATTAACTACATGAGTTTAAACACTTGAGTTCAGTTATGTACCTAGAGAAAAATATCTACCTTCCCTGAGATAGCAAAAGACACAAAGTGTACAGCATTGTTCTGTGAACTTCAAAATGATGTGTGGAATCATCCCTTTGAGTCCACAGAATAGTAAAACCTGGTGATACTCAAGTCATGTATATAAACTGGCAGATTATCTTCATATAAACCATGTGTATCCTTTGGTACACTTTAAATCTTCCAACCCTCTGTTTTTTGAAGTACTGCGAGTTGAATCCAGGGCCTTTGCACTGAGCTACACCCCACCCCCCTTTATTTTGAGACAGGGTCTTGCTAAATGGCTAAATTTTCCGGCTGGGCTTGAATTTGGGATCTTCTTGTCTCAGGCTCCCAGCATGTGGGGATTATGGCATATAGTGCCACACCTGGCTCCATAACCACTTTTTAAACAATAACACCTAGTACAACACAAGTACTGTGTAAATAGTTGTTATATTCTATTAAATAGGAAATAATGACAAGAACCCAAATTCTATATATCCACAGTATGCATATGATTAGAATAAACAAGTTTAGCATTTTCATTCTGCATTTGGATCAGTCCACAGATGTGGAGCCTGCAGATCTGGAGGGCTGGCTGAGTGTGCCGTGTACCACTGTGTCAAGAACCCCTCAATAACACCTGATGATGATTGTGAGTTCTAGTTTCATGCACTTCCTCTTCGCCTGAACCCACACATTCATATACCACTTTGAAATGTGTTAATCTTTCTTCAATTTCACTTAGCTTCTGTGGTTAATAACTACTCTCATTTGAATTCCAGAAACACTTGATACAGACTTCTGTTCCAGAAGACCCAAGCTATGGGCTGTGATTTCTTCATGTGTAGGCTGCGAGCTCATATATCTAAACAGTTTCATTTTCTATGAAACATAATTGTCAACTTGATTGGCTTGGGGGCTGCCTGGGAGATTAGTATCACATACTTCCAGGTGTATCTAGAAGTCATGGAGGGATGGAGTCATGGAGGCATGACCCTGAGGTCTGTACCCGGTCCCTGGTCTCTCTTTCTGGTGTCCTTGGTTCCCAGTCCTCACAGTGGGAGAGCTTTGCTCCACTCCACCTTCTGTGAGGGTGTTGCTGCTTGGAATCACCCAACCATGGACCAAACCCCTGGAACTGTGAACCAAACAAACCTCTCCTTGTTTAAGTTGTGACTGTCAGGTAGTTTGGGCAATGGGAAAACTGACTATTGCATTTTCTTTAAAATCTGATGCTGGTACATTTGGACACTTGTGAATTCATTTGCCACTGGTGATTGCAGTCTGATCTCAAACTATGCTGGAGTCTTCAGTATCCCTGAGGGCTAGACAATAAGCAGAGTGGCAGAGTTAGGGAATCTTCTTGGCAGCTGTAGGAAGCATTTGGAAGGGAAGCTCCCATGTCTCTAGAAAGATTTGCCTGGTCATAGATGAAGGAGACTGCTGAACAAGACCAGTTGTGCTGCCACATCCTGGGACATCCTAGGTTGGGTCACAGCTGCAGCACCCCCTATGTCTGGAGGAACAGAGCTGGCTCGTGTCTGTGACACTCTGTAGTGGCCCTGGTTGGTGGGGTTTGGTTTCCCTTCTTTAATACATATACCACATGCCTGCATTCCAAATCAGGGAGTGGAGGAAGGTGTTTTAGAACATTAAAGATAGAGGCCTTGTGCCTTCCTGAACCATTCTGGAAAGCTCAGCAGCTGTTATCTAAGCCCTTTGACTAATTATTTGGCCTCTTTTAGTAAATTTGGCCCTTGGGTTCAGTTTAGATCTTTCTGTTTTCCTTTCTTCCAGCTTTTAATAAAGGACTCTGCCCTTGGCCTTCTTACTGTGCTTACTGCACGGCTGCCTGTGAGGGAAGAAGCCGCAGCGTGATGCAGATATGATAGGACAGGTAGTGAGATATGCTGGGGAGGAAGAGTCAAGCAGGTCTTATTTGACCTTTCCAGGGAGGACTTTTAAAAATGCTATTTATTAACAGGAAGCAGTCTTCACAGTCACAAGTTGAGAAGAGGGAATTAGTCCAAGACAGCTGTAGAAATCTGCATTGCCTACTAAGTTAGGAACCAAGTGCTACCCTTTCTTCATTTATTTTTCAATATAGACAAGACAGCACCAGATTATCTCATATCTGTTTGTTTGTTGTTAGCCCCAAAGGAAGACGCTTAGGCCGATGCTGTATTTGGTGGACCTGGAACCACAGTTTGCATGGAGGGCTGCTGAGGGAAAGATTGGGTTCTCTGCATCTTTGTCTATATCCAGTCCCCTCTCAGATTCCAGGGCCACCTACTTGGTGCTGCTTATGCCTTGCTATACTTTTCTTAAAGTATAGCTGTGCTGAAAGCTGTACTGCCCGGTCTGCTTGCCCTGCCTGGACCTTTGCCCAGTCTTCCTGGTAGAGAGAAGCAGGGCTTGAGACTTACATTACTCTCCCCAAGGGATAGTATCACACACCTTTTAATAAAATTCGCAAAGGCCCTGGGAGAGGGAGTATGCTTTTGGAAAAAAGAAAAACTCCTCTTATCCATGATTTACTGGGTCTCAGATGCCACATCAATTATCTATCATTTCATGTAATTTTCAGGATATTGCAATCCCAATTAACTGCCTAGGAAATTCACGTTTAGAAAAATTAAGCTACTTGCCTTTGGTCACATGGCTTTTGTGTGACAGAGTTCAACTCTGTTTGGGAGGACCTTTCTGCTGCTTCTCAATTTTATGATACCCCTTCTCTTCCCATTTCTATAGATCAGAGAAGATTTCTATGTGCTACAAGCAGAAAAAGCCCAGAATGCCCCCTTTTAAAATGTCCCGCTCATATGCTGGATGAAGGGGCAGCGATCGGTGTGGAATTTGAGGGCCATGGTTGTCTGTTGTCCTGCTTTTAGGTTGTCCTTTTCTTAACCTCCTTACCTGCATTTAAGTATGCATCGAGCTATGTCTTGGATTTGGGGGAGACCTGCGTGCTGCCAACCTGTGTGGAATGATAATCACCAGGGGGCCAGTGTAGGGTCAGGAGGTCACTGGTATGTTGGACTTTGAATCTGCCCCAGGGGTTGTTCTCCTCCGTTCTGTGACCTCCCACAGCCTTGCAGAACCTCTAAGGACCTTCAGACTAAGGCGGAATAAGCAAGCTGTTCGTGGACAAAGGCCTGCCAGTGGGTACTCTGAGGAAACAAGTGACCCCTGACGTGTAGGCAAAAGAGAATAATCACTTTAAGCCCTGAAATACGTCATCTCCTAATCCTCCTTCCCATCTTTATATCCATATTCCAATTGATAGCCAATGGCCCTGTGCTCTCCTTGCTACTGATTCTTACCCTAGAGAAAATTATGTGACCTGTTTCAGTTTCCTTTTTCCCTGGAAATGATACAGTTTATTTAAATGTAAGAAATGCTGCAGAACTTGACCTGGCTTCCCGTAAAAGTGCTGATCGATAAAGTTTTAAGACATTGGTTTAGAATATTAAACATTTTCAGTGAGTCTGAAGATTTATGGTATCTCGATTAACCAAGTTCCCATCGCATGTTGGGAACAAAGAATGTTCTAAGTGGTTGTTAAGTTTTCTGGCTAGTCCTCAGAAAAGTATTTAACTCACAGTTACCCAAAATGCGCTGTGCTGGTAATGAAGAATAACACAAAATAATGTTGTAGGAGTAATTACACAAAAGAGGAAAAATGAATATGATTATTTTGTGTTTATCGTGATTGCCACGGCTGAAGAAAAGTAGTTGTAATTGGAGAGAGATAATGTGGAATCATTTCTCCAAAGATATTTCAGAGTACTTTCACAAGTTTTGGGAGCATGTAGCACTGTCTGCTGAACCAAATTTAATTTAAAAATGCATCACTTTCATTGTGTGTGATTCATGTATACATCTGTCACAATAAATTTGCATGATACTTGGAGGTATTTTGATAAATAATAACCAAGAAGAGCAGATAGATAAAGAGAATGGCAGAACGATGGCAAGACACATGAGAGGACAGAGACTTTCCACAGGAAGAGAAAGAAGGAAGCCAAGAAGAAAGAGCAAGATGTGCATGAGGAGGACTACAAACGGCTGACGTGGAATTCCTGCACGGTCAAGGAGAGCACAGCAGAGTGGCCCCAAGCCCACTTGCTGAGTGACCACTTGCCTGACACACTGGGGTCCCTCGACCCCCCCTTTCCCAGTCTAGTGGGTCGCGGATTGTCCATAGATTACTGTGTTGTCTGCCCGTGCAAGTGCTCATGGTCACAACCGCTTCGCAGAGGTCTAGACCAAGTCCTGAGGCTCCTTCCTGTCTGGCCTGCTCATCTGCAGAGAGTGGTTGGTTCTCAGATGACTGCCTTGCTAGTGCATTTTCCTAGCTTGACCACCCAGTGGTGCTGTTCTGATGAGGGGCTTCTTGCTTGCTCTTTGGTTGTTTGGAACTTTCTAGTTGCAAAGAAGAAGGGGGCAGTGTCCGCGAGCACAGGGAACTGAATCAGTCAGGTGTTTTATTAGCGTGGCAGTGCTCATGCTGAGATTTGCTGTGAGGCACCCTGGAAGAGCTGGGAATTATGGGACTCAAATTAGTGCTCTTGTGTGCTTTTCATGCTATGTCTAAAGACAGTCATTTTCCCATCGTCGTTTCCAGGGCTTCTCCCACACCCCCGTGAGATGCACTAACATTGTTCAGTCATCTCTGCACCCCCTGTGTCCAATACAATACCCAGTGCATAGTAGGTGCTCCAAGTTTTTTAAGAAGACGAATATTTGTCTTTTATTGCTGTGTTTGTTTCTTCCGTTTTCACAGAGAAACATGCACACGCACACACAAATGCACTGACATCCCTGCAATTTCTAATAGAGACCTCAGCACCCATTTGAGGTAATTGGGAAGTCACTGAAATTACAGCTGGAGATTCTGGCATTTGAATTCTAGTTGAATGATTCTCTCCCTAGGTAGTTGATATTTAACTTGTCCCATTTCCCTCTGCTTGTTATAATTGCAGTATTTGTGAATTTTTCAAGACTCTCTAAGCCACCGGCATGACATTCTGAGCAGCTGAGCGGGTGGGGAGTGGGAGCCTTCCCTCTTCATCAGGTTCTAGAGCGGGATGGTATGGCTGGAAGAGCTCCTGCTCACCTTGGGTACAGAGAGGCCACCATCACCAATCTCAGGACGTGCCAGAGGGCGTCTCAGGGCCATTTCCTTGGTGGTCTGTAGCAAGTGCCGCTGCTGCTCCCTAGGTCTGTCTGAGCAGCACGTGTGCCACGGCACTGTGCGAGGGAAACAGTTGTAGGAACCACGTGACTGTGTGCTGCTTTATGCTCGGCAAGTCAGTGGGCGCTTAGTGAAATGTAAGATAAAGCGTAACCTCTATCAAGAGGTTAAGCACAGCAGCTCTGCAGTCAAAAAGGCTCATTTCAAATCCCAACTCTGCTGCTTAAGTAATGGCTGTATGTGTCTGCAAAGGGACTCAATTTCTCTAAGCCTCAATTTCTTGATTAAAAAACTGGGAAAAATATGCCCACTTCACTGGGTTATTGAGAGGGAGAAAATGGCCTTGAGTCTGTGAAGAGCTTACCATCTAGTATTACAGTAGCAAGTGTGCAATAAACAGCAACTGTGTTTTTTTTAAAAGTGTAAATATGAGGCGAAGTCTACCCTTAGTATCCATGGGAGATCCCGGAATTTGCGAATGCTCGAGTCCCTTATGTAAAGAGGAATTTATTTGCACATACCTCCTGGGATACTTTAAATCACCTCTCATTTGCTTATAACATCCAACAATGTAGGTGCTACAACGATAATTGTTATGCTATATTGTTTAGGAATGATAGCAAAAAGAGTATGTACTTGTTTTGTATAACTCCAATTAATTTTTTTTGACTTTTCAAACGTTGCCCATCCATTGCTGTTTGAGTTTGAGGATGCAAGAACTCTGGGATATGGAGAACTGAGTGTAACAAATGCACTGGTTAAACAAGCAGCATTTATTTAGTGCCTATGGTATGCAAAGCAGCATGGTAGACAGTGTGGACATTTCTAAAGTTGAATTAATTTTCAGCTATTTAAATATTTGCTTATACATTCAAACATATAGAGAGTCTGTTGGCAGAGTGGAGAACTCACAGAGGCTTAGGGAAGAAAGGGCAGAAAGGAATAAAAATGGATTCAGGAAACAAATTTGCTTTAAATTCAACACCTGTATTAAATGCTCACGTCAATAGGTGTGAATAGGCACGTATACCCAAGAACATACCACCCCACAGTTACAGAATGCTTGTATCTCCTCCAAAAGTTCTTCTTTTTCAATTGTGGCAAAATATACATGACATAAAATTAATGGTTTGAGCAGCCTTTAGATGTCCAGTTGAGTTGGCCTTGCTGGCACCCTCATTACCACCAGTCTATCCAGATTTCTTCGTCTTCCCAAACTGGAACTCTGTGTGCATTAAATAGTAACCTGTCATTCTCCCATTCCCCCAGCTCTGGCAAGCACTGTTCTGCTCTGTCTCTTTGACTCTTGACTCCATGAGCTACCCCAGATAGTGGTTCCATATGACATTTGTTCTTTCATGCCTGCTTTATTTAACCTGGCACAGTGTCTTCCAGGTCCAACTCTGCTGTCGCATGTCACCTTCCCTTCCACTTTAAGGCTGGGTCATGGTCTGTGCCACATTGTTTGTCTATTTATCTTTTGAGGGACACATGGGTTGTTCATACACTATTGTGAATAACACTGCTGTGAACCTGGGTGCACTGGTTGTTTTATATTTTTAAAGTAAAAAATAAAACAAAATTTCAAAACAAGATAATATGAGAGTAACAATGGTTAATACATTCTGTTTTGTTATCTTTATTAGTTATCCAGAGGAAAAGATATAGACATTTAATTGTCCAAACAATATTAGCACAAATCTTTACAATATTAGCACAAATATTTCTTTCCAATGAACTAAGAGACATTAATAGAATAACTATCTTAACTATCGTGTGTGTGTATGTGTGTGTGTGTATATATGTTTTACTTTTCCCTTCCTTCTTTCCTCCTTTCCCCATCCCAGTTTCTCTTTCTTTTTGAAGCATTTCTTCCCATTTTACAATATCTATTATACATTTTGGATTTATTTACTCTTGCAGCTTCTCACATTAGGGAGACTATATGATACCTACGCATGGGAGTCTGGTTTGTTTCACTTATGAGCATGCATCCATTTACCTATAAAAATCTCCAGTTTATCCTTTTTTATGGATGAGTAGAACTCCATTGTATAAAAGAACCCACATCTTTTTTATCCATTTCTTGGTTGATGAACATTTGGATTGTTTCCAAGATCTAGCTATTACAAATTGTGCTGCCAGAAAATGGATGCACATATATCACTGTGGTGCAGTGTTTTTAATTGTTCTGGGAAGGTACCCAGAAAGGGACTAGCCACACTTATTGAGGGATCTTCACACTGATTTCCACAGTGGTTGCACCAGTCTACACTCCTCCCAATAGTGGAGAAGAGGTCCTTTTTCCCTGAAGGCCCTCCAGCGTTTGTTATTGACTGATTTCTTGATGATAGCCATTCTTTCCATGGTGAGGTGGAATCCCAGTGTTGTTTTAATTTGTATCACTCAGATGACCAATGATGTTGAATGGTTTTTTTTTCATGTTTATTTGCTGTTGTATTTCTTCACCTGAGAAGTGTGTATTCATTTCAGATGCCCATTTTTGTGTTGGATCTTTAAATTTAAGAGGTCTGATATTTTTGAGTTCTTTACAGTTCTGGATAGTAACCCTTTGTCTGGGAAACAGCTGGCAAAGATTTTTTCCCACACTGTGGATTGTTTTCTCACTCTGTTGGTGGTTTCTCTTGCTGTGCAAAAGCTTGTTAGTAAGATAAGTTCCCAGTTTTGATTCTTTATGATAGTTCTTGTGTGATGGAGATTTTGTTCATAAAGTCTTTGCTCACCTCTATGTCTTCAAGTGTTTTACCCACTCTGTCTTCCTACAGGTTTCATGTTTTTTTTTAAATATTTAGATATGACTTTGTACATACTGAAGATTAAAACTGAATCTGTGTTTGTCACTATGTACCAAACTAACTTCGAAATGTGTACAGGTATTTGAGTGAGTCCTTCCTTTCACTGACTTGTGTATGCCCCAAAGTGGAATTTCTGACTCGTACGTTAATGTTCTGTTTAATCACTGGGTGAACCGCCGGACTGCCCTCCCTGCTGGCCGACAGGTGTGCTGTTCCTGCAGGGCCGCGCAGAGGTGCCTGTTCCTCAACATCTTAGCCAACGATGTGATTTTCTACTGCTATTCATTAGTCTTTACAATAGCAAGCCTAAAGGCATAAATTGGTGTCTCATTGTAGTTTTGATTTGCATTTCTCTGATTATGAGTGCTATTGATGTTATTGAGTATTTGTGTATGTGTTCTTTAGAGAAAAGTATATTCAGTTGATTTTTCCCCCCTTCCAGTCTTGAAATTGAGTTTGTTTCTTTGTTGCTGAGTTGTAATTTTTATGAGTTCTGGATAGTAAACTATCTATCAGATATATGACCTGCTGATATTTCTTGTTCTCTTTTGGTTTTGGATGCATAAACATTTTCAGTTAGGTGTATCTTTTTCTTTCATGGCCTGTACTTTTATTGCCATATTGAGGAAATCACTGTCAAATCCAATGTCATGCACCGGTTCCCCAAGTTTTCTTCCTCCCCATTTCTTTTAGATATCCTTTTAAAGTCTGATCTGTTTGAATTCGCTTTTACTGGTAGCTTGGGAATGGTTTAACTATCTCTTTTTGGCTATGAATAACCAGTTTTGCCAGCACCCTTTGTTTAAAAGTCTATCCTCTGCTCACTGAATGTTCTTTATGCCCTGTTGAAAGTACCTTGAGGTTATGTGCCAAGCTTTGTTTCTGGGTTTCTATTATGTTCATTGGTCTATATATCTGTCTAGTGCTACATCACTGATCATTTTTATTTTTTATTTTGAGATAGACTCTCAAATTGTCCAGCTGACTTAGAACTTGAGATTTGATTGTCTCAGCCTCCAAAGTAGCTGGGATTACAATACTTCTTCCCCTTTTTTGGTGAAACTTTTGTGGTGTCTACCCATAAGATTATGTCCTCAGTGAAGAGATAATACCCTTCCTCCTTTCCAGCATGGATGCTTTGTCAGCATTTCCCCCACCTAACTACTCCTTCTAGAACATCCGACTGTATGTTCTAAAGTGGTGGAAGCAGGTATCTTTACCTCTGTCCTGATCTTAGAGGAGAACCTTTCAATCATTTGTCATCAAGTTTGTTCTTATCTTTGGAACATTCATATAATTTATTAGGTTGAAGTAGCTTTTTGCTAGTGCTAGTTTGTTGACTTTAATTTTTGATTTTTTTTGCCATGACAGTGTGTTGAATTTTGTCAGCTCTTTTTCTGCAATAGTGGAGGTGATCATGTGTTTATATTTTTCCTTTAGTCTATTAATGTGGTATATTTCATTGTTTTTCATGTGGTAGCAATCCTTGCATTGCAGGAATAAATCTCACTTTGTCATGGTGAATAATCATTTTAATATGCTGTTAAGTTCAGCTAGCATTTGTGAAGGAGATTGGCATTGATATTCAAAAAGAGTATTGGTCTGTACCTTTCTTGTAGTGTTTTGTTTGACTTTGTTACTGGCGTAATAGTGGCTCAATGAATGAGATTGAAAGTGTTCATTGCTCTCCATATTTCTGAAAGTTTGTGGAGGTGTGTTGTTAATGCTTCTTGAAGTATGTGATAAACTTCAGCAGTCTTCAGCAGCAGAGATGTTTTTATTTACTGATTTAATCCCTTTACTAGTTACCAATCTGCTCATATTTTCTATTTCTTTAAGACTGAGTCTCGGTAGGTCGAATTTTTCTAGGAATTTTTCTATTTAATTTAGGTTACTCATTTGCAGTACTTCTTCTATCCATTCTTGTGTCTGTGTAACTGGTTGTAATATCCCTGCTTTCATTTCTGACTAGTTTTTTCTTAGTCATGCTTGTTAAGGTTTCTCATTTTTGTTAATTTTTCAAAGAAAAAAAAAGGTTGTGTTGATTTTCTCTATTACTTTTCTATTTTCTATCTTGTTTTTAAAAACATTTATATTTCTGCTAGATTTATGTTTCATTTGTTGTTGTTTTTTAGGTTTCAAGGTAGGTTGTTGACTTCAGCTCTGAGAACATGTGATGCCCCAGCAGCAGTAGGCAGACCGATGGTGTGTCCAGTGAGGCGCAGTGAAAGTCAGAGACCATCCGCATGTCCCCAGAGGTGCTGCTGGTCTAGAGGTCCCATAGGAGCCACTGCTGGCTCATTGTTTGAAGTTATCAAGGCAGAGGACAAAGCACGTTAGGAAACTGGGCATCATGATGTCTAGAGTACCTAATAAGAAGTGACCGCCAGTGAAGCATGGAAAGACCAATTTTCCAGGCATAGACAGGCAGACTCATGCTCTACACTAGGTCCAGGTAAAGCTTGCACAAGAGAAAATGAAGGGAACTATCATTTGACTGCAGCCACTCACATTGGACATTGCTGTAGAAGATGTAGGTTGAGGAAAAAGACCCAAAAGACATTGTAGATTAGCAGCCTTGGGAGAAGCAGGCAGGAGAACCTGAGGCTCAGTGAGTAGATGAAAGTGATCATGGCAGTACAGCAACCCATGGCCTGAGCGTCAGGGAGGAGTCAGTGGCCACTGAGAGCACAGATGAGGGTGAGCATAGCAGATAGGAAGGACAATTGCAACTCAGCAACAGTGAAATGCCCTCAAAGGTCCATGACATCTTGTTCTGAGGTGCACAGGTCTTGTTCTTCCTGGCACACAAAGGGAAGAAAAGCAAATGCTATTGCTGCACGTATTGCTGCATGTATTATAAAACTGAGTTAAAGAAGAACATTACTATAGGAAAGACAGTGCTTCACCTGGGGGGAACAGTACCATTTGCTGCTGCAGCCATGGAAAGATCCAGAACTGTCATTGTTTTTCTCTCCTTGTCCTGATTTTCAAGTCCATCTTAAGGACTTTGAAAGATACTATACTAACTATACTGTGTGCTTATACTGTCGTGTATAAGAAGAATGGAGATCAGAGACGTGGACACTTGACTGGAATCCAGCTGGGAACCGGCCTTGGTGGCTGAGAGGGCAACAGGTAATGAGTTGAGGCCACTCCAACCACACCCTACCTTGTTCTTCTTTTCTCATTTTGTCTGTTATAGAAAGTGGATTATTAACATTTCCTACTCTTGTAATAGCAGCTGTCTGTTTCTCCCTTTAATTTTTATCAACATTTGGTTTGAATGATTAGCTGCTGTGATATTTGGTCCATATATGTTCATAACTTTTATATCTTCCTGGTAAAGAGACCCTTTTATCATGTAATATACTTAATTCTTACAAGAGTTTTTCATTTCAAAACTGTTTTTTGTGTGATCTTAGCATAGCTGCCTCTTGTCTGTCATTTAATTTGTATTGGAATATTTTTCCATCCCTTCCCTCTCAGCCTTTGTGTGAATTTAAGTCTTGTGTGGGTTTCTTATAGACAGCGTATGGATGGATCTTGCGGGATGCTTGCTTTGTGAAATCCACTCTGCCAGTGAACAGACAGCGCAGAGGTGAACACCTCAGGTGGCTTGCAGAAAGGTCACGTGATGCCACGTAGTGCCATCCTCCCACGCTGCTTATTTTGTGGAGAGGAGGGAGGTTTGGGCTGCTACTTCTGCACACTTCACCGTTCTGTGCCAGGGGTGAGTGTGCGTGAAGACATCATATGATTTGTTATGATTTCAAGTGGTACCTTTTAAAAATCAGCATTTTCTTGGTTTCTGTGAATCTTTTGACTATCTCCCAGATCCCCATAATGTTATTCCAGTCGGTTTCTCATTGTTTGTCAAACATTTCTGTGGCTGAGATAAGGAGTTGGGTTCCCTAGTTTCAAATCTTGCTGGCATTTCTCTCATGACCGAATGATATCAGTTATTAAGTCTTATGTAGACATTGTTCTTTTATGACACCCTGAATTAATTTTTCTGTTTAGGAATTGCATGTAAATGGGAGGTTGCTCTGTTATACAATGCTGTTTTATACCTGACCTCTTTTTCTCAGCATAATGTGTTTGAGATTCACATGTTATTGCTTGTAGTTCATCCTCCTTGGATAGCTCAGTATTATACCATGTATATTTAGACACCCACATTTATTTATCCACCTACCGATGATGGGCATTCTGATTGTTTCCTTTCTAGCTGTCACAAGTAACAGCACAGTGAATTTTTAACTACATATCTTTATGAGGCAATCCATTCTATTTTTCTTAAGAAATGCCTAAGAAAGCTGTGCATGGTGGTGTGTGCCTGTTATGCTAGAGCTCAGGGAGCTGAGGCAAAAGGGTCGGGTTTAAAGCCAGCCTGAACTACATAGCAAGTTCAATCCTACTATTAACAAAGTTCAAGGCCAACCTGAACTACAAAGTGAGACCATCTCAAGCAAACAGAAAGGAAAGAAGGAAGGAAGGAGGGAGAGAGAAAGAAAAGGAACATGTATCTAGCAGTAGAACTAGTGAGTTACTATATATGATAAGTATATGTTAAATCTTTGGAAAGCTGTCAGAGCAATTTCTAAAGTTATTTACCAGTTTATTGACCTACTTGTAATTTATGAGGACGCTTTGTGCTCCACAACTTCAACGTTTGGAGTTGTCAGTTTTCTTAAATTTTAATTTTAATCATTTAGTGAATGTGAAAAAGTAGTGTTGCTACATGTTTAGGTACAGTTCGCATTTTATTATTCATCGGTCTGACTCTGAGAGATTGATGTGTTCGTCTACTCATTCACTCAACAAGTATGTATTAGCTACTGTATGCTGGGGAGTTACAATGGGGATCAAAATAGACCACACACCTCTGACATCATAGAGCTACAGAAAGGGTGTAAGACAGTTCATAAATAGGATATGTATGTGAAGGTGTACTATCGCGTTTATGCAGCGACGATTTCTCACAATATTCAGAGAGTGGACTCCACATGTCAACAGGAACTGGTGTGCTTGTTCTTACTCTGTTGTTCAGGATCTGCCTGTCTGATGCAGTGAGATTTGAGCAGAAACCTGATGAAAGTGAAAAAGTGCACTGTTCAAATACCTGGTGAGATTATCCAGGAACAGGAAATAGCAAGGGCTGCATATGTATTCAGCACGTTCCAGGAGCAGGAAAGAAGACCTCAGCAGAGACGACAGGAGAATAAGTGGAAGGGAGGCAGGGCAGGTGCAGGGCCTGGACATTGGCGCTTCCATTCTAACACAAGAATGAGATCTTAATAAACTGAAAATCAGTGACTCATTAGAAATGCCAGGAATTCAAGGTCATAGGACAAGCCGCACTGTGGAGACTAGGACACAGGCAGATACAGAAAATCCTGGTTTACTATGAGCAGAAGATCCTCAGAAACCATTGCTGGAATGAATCAAGATTCCTCTAGCAGCCTTCAAAAGGAAAGGTACGGTGTGAGGTGGTTTAAGGTTAGGAAAGGGGAGAACAGACATAAGCAAACATGTGCATGGCATCATCCCAAAATGTGAAGCTAGAGGGAAAGGTTAAAAAAGGAGTGATTGTGGCTGATAATAATCCAGTTATGTTTTCTATAGGTACAGATATGACCAAGTGAGACACATGAGTCTCCATAGTGAATCTAAAAAGAGTGACTTGAGGGAAACAAACTTCAGAGACTGAGTTTGAGGGCCCCTGAACATTTGTGAATTTTATCTCCAGACGTTTCAGTAGGATCCAGGTTGAGTGTGAGATACTCAGCATGAGCAAGGCAGCTGCTTTGAAATATACCCAGTTTTCTTTCCCTTTCCTTTAGTACATGTTTGCAGTAACCTGATTCCATTTGTTATGGGGAGTCTCCATACATGAGGCATCTTAATTAGATTTTGTTCTCCCTTCCACCCCATCTTGCTCTTTCTGACTTGTTTCCCTTCCCATTTGAAAAAGCTCTATTTCCATTCTTTTTAAACTTCTTTTTCCTTTCCTTCTCTCTCCCTTCCCTCAATCTGTAGTTTCTCTTCTCATTTGAAAAAGGGCTCCCTAATTCCTATTATCTACCTTTTATCTTTGCTCTTTATTTATATTTGGGTTTCTCATATTGGAGATATTATGCAATATTTAGGCTTGTGTATCTGATTCATTTCACTTAATATTATGGTCTCAAGGTGCCTGTACTTAACTACAAATGCCTCAGGTTTACCCTTCTCTATAGCAGAGTAAATAAGTTGTGTATAAATACCACATTTTCTTTATCCATTCAGCTGTTGATGGCCATGTAGGCAGCTTTCGGGATATCTCACTATGTACTAAACTAGAATCAAAATGAATGTACGATCTAAATGTTGAAACAGAAACAATCTGCTGGAAGATAAATAGGTAAAACTCTATTTTCTTTAGTAAAACATTGCCCCCAGCATAAAGTATTTTATCAGAAAGTATTTTGTTTTTCCCTGATAGAGGATATATAACACATAACTCCACTACCCTCAGGCAGGAAGCATAGTTTGAAGAGATAGAGGAAAACTTGGATTTGCAGAGATACTGGAATTATCAGGCCGAGGATTTAAAATAACTATGATTAATACGCTAAGGACACTCGAGGAAAAAGTGGATCACGTCCAAGAACATAGGGGTAATGTAAGCAGAGTAATGGGCATTTTAAGAAAGCATTAAAATGAAAAGCTAGAAATTGAAAAAAAAATTACAGAAACAAAGAATGTCTTTTATAGACTCATTTTTCAACTGGGCACCGCTGAGAAAAGAATTAATAAACTTGAAGATCTACTGATTGCAACTCTCCAAAGTGAAAAGCACAGAGAGGAAGCAGGCCAAAAAGAACAGGAAATCCAGGAGCCATGGGCAATTTCAAAGGTATAACATATGTATAATGTGACTACCAGGAGCAGAAGACAGAAAGGAACAGAAGAAATATTTGTAACAGTGGTGACTGAGAGAATCTCAAGATTAATGTCAGACACCAAATCAGAGGGTCAGAAAACTCAGAAAATGCTGAGAGGGATGAGTGGAAAAAAAATCTATACTTAGACATATTATATTCAAACTGAAAAAGTTCAATTGGAAAAGGGGCAGAAAAACTTTGGAAAGAAGCCAGAGTGAAATCACCTCCCCTGTGGAGGGTCCAGGAGTATGATTGACACTGGACTTCTCTTCAGAAACTATGCAAGCAAGGTGAAAGCGGGGTGAAATATTTAAAGCCTTACAAAAAAAGAATCACCAACCAAGACAGAGAATTCTTAGCCAAGCAGAGATTGAAGGGATTTGTCCTCGATAGATCTACCTTGCGTGAAATATTGAAGGTTCTCCAGAGAACAGGGTTAGGCATGGATAACACAGGCAGCTTTCACTAACTCAAACCAGCTCTGACCTTACTGCTTCCTGCTCTGTCCCCAGCATGTACAGGCTATACCTGACATCAGATTGTCTGTTGTTAGTTTCTCTATCTGTAACACCCAGGTACACACACAGACACACCCACATGTGTGTACATATGCACAATTTTTAAAAAGAGGATGTTAGGTGTTAGTTTCTTAAGGAGTAAGAATAGTGTTTCAACTGAGTTGTCTCAGACATCTCCTGTGACGCTGGAAGGACATGTTGGCAGTGTGTCTCTCGGTCCTTGTCTTTGCAGCTACAGAAGTATGCACGGTTGACACACATGTTTCTGTGACCACATGAAGCATGGGAATAGGAGCCAGCATAAGTTATATTATTTGTGTAATGACTTGGAATTTGCTTCTCCTCTTGCTGAAAATTATTTCCCAGCCTCTGTCTACATGTGCTAAGTCTGCTCATCTTTCAGATCCCTCAAATGTTAATCCTCTGTTTATCTCTTCTGATTTTCCTTGGTCACCTTTGTCTCATGGGTTTCTGAGCTTCTTCCTGGGTCTGTTTGGGCCCCATAATGACTCGGCAGAGTCAGTAAAGGACAGATTTCTATACCCAGCCCACATGCACAGAATGGAATTCTTCCTATAGCACAGCCATAGATATTATTCTCACACCTCGAAACTCTTGGGTGGAAGTACCATGTCTGAGCATTGTGTTTCCTGTTCAGCAGTGCAGTAGGGTCCTTTGTGCACTCCAGCACGTCTCTGCCTCTTCTGGCTGCATAATGTCTCAAGTTCTCCAATAGAATCTGCTCACTCATCTCCCATTCATAAGACAGGCCCCAGGGGTGAGGCAGGGAAATATCTCAATTATCTCTGAGGATCTAGCTCTGAGTATGGCATACATTTTTTGACTTTTATTATTAAAATTTACCAGAACTCACTCAAACTAAAGAAGTTGGTTAGATTGTACAGACTGTGGATCTCAGGCAAGAAGAGAACTTTGGCTTCTGAAAGGAAAGGAATCTGGGAATAGGTATCTTAATCATATAAAAAGTGGCTCAGTCATATGCCTGTGTCCCTATAGTCCCAGGGTTGCTGTTTTCTCTTGTTTCCCGGTAGATATGTTTCCTTGTCCTTGAGATTTCTGCATCCACACACAGGAGGTTGTCACCCTGTGTCTTCTGAGCTCAAGGGAATAGTCCTTGGTTCTGTTTGCAAATGTCCAGAGGATAAAACCTGACTTCACAGCTTGAGTTGGGTATCCACTCTGGATCCAATCAAGCCATGGCTAGGGGAAAGCCACTGCATGGTGGATAGAACATTTTTAGCTTCAGGTAGCAAAGTGTAATATTAGTGAAGGTGCAGACAATGGTAATACTTAAAGTCTGTGGTGCTAGAAAGAGGCAGCCCCGTGGTTGGTTTCCACCAGCTTAACTTGCCTTTTATGACCACAGGATATCTGCAGCAGCTACGAGTATCACATTTTCATATAACACAGTCCAAGCAGTCATTAAGAGCTTACAGGTGTCTGGTTTTAAAATAATCTCTAAAACGTCTTCTCAGGATATCTCCCTGTGGTGTCACTGGCCAGGGTCACCTTAGACATCTAGTCGGGAAGGTTGGACTGGTAGGAGGGATTCTGGCATTTTCAGGCCCTGTAATGGAAGATGGGCTCTAGCAGCAATTCATGGTGGCTGACCGCTGTTCCCTGTAGAGATTGGCCCCTTGGCCTGAGTCGGTCTCTCTTGCTGCCAGTGTGACTTCTGAGTTGCTGGAGGGGGAGTGATCAGAGTTTCCAGAGGCTGCACCTAGCAGGGCCCTTGGTGGGTGATCCATATAGGGTCAGTACTGGTGGGTCAGAGGGACAAGCTGAAGAATACGTGGTCACCTAATCCTGTTGAAGAGGGAAACTTCATATGATCCATGCTGTTCCATATGATCACTTTGTCTGAATCATGTGTTTTAAAAAGAGGAGAAACTGCCCAAGGGAGCAAGAAGATGAGAGACAGGAAGGCTCCATGCTGTTGAAGGGAGGCTTTCAATAGCTGCCCACCGTGCAGTCAGCGTGGAAGGGGGGTGGAAGCAGAGTGGGAGCAGGAGCAGTTGCTGGGGTAGGGGAGAAGCGCTGGAGCGCAATGCAGCTCAGGACACGCAGTGGCTGGGGTGCGAGTGGGGGGGCGTCGCACTTCCTAAATCAGCCTGGGGAGGCAGGGACTGACCACGGACGGAGCCAAAGGTGCCAGGAGGAGATAGCCAAGATTGATGGGCCCGGGCTGCCAGGCCCAGATTCTGCAGCATGGAGCCAGGGAGAGGCTCCTGGCTTTCTAGGTCACTTATTTATTTATTTTGTAAGGGAACCTAACAAATTCTAAAACCAGATAAATCCAATTACCCAGGTTTTGCCTTCAGGGAGTGTGAAAGATTAATGGCGGCATTTTGGCAGTAGCATAAAAAGAAATAGGTGGTAATAACAAGGGGGGCTATAAAAAGCCGGAGAGCTGGCTGTGGCTCTTGCCTTGGGTAGCAGCTACTGTCTGTACTCAGCCACCTCTGCTCCCTCCCCTTCGGGAGCCAGGGGGCTGGGCCGAGCAGACCCTCTCCTGTTCTCCACTGTCTGGAGAGTGAGGCAGGGCCGCGTTCTCCTTAGGCCCTGCTCTCCTTCCGGCTCCCTTTTGCTGTTTCCTGCAGACACCAAATACTTTTAGTCCTCTGTTTTAGAAAAGGGACCCATGCGTCTCTCCAAGAGTTAGTCCTGGTGATCTTTGAAAAATTCCTAAACTGATTTGGGAGAGGTCTTTTTATTCAGGTGACAGGGAAGGAGGAGGAGACTCTCTTCTCCTGAGGACATCTCAGGCCTGTGTACTCCCTTTGCCGCCTGTAGGGTACCTACCTTGGGGAACATAGGCCCCGGGAACAAGTAGTCTGGTGCAGCCTACCGCGCCCCAGGTGGGAGCCCCTGCCCAAGGGCACAGTGAGGCTGCTCCAGCAGGGGCAGGGTCTGTCGTGTTCACAACTTTGTCCCGTTCAGTTTCTCTCCATGCAACTTCTGAGGACTCCCCAGCATAGCTAGTGGCCTATGGGCTGCTTCTTCTAAGATGTCTTGTTTGATATTCACACATTCTGCTTTTTAAAAACATTATTTTTTTATTGAGGTGTAATTCACATACCATAAATCTCACCCTTTAAATTCAGTGCACTTTAGTATATTCCTAAGGCTGCGGAACCATCGCTGCTCTGTCGCGGGCCGTTTCTGCCCTTCCTTTATCCCCTCCTCCACCGGCAGGCACCGTTGCCCATTTGCTAGCCTTTAGTGGGCACTTGATGTGCTTAATGAATGTGCCCGCTCCGGATATTCCCTGTGCGTGGACTCATTCAATATACGTGCCCTACTTTTAACTTCTCTTTTATTTATTCATCCTTTTACTTACTCGTGCTTTTTCTCCTTCATTCCACAAACCATTTTGGAGCTCCTGTCATGGTTCAAGCATTTTGTTAGGCATGGTGAGTGGGTAACAGGGCCAGCTGCTGTCTTTAAAAAGCCATGTTGAGGTGGGGGAGATGAAAGCAAGCAGTCTGACACATTGGTAAGGGCTCAGCGTCTCTGGAAGGGCACAAGTGCAGGCCAAGCTGTCCCTGGTTCTGCTGCGGTGTCCAGGAGCATCGCCGGTGCCGCAGAGCTTCAGAGCGCTACCACCTGTCACCCTGGGGCCAGCACCGCTTTTCTTGTTTTGGCAACTTCCAGGTTGGTTCTAGTTTCTGAGGGTGGGTTTTACTGAGTGCTGTACTCCAAAGAAATGCTTAGCAGGTGTCACCCTGCATCAGGGTGTTCCAGAAGTGCTGCTGAAACTGTTTCTGCACTTCTACCCAGAGTTTTTCCTTAGCAGGTCTGGGGAGAGGTCTGAGAGTTTGCATTTCTAATACATTTCCTGGAATGAGGGAGCTGCCTGTGACAGGTCACGCTTTGACATCACTCCCCTAGATCCATCCTTCCCTCTCTGATCTGTGTCCTGATAGCCTGCCTAGAATATCACAAGCTTTTAATTTAAGATGTTTATTTTTTTCTTGCTAGTTTCTTACCAGAGACGTAAGCCTGTGGTTAAATCCAGCACCAGGGCTTACAGCCCAAGTCACTACCTTCTGCTTACACTCTAGGCACACTGTACCTCTGAGCTTAGTCTTCTCTGAGACTTGCCAGTGTGTCGAATCTTGGTATATGTCCTATGTACTAACCTCTGTGCGTCATTCATCTCCCTGAAGTTCAGTTAGCGCCTACCTCTAATCTAGTCTGAATTTTCCCATGTAGTTAATTGGGTTATACACAACAGTGTCCCACAGTAACGTTTCATTGTTGTATTTCCTGTTCCCAGCATGCTGCTTCATGAGATCATCATAATGACAGGGGCAACAACATAGTTTCTTTCTTTCCTGACATTTTATTTTTCCAATTCTAAATTTGGAAGGAACATGCCAAACAGATGCCTCTATAGCCTTTGTCCTCTAAGTTTTCTCACTGGAGTCTTCTCATAAGATTGGTGATGATTGGGAGACCCTGACTGCAAATGCTTAGGTTCTCAGGAGATAATAATGACTCAAATTTCAACTAAAACATATTAGGGAAGTAATGAGATTGTTGGCCATATTGTAAAGTGGGTTAACTGTATTTAAAAAGTTAACCTAAGACCCCCCTGACTTAATATTCTTATTTTACTTTTAAAAATGAATGTTTTTTAGGCAGTACAGTGTATGATTTATTTAATTCTGATTTCAAAAAGCTCAAGAACAGGAAAGACAATCAATGATGATAGACATCAATACAGTGGGGCAGTGCCTAGAGAGAGGTGCAGGAAAAACGCGTAGTATGCTGGGAATGTTCTGTATTTTGATCTGGGTATATTTGACAAGTGTGTATTATGTGTGAAGAAGTTATTGAGCTGTACTCTTGAGATCAGTGACCTTAATGTTCATTTTACTTAATGAATGTTATTCCTCATTAAATACAGTGCTAATATATGCAAAACATTCTAATATGTGAATGTTAAAAAAAGCATTATAAGAAGGATAAAAGTAGATTTTATCCATTTAATTGCTAGTAAATTAAAGATTATATTGTGCTTTTACCTTATTGTAAGGTAATTTTCAGGACCAGTGACATAGAACTAACCCTAATCATAAAAAAAGGAAAACATTAAAACAAGAAAGAAAAAATGTGGTTACTCGTACAGGAATGGAGTGATCCAAGGAGCCTCTTGAATTGCATTTACCACCATTGCCACCAAAACCACCAACACCAACACCAGCGCCAACATTAACACTATCACTACCATCATCAACACCACCACCATACCACCATCACCGCTACCGCAATCACCATTACCACCATAACCATCACTGTTATCACCACCCACCAGCACTGTCTCCATCACCACCCCTGCCATAACGATCACCACCACCACCATTGCCATCACCACCACAATTACCACCGTAACAATCACCACCATCAGTCAACATCACCATTACCGCCATCACCACCACCATCACCGTTACCACTATAACCTTCACTAGCAGCACCACTGCCGTCATTCCTACCAGCACCACCACCACCACCACCAACATCACTTCTGCTACCATCACTATCAGCACCATAACAACCACCACCATCTCCACCACCACTGCAGAAAACTAACCTACAGAGGAGACAGGAATTGTTGAACGTAGGCATTGTTCCAGTTTCTGAAAAGGAAATTAGGCTGGTACCCAGTCAAAATAGTGACTCTTTATTCAGATTCCACAAGAGGGTTATCATAGCTAAGCTAGTCTCAGGCACCATGGCAACCTGAAAATCCACAGATTCTGGATTTAGATTTCCGCTAGAGGAAACCACTCACCTCAGAACACCCCTGAGTGAGTTTTCCTTGTTGCAGGTCTGAGGAAGAATTAGCTTTCATTGAGTGCCACCAGTTGTAAGGTCAGTGCTGTGTGTGCCCAGGGTTCCTTGGGTGCCTGGAAGACTCCAGCACAGATAAGATTTAGTGAGTCAAAGTAATAGGAAAACATGGTAACTAGCCAGCAGTTAACCAAGAGCATCTAAGCCTGATACCAGTCTCCAACTTTAATTGATAGATGATTAATTAACAGAGCAATAACTGTCTTATTAAATCAATAATGATAAAAACAGGCCATAGCTGCTGTCCAATGCTGTTGATGTCAGTTTCCGAGGGTGATCAGGCACGTGCAAGGTAGAAGGCCACGTTTCCAATACATGCAGTGGCGTTAAATCCTTGTTATGGTGTCTTAATAATCAATTGGACCTGAGCGTACAATATTTGTCTAATTAACTCCACATCGACACTCAGGAGCCAGCCTCGCTGGCCACAGATAATGGATTAGTCATGGTAGCTTGGGCTTGATTACCGGGAACCGAGCTCTCGGGGAGCTCTAGGGAGCTCATCTCCAGGGTCCAGCAGCAGCAAAGCAAGCTCTGCGCCCTGGCGCGAAGCTTCCCCCACAATTGACAGTCAGATCGGAAGGAGAAGAGTGGTGCTGCCTTGAGTGTAGCTTCCTCCTCGTAGAAAGGTCCGGGCTGTGGCTTGTCTGGCTAAGCACGGTGCACTGCCTCACGCAGAAAGGCCCGCGAGCACTGGCAGGAAAGCGGGAGGCAGGCTGGACCGCAGGCCGCTCCTCCCTTCCAGCTTGCACCGCGTTCGTGCCCTTTACCGAGTCTCAGAGTCTTCCATGGATCCTCTTTACTTCAGCCTTTGCACAGAATGTTTCCTTCCCTTCTACTAGTTTATATGCCATCTTCTCTTCTACTAGCTTACACTTTAACATTCCATCACTTTTTTTGAGCTCTCTAAAATTGAAATACACCATATACTTATTTTGTACAATTTTTTATATCCTTATAAGCATTATCTTTTATTCTGGCTTCTATTCCATTGTGTTGTCGTGAATACTTAAGTTGTGTGTTAAAGTTAAGGAACTGAGTTTTATTTTCTCTTTCTTGACAAGTGCAAAGCAATTCAGTGATGTCCCTGCCTGTCCAGAATGCAGGTGCATAAGCAAAGCAGCGTAGCCCTGGAACTCAAGCGTTCATGTTTCACGCTGGTATTACTTGGCATGAGTTGGCTACAGTCGAAGCCTCAAGCCCAGTGCAGAAGACCGTGAGCACCACCCCAACAAGAGGCTCACTCTCCAGGCAATAATGACATTGTAACGATGGCTATTAATCACCTATTTATTGTGTCCCGTACCCACGGTATAGCATAAGGCTTATGAAGTCACATATATCACGTATTACTCTCAATTAGAAGTTAGTAAAACTATGTCTCATACAAGGATGAAAAATAAATGGCACATTTTGGGGGTGTACTCTGGGTTTGATCATCAGAACCAAAGAAAATCCAAAAACCAAAGACACAAGGGCAGATAGATCAGAGACCTGAACATCACTATGAATATACAACTCACAGACTTATGTAATCTTGAAAGGGGGAAAATATTTTCTAATTAAGAAGAAAAATGTAAAAACTGTGAAGGGAAAGATTGATGTATAGATAGATGGGCCTTATTAAATGTGAAAGAGCTAAACAGAAAAAGATAGCATAAACATTTAAAAGACAGGTGGTAGACTGCAAGAAATAATTAACAGTATTTATAGCATTAATATCTAGATTGTGTAGAGAACAGCTACAAATCATCAGTAAAAAGATAAATCATGCCATAAAACATAGACAAAGGATGCAAATCAGCAATTCACTGAAATAAAATAGTGAATAAATATTTGGAAAAATGCTGAACCTCAGAAGCAATCAGGGAAATTAAAATATGAAGTACAAATCACCTCTCAAAAACTATTGAAAAATAAATTTATTTCAGTGAGGACTTAAGGAAAAAGTAATTTTGGACACTGTTGGTGAGAATATTGATGTGTAAATCTTATGAAAAGACAGTTTTCTATATATGTAAAGCTTAGAGATTTCAGTGGTACCTTCAATCATTAGGAAAATTCTTGGGATGTACTCCCAGTGATACAGCCCACAGAGAGTGGTGCTCAGGACACCTGTGGAAGCCGTCTTTGTGGTGACACAGCCTGGAGTCTCGTTCACCTGCTTGCACCCTGGTTGTGGCTGTTGTGGACAGTGATGTCAGAAGGGCACATGACTCACTGGAGGGTGAAAAGCACATTGTTTGAGTTACGTGCGGCATGTCTGAAATACTGGCATGCGCGTGTAATGGCTGTATATGATGTTTAAAACATGGATATGTGCATAACAGTTTCATATGACATGTTAAAACACTAACATGTGTGCACACATTCGCACATATAGTGCTTGAACATGGGTAGGTAAGGTTTGTGGTTGACACGCAGGAACGGGCTGCTAGAAGGGGACCAGACAGAGCTCCTGTGTGCTGAAATTCCCCGGGATGGGAACACCAGGTCTACTGCATCAATAGACTTTCTAAAATGTTTTGTAGAAAGGAGAGGGGAAATGGCATCCATAACAGCAAGAGGAGAACAGAGTTCATGCAAGGGTCCCGGGTGGTCAGTCCCCAGAGGTGGTGTGATATCATTTACAACATGAGCCCGCTCTCCGCTGGGTCCTGGGAGCGCTGCGTATATGCAGAGTCCGCATCCCTGTGACTGCTTGGTTGGTGCCTCGCTGGCTGCTGAGGGGTTTGTGCAGAACTCAGCCACGCCATGAACAGTTTGTCATCCTGATCCTGCTAGGTGCATGGCCTGTTGGCTCCTCCGTGTGACTGAGCCCAGGTTTGGGGCCACTTTCAGCAGTGGCAGCCATCTCTGTTAGTTCTCTGGTGCTCTGCCTGCTCCCAGGTTCAAAGGCCAAGCACCAGGGGATAAAGATGGCTGTGCTCATCATGTGAACCATTCAGTTTTATGGCTGTTCTTTCTCAGACAGAAGCGAGACACTGGGCAGTGTTTGGCAGATCTGAACAGCTACATAAATGTTATGCTGGAGCAGGAAATTTAGGATTAGCCATACTGCAGAGCAAGATAAATAGCCATACTAGTCGTTCCTTTTTCTAAAGAACTGCAGGATGTGTAAGTAGACTTGCAGTTCTGGCCACTTCTAGATGTTTCAGAGTTTGGAACAGATGAGAAGACTTTAGCTTATACACGCGAGGACAGTGGAGAGGTACACAAGCGTCTCAGCAGTGGGTTAGAGCAGAGGCTCACCGGCAGTCTTCTTTGCCCATGGAGAGTCAGGTGCAAGTGATTCTTTTATAACTTCCCAATTCATGGCAGGGGACCGGTTCCAGCAGGTTGACAGGGGTCAGTCCCCTCCCCACTTGCAGCAGAGACAAATGGGAGCTTGTCTTGTGGGAGCAGCGAGATGGATTATATGGCCCCTGGCTCTTTGAGACAATCAGGTTGTCCTTCACACTCCAAGTGGATGTAATTAACTGCCCTGATAGGATGTTATGCCAATAGCAACGCAGAAAACACCGGAAAATGAGTCAAAAGGATGCCTAGTGAGCTGTGTTAGAGGCAGAGGAGGCGGGAAGGGGGACAGAAACCTGGCTCACTTATTTGGCTCACCTGCTCTTGGGGAGTTTAGTGAATGGCTTTGGCCCGTGACTTTCTGAAGCCAAGGTGAATTTTATAGCTGGGGAAGAAAGAAAGAGGGTACGTGCCCTTTGGCTTTCCCTCCGAGGGGCGCGTATTTCAAGAGGATATATGATCAGGAAAGGGGCACTCTGGAAGCAGGAGCTTTGGGTCCTGGTTCCAGCACGGCACTGAGGGAGCAGCACATCCTGAGTGACCTGCAGTGCTGCCAGGGACGGAGTCCGCCTCGTAGGGAGGAGGGCCAGGGGCCTCGGTGCATGTTTCTGCTCTAATGGTCTCTGGGTTTGCACAAGGACAATCCAGAGAAACACAGAAGAGGGGATGTGAAGGATCCGTCACTTTCAGTGACATCGCATTAGTCATGTGTTTCCTGATGAACCATAACCAAAAGTGATATTTGTAAGCAAAGTGTATCAATGTTTACAAACGGATCATAATATCAAGTAATTAAATACTAGTTAATTGATTTCCTGAATAATAAATTTAACTTTCCAGTAATCGTCTTCCATTAATGCATATGTTCATTTAAGTGTTTTTACTATAATAAGTCATTAAGATTTCCTGAGTAATTTCTCTCCAAACCATCGATTTTAAGTTACTTTTGCTAGTGCAAATGCATAAAATCTTATAAGGCTGTCATGTATCAATTTCAATCAATGCAGTTATGGCAATCTGTTTTGTTGATGTAACACAATAAAGCTAAAAGAGAAAATGTGAAAAAATGGAGGTTGTTAATAAGTAAAATACTTGCCAATTTGCACCTAACTTTCCCCACTTTGTATTTGTAAGCAACTCTTGCTGCATCAGTGTTTCATGTAAAGGGTTAGTCTAAAGATACGGTCATAAATCAGATAGACTCTGACTTGCGTTTCTGTAGGGTGGCAGTTGTCTGCTTATTTGTGTACGTGTTTCTGAAGACTTTTGTGGAGGATCAGGCATGGATTTTTATCCTCAGGGAGCCCTGGAAGGTTTTAGCAAAGGCATAGAGCCTTAACAGATCGTCCTGGGAGGAGCATATGGAAGATGGAGCGGTGTAGGCTGAGAGGAGAGTGGACAATGAGAACAATAAACAGCCCTAATCGGGATGCTATTTTAGATAGTTGATTCAAGAGATGCTGAAAGCCTAAGCTGAGAGTGGTTGGTGCGCATCAATAAATAACGTGTGTTTAGAAAACCGTCGTGGGGTGGCCCAGCCTGGTCTGATGCGGGTGTGGTCCTGAGGAGGTGTACACCCTAAGACTGCGGGGCATACCCCTTTCTTTTTTTGCTTTGTCTTCCCCTCATCTCTTCCTGTGTTGCTCCAGACTGGTTCATGTATATCTGAGTTAAGAATGTTAAACACAATGGAAGTTACTGAAATAAATGGAAAAGAGAGGCAAAGACAGTAACCAGCAGGGAGGGAGGAGGGAAAGAGGTGGTAGAGTCGGGCAGGCGCCATGGACCAGGTGATGGTGGGGAGTTACTGCTGTCACTGGACCAGGTGATGGTGGGGAGTTACTGCTGTCACTGGACCAGGTGATGGTGGGGAGTTACTGCTGTCACTGGACCAGGTGATGGTGGGGAGTTACTGCTGTCACTGGACCAGGTGATGGTGGGGAGTTACTGCTGTCACTGGTTATGTACAATCCAGACATAATATGTAGATTTAAAGAGCAAAAAAAAGACCTTTTCTCTTGGCCTTACCTGGAAAATATGAATCCATCCAGTTCATTGTCTTTGAAATGATATTTTTCTAATCTATTGTAGTGGTTTAATTTTCTTTAACAGAATGTAGATTGCAGGTTTCTAAATGTTTAACTTATTTTTATCAAGTGTTTCAGGAAAATACACATTTTTAAGTAATGACATTAATTATGATCTTGATGATGAAGTTAATTATTAATCATGTTTTTTGATTTCACACCTAAGTGGGGAGATGGAGTTCATTATATTCTGGTGACTTATGTATATTGGTTCAAATATAACAGTGTTATCTTCTAAAAGTCTATATTGGTCACCTACTGAGTTCACAGCTTACTATATGATATAAATATTTCTCTTATTACTTTTACCATCAGAATTTCTAACTTCATAAAACAGAAGGTCAGAATTTTAATATTTCATCTGAGAGCTTTGCAGTCTTAGTTGTTTTCTGTTTTTTCCTTATTGGATTTTTGGAAGCTTTTCTTGTACATATAAAAAAAAATATCCATTGCCATTTTATGCTGCTGTGAGAGTGCTGAAGATTCCAGGAGTCCTAGTGATTCTCAAAGACTAATACCCAGGATCTAACTGATACATCTCAGCCAGCTCCAAATTGAAGGCTGATTAAGCTCAGTGTCCTCCGCTTACTGTGTCCTGAAGAGGAAGAAAGGGAAAACTCATCAGATATCTCAGCTCTGTGCATTCTGAAGCTGTAGTACTTGCAATCCTGGGTGAGAGTGAGAGCCATTCCAACTTCTGGAATTCTCTGCCCACAGGTCTAAAAATTTATGTTTTATTTAAATAGAGATAAATTTGCTTACTTTGTCATTTTTAGACCTGAAGCAGAGAAGACCACTTTCCGCAAACTGTCTTTGGGTCCTATTGCACCGTTTGGATGTGTCTGAGACTAAAGATGCCAGGGAGGGTGAAGACAGAGGTGAGGGTCCACCAGCGTGTGTGTGGTGCCAGCACTCACAGCACAGAGGATGGCTGGCGTGTCTCTGCTAGCTACCTTTGCTGTCAGGAGGTACTCACTTGTTGCTGAGTCTGATTTTCTTGTGTGTATTGTGTCAGTTCATTTACTCTTAGCAGAATGACCAAATAATCAGGCAGCCTCTCCTCAAGGATGTCCTGATGGATGTGTGTAAAAGCAGGACATCTTGTGAACTGTATTTTGAATGGGAAGTCATAAATTCCAACATCCTCTTGGTTTGCCTCTTTCTGCATTGCGAGGGGACAATGGGGAGGCCACTCTGTTTCACAGAACTGGTGGGTCACATAGTTGGTTATTTGGCAGTCAGAGAAACTGAAGCACATATTAGTTGCTGTGATGGTTGACTTCCAGTTTTGGGGATAATGATGTTCTTTGTAATTCTTCACCAAAGTTGAACCTGCCCATTGTCTAAGAGGGGGGAGGGAAAAATGCTTATGGTTTAAATGCAGAGGAAGAGTTTCCACTGCAGCTCTCAAAGGTAGATGTGAATGTAGCCTAGTTGTTTAACAGTCTTGGTTTCAGTTTCACTTTTAAAATAAGAGGTTTGCACTGTCTCCTTCATTTTTTTACCTTTATGTTCCAGCAACCTGGTTTCCTACAAGTTTGCTTGAGTCTTTCCTGCTTGATGCTGTTATACAGTCATGGTCCTGAAGCTACAGTAGTCCTGCAGTGCAGGGTTTGTTTGAAGATCCTGGAGGATAGAATTTATGAGGAAATAGCAGTGAAGAACAAACACAAAGACTTAGGTTCTGCATTCTTCAGCTCTGACACTATGGAAATGGGCTTCGTGTTTTTTGTGCGCACATATGTAGATGTAAACTATTAAACTATTAGAAAACACAACTAATTCCTACTGCCCAGAAACACTTGTGAGAAGAAGCCACGTGATGAGGGTGTCCTCTTTTACCTGAGAGGAGACTCCCTTGCAGGTGTGCCAGAGGAAAAGGATCATGATAAAGATGGTAGTGACATCATCCCCACCACACCAGGGGTGTGGTTCAGGGCTACGCACAAGGAGTTTGCACCCTCCCAATGCAGAGATTTTGAAATTTCCAAGTTTTAGTCCATAATATCTCTGCATTGGACTTTGCCTCTGGCACTGTGAGATTGTGACTCTCTGCTGGCCGTGTAATTAACCACACATCAGAAGAGTCATCGCTTTGCAGAGCTTCAGGTCCCTGCCACTGCTCCAGGCTGCTTGCTAGCCAGGCCTATCACGTGAGACAAGCTGGCCAGGGAATCACTGCCAAGGCCCCCAGCACCCTTCTTCTACCACTGTCTCCATGCCACCTGCTGCGGACTTCATGGGAGAATGCAGACGAGGTGGGCCTTTGTCCTGTGGTGGCTGTCACTTGGAGGAGAAGAACTTGCTGAATGCAGGGATCAGAGAAGGAGGGCCTGCAGTGCCAGGATTGCCCAGGCAGGAATGCTTTCTATCTTCAGTGCCTACTCTCCTGATAGAAATCTCTTTCTTTCTTGCTCACACCCTGTCTGCTGAATAAAGATCCTCCACACACTGATGGTTAAAAACATCAATTAACTCTAAAACAATTATTATTTTTTGAAATGCCATTTTATAAATGTAATAACACGACACAATAATCCAGGGTTATTTAACAGAGCATTTACCCTGAAAACAGTCATTATTCTTTAAATGCAGTAGACTCTAGAAGCCTCTTAACATTAAATGGCAAGTGAGGCAGAAGCAATATTGTCAGAAATGCCACATCCACTGCATACATTAACAACAGGAGGCTGGCAACTGCCCCGCCCATTGGCTGCCATTTTCCTGGCATTTATTGGGCCCCAAAGCTTTTCTGTTTGGAGTGACACTGGCAGACACTGATGTGACAGGCTGACAGCAGGAAGAAATGCCCTGTAAAGCATTTCTTCTCATGTCATCACCCTCTCATTCATTCTTCCAGAAAGGATTGGACTCTGACTCCATGATCAGTTAGGAGGTGCTTCTCACAGACTGTTAGCACATTTCATAGAGGAAATGGAGCCCTGTGACCTTCCTTGCCATTGACTTCCTGTTGGCTCCTAAGAAAGCCGCCATCTTTGCTCACAGGATGCTGAAGCACTTCTGGCCTGACATTTTCTTTTTTTAATGAGAAATTCCTGTTGTACCTCCAAGCAACGACTTGTCTCTCTGTTTACAGTAAACAGAATAACAGACTGTGAGAACAGGCAGGGCTGTGGTCAGTCTAGGGCTGTTGTCTGGGTCTCGTGGGCTTCAAGGCCACTTAGCCTGTGTAGCACAAGTGAGCTCTTCCTAAAGAATCTAGAAGGTTCCTGGGAAAACAGGGATAGTGCTTAAAAGCATAGACTTTTAGAGCAAGAACATAGCTTAGACTTTATATACATTAAGGGTTTTTAAAATAATGTTTTTACAGGGACACGGAGATTGATTGACTTGTCCAAAGTTAAACGGTTAACTAGTGGCAGGGGGAAACCAAATGGATGGCTTGTGACTTCCGGTTCTTGAGAGAACGAGAAAGGTAGAGACAGACAGACACACACACACACACACACACACACACACACACGGGGTGGGGGACAAGAGCACATCTTACGTTTCTTCAGTGGAATGAGGTTAATGTCTTTCACTTTCATTTCAATGTAATATCATTTGTCAATCTTTTGTCAGTCTTCTGGCTACTAGGCAGGTCACATTTGATGGAAAATAATTCACTCTCTTTCTGAATGTCTTATTGCTTTTGCTCCCATAGTTGTTTTGTCTCTAGAGATTCATACTACTATTGTTCTGGTAACTCTTGGCTTCTTTTTGGAATTAGTTGTTCCTGGTACTAAATCTCTGACCACCAATGATTTCTTGGGATAGACTCCAAAACAGCCTCTGAGAGCAAAGTGCGTTTTTGAAAATCATTTATTCATTTTTTTCCCATTGGCTCATTCCGCCTGTTTCAGCTGTGTACTGTGACTCAACACGTGTGTCAAATTCAGAACAGGGAAGGCGCAGTACACCAGCTCCCCTGTGCCTGGGCATGGCAGTTTACCGAGGATGGGATCGCGTGATCAGTCAACTTGGTTGTGCGTGCCAGTGCTGTAACTGAACATACACAGAGGGCATCAGAGTGTGGGCAGGTAAGTGGGTTCTCCTGCCGGGGCCACATGTGCAGGTCATTTGTGTGGGGGGAGGTATGTTGATGGAATCACATTTACAAGAAGTTGAATTTCATGAAGCAGGCAAATAATAAGGAAAGGAAAACATCCTACAGCAAGGTAACAACATATGAGAAAGCTCATGGGCATAAAATCCCATGGAAAGTCAGAGAACAAGAAATAGCTTTTGCTGGTTAAAGTGGTAGGAGATTAGACTGAAAAAGTAAGTAAGAGTCATATTGCAAAAGGAGCTGCTAAGACAATAGATAACAGGTTTTGAAATAAAAAATGGTTGTCAGTTCATAAGACATGTAGCAGGGGTGAGAGTTATAAGCAGGGAACCCTGGTGAGTAGGAGGCTTCTGTGGTATCCTGGGCAGACTTTAATGATTAGGATAGGAAATGATCATCCGTTCCAGGAAGCACACCAGTTTGACTTGTCACATAAGGAATTGTTGGTGTTGCTGTTGTTGCCTGCATAATGTAAGGACCTTTTGCCATCCTGCGTGCTACATGTTGTCTCTGTCCCCTCTGCTCTGTGTGCATCACACCCAACCGCTCTCACTTTGGTGCCTGCAGGGACTTAGGCTTCAGGCAGAGGGTCAGTAGGAAGCGTGCGGAGGAAAGACATCTTTGCCAGCCAAAGGCATGGTTATAAAGCAGGCAATGTGCTCAGTCTGGAAATATATAGCTCGATTTTTAGGCTTCTTCCGAGTTTCTCCAGCCCTGGCCTCCTTACCTTCCGCATAGGCTCACTGACCTTTTCAGTGGCATTCGGAGAATAGTATCTGTTCCTTAAGGGTATGCATTAACTAGCCGCTTCCTGTGAGCAGCTGTGCATGGCAAATTAGTTTAATGGACTAATACTCCTGTCTGCTGGTAATGTGCTGCCCACAAAACTAAGAATCAACACCATCCAGAAAGTGTGACTCCACCAGCAGCACAGGGACCCCAGAAAGCCATACACCAAGGCTATTGCAGAAATTCCTGTGGGCACTGCATTTTGGGGAAACAAGAGTCCCTTAGGGCTGAGAGTTCACAGAGCCCTGAAGATAAAGCAAAATAGCTTTATTTAAAGATTTATTTAAGATGTTGTAAAAATTGAGTAGAACATACATTTTTAATACTGATTGATATTATTGTAAAGCATTCTAATGAGAATCTGCCCCATGGGCCCTCGCCAGCTACACAGAACATTTCAGTGCATTCCAACCATGAGTCATGGTTGAGCCATGGTTTAGCACACTGATGAAAGGGGCTCCCATTCTGGTAGGGGCAGGAGGAAAGAGAATGGAGAAAGACAGCCGAGAATAGAGTGAAGAGAACCACGGTGGTGTAGAAAAGTCACGTTTTAGGCCGCATTTCAAAGAGCTCGTCCAAAGTAAAGGTTTCGTGCTCGCATTCTGAAATTTTCCTTGCCATTTCGAAAATGTGAGCATCAGAGAAGTTAAAGGCTGTGAATACAAGACATGTGCCCTGGGTTAAACTATGATACTCATTTCTTTACCATTGTCTAAACATACCTGGCAGTGACTTCCGCTTTTACATGTACCAGTCATTAAATTCTCAAGCAATCTTGTTAAGATTCCTATTATACGGATGCAAAAGATGAGGTTTAAAATATTTGATGATTTATCTAAACTTGTCTGGAAAGAAGGTGCTGTACCTGGGATTTATAGAAAGGACGTTTGACTCAACAGCTGTTTTTTTATATGACTAGATTATCCTGTCACTATCAAAATTTAGGTTCATGCCTTCTAATTTTTGACCATGAAGGTAAATATGTCACCAGCCTTGCATCTTTGAGAATTATTTCTGTAGCATGGTGGTAGTGAGGATTAAGCTTAATTGTCACTTTTATTGGACTGGGGTCCCCACCAGGGGTTAGTAAAGCACACTGTCGGGTGTGTCTGGGAGGACATGGAGGCATGGCCTTGTAGGATGTATTTGGTCCCTGGGTATTTTCTTCATGGCTCTGTTTATCTGCTTTGCTTCTTGGCCAGTGTGAACTAAGCAGCTTTGCTCTGCTGTTTTCCTCTGCTGTGAAGTTTCTGCTTTGGAACCAGCTAGCTATGGACTCTAACTCCCGAATCCATGAGCCAGATTAAACCTTTTTTCCTTTAGATTGCGGGGCGGATTTTTGGACCCAGCTGACTAATACAGTAGTCAGAATTGTGCTCTGCCATCAGAACTTCTTTTCAATATCAATTCTGCCCCTCAATCCCTGTGAGATGTTAGACAAGTTATATAATACCTTGGAGCAATTCTAAAAAGGGTACAGCACAGCAACACTTGCCTTGGTGCACAAACTCAGGGCAGAGCGCCCTGTAGGCCCTACACAGTCCTAGCCCCATCCATGCCTTCTCAAGAGGTAGCAGAAGCTTTAAAGAGAAAAGGATATCAGTGAATCTGGAGCTCTGTTGAGTCTCAAAATACTGTCTTGTTGATGAACATTTGGGGAAGGTCAGTCAGAGTATTAGGTACAGAGAAAAACCCAATCCAAACACGTTTGCAGCCTCTGTAAGGGCTTCATTAGGCATAATTTCCACACATAACTAATTACAATCACTTAGACAACACAGGGGAGCAGACTTCTAACTAGGTCAGGGTCCAAGGAGCCAACCAGAAGCCCCCTGGGTGTCATGCTCTTAAGGGCATCCCTTCTGCAGGCTTTTGCAGTATTTCCTGCTTTTGAATTTATAGAAACATTAGCTTGAAAGCCAAACAAAACACCTAGTCTTAATAGCTTAGTCAGTAGGTGGTTCACCAACAATTTGAAAAAACTAGTACATTCCCAGAGGAGTAACAGTTGTTGTTTGGAAATAATTCTCCAAATTGTATTTATTTCACAGCAGTGTGAGGTCACAAATTCAAGAGCAATGAGAACGCTATTCTATTAGACAACTTGATGAGAATACATTTGTCAAGATGACATTCCATCTCAAGAATCGGTTCTGATGGAGAAGTCATTTAGCTGTGCTGTTGTTATTTAGGTTCCTTATTATTACTTTACAATTTATCGGAGTAGAGAAGTGGGCATAGGTGAGTGCTGGGTACTTCATGACAGGTGCCACTTGATTAGATGGAAATACATCCACGTCTGTTTGGGGATTGTGCTGGATTAATGGGCAAATGAGTGAAAAAGTCTTTCTTAATTGCCAGATAGATAACTGCTGAGCTCAGAGCCTGTATCTGGAGTCCTTTCTAGTTCAGTGTGAAGCCTACTTGTTCCCCTCTCCTCCTTCCTCACACTTTGGGAAAGGTTTGCGTTTGCCAACCGAAGACATAACTTCTGAGACTCATCAGGCAGTGCTGACCCCTGTCCAGTCAGCTAGGGTTACAGACTGACTTTAAAGTGTGAGCGGATAATGTGTTTTCTTGAAGCCATGTAGCCACTGTGTGATTCCAGATAGATGGTATCATCTATCAAAGACAAATGTTTGAACAGCAATTTAACTCCACTTTGATGACTGTTACCAGTGAAAACATACACACACACACACACACACACATACACACACACTCTGCAGATCTCACAAAAACCTTGTAGAAGAAGTTCCTTATTTTTACTTTCTGCAAGGTAACTGAGCTGTTAACTAACTCATCCTAAGCCCAGAGTTCTTGAGCCTGATCCCTCTGGAGTAACACTTCCTTGTCACCTTTGAACAAGTGACCCTAGCTTATTCTGCCTCTGTTTGGGAAGAAGGTTGGATGCTCAGCTCTCTAAGGACAGTTGTCACAATCTATAGGTACATGGGTGCAGAGCTTTGATTTACTGAATGTTTCCTCTAAGCTGCAGGACTCCCAATAGATGGTTTTCCATAAGAAATTAACATTTAAAAGTATCTTCATTTGCATAAACTATACATAAATTTACCCCAGACTGGAGAGGAAAGGGATTATATAATGCCCATGGTGTAAGCTCAAGCAGGAGAGGTTAGCCATCTTGTTGGTGGTTCTTTTTCAAGAAGGATTCAATAGATGATTCCTTTTAATACCAAGATTCCCCTATGAATTCAAAGTATGATTCAGTGTACACATATTTTTCAGGAACACATCTGTCATGTGTAAATCAAGATGCATTTGAATAATCTACCCGCCATTCTTAGAAACTGTCATTTCTTTTTTTCTATTATGTCTCTTTATCTTTTCTCTTTCACTGCTTTTGATGACTCTTCTGTTGTCGCAGAGAAATAGAAAGGTAAAAAGCTCAGGACACACATTTTCCATCTCAGAAACCAACCTCTCTAGTAAAATGTGGGGCGTCCAGGGTGACGTTTGTAGTAGTGCAAGATCTACACCCCAAATGCGTTGCTTTCCTTTTGAGCTACAACTAATTCTGTTTCAACACCTGAATTCATATTATAATGTGCGTATGTATTGCAGGAAGAAAGAAAGTGAACCTTTATTGTTATACATTATAGTCTGTTATAGGACCAACTACTCGAGTGTATTGTTCTATTTATTCCTTAAAACAGATCTGTGATACTTTCTGATCACACAGTTCAGGAAATTGAGGCTCGCATTTTATGAAAAGACTCAGAAAATCTAAACAGTTTCTCTCAATCATTAATTTAGCTTAAGAAGATACTGTGTTGTTCATTGGTAATTAATCTTGTGAAGTTTTAATTATTTAACTGATATTTATTTAGTTACTCTTCCATCTCAAGCACTGTGCTGCCTACAGGGACTGTAACAAGGTGAAAAAACTAGCGATAAACTTAATAATCACATATATCATTGGGATTGCAAGGGCACCAGGTGACTGAACAGGGAACTACCTGAAGTTCCCTGGAGTGGAGGGAGACTTGAGAGGAGGGTTTGGACTCAAAATGTCAGGACAGGTTTTTCCAAATGCAGAACAGGGAAGGTTTCATTCAGAAAGAATAGCATCTGCTCAGCACCTTGGGGCAGAAAGCAAGAAAGCAAGTCAAAGCGGCTGGAGCACAGAGATCATGGAGCCAGCTCTGAGTGTGCTGGAACGTGCTTGGGAACTCCATTTTATTAAGCCAATAGACGATAGGAGTGTGTGAAGTTTGGGAGGATGATAAAAATCGCTTGGCTGTAATGTAGAAAGAAGGCTGTGGAGAGGCTGTGTGCAACCTGGAACTCTCTGGAATACAGAGCAGTAAGAGTGTAGAGGAGATGTGATGTTGGCTTAGAGTGGACCAATATATGGAGACAGAAAAACACAGATTTGAAAGACTCACTGAAGATAAAACTAACAAAATCTGGTGATTGACTGGGCATCAGAGAATAAAAGAGAGATGTAAGAATAACACTCATGTTTTCGTAGCCCGAAAGGAATGGCTACTGGGCCATCATTGGAACAGGAAGCGTAGAACCAAGAGCAGATTGGAGGAGCTCCTCATGAGACGACTTCAGTGCCTTGGGATTGCCTGGAAGTTAAACGATGTCCGAAAGAATGCAGGAACTGCAGGTCTGCACCCCAGAAGAGAGCAACACACTGTCATGTAGTCTGGGACCCCCTCATCTCGGGCAGGCGTTAGCTCCATGGAAAAGGAAGAAGGAATCAAGAACCGGAGACTTCCTTGGGCAAAGCTGTGGAGATCTTTGCTTTCGTGGCTTGAACTTGACTAAAAGGAAGGGAAAGATCAACCAGAGTTAACAGGAGAGGCTCTTTCTAAATATGGAAAGCTCAAGAGAGACTATTTTAAGAGGAAGAAATCACTCATAGAACTAAATATTTTGGTGGTAAGTCACAGTGTAATGAGTGGTGAAAGATCTGTTGTGTTTAATAACAAGATCAGTGGTGACATTAATGGAATGTATTTCAATGAAATGTAAGACCAGAACTTAAATTTGAGAAGGCTAAAGACAAAAGGTAGGTAAAGAAGTGAGTATAGTAAATCTGACCAAATCTTAATTAAAAAATCTGGCAACCCAGAGGAGCAAAGGCAGAAAACAATGAACATGGAGTAAACCGTGCTGGTGGCAGTGGTCGTGTTGTGTGTGTGTGTGAAGGTAGTCGTCACCACCTAGATGTTTACAAGTTAATGACAAGACGAAGAAGTACACAGCCGAGTGTGTAGAGCACACCTGTAATCGCAGCACTCTGAGAAGCTGAGGCAAGAAGGCCCCAAGTTCAAGCCCAGCCTGGGCAATTTAGTTACAGTGAGACCCTGCCTCAAAAGAAAAAATGAAAAGGGGCTGGGGCCCCAGCTCAGTGGGAAGTCTCAGGCTTAATCCCTAGTACCACATGCGCACACAATATATGTGGTACTGTGATAAGTGGGGAGGCCGTGGAGCCAGGAAACAAGAGGCCCAGCATACCCTCATTGCAAGCTTCTTTTGTGTGGGATTCCGCTTCTCTTTTGACTGAGTTCCCCAAACAGCGAAAGCGAAGTTGCCTTCATATTCCAGAGCCGTGTACTGGACCACTGGCAGCAGCTCACAGAGCAGTTCATCAAACTAGCTTTATGTCCTGTGGCACATCATGGGGCATTATTGTGGTTATTTTCCTCTTGTTGCTGGGACAACATACCCAGCACCCAAAATGAAGGAAGGACAGGTTTATTAGCTCACTGTTTGTGGAGTTTCAGTCCATAATCAGCTGGCTCCAAGGCAGGGTGGCATGGTGCAGGGGCAACACTTCAAGGCAGCAGCCAGAGCAAAACAGGGTAGAGGAGGCCTCTCTTCCCCTCTTATATTGTACACAACCCCCCTCCCCTCACCAGGGCTGGCGTAGCACTCACAAAATCTCTGTGCCCTCCTCTCGCACAGGACCAGGATATTTACAAAGTGAGAACCCTGGCTTCCTGCCAGTCTCTTAAATATCTACACTGCTCAAGTTGATGTAAGGCACCAACCCTAGCGGGGATGAAGTCCCCGAGGGAAGGTGGGTGGGTCTGCAGAGAGTGAGTCAGTGCTTGTGCAGATCAACGCATCCGAGAGTGGTTTTCCTTTCTTATTTTTAATTTATCCTGCTCTTCTATCTGCAGCCTGGCAGTCCCCTTGCAGTTTTCTAGAGTAAGAAGTTGTATGTATAAATAAATAAATACATACATACATACATACATACATACATACATACATACCGTGTCCTGGAGACGCAACCATTTTGCTCCTTTACTGTTTCTCTTCTCTGCTGCCCAGGCTCTGATGTGAGGCCTGTGTCTCTGTTGCTGAATTAAAGTTAAAGGAAGCTGGGTTTCTAAAAGGTTGGTTCTTTTGTAACCTGATGTTCTGGAAGCCGAGCACAAAATTCAGAAGGTGAAGGTGTCCTCAGCAGAGATGGTGCTAACTTTATAGGACTTGTTTGAAGTGGAGGATAAGATATTTTACCCAACACTCAGATGCCTCCAAGAATACTCTTGACCTCAGCATCCCTGAAAATAGACATAAGGCCATTTTTCTCTTTTAGAAAAAGTCTAGATTATGAAAGGAAGAAGACAATAGACGATAAAAAAGCTTACACGATCTCAAAGATAAAATCTTGGCTTCTTAATGAGGATGGAAACTTTATCCAGAGTCCCTTGCCTAAAATATGAAGTTGTTTCAGATTTTGCCACTAAATTTAAAGCTTACCTTTCTTCTTATTAAAGTAGTAAAGAGCAGCAGTGTCTACATCTGTTTTGCACGGAATAAATGGAACTTGCTCTATGCCTGTAATTTCTACTTATTCATGGCTGCAGGGAGGAAGCACAGATAGATGTCTCCTGCATGCTGTCCCATGTTAAGCTAGTGGGGACAGGATTTACTCACAAAGCTTATGTCTATCCTGACAAAAGGGTGGCATCCTCCTGAGTTCTCCTAAAAGGCTGCCAAACGTCTTTGCTCCAGCAGAACGAGAAATCATGAGGTTGCAGGTTGATGGCACAGTGTGCCTTTGCTGACCACGTGTCAGCACCAGCCAACTGAAGGACGTAGCTCTGCTACAAGAATCTAGAGTATGTAACAGCTCTGCCCTGTCCTTCAATGTCTATCACTTTCTTTCGGAGACTGTTTTTCTAACAAGATCCCGTGATCCTCAGCTACAAAGTGTCCACATTTTGGGGTCCTGCCATCATCTGGGATATTGGCCTAGAGGTCTCTGGTAGGCAAATATTTTCCATTTCACACTGGCAGGAGGGATTGGCTCATTAAGTAACCGAAGGACATTTGAACAGTGTGTAGTCTCCTAGTACGTGGCCATGCCAGGGGGAAGATGCCAGGTCTTGGAACACGGGACTGATGGGAGCTGGCATCAAAACAACTTCTCCTGCGTCCACATTAACAGGAGTTAGGGACACAGCAAACGTCTTCTTTGGTATTTTGTTGAAGATTTCTTTGCAGTGCTACTTCCAGCTGCTGTCCTGAGGTCAACAACGTTCTCTGTGTCCCCACTGAAATGCACCTGTGCTCATTCCCTCTCAGTCTGCATCTCTTTGTCCCCTGTGTAAATCCTGTAAAACCAGCTGCCAAGTGCCCTGGAAGCTGTGGCACTGCTCTCTGATGAAGAAGGAAAATGGATAATTTCTAAGCGTTTAGAGTTGATTTGTCCTTTTCATCTATTCTGACATGATTTAATGTTGCAGAACTTGTAAAGGGAACAGACTTTTTCTTTTTTTGTTGTTGTTGTAAAATTTGTGAATAATTTATCAAGTGACTGAAAAAAGCAGCAGCTTTAAATTATTAAAATGCATTTTGGTTTTGAAAGAAGACATTAGAGATATTTGCCTTGGCCCGTTCTTACGTGTTTTCACAGCAGCAAGAGAGTCCTACAGATTGAGCGAATGGTAAGGTGATTTTCAGTGATTTATAGGGTGATCAAGAAGGACAAAAAAAAAAAAACCAAATAAACAATACAGACAACTTTCATTTATTTAAGACAGAGGCTTTTCCTGGAGAGGATAACCTTTGTTGCATCTCCAGAGAAATGACATTTCCTCTCCCTTCTTCTGCTTTGCAAGGACAAGGACAGTAGATGGGTGGCAGGAGAAAGTGAAATAAATGAAAAGTGTGGTGTGCTCGGAGGGCTTCTCATTTCTTCTGCCTGTCCCTCCATCTCTGCGCTGCGGGAGGCGCGACTGAGCCTGCTTCTATTTGTCACACCTCAGAGACCGGGCACTGCCTCTGATCGTCAAAGAATATTATCCATTCCAGTTAGTGACCCACATAACAAATTTGTACTGGACCAAGAAAATAAGGAGAAGTGGGAGATGTTCCCTATCTGTCCCGAGGGCACCTGGCCTCACCCATCTGCTTTCACGTGGGTGTGGGATTTTCTGTGCTATTCTTAGTGACAGGAAGAGAGTCAGGCAAAGAGCCATTCTGCCTCCCCTCAGTCACACCCTACTTTTCCTTGTTCCTCCCTTTGGCCTTTAGCCATCCTTCCCTCTCTGCCAGGAAATTCTCTTCCAGTTACAGGCTACATTTTCCCCTTGTGTTTTGTGGATCCCGGTGGGGAATGGGAAGAGACATTCTATCCTGGTCCTGGAAGCACGGAGCCCTAGACTGGTGTGAGCTTGGCTCCTGGCTTGGCTTTCATTTGCTAAATATAAATCCCTGGGAGAAATTACCTCTGGGATTATAAATATCTGTTACACGAGGCAGCACGGGCAGAGGATGTTACAAAGCTAAGTGAGGCAGAATGTATGGCAGAGGTGCCGGTGGGTGAAGAGGGGGTCTTTAAAACAGAGACCCCTCATGTGCGTGACCTTCCTTTTTAGTTAGAAAGCATTTCTTATCTCGACAACCCTATCATTTCCTCTTGTATCTCAGTCTCTTGCAAAGGAAAGGAAGAGTGATTACTCCTGCAAATGAAGCTTCAGTACCCCATTTTCTGTCATGCATGCTGCTAGGTGGGCTCCTGTGCTCATTTGCTGCTTCAGAAAGGTGATGGTACCATTGGCCAGGGAGTGGCTGGGGTCGTACTCCAGTTATGTGATGAGTTCTGGTGTCCTTGTCCTTGGCTGGACCTCATCTTTGGGTAGATCCAGGAGGCCAGTAAAGATGGAGCTATGCCCAGCTTATTCTCTGTCCCCCTTTAGAATAAAGAGTTGGAAGCTGAAACAGGAAGAGCAGGTCCTAGGACAATAGGATTTTATAACAGAGTGGGGCCTTGGACCTGCTTTACTTCAGTCCCCTTACTGCTGAAGCTGGGCTCAGGGAGATTCAGCAGCCTGAACCCCTGTCTGCTCGCCATGGAGGCACCATGGACTTTCTGTGAAAGTGCACTGTCAGCGTGGTTCAAGCAGGACAAGACAGAGTCCTGGGATGCACATGGGGGAGGTGGGGAGACACAGTACAAGTTTGCTTCTCATAGCAGGATGGGTTTCTCAAGGGCAAAGACAGAGGTGTGTGCCGCGATGGCGGTGTGGCATTCAGAGTCCCAAGGCACTGCATCTGTGTCACCTCTGCACCTCCCTCCCATCCGTGCCACCAGGTCCCTGTTTCTTAGCACCAGCCCTTTGCAGGAAACTGGTCTTACCTGATGCTCACAAGTGCAATGTGGAGAAGTGACACTTTGTGACTCTGGGGCAAGGTCAGCTGATGTGGGAAGGTTGCCTGAAGGAGCCACAGGAAGAAGTCTGGGTACCCGGAGAACACCATGTTGCAGAAATTTCAGGAGCTGGCCTTTCCAGCTGTCCTGCTGAGGGGCTGGGAAGTCCAGGAGGCTGCTGTCATGGGTCCTGCAGGGCCACGGCTTTCCTGGCTCTATTCTTTTCCCAGGTCGTGCCCCAGATATCAAAAAGCAGAGGCAAGCCATCTCTGCCCTGTCCAAATTCTTGACTCCTCACCCCTGTTATCCAGAGTGAACGACTTCTTCATTTCTTATGTTCCCTTCAGAAATCTTTTGCACGCACAAAAGTCTGTGTGTGTGATAATTTGATTGATATTTAAATTTGTAAGTTGGAGGTGACTTGTTAATGTATCAACAGATAACTGTACCAAAGTGGATAGTAAACAAATTTGATAATAAAAATAAAAATTAGTGTTTATAAATAATAAAAGTTTTTCAAATCGTATCATTATGGGGCCGTTGATGCGAATTACTGTGAATACTGTGAAAACTTAGAATAATCTATAGCTCTCGTGGGGGCCCTTGTAGATTCACACACCTATTATGGAAAGATATTTAAGGCACGCTGCGTGATGAAAAAGATAGTTGCGATGCAGTGTGCGTATTATAATTGTGTTTGGATAAAGACGGGAAGTGAAATTGTGTGCTCACGTGTGGGTGTTTCTGTCTCGTGAGATTTGCACACATGTGGCAGAAAGTTTTAAAAGGGTACATAAGGAACTTAAATCCAGGAGAAATGTATTTGTCATGCCACTCTTTCTCCACTGCTTGATATTCTATCACTGAATATATGCTGTTTTGAAATTAATGCTTCCAAAAACTTTAAGACAATGAAGATTGCACACATTGCCTCGAAAGAGAGACCATTCCTCACTGGAGATAGCCAAGCTGATATGTGTATATTTTTAACTTCAGCAGAGATGCAATAAAATAGTTTTTGATATTTGAGAGAGCCTTAAACCTCTCATATTAACTTCATCTTCTGTAGAGCTCAGACATATGTGTCATGTGCAAAACAATATAAAATGTGATGTCATGTGCAACAGGTGATATTATTAGGGAATTAATTGTATCTCCCTTCTGTACATCTTGACCCCCAACTAGAGCGGTATAAACAGCATGTTCAACCACAGGCAGAAATTAACTCAGTCACCCAAAGAGAATGTTAATTAGCAAGATGTGGTTTTAGGTGGTCGGACACTCTAGCTCTTTGTCTAGTAGACACCATACCATGATTTGCAGCTTGATGAAACACAGGTCTTACCAGCTCCCCATATTTTAGACACCTCTTCCAAGTGGCATCCACCACAATGCACTGCACATGGTGTCACAGACTATTTAGGGGGAGATTGTGTGCTGGGCTCCCACGGAGATCCTTGGCACCTCGTGGTAGGCTGCCCTGTGGCTCTCTGGTAATTAATTTACATGTTAGAAGGAGGAAGTGGAGGAGAGGCAGCTGAATATGATGCTGATTCCTGCACATGATGAACGTCACAGCAAGATCCGCAGAACTTGGATGAGGCTTCTGGGCCCTTTCACCAGTGCTCAGTGAGGTCTGGCTTTATGGAATTAGGTCTTTGTCCCTTTGGAAGCAGATTTAGTTTTTTGTTTTTATTTTTTAACCTGGTGTGCTATGGATCTGAGAAACCATTTCTCAGTTCTATAGCACCTCTGGGTATTGCAACCGTTACATTTTAGTAGAAAAAATTTTGTAATATCCCAAGTTGTTAAAGAACGATATAGTCTGTGGCAAGCATTGCAGACCTCTACTTAGTACCACCATTGGAGTCCTGCATACATCCCTGTGAATTGCTCTGAATTTGTTTATCGCCACCAACAGTTTTTATCTCAACAAACCAAAACCTCGTGATATCTTCTCTTTAAAGTATAGCGAACTGTAACCGAAATACATCTTCACAGAATTCCCACTCTGCATGTTTTCTCATAAATTGTAATTTATTTTCCAAGATCTAGTCAAATAAAGAAACACCAGGCAGGCTTTCTTCCCCCCTGGCATTTGACTTCTTGAATTATTTTCTTTATTTCTTTGACAAGCTCAGTCTAAGGCAACCAATATCTAACAGCCATAGACAATCATGTTGTTTTCTGTGACTTCTCTGAGACAATCAGAGAATTATTACTGCCTGATCCTTGTTTCTCTTGGCCTCCACCGATGCGGAGGGCTTCACCTTGCTGCCTTTCAGGAAGGCTCTGCCTTATCGTGTTAATGAGGTCTTTCCTCCCCCTTCCCAGGAAGGTGGGCCCCTCCAAAGGACAGCCATCAGCCTTCTACTTTCTCTTCCATGGTGATTTCATTCACTGCCTACTATGCGAATTTCTCCCAAATGAATAACCCTGGGTTTAATCTTGTTTTATAACTTTGCTTCTATGATTATATAAGTTTAAGATACCTTCCAGGTCTATAAATCTGTGATCCTATTATGAACAACTGCTCACTGGACATTTTCCTGCACTATTATCTCACAGTCACCGTGTCTAAGTCCGAACACGTTACATTGCTGATCAGAACGCTCATGGCATATTGAAAGGAGTGAGGAAGAGCCTGGAGTGTAGTAGGCTGAGGATGCAGTTTCCCCTCTCTAATTTACTACCCCTGTGTGCTTGGCCAATTTGTAAAACCTTCCTAACTCAAAGTTTTGTCAATTGCAAGAATGGTTTTCTTTTTATAGGAGCTTTGTGTGACTGACAGAATATAAAATTGAGAGTAAACACTAAAAATACAGTTGGTGATAGCAGAGTGCCTACGCCCACTCCCCTCTTTCATCTGAATTTTCCTGTTTTTGTAATTTTCCCATTTATTTTGATTCAAACTTAAACAATATTGTTGCATGTCACCCCAACTACGTGCAAGCGTGTCTGAGGAAGACTCTTCAAAATGCCATTTTTGTTTTCACTTGCGGACAGCTCGTCTTTACCTTCACTCCTGCTGGCACCAGCCCACTGAGTGCTTCACTCCTCACACTGGAGCATGGCTTCCGCTCCCATAGCAGTTGCCTGAGTCGCTTCCTCTGCAGGACCTACTCCTCTCACACTTTTTCTCCAGGGTCTTCCTCTGTGCTTTCCACAAAGAAGAACTAAATGCATGTGCCCGGCACAGTGCCTGACCTACAATAATTATTTAATGTGATTTCTTCCACCACTCCGTTTTCAAAAAAATATATTTAAATGATCTCTATTATGTACGGTGTTTTCCTTAGGTAACTTGGCGCAGTTTTGCAGCAAGCTTCATGTGGCTCCCGTTAAACAATTCTGTTCCCTCCTTGCACATGGCGCATGCAGTCCATGGCCATGCCTCTGTGGGTGCAGGTGCTCCCTTCTGTGGGGGCGCTTGCCCTCACAAGCTGATTGCCCTGGCATTCGTAGCTGAGTGTCACCATCGCCATCACTGGAACTCTTTGCTCAGTCACCACAGACCTGATGCCTTTCTCTTTATTCCCATAAACATTTATATATGTTTGTATCACTGGGCACTCAAATTCATGGATGCAAATGATTTTGCATGCGTAACTCCCAGTGTCAGAAATGTCTTTCCATATTTCTCTATCTAGTGAATTTTTGCTCTTCCTGTCTGAGCCAGACAAAACATTCTCTGCTCTTGGAAACCTCTTGTAGCCCATTCCATCCTGTTTTTTTTAAACTCCTTCTCAAGCAAATATAAGCTTTGGATATTATGTGCACGTATCACATTTTTCACTTCTCTCACGGTGCTTCTTATATTGCAGTCATGTTCTCAGCCAGTTTTCCATGTGGCTTCCTAGCAAACTGGAATTTGCTGTATTTCTTGTTCTTCTTCATGCCCTCAGCTCCACTGGGCTTTTATCACATAACAGAGGCTCCGTGCAAACCCATCATAGGAGGAAAACAGTGGCATAAGGGAAGCGTGAGGGTGTTAGTGGTGTGGACAGGAAGTACCCTGCGTCTCTGTGGGAGGATGCGAGACCTCCTGGAGCAGAGACACCTGGAAAAAATATAAAGGCCCAGGAACTAAGAGAGCATCCCCTGGTGGCTGATCACCATCCGCCAGCATGCCTGCCGCTGTCCACACTTTTAAATTCTGATATCGCAGGCACTTGTGTGTTGCACAAACTGGTAGGCTAGATTTGCTTTTGCACTACTTTTTGTATTGTTCAATGATCCTTTCCTTTGCTTTATACTTATTTATAAAGTATGTGTAAGATCCATCCTTGTTTCTTTTTGACTGAGATGATGTTTTTCAATTTACTTCTTAGATGAAGAAATCCACAATGCACATTCCAGATCTCACCAATCATTTTTTTCTCTCGTGCTTTGTCTCTCTACAGTGAGGGATTTTCCTTGAAATGTTCAGAACCTAAACACAAAGTGACTTTGGTCCTTGAAGGAGGAAAGAGTTGGGTTAAGTCTCCCTAGCACCTAACCACAGGGCTAGAATGTAATGGCAGTGAAATGTACTAATTTATCTTATTTTACATAATTAGAGTTAGGGGCTATTGAACACAGAATGCAAATGTATGCTAAATATGCAAATCAGCCACATTTCCCAGATTTGGAGAAGGGGGAAATGTGGTAGCCTTATGTTAGATGGTTCTCTCTTATCTGTGAACACAACTTTTCAGCACTACAAATGCGAGCTACTGTGCAGTCACAGTTGGGGCTGATAATTTGAAAATCCAGTTTAGGCTGATTTGAAAAGACAACAGTTTTGCAATCGCTGGTGTATCCTTTAGGATAGAGCTGGTTGTGCCGTTTCTTCTTTTCTGAAGATAGCCTTTTATTTTTTCGTATTCTAAATCCGCCCAGGCCTTTTGTACAAATCCTGGGCCCAAAGCTATAGAGTACATGTTTATCAGGAGTGCCCTAGCCTGACCACGGTACTGCAGAGGTCACTCTCGCCAAAGCTCTGCCCAGCTGAGGGGAGGCAGGCCACAGACAGCCTCCAGCTGTTGCCTCCTCACACCCTGCAGTTACAGTAGAGCAACCTCCTCCGGGGCTCCACAGTCTCTGTCTCAAGGAGGTTCATCAGTGACCAAGCAAGACGCAGCTAAGCAGGTATCAAGCTCAGGCCATTTCCCCATGGTGAGACTACTAAGGTGGGGACTCTTGCTTCACAGCTTCCACCTGGCCCTGGAGTGTGCCAGTTGATTTCTTTGCCTACCCAGAGGGTCCTGCTTCCTTCCTCTACCCTTCCCATGAACAGATCCCTAAAAGCACCTTGAACCTGAGGTGCCAAGTCAGTATCTATTCCAGAAACCAAACCAGTGACAGACTTTCACACTTTTACCCGTTTGTCCCCATTTTAGAATTTTCTCGGGTGAAAATGTCTCATCTGTTCCCAGCTATAAGTAGGTCAAGTAAATAACTTCCCAGGGCTTTATCTACAGTGAAGTGTGAATGGTGGCATTTATAGCCACCACTTCAGACTGGGAAGGGCAGCTTGTTTGAGCCCCTTTCAAAGTGTGTCACAGTCAAAAGACTAGACTTCTAACACCAATATTTTTAGTCCTATATCCCATTCTGCTACTGTTCTGACCCAAAGGAATAAGGAGCTGAAATGGGTGGTGAGAGAAGAGGTTGCTTGAGGTGAAAACAATATCAAACTATTTCAGAGGTTGGGGAGGAGACCCTGGTTGGAGATCAGTTTCAAAGTGCTATCTGGACTCCATCAAGGAAATTATGTACAATTACTTGAAATTGGTATGCAACGTTATTGTAAGCAGTAGAATAATATGACCATTCTTCCAGTAATTTGGTTAGTAATTTGGTAGTAATCTCTAGTAATTACTGCAAATGCTAACCAGTTCATTTCCCAAAATCGCATTTCCTTTTGGGTGTTCACTTTATTTCGTACATTTTAATTGACTTTGCTGTAAAATGTGCTAACAATGTTTTATATTTCATGGCCTTACTTAGGGCTGAAGGGGACAAGGTAAGCCTGTCTTTCGAGTTCTGTTCTGAGCATCTGTATAGTGGCTGCTTAATTCAAATTAATGGCTGTGTTCTCCATTATTGTCTTAATAACTAAGAGGCTTTTTTGGGGGACCATTCAATGTCTTTGTGATATTATAATGAAGAAAACAAGATACCAAGTTAATCAAAAGATAAGGCCCACTGGGTTTGCAGCCCAGAAGAGATACATACAGGCAAAGACACATTTTGGTTAGAAGTGTTCCGTGCACAGGTAGTCAGAAGAGCCTGGATGTGGTTTATGTAGTGAATGCATATAAACAAGCAGGTTCTAATCCTTTAATTTCACATTCTTAGTGACTTTACAAACAGATTGGAAAGAACCTGAGGAGCTAGAAGAAAGAAGTTGAGAAATGATAAAAAATGAAGGGTTATGTTGAAATCATCAGAGTCAGGATTTGAAAGTCAAGGCGGGAAGGACGAGTGAGTGGCAGTTAGAGACTATCCAATGCGGGCTGCAGAGGGCCCGTTCTGCAGGCAGAAGACGTGACTGGGTAGCTTCACAGTCTTACTTTCTCTCTTCGGAAACAGTTCAGACACCTCAGATGCCCAGGTTATCATACAGAGATTTGAGGATGCAATGCATGGCTGTGTTTGTTTTCTCAAAATGGACCATGCATGACATAGGCCCTTAGAATATACCTGACTTGTATTACAAACCCAGGTAGGAGAAGCTGTTCCCTGCTCTTGCACTGGTCTCAGAGTTCGTTTGTTGTGCTTGCTTTGCAGCTAGCTGTTGCCTAGGAGTTGCTTTATGGCTCCCCGTACAAAAGTTTTAATAGCTGTTCAGTGAAACTTCACACCAGAGTTTGTGATTCTCACCCATCGTATTTTTATCATAAATGTGTCACTCTGGGAGAAACTTACTTTCCCACTAGCTTTCCCATTTTAATTCTTGCAAAATATAATTTGGTTCACTGGCTGCTCCTAATAACTTGTGAAGTCTGATTTCTATTTTAAATCTTAGATTCTAATAACGCCTCATCTTGTTTTTGAAATGTATGGAAGCACTGATGACTCTTCGTCTCTCTTCAACTTGCTGATTTCTGAAACTGTGAGGTAGAGAAGGTGAGAGTGGTTTAGAGCAGACTTTGGCCCGCCCTGTGCTCTGCGGCTTGTCTCTCACCAGGGCTTTGTAGTATTGGCTGCACCATTTCCAGACTTCCATTAACAGTATTTTGTACATCATGGGTACCCGTAGGCACACATAGACACGCGCACCACACACAAGCAGCATTCTGTGTCTTCTTATGTAGTTTTCAAGCACGATGCCTTCCATAGAGTAGGTGCTCGGCAAGTACCTGCAGAACGGGAATTAAATTCAATTAGTGATTTGCATTCTGCACTGCTTTAGACTTTTGACCTCAGGGATAATACCTCAGTTAGATTAATTTTACTTACATAGAGGTTTTATTATAAAATCATATGAAGAGGTTTTGTTGGAAAATGTTATTCAGATACCACTTGTCGCCTACATTCAGCAATAATTTCAGCTTAATGTGTGGACCCCTTAATTTACCTCTGAGACTCTGGGGAGTTTGCTGTTGCATCGGAGTATGCAGAATGGAATGTGAAGCTCTTGATGCACGTTGCTTCCAGGTTAAGCCCACTCTGTGCTACATTTGTCATCAGCTCCGTAGAGAAGACGTGCACATTCCAGATGGGAAGAGTTATGGCATTGCTTACGCAGCCATGAAGGCACCTGTCTCCTCCCTCTCCTTCTTTCTCTGTCTACATAGATAATATATATATATATCCATCTCTATCTATCTATCTATCTATCTGTGTCTACCTAGAGAGATCTGTTTTATTGTTCCCTATGTGTTACGTCATCAGGCATGTCGATATATAAACATGTTGTTATACATATAAGCAGATATATATTTCTCCAGAAGAGAGGGTCTGCACTGGACAAGTGGGAGGCCCAGTAGAGCTGGTGGCGTAACTTTAAGTCCCGCCTGAAGGCAGAGACTGTGTGATGGCTTCAGGACAGCTGGGCAGACAGAGCAATTCTGCCTTCCCCAGCTTGTGGCCCTGTTCAGGCCCTCACAGATGCGATGAGACCCACTCACATTAGCCAGTGCAATATGCTTTACTCAGTGTACAGAGTAAATGTTAATCTCATCCAACAGCACCCTCTCACAATGATGCCCAGGTAAATATCTGCACACCCCATACCCTGTCAGATTGGCATATGAAATGAACTGTCATAGCCACCATCCCTGGAGAAAGACCTCCAGCTAATGAAAAACATTCTACTGAAATGATGCATAAATTAATAGCAGACATATTTGGGACAAAGAGCGGTGTATTGAGATGTAAATGACTGCAAATGGAAGCTCCTGCGGTAGGTAGGTAGCAAGGCTGCACACACATGGAAACCTGCATTGCCTCCATGGGTGGTGCGCAGGTCTTCCTTCTGCTTAATGAAAAGCTGGTGGCAGGACTGCCAGATTGAGACGGCCTGAGGAGTGAGTGTGGGAGAGGGTAGAGCCTCGCATGCATTCTGGCAGTTTTGCCTTGGGTGTGGGGAGGCACACAGCTCGCATCCCTCCATCCAGCCAGCTTCACGGACACTGTCACTTCTAGCTGCGTGGTACACAGAGGGCTCTGCAGTCAATGGGCCCTGGCTGCTAATCCATTAAGACTCAGAGCTGGTTCATAAAGTAAGCAGTACAATGCTTGCTGTCCTTTTCTACAGATAGAGAATGAAGCACCCCGGAGTCAGGTGAACTCCTGAGGTTAACACAGGTAATTGGTAGCAAGCTGGGGTCCCTACTGCTACGTGCTGCCCTGCTAAGTTCCTTACTTGATGCTTTGATTTAATTCTTTATAATCTTAGGGTCTCACATTTTCTTCTACCCTCACACAAGTGAAGATTGCTCTGCCATTTAGGAGAAGCACGTTTCCAGTGAGGTTCTCTGTTCTCAGACTTGATTCCCTTTTGCTGGCCAGCTTGGTTCCCATCAGTGAGTGCCATCAAAACTGCTGATCATGAATTTCAGAACAGAAGGGCTCAAGCTGACTCCTGTGCAGGCTGAAATGGCAGCAGATCTCACATTTTGTGCATCCGTCTCTGCAGACAGTGGCTGCTGCTTCTCAGCTTGTGGGACCTATGTCATTTTTAAAAGGCCACCACTGCCTTCTCGGGTGCTGAGGAGTGATTTGGCGGATGAGCTAGCTTTGCTTCACAGGGGCTCAGCAGAGAATTCTGAAGCAGAGCTTTCACTTCTCTCCTTCTCAGAGGAAGCACAACCCCTGCCAGGCCCGTTTCCTCAGTTAAAATCGCTCCCCAGGGGAAATTAAGCCCGGGTTGCTTTTGCTTCCTCTTTCAGTGTGTGGTTGCCCCAAGGCCCCTATCTCTACCTGTCTTGAAAGCAAAAAAGCCACATCGCTTTCCCCTAGGATCCCGATTGGTGGTCAACAGAGCCTCCTTTCCTGAAGCCGCAGAGCTCTGGTTTCTTAGAAAGCACCAGGCACATCTAACCTTTCTCTGAATCTTCAATCTCCACATTCCACACTGGGGAGGGTGAGATAAAACTGAGGTACTAGCTCATTCCTGGCCTTTCCAAGTACCCCACTGTCGGCACATTTATATTAGATATTGATTTCTGTTTAATAGAATAACCCAGGAAAAATCACACTCTTTGTTGGCGTTCAAAGGATAAACCCTAAAAGCCATTAAGAAGAACTGTGCGCACGAGGGTGATTAATGGGCCTTGAGACGCCGCCCCCGCCTGTTTCCAGATAATGTCTCTGGGAGATTCCATCGCTTCTGGCTGCAGTTCAGAGCTATTTATTTGCAAGGTGAAATTCTGAGTAATGATGTTTCCCGTGCAGCCTGACTGGCAGTGTTAAAGAGGCAGAGTGGGATGGCCCTGAACTTGGATTTTAAAGGGTTTGCCCTGAGAAGTTGCTAGGATACTCAGAGGTTGTACTCTGAAAGACAACTGTCTGCCCTCACAACGCCCCACCCTCGGTGGGCCTGGATTCCCTTCTCCAGGAGGACTCGCTGGACTGAAGATTTATAGGGAAGAAGTGATCCTCAAGAAATATCGATTCCCAATTTCTACAGTGTGAGTTTTTTTTTTTTTTTCTTCCTTGCATTGGATTTATTTTGGACTCAGGCAGTAGTGAGAATCCTTAAAACCACACTCTACCAGGACCTGCATGTACCGTGGTTTGCATTTTGTTTTAAATTTGATAGAATCTTATGCACCATACTTTAAATACTATCGTTTTTCAGACTGTATTGTATTTGTTGGAATAGACCTAGTTTGTGTTCCTGAGTCTAAATCTTTACCACATTCTGTTTATTCACCCTGGAGCCACAGTAATGTGTGGTGCAGGTGTCTGTACAACTTTGGGTATTGAACACTTTACTGCACACCTTCCATTAAGAAATCCAGCAGGATGCCATTCACAACAGCCTCTGCCTAAAGGAGAACATTAATAAATATTAATTACACAGACAGATGGATGGATAGATGAATGGGTGGATGGATGATAGACTGATGTATGAACAAATACAAGGTATTATTTTTTGAGCATCTCTCATATATGTCAGTGATTTATCTAAATATTTTAAGTTTAATGCTATTTCCATTGCATGGAAGAGAAAACTGAGGCTCAGAAGCGACTTGATCAAGATAGGGAGAAGGATTAAATGCAAGACTATTAAACTTTTCAGTGTAGTAAAGGAGAAAATGTACTCAGCAGTTTGTAGCTCCTTAGTGTAGCATAGGTAAGTTGAATTTCCCACTTTCCATGAGCGAATAATAATTCATTTTTGCAAAAATAGCTTCAAGAATTTAAAAGTACATGTTCCCTTTTCTTTGGGTATATTCAAATATAAATAGTTGGTGTGATTATAAGGTCATTGATTATATTCCAGACAATATCAAGGTTCTGTTAGGACCTGAGACCATCCCTTAAATATTTATAAATATTTTCTTAAATTATTTCTGTGACTTGGTAAGGAGGAAATCATTCTGTGATGATTAATAAAGGCCATTATAGTTGCATTTTCTCATACGTCTCATCTGTGGCTCATACCTGACCTACAAGAGTATAGTTTCTCACCCTCTCGCACTCTCCAGATGTCTTTTAACATCAGGATCCACCCCTGAAAGAGATCATCAAAGCAGTTTTTCCATTAATCCACCCTAGGGATTCCTTTATAAGGTTTCTGCCAGTCCCATGTTGCCTAACCAAGGCCCGCCTCTCGGTGTTTTACCTGTCTGTTCTCATCAATGATAACAACTTTGTCTCCTCCTGAGACTCAGAGGCAAGAATAGGGAGAGATGATTTCCTAAAAATGCCTGACAGTCCTTCTGCAAATATTCCCAAAGAATTTGAGGTCAAAGTACATCTTTCAAAGAAAATAGTTTGTTCAGTCAGAAAAAAAAAATAGGAAAGAGACAGAAAAGATTATTCCTTTGGAAAATTTTGGTAATTATTTTCTTTCAACACTGCTATGGGTTTCTTCAAAGTAATCAGCAATGCCATTTTGACAGCCAGGATCCAGATAGATTTTCTATCAACTGAGCCAGGCTCTGATAGTTTATCACTGAAAATAATGATGATGATAATAATAATAGTGGAAATACACACACCAACTATGATTGACAAATGTCATGTGGTGAAAAGAATGATTTAATTGATTGTAGTCATTAAAGATAGATAGACAGGGGGGGGTAACCTATACCCCAATATGACATACCCCTCTTTTTAATGGAGAATAACAGGAAGTTTAACCCTGGGCTAGTGTGAACATAGGTGACTGATCCAATTTGACAGGGTAATTAGTTATTTCTTCAGCTACCAAATTTTAAAACACCACAGGGCCAAGAAAGAAGGTTATATCTGAGCAATATTTTATTTTTATGCAAATATACAAAGCTAAATTACTGATGCTTTGATTGCATTTTAATCCTTATAACACTTTATCCTGTTACTTTATTGTATTTTTATTTGTTTTGGTCACTTTTCATCTCTTTCCACATTTTCTTTGTTACCTTTCAGTGGCTTTTTTTCAGTGAATTACCCTTTCTTATCCTTCCTACAACTGTTCAACCTATTCTCCAGATTAATTCTTAATCTGTCTTCTTTATTCAATTTGCATTATTTCAAACTGTCTTTACTGGATAGGGGAGCAGTAAAGGGCAAGAAACACTAGGACCATGTCTTCAGGGTGTCTTGGATTCAAACCTGACATGGTTTTCTTGGAGGAAAGTGTATCAGCAAGCTTGGTCCTAGACTCAGCCTCAAAAACATTTAAATCTACCACAGTGTTATAATTTGTGTTTGGATTGCTCCCCAAAGCCTCCTGTGGTCATGGGGGCAGGCTTTATGGAGTTGGCTAAATCAAAAGTTTCTGGTTGGTTCATTGTCTAGTGCTGAGATTGGTGGAGTGAGTGCTACACCCACCCCAGGGCAGGTAGTCTGCATACAATATAAGGAAGGGGAAGAAGCTTGCTCTCCTCTTCTCTCGATTGCTGCTTTTGCTGTCTTCCTCTGCCACCATGAATGGTTGCCCCTCTGCCATGCCACACTGCCTTAGAGCCAGCTGGTTATGGACTATGGGTTGTGAAACCTCCACAGACTGTGAGCTAAATAAACCTTTCCTTCCTTTCTTTGAGTGTCAGGTATTTTGTCTCAGCAATGAGAGAAAAGCAACCAACACACAGGGTGATTTATTTTAATTTCAGTTTACAGAAACACTGATGTGAGAACAGAATTGTAAGCAGATTTCCAAAGTGGTTAAAATGGAGTTTTCATGAAACTGAAATTCACCCCAGATACAAAATGATTATGGACTCCATCCAGGAGATTGTGACTATCCCTGAGGGGAAAGATGAGCCTCTTTTTTGGACAGTACAAGAACTGAAGCCTGAGAGTGGGCTCAGCTTTCACAGGACAAGAGACAGAGGTTTGTGATGTGGCTTTCACTCTGCAAGCTTTGGTTTTGAGGCTCTCAGCAGAGCTTGAGTTTCCTTGCAGGACATTGTGTATGTCTTCATTGTTTCTGTGTTGCTGGATCCTGGATTTTCCAGATAGCAGAGCTTTTACTGGAACAGAGAAATTTCTATCCTACAATTAACTAATGATACTGCGTGGATACCAGGGAGCAAGATGAGTTGGCAAAAGAAATAGAATCATCAAAATGGTAGCAAAATCAGGAATGTAAAACAGTCTTCATAGGTTCCTTTACTTGCTCACTTGTCACTTACAGATATAAATTCAACATCTAAGAGAGTAGTTGAGAGTTTTGTAAAGTCATATATACTAGGGATATTTCATCTTTTGCATCTGACTAACAGCAGATTTACATTTCTTCCTATATATTGGGGATGAACATGGTGCTGCCTTGATGGTTGGTTATTGAACAGAGGGGGTAAAAACACAAATCAGTTTCCTGTACCATCCTACAAGGAGGCCCTGTTATCACCTGTAAACTCCCTAGATGGCCAGGGTCTCATCAGATGCAAGCACTTGGCAACCTTTTAGACCTGTGATAAACAAAATAGTTAGGAAAAAGAAACTCCTATTTTAAGATGCTTTTAGAGTTCCATTTTTATTCTTTTAAAATTTTTAAAGATGAAAAGCATGTTTCCTCTTTTTTTCATCTTTTAATCAATATTTTTTAAATACCAGTTACATACCAGGCAATGTTCTAGCAGTTCAGAAATGTAGAGCAAATAACCTCATGAAATCTGTGTCACTGAAGGAAACAGATAAATAATTTAAAATGACATGACGTGTTGGGAAGTAACTATTGCTAAGGAGGAAAGTGTCGGAGGGTGGGTAAGGAGGTCCGAGGAAGATGAAAAGGTGTTCCAGTGTGGGTGAGATTGAGTTTGGAAACCCTGAAAGCTGAGCCGATTGATTGCTAAAGACTAATCCATCGGTGTAGTGGGTTTTGTGTAACAGTAGATGGCAGAGCAAAGGCGCACAGTCTGATGAAAAGCTGATGATGTTGGGCAGCGATTACTCCTCTGGGGTGTTCTCAAGGCTGAAAGCAGAGCGTGTGTCCTCTCACCCAGGAGATGCTTGCTGTGTCCCAAGGCCTGAGCCTGGTATGACTGGAGGAGAGGAACGCAGGAGAGTTCCTGGGGCCTTCTCTCCCAGAGAAAGGTAGACAGCAAGCAGTGAATCCAACTGATAAGAAAACGAGAGTTTTTAACATTAAATTACTTTAAATTGACAAATCTAAATTATGCATGTTTATCTTGCACAATGTGCTGTCTTGAAATATATATACCTTGTTGAATGGTTAAATCGAGTTACTTCACACAGACACAGCCATGGTCTCAGCTCCCACGTTGTGCAGTGAGAACACTTACCGTCTGTTCTCACAGTTTTGAAGAATGTAGTACATTGCTCAGAGCTACAGTCACCATGTTGAGCGATGGGTTTCTTAGTCTCATTTCCTCTCAAACTGAGATGTCCTATTCTTTGGCCGACATCTCACCAGCACCTCCTGCCCCTCCCGTTTTGAGTAACTACTGCTCAACTCTCTGCTTCTAAGGGTTCAGCTGTTTTTGGGTTCCACATGTAAGTGAGCTCATATCCTGCTCTTCTGGATTATTAGTGACACACACCCAAGGTTTATCCATTTCATTCCATGTGACACAATTTCCTCCTTTTATGGTTTAATAGTATGCCACTCTGTGTATGTACCGCATTTTCTTTGTCCATTCATGCGTTGATTGACCTGTAGGTTGATTCTACATCTTAGTTATTGTAAATAAGGCTGCCCTGAATATAAGAGGTAAATGTTTCTTCAATATACTAGTATCAGTCTTTGAATAAATGCTTGGTAGGAAGATTATATACAGTATACAGTATATGGACTATACAGTAGCTCTACATGTAATTTTGAGGTGCCTCTAGACTGTTTTCCATGATTTTAATAATTTCTGTCCTTATCATGTGTTTGAGTTCCCTTTTCTTATATTTTGGTCAGTGCTTATTATCTTTTGCCTTTGAAAACAGCCATTCTGACACATGAGTCAGTGATACAAGCTTTATTAGCTTAATTCTATTGCTGTTTAGTAATACAGCATTATTGAGGTAGTAATCTCACCTTTGCTGGAAACAGCATGCATAGCTTTGGGATCAAACTAGCTCTCTGGACTTAGTAATCCTTGGTCCTTGAGCAAGTTAATGAACTTCTCCCGGTGTCAGCTTTCTAGTATTTAAAATGGAATTAGATCTACTGCATGTAGTTGCTGAAACAATATCATGTGATTAAAGAGTTGAGCGTGTGTAGATAGCATCAGAGTTTATAGCAGAGAGATTATAAACTTTCTTATCATCGTCAATGTACAATGCAGTAATGATTGTGATTTCTACATGGATTTAAATCCACTATGTTTGTTTTTTCTCCAACATGCGTCATTATGTTTGTCACATGTAGTAAAAGAGCCTAAGAAGCATGTTAGGCACCTCTGGTTTTGAACTTGCCAGGGAGTCAGCCGAACGGTTCCTCCTTTAAGGATTCGGTTTAGGAAACTGTCTATATGGAGAGGTGGTCAACAGTGTGAGGCGGTAGGTTGTGTCAAGCCAGGAGTCCAGGGAATACTGGGGACATCTTGTCTGTTTTACTATGGAGGGAGCGTGACCAAGCTCAGATTGCCAAGCTGTGTTTAGAGAAGGAAGATCCTTGCACCACCATCGTCTTGCCAACACTTCTCGGCCACTCCTGGCAAGTTGTGGGTGTTTTTCTGGATGCATATTCGTATTCATATAGTACTGTATTTGTGTCCTCCTCGAAGATGACTGTGTGCTGTTTTCACTTATACTCTTTTGTTCCCCAAAAGCTTCATACACCTCCTCTTCATTTTCCCTCAACAGTTCGATACAGGGAGATGCAGAAGTGTCCTCTCTCTGCTCTTCAAGTGTCCCCGCACGACCCTCAGCATGCCTTCACTTCTCTGGGCCAGACCCTGGGGCTCCTTTATGTTACAGCAGGCGTACTTTTGAAGGAGGGGAACAGTATTAGATAGGCTTTCCGTTTGTCATGTCAGATGCCATGGAGTGGGGTTGGGAGGGATGAGTGCCCCTTACGTTTCAGTTTCTACTGTCAGCGACTATCCCTAACCCCATTCTCTCTTCTGAGGGAGCCTGTCTCTATGTGAGCAGGTACCTCATCCTTTTGGACAACTCCCTTATGGTCTTTGACTTGTGTGTTCTTTGCCCCAAATGTCCATGCCCTCTGTGAGAACCACAGCTTCACACTGCCCTTCCAGCCCTGCAGAGAAATCTGAGATCAAACAGACACACGGATGCTCCCATGCACACCTTGTTCAAAATCAGACAATTTGCAAAAGACAAGGCGTGCCCCAAACCCTCACCAGGTTCATCACCAGTAGCATCCTCTGGACTGAAGCCCCTGGCCGTGATGTATCTTAGGATCAGTGTTATGGTGTGTGTCTAGGTGCTGCCTTTGACTCCCTCTCCCAGGCCCTGCCAAGCCTCATGCAGTCGTAGGACTTTTCAGAGGTAGTAGCTGAATCTAGAGTTTATGATTGATTCAAGGTCCAGCACTGGAATAAAGGGTATGAGAACCACGCCTGCCTGGCAGGGGAGTAGCCTGCATACAGTATAAGGGACAGAAAGGGTCTCTCTCTTCTTTCTCTGGTTGCTTTTGCTGTCTTTGGCTGGCATGAATGGTTGCCCCTCTGCCATGCGCCTCGCTGCCTTGGAGCCAGCAGATTATGGCCTGAAATCTCTATGAACTGTGAGCTTAATAGCCCTTTCTCTGTTTAACTTTGGGTGTTGGGTATTTTGTCTCAGCACTGAGGAAAGTAACTATGTAATCAGCCACATCATCTGCTGTCTCATCTTTGGGTTTCCAAGCCAGTCCCGGAACCTGAGAGAAGCTGGAGCCTTGCCTAACAGAGGGTCTTCTCTAGCAGAAAGTCACCAGAACGTTTTCTTTTCCACAGGCCAGAATGAAACTTGAAGCTGGGCTTCTCACTTCTCTAGATTGCTTTTCCTTCACCACTCAAGACACAAAGAAGAAAGGGGACCAAGAGATGGGTGGTGGGCAGAGGAAGGGAACATAAAAACAATTAAGATGTAACATGCATGTACCAACTCTCCATGGTGAGTGTAACTTCAGGTAGTGCAAACTCGTAGTAATAAAAAGGAGAAGGGAAAAAAAGGGAAGGGAGAGATCAAAGTTCATTCCAGCTATTTAGACAATGTATTAATATCTGGGAAAACTGAGTTGCTGATTTGAAAATCACCTGGAGCTTCTAAGTCTGACACTGTTTAGGATCCAAAAACTTTGATGATTTAGGTATTTTAATTTTATTAAAATTAGTGCATCCTGACTCCATGCACATATAACGTGTCCTTATTTATTATTATTTTAAAAATCATAGCAGAGGTGGGAAATATTAGAAGGCATGGCAGATTTTATGGGCTAGGAATGCCTCCCCTTCTGTTATTTCTTTTCTTGACCTCTTTGCCCAGTTGTGATAAATTGAGAGACAGCTGTTGATGCCTCGGTTTCTCTGTCTGGGAAACTGATAAAATTTCAGCCCCTCATTTCCCACAGCAGTAGGCGGGCTTAATAATTCAATGCTAGCAAAGCACTTTGCACTAGCAGAGCACTTTTTACTAAAGGACATCAAAGTATCATTGCATCTATTATTAATAAGAAAGACTGGCCTGAACATGACGCCCCATGAGAATATCTCTGTGGCTTCTCTGCATGCAGATAGGGCACCATTTTCTATGGCCCTCTCCACTTTGCTGGCCACCTACCTGCTCATTAACCCACATAATGACATGATTTTACACCTTTCCACTGCCTTTCATTTAGGGGACTCTAAATGCCTTGCTAGCACTATTAAATCACACATTATTGTGTAGAGGTAAAGTGTTCCAAGGACCCTTGTACTGCTTAGCAGGGCAGTGGGTAGAGTTCAGAACATTGGAAAAGTTAGGAGGAAAATGCAATTCTGCTTTCCCTAGCCAGGCAACAGCACCCGGTTCCCTTCCTGCCCCAGAAATGAATGAGCCCTCTATGGCTGTCTGCACCTCTCCATCCTCCCTCTGGACTGCCCAGTCTGAAATGTGAGAAAATTGCAGTAGCTTCACTGGCATGCTCTATTTTCAGCTGTTCCCATAAAGAAATCAATTAAATGTCTCTGACAGTCTACTTTTCCTGAAGCTCTGCGGGCAGAGGGTTTAACTTTATATCATCTTCCACAGCCCCAAAACAAAACAACCATTTCATTTCATCCTCAACGAAAGTAACTTCTATTTATCTTCCTGAGGTTCCCATCCTAGCTAATCTACAGCCACCAGTCGCATAGCCTTTGTTCTCTGCACTTCCTGGCTGTTGCATCTTAGTGCCTGCGTCTCCGAGTCTGTGACAGAGGAAGGATCTTGTCATTTTAATGAATTGAGTCCTCTCCCAGCACAAGGCTTCCCAACATCAGTCCATTTCCATAAGCATCGAGATGTCAGATGTGAAATGAAGGGAGTTGCAGCCTGGCGCTGTGTCCAAGGCAGTGCAGATTATTACTGAATTATGCGGCTGAAAAAACGGAGTGATCACTTTGCTTGTCTCCAACTCTTCGAGATTGTCCTTTAATTGAACCAGAATTACCAACAATCACAACAGAGCTTTCCAACCACTAAGGACCTGAGGGTGGACGGGTCCTGTGTGACAATTAGGGAAGGTGATGGATGAGGGAAGGAGCTGAGCCGGCCTCCACCTTTGCCTGCTTTTCTCACCGCTGGAAGCTGATCAGTGAATCCTGATGCGTGGCAGTGTAGAATAGACGGAATCAAATGCAGACCCAGCTGGAGAACAGTGAGGCTGAAAGCCGGTGTTTGAGTTTTCAAACTGTATCTTCCAGGCTTGTCTCTGAGTTCAGAGCAAGGACAGCAACTCTGTGTACCTCGCTGGGTGGACATGATGGCTCATAAAAGCACATTTAAAGTCCTGTGCATTCTAAAGTATTATGCAAATATTCTTCGTTATTTGTTTTATCAGTCAACTCTAGACTTCATCATAACAAAACTCACAGTTAAAAATATGCAGCACATGCTGAACAACACAGAAAAGCATTTCACGACTCCAGATTGAGTTTGCCTCCCTCTTTTAGTACAGTATGAGATGAAACAAGTAAAAAAAAATGACCAGGAAATGCAAGAACTGTAGGTGAGCCATTAGGATCCTGGTCCGTGTGAAACACGGTGCTGCCTGATTACAGACCGATGGGTTTCCGAAGCTCAGTGTGATCAGAAGTAATGCTTGATGGTTTAGGAATCAGCTTTAGTGCATCCCCTTTGGATTTTCAGAATTCCCAGCTTTACAAGGAATTGCATGGATAAATGACTTAACCTCTTTCTGCCTCAGTTTCCTCATGAATTAAACAATTTATACCCTTTTGTACCTTGATCATGTAAGGTAAAAATAAAAATGGCTCTGCAGGCAAGGATGTGGAAATGCTGTCATTAAAAATCTCATTAAGGTGGACCCATGCTTGTTATGTGCTGTTATTTTTAGGCTCCATTTTCTTCGGGAGGAGCAAAGGAGAGGGTGGCTGGGCTGAGGTTAAGAGGGCTACCAGGGGCAGAGCAACAGGATGAAGGGAAATATGAAAACTGTCAGCTGACCACCAGGAATAAACAGATTCCTGGCAGCAGCCATAGTTAGATTGTGGAATTGCTGCTCTCAGGAGGTGGTAGAAGCATTTACTGCTCAACTGGATAAAGCACTCTTGGACCAGATATGACCTGCCGTTTCTTTCTGCATTGTCTATGACTTCCTTTCTAATAAAAAGAAAACCACCCGGATTGGCCATCGAGCTAGCATCACCCCTGTTTGGTTTGGGCCTGCATGGTAATTAGGGCTGGCCACATGGAGAGGTAACTATTCTCCATTTGGCCTTGGTCTTAGGGACTTCTGCTTTCTGCTAGATCTGCATCTAAGGGGTACACAAGCGTCTTCCCTGGCATTGGATGCATTTCACAGTGTCTCCGCTTGTTAAGTGGTCAGCTGAATTTGGGCAGCTTCAGAAACACCATGAAAGTTTTCTGCTGTTACGCGCTAATGCTGAGGCCTAGAAGTGAAGGTAGCTGAGCAGGAGCTGCATTTCCCCTCCTGAGCTGAGCTATGATTCAGTTCCTCCCATTTGTTCAACCATAGTAAACATTTTTCATGGACTGTTTACAGTGTTTGCAAAAAAAGCCTCCTAAGCAGAAATTGGAAAATACGCTTTCCTCTTTGTACAGTTTTCAAAAGATGTACCTTTTGAATTGAAAAATGCTTATGGTAAAATGATGAACAAACCATATTTGATAGCTGAAAATGTGTTATTTTCATGTCATTAAATTCAGACTGTAAGAAGAAATATGTGTGCATAGAGGTGTGTGTGTGTGTGTGTGTGTAGTCACATGTTCCATAGTGATATTTTGGTAAACGAGGGACCACATATATGATAATGATCTCACAGAATTATAATGGAGCTAAAGAATTTCTACTGCCTAGTGACGTCTTACCCATCTTATTGCCATAGAATAATAGCTCTGAGGGCATTGCTCACTCTATTGCTTAAAAATCTTGGGAAAGATTTTCAAAGAGTGTCATGTAGAAAAACAGTACTTATTTTTTTAATTACCAAAGGATCATTATTCAGAGATCCTTTGTCACTCGAGATTTTCTGTCTTTGCTTTTTAATCTGACCTACATTTCCCTGTACTCTTTCATGCTTTTAGTTCCATTCAAATTTACTGAATTCCTACTTTTAATTTCTATCAGACTCTACTGTTTACAGATGATGATGACGATAGGCAGAGGCTTTTCAGGCCTAATCTTTAATGTTACTTTGCAGTTAAACTCCTGTTTTGCATAATCTAAAGCACCACTCAGGCCCTAGAAGAGGGAGTGTTAATGGCTTGTGTCCTGATGTCCTCCTGAAGCCTCATGTGGTGATAGGTGGGGCTTTTCAAAGGTAACTGGATCTAGAGTAACACTGGGATCAAAGATGTATGATTACTAAATTTATCCACTGATTGCTTTGGCATTGCTCTGGGAGTACATAATGGGAAAGACCACCCTGGGTGAGAGTGTTATCCACCCTAGGGGTGTGTAGCCTGGCTAGAATGTAAGGGACAGAAAGATGGCTTATGTCAATGCTTCCTGCTGCTACTTATGGCTTTTGCTGGCTTCTGCCTGCTATGAACAGTTTCTCCTCTGTGATGCCCCTCTGCCATGCCATGCTGCCTTGGAGCTAGTCACCTATGGACTGAAACCTCTACATACTGTGAGCTAAATAAACCTTTTCTCCTTTGACTTTGAACATTGGGTATTTTGTCTCAACAATGAGCAAAAGTAACTAAGACAGGGAGCATATATGCTACTACCTTTATTTTATATAAGGAAACAGGCCCAGAGATGTTAAGTGAATTGTCTAACAAGACAGGGTGAGCTGGTGACAGAGTGAGCCTTAAACACATTATGTTTTTTAGATCAGTCTGTTTCTGAGGCACCACAATTGCTGAAGGAGAATTTCTAAACTTTGATGTGCTTTACAGAATTTCTGCCTGATCTATAATCCTACCAGTGTCTGGCTGGCAGAGAACTTGCTGCCTCTTGATGTTTGACATTTTGGGTTCCTCTGACTCACAAAGTCTCCCAGCTCAAAATATGTGAGACTTTCAATTAACCAACCAGTTCGAACATGTTGTGGAACACACGCTAGGTGCTGGCTTCTTGCTTCTGTTTATCAGTGAGGAGCGTTCAGGCAGCGAAAGGCCTGGGATGGCCAGGAGGCTTAAACCTACATATTGTAAAACTTCAGAGCTTTGAACGTGGACAGCAGGACACTTGGGCATGAGGTGACCCTGCAAAGCAAGAACTAAAGGTGAAAGAATGCAGGGAGCAGCCAGGCCGTAGGAGGAGACAGGTGGATCACTGGGAGCACAGAGGGTCCCTAGAGGCCATGATGGGACATGATGGGACAAGGGGACTCTGGATGTCTGAGACAGCTGGACAGATCTGTGGCATGAACAACTTAGAGTTCATGTCTCTGCTTTGGGCACAAATATAGGATGAAAACTCTAGGGCAGGACCTGCTTTAAAAAAAAAAACAAAAAAACACTGCAATCAAAAGACAGATTGTGCTTAAAAGGTGAAATCAGCCCGAGCCTTCACTGTTACTGCAGTTTGGTGCGAAGGAGTCAGCTCAGCTCCACTTGCTATGTTCCAGGTTTGGATGGGAAATCCCAGTGCTCAAAGGTTTTCCAGCATCTGCCTGTAATGAAGCCCACTTAACCGGAGTCATTTCAAGCAGCTAATGGCCCCCAAGTTCTTGGAGCCATCCCAGGACACTGACAATTTTACTATTCCACAAGTCCAAGCCCCTTTGTCTTATGGGCCATTTGCTTAACTCCGTAGCTACCTATTCCATCTGTCACCACGTTACTCCCTGACCACAGCTATTCCCTATCTGCAGTTGACCAGGAACTCAAGAGCACCCGTGCCATTCTGCACTTTAAGGGCAAAGCTTGGGAGATGGGACAGATAGACCTGTTGTACCTGACCACTGGGTCCCAGAGCACTCTGCTCCTAACATATGGTTTCTCAGAAATGATTGCCAAGTCTAACCCTACTCTGTTGACTCAAATCCACAATATTGGGGAAGATGTGAATCTACTGTATGTCTTATTCTTTGTCCACTTAGCCCCATTTTCGACTGAGTATGTCTATTTGTTGTTTCTTTCTGTGTATATTCATTCCTGCAGCCAAACCTCTGGTCCCCCAAAAGCCGAGGGATCTGAGCGAGTGAGGCCTCTATGTGTAAGCATATCACAGGCAAATAGCGCTCCATTCAGAGTGACCACACTTGTGTGGTCAGGATCTGATGCAGGTCCACGGTTCTGTGGGGCACATGTTGTTCCCGTTTCCAACCCTAGGCTAACAGCAGCAGGGCACACATTATACTCTGGTAGTCATCTTAGTAAAAGGAATACATTCCATAGAGAAAGTAGTTTCTTAACCTCCAAGAAATATCTTTGTGTAGCCATGCAAGATAAGGTTTTGCATAAAGGGCTCGCTTTATGGTTTATAATCTTCTTTCATAATAGCATAGCCTGGAAACTTGAGGTCACACATGCATGTAAGGATTTCAAATATTTTAATCCCAAAAGAAAAGCTTTAGGAAAGAGTTTAGCCGCCAAGAGCTCTTTTTCTGTAACTCCTAGGGACAGTGCACATAGTCCCGGAATGGGCCCCATTCAGATGTTATTAGTGTGCTTTGAAGTTATGGTTATTGCCGTGTCCCAAACATTGTCCCTCACCCACTGTCCTCTTCATTTGTCCCTGTCCTGCCTTGGATATCTGGATGCACAGCGAGGGGAAGAGCCCTGACTTTGGTATTTGTTTGGTCTGAGTTTACTCTGACTGATCTGTGAGAAGTTGTTGCATCTTTCTTATTCTAACTTTCCTTCTGCATAAAGTTAGATGCAGCCCTGCCTTGAGTTAATCTATTCTTATAGATTATAGGCTTCCTATACTGCCTTCTTAGTAGGAAATCAAAAGGGTTTTGGTTATTCAAAACAAAGCCACACTGGAAACAGATGATGAGCTCAGACTTACCCAAACCTAGGTTCCTGTCTGGGGAGCAAATATAAACAAACAGTTTGCATGAGTAAGTGATAAACATCACTGGGTGCTTTCAAAAATACTAACTACTGAAAGCACTCTTACATAGGGAAAGATAGCCCTAAAACACATGGTGTTTTTTCTGCAATCACAGTACCCTCTTGCCTGATATTTAAAAACTGGAATTTTCTGGTTTCTTCCATGCTGCCTTTTGTGTGTATTGTGAAAAACATGATTCTTAGTTGCAAAGTTGACAAACACAGGAACTGGATATGATTGCTAATCTAGGTTAGGAGTGTATTTGGATTAGGCTAATTTAACTTTATTAAATGATTTAAAGGGAAAAAAGGTTAAGCAAAAACCAACCTGCCATAGGAGTCCACTAATTCCCCCTCAGTCACTGTTAGTGAACGGTGGTCCATTACAGCTGGAAAATATTCAGTAGAAATTTCTAAACAATTAACTCCTTCTTTGTAAAGTGCACATTGATTGTGCTAAGTGGCGTGAGGGGCTCTCACCCCCCTGCTCCATCAGTCTGGGGACGCGAATGCTACCTCCGTCTGGTGTCCCTGCTGCATATGCTGTGCACCCCTTACTCCCTGAGTAGCTGTCCTGCTTCGCCGACGGACTGCAGTGTCGCAGTGCTTACGCTACAGGTACATTTGTTGTACTAGGTCGCAACTGAGATGTGCTCCACAGAAGCCAGAAGATGCTTTTCAAAGGTAAAAAGGGAAAATACTAAGGACAGAAAAGAAATTATGTGCTGAGGTTGCTGAGATCCATGGTAAGAAATTGTCTGCCTAGAAATCTGCGGGATAAATTCATGCTGGCGTTTCTGTAGATAGAGCTGCAAAAATTCATGCTGGCGTTTCTGTAGATAGAGCTGCAAATGCAACATAGAGCCATGTGAGGGGGTAACGCGGGCAGGGCCAGGCACTCAGCACTTCTCGCGTGGTCCGCACTGTGTCATTTCCAGAACGTGGGCTCATGGGGTGTAGCAAGGGCTTGAGGGAAGGAGAAAGAGAGCACATGCTCATCCTTTTTCTTATAGTATACAGCTGTGCTATTGTTTCATTACTAGATTGGCTGGTAACCTCTTCCTGAGCCTCCCTTGTAGATCAGACTTTATCATAGGTCCGTATGAGTAGGAGAAGCGTGGTCACCACACAGGGTTTAGCACTATCTGTGGTTTCAGGCATCCACTGGATACGTCCTGAAATGTACCCCTCGTGGACAAGGGGGGACTAAGGTACACTCATGTTTAAGATCAACTGAGGCGCCGCAAGTAGAGAATAAAATTAGTAAAGGAGCTGTGATTAGCAGAACGCCTGTGTGTCAGACCCAGCAGAGCACGTGCCTGTAAACATATACGCATGAGTGTGTGGATTTGTAGGTATATATTTGTATTTGTGGCCATGTACATATGACTATGAATACATAGTTCCATTGACTACTCAATGCTCCTTAACACATGGGAGTGGTTTTTCTATTTTACAGTCAAGGAACTTGAGATTTAGAAGTAGCTCACCTGGTATCTTTTAGCCCAGATTTGCAAGTGAGGGCCTGCTGCAAAGATCTCTATCTTTGTATTAGACTTCATTTTCTCAAGTAAAGGCTTTGACGTTACAGATGTCTTGGGAACCTGGTATTTATTAACTGTTAAATTTTTACTTAAATAAATTATACAATTTATCAACATTTTGAGTTTTGATTTCTTTATCTGTTTAAAAAGCAAATGAAAATACTGACCTTGAGGAACTATTATCAGGATTAAATAGATACAGTAAATGAAAATGTCTGCCAAAGTTCCTGGCGGTACAGAATATTAGTTTGTACAAGATATTAGCTGCACTTACTTTCTCTAGCTCCCTTTGGGCTAGAGACTTTTTTTTTCTTGTTAGAGAAAAGCAATCTGCCTGTCACCTGAAGAAGTGAGGAACGGTGTTGGCTCCTCCTGCTGCGTGAGGACATTCAGGGCTGTGCTTGAGACTCCTTGAGAGCTAAGGGTGGGGCAGCCACAGTCAACCAAGAGTGTCACACTGACTTCCAGTCTCTAAATGGCCTCAAGAATTCCATCTCCCTTTTTTCCCACAATTAACTGTGGAAAACTAAAACTATCCCTCAGCTTTGTCTTTCCTACTGCACGAGTGTCTCGGGGGCCGGGGTGTTGAAAGGGAAAGTTGAGCACTCACCTTGAAACGGGATGCAGATTGCACCATGCATCATCTTCAGTGCGGGCTGCCAGGGACAGGCCCTTTCCATTACCCACGCCACGCGGGAAGGCAATTTAATAAGGCCATCATGTTTTCCCTCTATAAAACGACTTACGAACACCCTTCTAAAAAAGTCACGGCAAACACTGCTATTTAAAAGTCAGTTAGTGAATAAGGCAAGTGGAACGAGAGTCAGTAGGTGCTGCGTGGAGCTCATGCTTTGGGCGCAAGGCTGACCCTCTGAGCCCTTGCTCCACGTGAGGCTCGGCGCTGTGAGGACTCAGCACTGTGACTCCATATATTTGCTGTTTCAAAAATATTTATTTACCTAATTGTATCTTGACTCCTCTAATCTGCTGCCCTATGATACACTCAGCCTTTTCGGTTACAGTTGATTAACCTTTTGGGGAATCTCAGGAAGTGTTGTCTGCAGGCCAGCAGTCCGGTTTAACTGCATGTGGATCTTTGTATTGCTGTGTTTGTACATATAATATGTTGGTGCTTTAGTTAATGCCATCCCACCCCCTTCTAGTGAGTGGAAAGCAGAAAATGAAAGGGTTAGTATTGAAGTCAGGAGGTTGACATCTCCCGTTTACACAGAGCTGAACCCACGGTATAGCTGAGAAAATGATGGAAATGAATAGGCGTGTTAGGAAAAGTGAACCTTCGCAAAATTCAAATCAAGTGAAGTCCTGGAGCTGCGATGTCACAATCGTCTCTAAAATGCAAAGTGTAATTAAGAATGTGGTAGTGTTTTTGTTATTTGCCCTCCAGATTGCTGCTTACAAAGTCTTAGCCTGCTGCTGACCTTTGACGTCCCAGCTCCCTGTGCTCTCCCAGAGCTGCCTGGCGAGGTGAGGAGCTGCCGTGCTGATCTCACTGTGCCTCCCCCGGGCCAGGTCCCGCTCCTCTGAGGGATGCAGATGCTGCTCCAAAGCTTTCTTGGACAGAGCAGATTTCTCTCATTTCTGAGGTCTGCATGACTTTCCTCATTACTGGAGAATGCATTGCAGGATATCAGATCTAATCTGCACAGCCATATATAGTCCCAGACCCAGTTAACTTTGAAATTGATTCTCTTCTTTTGCGCAGTCCAGACAATTGAAATAAGTTAAAGGTTTCCTCCAGTACAGCCACCCGCGTTTAAGGCGTGGTGACCTAGCATTTTCCCAGGAGAACTTTCACCTTTGGAAAATGTTACCTGTAGATCTAATTCTTGATTTAGAGACATGAAACTCAGACTAGCAAGGCAGGGTTTGCTTGTTTTGTGGCCGCAATTGGTTTCTGTCCAGCTCCGTCTTTCCTTTCATCTGCCACTTCCCAGAATTAATAGGAGTTTTAATTTATCATCAACTATTATCAGAGTTTTTTAAAATCATGACGATTCCAGTAGTTTTCATTCCCTTTCTTTCTTCCTTTCTTTTTTTTTTTTTTGTTTTGTTTTGGTTCCAAGAAAATTCTAAAATAAAGAGAACAAGGTCAATCTTCATATTTCATGGAGAAGTGTAATACATTAAAAAGAGAAATATGTTGAATGTTTTAATTAGTCAGTTATCCTTGGCTCAGAAAATACAGAGGATATAGAACATTCTTCTGATTTTCGACTGCAGGTATTAGCAGTGCTACCTGGCTTTTCCCCCATGGTAAGACATACTGAGTTAGGTACCAGGATGTAGTTTCAGATTCATTAACAGTGACTTACATTGATAGAGTTTGTATTTAACAACATTTGCACATGTGTTTCTTCAATTAAGATGGTAGAAATTAATAACTTTCATATGGTGGGTGAGAAAATGAGACACAGCAAGACGAATGATGCAGACACAGGATTTGAGTTTCTATGTTTGGTAGCAGAGGCAATATTCTTGCTGGTGAAAACTGTACAAGATATTTTTCTTGCATTGAAAGGGACCTCTAAATTTCCAATATGAGGTTCATAATGTCCCCATCTGGGTCATTTATACTGCCCTTGACCATTCTGCAGCAAGGTTTAGCTGGTGGCTGTCAGGAAAAACAGCCATGTGGTTAGAAGCTGAGACCTTTCAGGTCCACCTTGCCATCCTGCCCCTCATTCTGACCTGAGGGAGTGGACTGGGGTGAACAGTGAAAATGACCATCATCGGCCAGCGATTGAGTCAATCACACTCATGCAATGGTGCCTCCGTAAAATCCTGAAAGGCACAGGCTTCCAAGAGCTTCCACTGATAACTTGTCCTCATGTCAAGGGGAGGGTGATCCTCAACTCCTAGGACACAGAACATCTAGTGACTGGATCAGGGTGCTTCACGATCTGTATCTCTTCAAGTGTGTGTTCATCGGGACTTTTAATATATTCCTTTTGGTAAGGTGGCAACACAGAAGTGTTTCCCCACATTCTGTAAGCTCTCCTAGCCAATTACCAGACCTGAAGAGGGGTTGAGTGATTTAATTTATGGTTGGTCTGCTAGACCAAGCGGTCTAGGGCCTGGGATTGGCACCTGAAGGGGGGGCAGCCTCCTGTGACTGAGCCCCATGAGATCTACACTGACTTCAGGGTAATGTCAGAATTGAGATGAACTGGGAGTCACTCCACTAGTGTCCTCTGGAAAATTGTTTGGTAAGTGCGGAAAAAATTTTCAATCCTTAAGAGAAATTGAGGCACACATTGACTAAGAAACCAAGGGGGCAGAGCAGAGTTGCAGATTGAGAGATGAAAGATCAGTGCAGGTTTGAATATGTGCTGTGGTCTTTTACAGATTTCAGACAACTTCAGAAAGCAAAAAGTATAAGTGGGCAGAGGGAATTACATTGGTTGGTTGTCAAAGAGTGGTGCAGGGAGGAGAGTACGCTATCTGGTAAGAAGGGGTTGGGTAATTTAGAGGATATGCAGAGAGCACTTCTCAGAAGGGAAGAGGGAGGCACAAGGAGAAAAACACCCTGGGAAAGGGGACCAGGTAGGGCTGAACCACCAGGCGCTCTGTAGTTGCCCAGGCTCTCTATTCCCATGCTGACTGGATGCTGCATGTGAATGAAAACTATCTCCCCACGTATATGCTGTAGGATGTAGTGAGCTTCGTCCTGGTGAGTTTCCACATGTGCTGGCAAAGGAGTGAACATCTGCGCAGGGTCAGAGGTTGCCTGAGGTGGTGGATATAAGCGAAACTGGTCTCTTGCATCCTCTCAACCTAATAATTTAGAGGGGCCTCCGTCTGCTTAGTCCTTTAATTTCTTCCACAGAGCCATACACCTTTTGATCACAGTTTTGACTGCGAGAGTAGGAAAAATAGTTTTGTATGTTTTTTTTTTTTTTTTTTTTTTTGTATCTCGCACAGGCAATAAAAGGGAATGAAAGACTAATATAATGAGCCTTGAAAATAAATGAAGGGGCCAATTTCAAAAGAACGTACACTTTGCAATTATGCATGTATTGTCCAGAGAAGGCGAATCTGGAATGACAGAAAGTAGCTTAGCAGCACCTCAGGCTGATAGCGGTAGCTGGGATCCTGGGCAGTGGCCAGGAGGTTGTTTTGTGGGGTGATAATATGTTCTAAACAAGGTCGTTCTTTTAGTGACCCTTTCTTCACACTAAAATACATCCAATTGTATACCCAGATCGGGTGGGTTTTAGGGCGCTTCCCCAATATCCAGCCACTACTCTACTTTGCATTTTGAGCAGCTATTTTACTGGACCAAATTTTGTAAATCATACTGTGGTCATTTCCAAAATATTGATTCACAGTGCTATGCAAATCTTCCAAATATTGACTCGTGTCATTATACAACGTGAAAAGTTATTAATGATACCACTCATCTCATGTGAAAAGTCTTTAAATATTGATGTGTCAAGCTCATTATGACGAATTAAAGTTTTTCAAAATTCTTATTTTCCTCATGAGAGCTGAAACATTATCAAACCAATAAATACCAGTTGTTTACAATGCAATGGCATACATTCAATTTTGAGAAACTGTCTGTAAGATACTATTCCAGAAATGGTTTGTCCGCAGTTCATTCAAGAAAAAAATAGCATTTAAGAAAAATGCATAGATTTCGGCTCCCAATTCAGATGATCACATGCTTGGTTTTATTTTGCTGGCAGTTTATTTCAGGAAAGGTCAGCCAGTAAATATTTTAGGCTTTGTGGGCTGTTTAAAATTTCCGTCATGTCCTTTTTCATTTTTAAAATCTTTTGAAAATATGAAACAAACCAAAACACCCATACACACAAAATGTACTGAATTCAAGAGCCGTACAAGAGCCGGTGACCACAAGATGTGACCAGGGTGCAGCCCGCCAACTGGGCCCAGCTTCCTGCAGCCGTCATGCTTGGCGGTACAAAGAGCCTGTGTGTGGATACTCCCTGTGCTTTGTCACACAGAATATTTAACAATATGTAGCCAGGAGCTGAGATGTTGACTCGGATTGCTGACAGGCACCTCTCCGCCACGACCTTCTTCGGTGGCACAGGCTTCTTGTTTTTCCTTCTCTCCCTTTCTGTTCCCTTCATTGCTGTGCCACCAGGGTGGGGCCCAGTCTACGCTGTTCAGTGCCAATGAGTGGTTTCAGCACAGGAGTTGGGAGCTTTACCCACTGTTGCTATGGCACTTTTGAGCAAATGTCAACCCTATGAGAGAGCAAATGGCACCTTTGAATTATTCTAACTACAAGTTTGGCCAAAAAACCTCTGAAAAATTCTCAGGGACCCCCAGGGTTCTACAGAGTACACTTTGAAAGATGCAGGTATAGAGGAGGTACAATTTGTGCTTTATCTCTTGGATTTTCCAGCTGGTACTGATGCATAGATTAACAAGAGAAAAGCATAAACTGTTTTTTTGTTTTTGTTTTTGTTTTCTGTTTTTTTTGACACCAGGGATCGAACTCACTTGTTTGCAAGGCAGGCACTTATGCTGCTGAGCTAAATCCCTGGCCCCTTTGTTTGTTTGATTTTTTTTGAAGAGTAAACATTTTATTTAATATCTCCATGTAGATTGGAGCTTTCATCAAAAAAGAAAGAAGAAAGAAAGAAAGAAAGAAAAAAAGAAAGAAAGAAAGAAAAGGAAGCCTGAAGAGTCAGCCAATGTGTTGATACGCAAGGTGGCCCCAGAGCTGTGGCTGTGGAACAGTAACTGAGTTAGTGAGTGCAGGTGTAGGCGAAGGCGGCTGCTTGAACCATCACGGGCATCCCTTGACTTCATCTCCCCGTTGCTGGTACGTCCTGAACCCCGCATTGCTCTGCACGTGTTTCCCTCCCTCCCTCCTTTCATGTCTGGTTCCCAGGTGAAGAAGTATCATTCCTGCTGTGTAGTTTGCCTTTAGTTGGGAGAAAACCTAGCTGAGTGTGACTGGCTGTACTCCCTTAACCTCGAGGTTCTTATATATAAAACAGGAAAAATAATAGAAGTCACCTAGAGGATGTGAAGAGTAAATGCAGTCAGTAGAATGCTCAGGATTACAGCCACTTTTTTTCCAGCTATATTGTTCTTTAGTTTGTATGCCATGAATTAACTTCATGTGTGCTGTCAATTATGGGCATGGAAGAAAAGAAATGTCACACTCAAAACGGCCTTGTGTGTGGTGGGCTTTCTGGCATTTTGAGGAGTCAGGCGGAAGAATTTCTTCGGTAGGAGCCAGCGCGAGGCTCTTAGCCTACATTGCAGCCTCCAAGGAAACCTCTTAGAGTAATAGCTCCAGGTCCTCCGAGAACAGAGCTCTTCTTTTGTCTTAAGATTTTGTTTGTTAGGTTTGTGTGTTTTACTAGTACTTGTTTGCAGTACACACCGTCTCCTTTCCTCCTGTGGACCTGGTGTGTGTGTGTTACACATCTCAATCCCTTGTTTCACTCCTTCCCTCCCTCCTCCACCCCTCCTGTCCTTCTTCTTGCCTTTTTTAGGTACCTATTTGTAGTATGTAATGTTTACACTTCTCATGTGAAGTTCATCATACATAAGGTTATCCTGAGTCATTTGTGGGAAAATAGATGTACCTTGAGACCATAGTGGTGAAATGAATTAGACACACAAGCTGAAGTATCACACGCTTTCTGTTATATTAGAAACCCAAAGTAAAACAAAAGAGCAAAATAAAACAAGGTAATAGGAAGTAGGAAGAGATTTTCCTCAAAGGGAAAAGGAATTAAGAGCTAGAGGGAAGGAGGGAGGGAGACGAACTGTAGAGATGGAGATAAGAACTGGGAGGTGCTTGGATCTGAGCTTTGACTCCTTCGACATATCCATAGGATTACCAAGAAGATTAATTATATTAAAATGCATTTGTCATCATATTTTTTTAAAAATGCAATATGCTTTATGATTAATGCATTAAGTTAAATCTAGCAGTGAGTTTAATGATGAACACAAATTTGAGAAAGTGTTGAATGAAACTGATACTTCAGGGTATTAACACTAAATATCATTTGAGAAGAGCTCGATCTCTCTGGCCGATAAAGTTGCAGGCTCTACTAATACCTGTGATTGTTATAGATAAGGCTCCTGGTCCATTTCAGTTAGAGGGTGGTGAAAAGAGTGATGTGATTTCCTTCCTGTAGGAGTGGACAGACCTCCCTGAAGTATATTCACGGAACCTGATGATGGGGTGTGGACCCCGTGCTAATAACCTCTTGTCTATATTATCTCCTCTATCATTTTGGGGGCACATATTTAGAGAAGATGTTAAAGGTGAAAAAAAAAAAGGTTGGGGATTTGCCAATTATCTGATGACTTTGAGAGGAGAAGTGACTAGCTGCTTTAATCTGGGTTATGATTATTGGATGCATGGTCTATTTGTTGAATAATTGCTATTTTCTCATCTAACTTTAAGCTCAGTTGACAGAGATTTAGGAGGTGGGAAAGCTACAGTAAACTTAATTACAGATTACAAAGTTACAAATCCAAGCCTTTCTGACTCTTCAAACAATAACCTCTTACTCTGCGGGTAGTTTCCACTCCAATCATAGATTGAATTATGCAAACTATACACATGAGTGATTTTAAATCTGAACTGCAGTGTAAACACACACACACACACGCACGCGCGTGCGTGCGCACACACTTGAGCAGTGCAGAATCATAAGATTAACAAATGGTTTAACTTCCAATACCCTGTCTGGCCCTAATTGATTCTTCTTATCCAACTGTGCGTTTTAACATGTTCCAAGTTGGAGAAATCTACCAGCACTAATTCGATGTTGCAACTGTTTATGGGCCTTTTAATGGGCAAAGGGGGATTGATCTAATTTCTCACGTGGCTGGGGAGCGTGTTAAGTGGCACCTGATTGGTGTACTGGGATGGGGGGACCAGTCATCTGTAACCACAGGGGGATGGAAGCCTTATCTCTCCTGGACGAGATGCAGATTCTGACCAGGAGTGGCCGTTTCCTGTGGAGACCTTGGTAGTAGAGAACATGCCTCTCTGGAGGATAACACATTTAGAAGGATGGTTAAATACAGAAGTTTAGATTAAATCTGCATATTCCAGTTAGAGCTTCCAGTTGAGATAGAAAAGTTCATCTTCTCATCCTTACTCTCAGGTTAAAGGTGAAAATAGGGAAATTTCTAACATTCATAGATTCAGATTGCTAGGGTGAAGAGATCTGATACTTCATCAAAAACAACAAAGAATTCTGGAGAGTTGGATGCAGAAGAAGAATCTGCCTGTGGCAGACAAGCACCCACACAACCCATTTCCGGCTGTGTGTCACCTTCTGTGTCCCTGCTCACAGTGTGTGGTCAGCTGGCCTCTGCTGTGCCCCTCTCCTGCCTTCCTCATCCTGGAACTCACCTTCTCAGCCTCCCTGGGAGCTGCATCTTTGCTGGTCTCTCTGCTGAGGCTCTGTTCTTCAAGGCCTTTGTGTGTTTCACTCAGGTTTCTGCATCTATCCCAGCCTTATCTGCAGCCCTCACACCCCACTTGACTAGTTTTCTTAATTTTTTTTTTTTCTTTTTGGTACCAGGGATTAAACTCATGACCTAGCACTTGCTAGGCAGGCGCTTATAGCACTGAGCTAAATCCCTAGCCCTTGACTGGTTTTCTTATTATTTACCAGTGTTCAGCATACTACATCCTTCCGTATAATTATTTTATTTTGTGTGTCTATTTTAGTATGATCAGCCACCTTCCTTTAGAAGATTAATTTCCCAAAGGCAAAAGCTTTGCTTGTTTTAGTAATTGGTGTCTCTTCCATGCCCAAAAGAACACTTGAGCATTCAGTTGGTGCTCCATACCATGTGCTGCATGATGTAGTTGAATAGACTGTTAACATGTTCATGAGACAGTACTAAATAACATAATAAGTCCTACACATGAACTCCCGAATTCTTCCAGTAGCCAGTATTTTAGTGGAGCAGTCATTCAACCTTTCAAAATTGGTTTCCTGGTCTGCAACGCAGGGGAAATAGTATCGAATGCTTTGGGTTTGAGGAGACAGTACCATGCATTTACAAGCTATGCACACTAACACCATGCATACCTTTTTTGAAGAAAAATTTCAAAGCCTAAGAAGTTCTGATCCTGCTGTATTTTTTCATCTTCACATTGTGATCCTGCTGAGCAGTACCTGCTATCCAGAGCTTTGATTATATGTAAAGGCAGGAGCAGCAAAGAACCTGTGGCGATCACACTAACTTGGCCGTGCGGCAATCCTGCCTTCTGCTTGCAGACTTGATAAGACTTTCTTTGTTGTCATAATCTAATTTGGTGTGTTGGTTACTTTTTTCTCATCATTGAGACAAAATGCCCACCACCCAAAGTTAAGTAAGGAGCAGTTTATTTAACTCACAGTTTGTGGAAATTTCATTCCATAGTCTGCTGGGTCTGAGGAAGGGTGGCTTATGGCAGAGGGTAACAGTTCATGGTGGTGGAAAATAGCAAAATCAACAAGGGCAAAAAGGAAGAAGCATGAGAGAAAACTGTCCTTTATGTTATATATAGGCTACCCACTCTAGGGTAGGTGTAGCACTCACACTTATATCCCAGCATTGGACCATGAATGAATCACAAACTCTAGAAGCCCACCCACATGACTGCATGAGACTTTGAGGGGACATCTAGACACAGACCATAACATTTGCTTTACTGTAAAAGAAGAAAAAGAAGAGGAAGAGGAAGAAGAAGAAGAGGAGGAAGAGGAAGAGGAGGAGCAGAAGGAGAAGGAAGAAGAAGAGGGGTGACTGTCACATTGTATAGTACATAGAAGACAGAAAAATGGTTTGCCCAAATCACAGCTTGCGAGAGGCAGAGTTAGGGTGAGAATGTGGTATGAATCCATCCAGTATTTTAAGGGTCTATCTTGCATCAGTCAAGGCTTTGCCTCAGATTCACCAGTGTTTCATACCTACAAACCTCAAGGCTCCCTGCAAATCAGGTTTAGTTATAATTTGCTACTCTGATCTTCACAAAGATCACAGGTAGGCTGAGGGAATGCTTCCATTTCTCCTCTATCTCCTTGAAAAGGTTGTGGTAGGAGCTCAAGTACACACAGACTTGAAAATGCCAAGTTTTCCACACCCATACACCAAGCAGAGACTTTCAGACAGTGAGCTGGCTGCAACATCTTAGGGAATGACTTTGCCGTTTCCAAGCTGAGTGGAAAGCATGTGTGTGTGCATACATGATGTGCTGCAAGAGAAACCATCATCTATCACTCTCCAGATCTCTATCAACAGCATTCACAACAGGGAGAATATTCGTTAAAGGAGACATCTTACCTGTAAAACAGCAGTATAATTTGTTACAGAAATGAGCGCAAACTCTCATGAGCTACTTGAAGACAATGCTTGCTTTTGAGAAATATGATCTCAGGCATATCTGCAAATTGCTTTCAATTTCCTACTTATAAAATTTAGTGAATCCCCCTGATTCCTACAGATTTTAGTACTAAATGCTGTACACTTTATCATTCCATTTCTCAATAAGCCAGAGATGAGACCAGCGACATTGCAGATACCCATATGATGGTCTGTCCTGTTTCTCTGATGAACGGGCACTGGGACCAGGTGGATTCCACATTCCATCTGAGCAACAGCCCCGACTCTTACACAGCTTTTCCTTGATTGATTGGGGCGCTGTAAGTTGAAGCATCTGGTGCTTATGTACAAAACAAACATAAATAAGAAATCATGTACATATGTGGCTCTAACAAATCCCTAGCAACAAGAAAAAAGTAGTGTCAGCCAGTGAAAGGAGAAAAATCAATACTGAGGGGAGAGATGGAAAAAAAAAGGCAGAAAAGAGAAAAAAAAAACAAGAATCCTCCAAACCCTAGGCTTCACATTTATAATTTTGGGCTCAAATATCTGAGCAAAAGAGCATTTTTGGTGCCATCTGGGATGCCTGAAAGATAATGAAAAACTCATTGCCAGGACCCCAGTTATAACTTCCTCTTATTCCCTCTTCTCTATGAGGAGCCAGAAAAGGCGCTTACCCCAAACAATTGATGGGAGCAACTTGACTGAAAATCGCTAATATTAATTATTATTGTAGCTTAAAGCAGATGAGGCTCTTGCACCTTATTCAATTCAGGTTCAAAAATGTAATCTCTCATGCTGTTTTTATACTAGTAACCATGTACGCTGGCGTGATTGTGGGTTTCTACTTTGAGGACATGGGGGGAGGAAGGAATATCCCTTTATGCTGAAGGAATGGAATACATTTGTACAACAAAAGAAACACTAATTAAAAAGGAGAACATTTAACAAAATAGCAGGGGGCTAGAGACAGACAGTTGTGCAGGTGTTTCCGTCCTTGCTTTCCCGTGCCTAAGCCGGAAAGCTCTGTCATGCGCCATGCATCTGTGTTCCCATCTTACCCTCTAGGTTCAACCTCAGATCCAAGGGACGGTGGTGAAGAGCCCCCTCTCCAGATGGATCCCGTCATCTGCAGCCATTGAGAAGGGCACAGCCCTTTCCTGTTTCTCTGATGAACGGGCACTGGGCCTCATGCCTTTCCTGGTCTTGGGGAATAGCTTTTCAGAGCTGAGCTTTGCTGTTCAGTCATTTGTCAAAATGGGGAATGAGACAGTTTGAGGGGAAACCTTACATTCCAAGCAGGAAAAGTAAACTCTGATCTGAAGGGCCAGAATTAGGAACAATGAGTGGGAACTAAATGATTTGCTAAAAACAAGAACTCAGCCATGCCGCGCTGTCCTGGGGGAAGGCAGTGTTCATGGAGAGCTCCCGGCACTGGTGGCTGACAAAAGGAGCAGTGTTGGCAGTCGTGTCCTGCCAGCGCCAGCGTTTTACACTGTGCCTGGCACACAGTCACTTTGCAGAAGTGATTTGCTGTCCCGTGACGAGACACCATTTGGCAGACGAGTAGAAAGTGCTAAGCTGTTGGACTAGATCAATGCAAAAGCTAATAGAATCCTAAAATTCTAAGTTTTTTCAGTGTGAATGATGTGGTGAAAGAATTAGAAAGCTATTTCTTAGATGTTCTTTTTTTTCCTTGACTAGTTAAGGGATTTTAAAAAATTATGTTTCCTTCTACTGTGTACTAGAAAGCAGTGTTTATGAGGGAGCGTGAAGTGTTTTCCAGTGTGAACAATGTTTACTGCCCACTTCTGGCTTTCTTTCCCAGCTCCAGGATGTACTGCCAGTAGACCTAGGCAGCCTTCTTGGTCTTGGCGTTTCCAGCCCGCAGGGAGAAGGCTGAGGAGGGCAGCACTGCGTCAGGGGCTGCGCTTTGCTGAGGTTCAGTTTTATGTGGCTGCAGGCCATATGCTGGGACAGCAGAGGCTACTGGGAAACTCCTTCTCTTAGGCTTTGCTAGAGAAAGAGTTTGTGATCCTGGAAGGAAGAGCTTGATCTGCAGCAGCTCAGAAGAAGTCAATGCATTTCCCTCCAAGTGTTATGATGCTTGATAGAATTGTGTTCTGCCTGTCTTTTTAATTGACTTTTAATTTTGGTGACACTAATAAACTTTTAATTTCTGTAGACTATTGCTCTCAGCATGCTGAAATGTGATGTAGGGAAGGTCAACACAAGTGTTCCTATTGGGTCTGCATCCACTTGTCCCAGTTGTTTTGGAACCAGGTTTCACTTCGTGGAAGACTGAACAGGAAGGGGAACATGGGGATAAAGTTGTTACTACTATAGGGAAAAATAATTGGGTAGGTAAAGAGAGGAGTGGGTCAGAGAGAGGGAGGGAGGTGAAGGGTGAAGCAGAGAAGGGAAAGAGAGGGAGGGAACAGAGAAAGAAGGGACAGAAAGAAAAAGAGTTGTCCGTGTGCCCACAGAATGACAGACACAGCATCTTTATAGAATGGAATGAAACGTTTTAGGAGTGATCTGTTGGGTGTGAACACACAGAAATCTGAGATTCAGGACAGAATAAGAGAAGTCAGGGCCCCACCAGGGTGTTTAAGCTTGAAACACAGTTGTTTGCTCCTTATTTTCTTTCCCTCTTTCTCCTTGCAATGTTGCTAGAAGGAGGTAAAGGACTTAAAGGAACCATCAGTAATTATGTCAAGGAATAACATTAGACTCAAGGCATAATGACTCACCATGTTTTCTCAGCAGTAGTCTCTGCAGAAATTCTCCATATGCCCTCATCCCTCCATACCCAAACGGAGGGACTGCAGAAGTATATTCGTGGAAGTGAGCACATGTTTGTTTTCTATACAGGTAGAAGTCTTTGGTTTCTTTCCAAAACCATAGTGATATTTTAAAATGTTATATTTCCTTTTATTTACATATGTTCTTCCACCTCGTAATGTGGGTAGCAGTTTACCTGTGGTATTTTGGTCTTGTGAGTAATAGAGTATGTAATGACCCAGGAGAAAGGGTCTCTTGGTCTAGACCAAAGTTGGGAAAACATACCCACACCAAATTGGCCTGTTGGAGGTCTTTATGACCAGTTTCATAGGATAACAGGATTGCCATATATATATATATTTTTTCTATGTAGTTACTTTCCTACTGCAATTGGTAGAGTTGAGTATGTAGAAGAGAAAACATGTATCCTTCAGAAAACTAAAAATATTTTCTATGACCCTTTATAAAAAATGTTTGTCAAGTTGATCTACATTAGATCATCATTGCTTCTCTGAATTAATTATAAAAATTCCCCAATTGTTCTTGCCTCTTATCCATCTGTTCTATAAAGCTTTTCTAGAGATTTTCTGAAAATTTGATTACCATTATGTCCCTTCTATTTTACTCTCCATGGAGTCAAAACCTAGCTCCCTATTTTGGGCCCCCCACTTTAGTGCCCCAAACATCAGAGCCTCTCAAGACGGTCCTTTGTCTCTTCTAATCAGTCCTTTACTCTTCCAAAGTGGACCCCAGTCCTTTTCCTGACCCTGGGTCTTCACAGATTCTGATTCGCGTGCCCAGGACATGATTCTTTTTCCACATCTTTCATCAGCTCTTATTTGAAGCCAAGTCTGGGCAGAACCACACTGAGGAAATTTTCTAATCACGCCACCCCTGTGTCTACTCCTAAAATACCTATGTGCCCCTCTGTGATGTGCTTTATCACAATGTTCAGTTGTCATTTGTTAACTTGTTTTTTTCTACCTATTGATCATAAGCTTGTAAAAATTCTCCCATTCTGTATTTGACTCCCAAAATTTCTGTCACAAACTGAAGGTGGTGTGTGTATGTGTGTGTGTGTGTGTGTTAATGATTGTTTTTCTCAGTCTGCCATGTGTTCTGTACCCAAGAGGATCCTAGTAGCTAGCTAAAGCATGTATTTGGCTGCCTGTATCATGGATTTGGTCTTCAGATACCACATAGTCTTTCTTTAGTCTTTCCCTGGATTTTTTTTAACTGATGCTGACCCTCAAAACCTCCATCAGTGTGATCGGGCACATCGCAGTCAGCCTCATCCTTCCGGCCTTCATATGGATGATTTTTCTGACACACAGAGGCACCCCGCTATAAATCTCAGTACTATAGCCAACATTTTATAGACCGAAATAGTTCCTGATATTGTTTTGTCAGTCCTCTTCAGCAGGGGTCAGTTCAGTCTAGCTGCTGGACACAGGTGCCCCAGCAGCGCACCTACACGTTTGCATCTGGAACCAGGCCGGTGCCGGGTATGAGCAGGGCTTCCTTTTCCTGGCATATGACAGCTTTTCTACAGCACGCTGCTTGCGCTCAACTTGTGCTCTTGCTGTGGAATCCTGATAATGGGGCTTCCTGGGGAAGAAGATTCTGCAGTGAGTAGATACCCACCCTTGACTGAGAACGGCACGTTGAAAAGGTAGACATATAGAATAATGAAATTAATTCCCGGCAACCTATTTCTACAACTAAAGGGAATGCCATAAATTCACTGGTTAACAGGTTTTTAAAAGCCGAGACCTGCTCAAGTGTGACTAAGTGGAAAATCCACTCGCCTGGGGCCAGCATCTCTGTCTGAGACCGTGTACGATTTGTTTGACTTTTCCGACCTCCAGTGTCCTAGCACTGCCTAACATTTCAGGGTGAGCTAGTGTCGCGTGTGAAATAAGGTGACAGAAAAGCAAGTAGGAAAAACACAAACCACTTTTCTTTTGCTTTTTCACCACCATAATCAATAAGGAAGACTTTTGTGATCCTGAAAGGTGTCGGTGTTTTATTCACCCAGAACCACCATCAGTCCTGTGGCAGACACCAACTGGTGTTTCTGGTTCCATTCAGTTCTGGCACTGTCTGTCTAGAGATCGCTCCGGGCTCCCAAGGTGAGGCCTCCGCATTCTACCTCTTTCCACTTCCTATAATTTGGGGCCTCGTTATTTGACTTCTGTTTCTCCCACAACTGCCTATCAGGTTTCATAAATTCCCTAAAGTGTCTCAAACACTAAGTGAAACATGTTTATGGGTTTATTACAAAGGATATTCCAAGGAGTACAGTTGAGATGTGTAGGCTCAGGCCAGTGGGCAGGGGTGTCAGGCACACTGCCCTCCAGGTCTCCTGACATGCTTAGCAGTCTGGAAGCCCTTCCAGACTCTGTCCTTGGGGATTTTTATTGAGACTCCACTGCACAGGCATGATTGATGCATGGGCAGTGGTGCGGAAGCGTGGTTACAGAAAAGCACCAATCTGATCTAATGCTGCAGAGCAGGAAGGACTCAGCTGAGTGTTCAGTATTCCTTGCTCTTGCGTGTGGGGCAGGACTCCTTCCCAAATGGGGTCTGACCATCCTATGAAACAAAGTAGGTCAGAGGATTTCATTATGTCTCCTTCCAGAACAGAAAGGCAAAGGAGGATTAGTTTCTGTGCAACCTCGGGGAAGAGGAATTCTGCTTTCCATGGCCTGCCTTGGGGCCCTTGGAGTTGTGATCCAGGAACTGGGGCTGTAAAACAAGAGATAGGTCGTGATGTTACCTAGAGACAGTGTGTAACCTGGGCCTCAGCTTTAGGTCTGCGTTTCCACAGGGAGTGTTAGCAATGCCTCATGCTGAATCTTCACATGTGTCCAGGATTCTCCCAAATATTTGAGCGGATATAGTGGGAAGAAGCTTTTCTACTTATGTGATCATGGCTTGAAAACAGCGCCTGGGGTGAAAAACTCTGACAAGCAAACGTTAAGTCCCTGAATTATCCAACACTTGGTTCCAAGACTTTCTTAAATTCTGGCTTCAACAGAGTTTTCCCCTGAGGGCTGAGAAGGCTCCTGGTTTCTTAGACCCTGTGGTTAGTAACAGCAGCAGAGGCCAATTACTTCACTTCTGTGGTCCTCAAGTGAGGTTTATTTAGCCCTGAAGCTACTGAGAATATTGCTAGAAAGAGAGAAAGCTATGGTCAGAGCTGCTAGTGATGCTAGCGGACTTCCCTGAGCCCATGGAAATGCAGACATCATTTCATCAGTATGACCCGCGCTGCTCTCACAGGAATTAACCACGGGGTGTACTCTCCCTGAGGGAAGGGCCGGGGAAATGCTGGGAGACTCTGAAGGTGCTAGATGACTGTGTGGAGATGCTGGTAGAACAGACAGGAGGGAAGAGTGGACGATGGTTGCGGGAAGGCTAATCTAGATCCCTGGAGAGGCCCTGGTTGGGAGGGAAAGGCTGACTTCTGGGAGGCTGAAGCAGAAAGATTGCAAGTTCTAGTCCAGCTGGAGCAACTTAGCAAACTAACGATGTGATATGGTAGGCGAGAATGAAGGGGCTGAGGGAGGAAGAAAGGGCAAACTGGTTTCATGAATAGGAAAGATACAGTTTTTAGTAGCTTTATTGCTTTAATTCCTGTAATTTACAGCCATTTCCATGGCTCTTGGAGGTTTTCTTCTTGAACTTTTTGCTTAGGATAAGATTTGAAATATTCTTTTTTGATGAACTTCAGACAAGTTGACCTGGATCTAAGGCGATAGCTTCTCTTTCTTGGAGTTGTTACATGAGAAAGTTAATATAAACTGTCATCGTAGACACTGTCCCTCTTCGTTTTATTGTATGTTGCATTTGTGAGGAACACTCTTTTCTTAGTACAGTCAACTTATTTCTATTATCCTGGAGAAATTGTGAAAAAATTTTCAATCCAGAGTTTCAAAGAAATTTAAAATTATTGTAATTTTTAAGAAGATGGCTTTAGTGTGATATGATTCACAAATCAGATAATTTGCCTCTTAATGTGTAAGGCTCTAGTGTTTCAGTGCGCTCACAGCACTCCCGCATCTGAAAGCCCTCTGGGTCAGGCAGCCCCATCCCATCTACAGCTGCACCGCTGTCCTCAGATCCCTTAAGTCACGGGGTTTACACTGTGGGCCCTCTCTTTTCATTCTCTCCCTTGGAGAAAGGAGTAATTAGCACTGCCTTTTGGGGAAGTCCACTGGTCAGTCAGTAAGTGCTAGGTACCCTAAACATATACATTAGATTTTAAAGAGAAAAGTACATGGTATTGTAGTTTGCAACACAGAAAAGGCAAAAGGGAATGGCAGAGAGAGAGACAGACAGACAGACAGATGGAGAGACAGAGACAGAGACACAGAGAGGGAGAGAGAAAGAGGAGAGAGAGAGAGAGAGAGAGAGAGAGAGATCCTCCAACACAGCATGAAGTCTTGGTAATTGTACACTGCGGCATTTTTTGATGGCTAATTTAGTGACTGTAGCTTGAAGAATCCTTATTTGTGCCAGGTACTTTATAAACATATCCCCTTCCTATTTCAAATAGCCTTATGGAGCAGGAATTATTTTCCCCTCTTCAACAGTAAAGACTCTTGGAGAGCTGGAGACCTTGGAGGCTCAGGTAGCCCCCTGCCTGCTGTGAGTGGCCCCTGGAGCTTCTCCTGCTCCCCACTGTGAGCCCGGCCACACCTCTCTCTCTCTCTGTCATGTGTGCCTGAGTTCCCAGCCCCTGCCTTTGCTCCATGTATTTCCTTCTGTCCTGCTAAAAAGGATTCCCAATTAATCAGAAGAAGGTAAAACTGCAACAAGCGAGACTCACATTATATAATGTACTGTTTCATCACGGGTCGCCGCTGTCAATTCTAGTAACCCTATGCTGATTTCACCCCACCCTTGATTAGGTTCAGGCAGCTTCAGATACTTGCCCCACAACCAAAGCCTCAAATTTGGTTTCCTGTGGGAGCAGCATCCACGAGCGCCCCATCCACTCAACACCACACACTGCCCTGGGTGCAGTGGGCTGTGGGTAGGAAAGCAGACGCATAGCTGCTGATTCGATTTGTCCAATATTTCAAAGGAAGCCAGAAATCTGCATAGTTAAGTAAAATGTCCTGATCTTTAAATGTCATCTACTATTTGACATATTTGAGAAATGCCCCAGGGAACCCAGCACATGTGCAAACGGAAAGCTGTCTCTCGAGGCCATCAGGAGAGTTCTACACCAGGCTTCTCCGCTTCCTGCCCCTTCCCCTTCTAAGCTGTGAGGTGAGCACTGGGACCCCACTGTCAGTCTCCTTCCCTGGCCCTTCACCTCCACCCCATTTCTCCTATGGCGGCTCCTCCGGAGCCCCCGAGCTTCCTTCTCCCTGTGTGTGCCTCTGCCCGAAGCCCTTGGTGCTCTGTTCTAGCCATGAATGGCTATTTGCAAAGCAGAAAGAAGCAGTGGGAGGAAAAGGCTCTGTCCACAGAGCAAGGCGGCCTCTACTCGGGCGGTTGATGTAGGGAAACAGGATTGCAAATGATTTTATTTCAATTAGATTTTAATTAGCTTCTGTCTTGGAACCATTTTATCGGTTGCCAAATAATTGAAAAAGCAACCTTATTTGCATCTGTTGCTTCTAAGAATAGCAATTTGGCAGCATCTGATCCATATTTTATGCAGTGGGTGGGAAGGAATGGAGACCCAGGGTGGGGAAGGGTTTGGGACCACCCGTGTCAGTACAGGCGCTGGAGGTCAGGGCAGAGACCAGGGCAGTCCCTAGGGGCCTTGCCCTGGGTTCAGGTGGAATCGGTATGGGTGGGTGGTGGTGGGGCGTGTGATGAGCAGCCTGCACACGCTTACTATAAAGCTCGACCAGCCCCAATTCAAGCATGGCGGAGAATCAGGAAAAGCAGAAAGCAGCCTTGGAAGCCAAGTGCTGGGTACCTGCGAGAGCCGGAGAGAGTCTGGCAAGTCACCCCGGAAAGGGGACCTGGAGCTTGTGGGTGGGTGCTGTGCTCAGCCGGGGCACTGATCCTCCTCTGCAGTGCTCTGCTGTGACCGTCCCCTCTGATCCTTTGAGATGCAGCCCACGCCGTCAGACCGTAAATGCCACTCAGACCCTGTCCCATCCAGTTTCCCAACACCATTTCAAGATTCTGGTCACTATTTTGCAAGATCTGTGTCTGTCCATCTATCTGTCTCTCTCTCTCTCTGTCTGTCTCTCTCTGTCTCTGTCTGTCTCTCTCTCTCTCTCTGTCTTCTGACAGGACAGGCAGGGTTTCTAAGGCTGTGGAGCTGGTGAAAATGCTTCCCCATGGGAACACCCAAATGGATGGCTCCTCTCGGGGAGATGTGTTGGGGAGGCTAAGTAGCTCCTGCCCCTATTTCCCCTAGAGACCCGTTCTCCTGTTCATGTGAAAGAGCACTGCAGAAAAATAGTTCAGCAATGTTTCCCCTGTTGCTATGTGGTTGAAGGCTATCCTCTCTGCCACAAACTGCCAGCTGAATTGTGGGCTCTGCTTTGCTCTTCACAGTGGAGGTTCAGGGCCTTTGCTGAGTTATCCCCTTCAGCTGTCTTTGCAGGTCGGCTGCTTCCTCTCAGGATCACACAGTGATGTTTCTATTGCTTTTTTTATGGCTCTGGGACTGGAACCCAGGGGCTGGCACATGCTCTGTTGCAGACTACACCTCCCAGGCCTTGGTTCTAATGTCTAAATCCTTCCTCTCTTATTTCATATACTTCCATGATGTCAGTGTGGGAATGCTTTAATGTAATATTTATATAATTCGAAATTTCAAAAATCTTTTCTGAAAATAAATTTAATATAGCTTATTGTGGTTGTATCATGCATATCAGCAACAAGATTATGCAACCAATGCTTTCTAGGGTCTTGTATAATGAAGTTATTAGTTCATTATCAAAACCCTTACCTCTGCCTCAGTGCCATTCCATAGGTGGTTCTTCTGTAATATTATATATTACATAAAAGCGGGAGCTATGCCATTTATCCAAGCCAAATAGCAGCATGATTTTGGAGTTGCTTTTATTAGCTACTCTATCTAAGCTTGTCCTTTCTGCCTATCTTTGCCACTTTTATTCTACTCATTACTTTTATATTGTTCATCAAATTTATTGTTATTAAAATTTATGTTTTTATTTTTTAACTTTCTTGTTTCTCTTAAATGTTAAATTCTTGAGGACTTTATTCCCATAGTCCAAACTGCCTGGCTTCTAATAGCTTTTAGTAAATATATACTTAGTCATTCAAAAAATGCTAGAATATTCTAGGCCTGGAAGTGCAGTGGTGAACAGGCTGGAAAATTTCCCCTCTCTCAGAAGATATAAAAGTTGCTAAGGCAGGGTAGACCATATGCATAAGACATAAACAAGACAAGTATGATAGAACAGATGTAAGTCCCAGGGACTGGGACTTACTGGATGACATATAGTGGCCTGCTGGAGGCTGGGTTTTTCAAAGGGCCTGGTAGACAACTTCAGTCTCTATATCTTCCAGACTTCCTAACCATAACCACTTACTTTATTTTCTTGTGACTTCTTTCTCAATTATATGTAAGCTTGCTGGTCCAAAGTCGTCATCATCCAGAGAATTTTAAGATTGTTTTGAGCCCATTTCTCTCTCCTTCAGTCCCAAGCCTGCTGGCCCTCAGCACACACAGCACCACCCCCTTGTTCTTCACAGAGGTCAAGATTTTCCTTACTCATTGATTTGCCTGCTGGAGGTTAAATAAATTTCAAGTCTTATTCAGTCATGCTTTACATATTTCTGCTTCCAGCTCTCAGTGGTTGAATTTATCTGTCCTTTGATGTCTGTATTAGTGTAGAACAAATATTAGCAGATAATGTATTGGTGACCAAAAGATGAAAAGAAGTCTCATGCTAGTGTAATATTCATAAAACTCTTGATTTGAGCTGTCAAAATCAAATGAGACTAAATTTATCCTCAAACAGATGAAGTAACACCAGCAGTCCTCCTCAAAGTTATAATATTTTAATTACTGCCATTAAAATCTCATATACACACATCATATATATCTTGAACTCAGAGTCCTGAAATGGATATGTTATTTTTCAGAGAATCCTAAGGGGACAGAAGTTACTGGATGTTAGCAGAGCTGGCTCATGCTGTACAAATAATACTCAGCAGAAAACTCAATCTGACCTAATAGATAATCCTGAGAAAGCAGGGTATTAGTTCTTCTAACATGGATGAGATTCTATATAGTGTTCCCCATTGTGTATTTTTCACTGTTTGGCAAAGGCCAATATAATATTTATCTGTGGATTAGACACCATGGATACAGGCATTAGGCTTTTTATATACATTGGCCTCAGTTCCCTGTCAAAAAATGTAGGCAGTTTGTGTTCTGTTGCTTAGTTTTGCCTTTTGAAATCCATGCCAAGCTCCCTACTCTGGCCCATGGGCAGCATGCAGACACACTGATGGACACTGCAGGACACAGTGGTACAAGGTGAATTCCTTCCAGCTTCATTTCCAAAGCCAGGAGGAGAGTGCACGTGTGTGCAAGGCTACTGGGAGGCACGTGCATGTGGTAAAGGCCTACCTTATTTTGAAGAAGAAAACAGATGATCTACTGGCCTTTTGGAAGATCAGGGGCTTCAGTTCTCAGAGGCTACTATGAAGGAGAGCAGGCAAAGGGAAGGAAGGAGTAGCTGTCAGGGCGACTGTGACTCTCTGGCACCCTGAAACTGCTTCTGGGAACTGTAAGTGGCCATCGGAAGCTGCATGGTGAAAGGTGTTGTCTGCGCACCATGGCCTGCTCTAGGGTTAGTGCACTGACGAGTGAGCATGCCTGCCTCTCTCACAGAGGATCTGCGGGCTGTCGGCAGGTAGGGACACGTTCACCTATACTGCAAGTAAGTGCTAATAAAAGTGCATGGAATCTAGAAAAACGGAACCTCAGGACAGGAACAAGCCACCAGGGCCAATGCAGACTAGTTCTAGAGCACTATTCCATTAATCAGGTCAGTAGGTATGATCAAGGGCTTACTGTGTACACAATACCCATGTCCTTAGTAATTTAGTTGTAACATTCCTAAAATGGGAATGGCAATTCTTTGTAACTCAGATGTGTCCTTCACGGGCATTTCTGACTATTACATTAATCCTGTACTTATCTACCAGTCTGCTGGGCTGAAGTTTGTTCTCCAAGTGATTTTCTACCATGAGAAGCACAGGGCCCAGGAACGTGAACCTCATGTATCAGGCAAGGGAGATTCCTTTCTGGTAACGACACACTGTCATGCTGGTTTGTAAATCTGTCTTCCATCATTAGGTGGGCCTTCATCAATCCTCTGCAGCCTGACCACCTCTGTCGAGCTGATGAAATTGATTTTATGAGTCTAGCAGAGTTAAGGCCTTGGGTCCAGCAGGGTGGTGACCCCCTTCCTGCCCCTTACAAAGTGCTCCTACCCAAGGGATTTTGCCTGAAATGACTAATTGAACTCTCCCGATTGCAAACACTAATCACAGTGCCAGTCCAACCCTGACTTTGCCATTTTAGTACTAATATTGTTGCACAAAGAAAATTTCTAGCTAACAAGGTGTTATGAGTTGAATTTTTTCCTCACAAAGGCATATAGAAGTGAAGTCGAATCTCTGTTACTTGTGATGTGACCTTCTTTGGACATAGTCTTATGTGGCATAAGGACAAGGTCTTTGAGGTGTTTCCTATGCCAATGTGATCAGTTTCCTTATAAGAAAAGGAAGACATGGCCACAGATTCATGAAAAGATGTGAACACCATGTGACCACACAGACATGGGGTGAAAACTAAAGCATCACCAGAAGATCAGAGTTCTGTGGACACATGCCAAAGAGCACCTGGGCTCCAGCAGCTGGAAGAGGTAGGGAAGGGCGCTTCCCCAGGGCTAAGGCAGGAGTGGCAGTGCCAGCCCCTCCAGTAGGCACTGTGGCAGGGCATTTCTGTCAGGTGGAGCCCCTCACCTGTGGCACTCTCCTACGGCACGGGGCTGCAGTTGGCCTTCACGTGGCTTAGCATCAAGTGAACTACCTCCTTTGCTGGGTCTTCAGAAAAGAAGCCTGAGAGTTGAATCCCAAAGCCCCTTCAGGCATTTCGGCTCTGTCTTTTCTGATTTACAACGTGTTCTCTTCCTCTGTCCATTATGAAGCAGGCTTATTGCTTAGTAAATGAGTTATAATCAAACCTCAGATAAATCCTCAGAAAAGGGAGCTGTGAGCCAGGACTTGATGACCTAGAAATGAAAAATAACAATTCATCAAATCTCACATTTTTTAGCCAAAAAAAAAAAAAAATGAGAAGCAAAGCATTGGTAGGTCAAGAGGCATCATGTTTTGTTAGTTTTTTTTTTGTTGTTGTTTTGTGTTTTGTCCTGAAGCCTTTGCTGTGCAGAGTGAATAGACACGGTGCCTCTCCGTGCTTCATTTCTCTTCCTGAGTAGAATCCTCTTGCTGGAACTCAGCTTCCATTTTCAGTGCTCTCACAAGGTTGATTTTAGATATTCGAAACATCCTGCTCACTGAAATTGTGAAAGCTGTACATGGTAGAAATAGGTATCAGTCACTTTTCCTCGAACTTTTATTTGTGTTTGTGTTTTTGAGAAAGAATCACCTCATTTAAAAATCTGCCTAATGTTATAGTAAAGCTACTGTGATTGCACACACGTGCGTGCGTGTGTGTGTGTGTGTGTATGTGATCACTTCAGGAACCACACATGTCATCCACATGAGTTGAATAATTGTCCACGAATGAAAGGTGAGGGTGGGCACCCTTTGCTTGAGATAGAGAAGTCCTTCCTTAGACCTTAGCACAGGTAGACCCCTCACAATTACGGCTTGAAGCTTGGGCTCCAACTCTGAGGGATTTTCATTTCATCTTTTCCTTTATTTTGGACTGTTCCTCATTCTGGAAGCTTAAGTTAATGTAATCATTCTTTTCCTCATCACAAGGAGAGAGAGAGAGAAAGGGAGAGACAGAGAAGAAGAGGAAGAGGAGCAAGAGAGAGCAGAGGGAGGGAGGGAAGGGCAAAGAAAGGGGAGAGAGGAGATGGCCATGAGCGTGCAATGCGGTGCTTAACTGCCTGTTGGTGAGGTGACACTGGGAGAGTTGGGCCATATCACTGTAACTGGGGATTCAGAGCTGCTGAGAATCCTGCGGTGGAGGCCGTGATTCTGCAGGACCCTGGATCCAGAGGTACCCTGAGCCAGCATGGCCATGATGCAGCAGTGCCAGCAGAGGTAAGCACTGTGAGGACTTCAAATGTGCCTGCTTCTCTTTGGAGGCAGAGTAGGAGGTTGCTGGAGGCCAGAAGGTGGCAGGAGGCCAAAGGAACATAAAGAAGGCAGACAGGAGTGCACACTTGGGAAGACAAGGTGATTGCTACTTAATGACCGTATTTGGTAGGACAGTACAAAAAGAAAGGAAAACACCTCCTCCAAAAGGTGACAGTAAAGAGCTTCATGGAACAGAGTTGGCACCGGGCTTTCTGTGCTTACGCAGATTTGACAGCCTGACTTTGAAGTATGGAGAACTTGAAGGGAGGACAGGATGAAGGAACAGCTATATTGAAAAGTTGGGTGTGTGGGGGGAGTCAGGAGAGAAGGTCAAGAGGCGATTACTCCAGTGGTCACTTTGTTCCCGTTACCAGTGATGATGGATGGGTTTGAGGAGCCGGAGGAAGAGTATCTATTTAAAGATGGCAATTAAGAAAAAATGTCTAAGCAGAGGGGAAATGGCGGTGCAGGCTCTGACTGTTGATGTGTCTGATGAAGCAAGACTGATTCACCTACAAACTGACATAGCTGCATTAATGTGACTGAAAATAGCAGCTCTCCCTGCCGGTGATGGAGCCGCGGTGCAGAGCGCCTCATCACCTGTGGGCTTAGGCATGCAGATTATTCCCCTTCGCCTGGAAATCATTTCTACCTGGTTTCTTCCAAGGGTGTGGAATCATTGCCTTCCATTGTCTGCTAAATGAGCATTTAAACACCAATTTGTTGTTTGGAGTTTGGATCTGTGTTCATTGGGTGACACGAGGTATATTAACCTTTTGCTTTTGAAATTTTCTCTTGTATTTTGTGTGGGTCTTTTTTTTTTTAATGCCAAGTATAATTGCTGTGATTTGCCCAATTGATTTCATGTACATGCAGTGAGGCAGGTTTATGATACTGGGATATACGAGTCAGTGAGCAAAATTAAGCCTTCATCATCTGAGTCCATGACCGTAGCTCAGTTCTACAAAAAGTGCAGGTGGTAGAAATTTGATTTTTAGACCTTGCCTCCTACAGACGTGGTCTAAATATATTTCATTGCATCAGAACTGTTGACTCTACTTCTGCTTCCTCTGCACTTTCTTTCATAAATATTGCTGAATATCCAGATTGTTCCGCATAAAGAGATGCATTTCCTTGTAGTTTTAAATTAAAACATATTTACATTTTTCACTTCAAAGAAAGCACCCAAGTATGTTTCTTGCTCTTAGAAAGGTAAGACACATGCAGAATTTAAAGGAAAGGAAGAGAAGTGAGTTCATTAGAGGAAAGCAAAATCTCCACACACCCATCTGCTTCTCGTGGGGTTACGTTCTGCACACGAATCTCCTAGGAAATCTCTCTGGGTTCGATTGACGCGCCAGCATCTCCTACAGTTTTCTATAATTGAGGATTTGGTTTGGGTTCTGACATTCTTGGAGAAGACAGCAAACATAAAGGAAATGATAGTAAGTGGAACTTGTAGAAGAGGCCCTGGTGAATCAAGACTCCAGGATAGGACGTTTCAGTGCAAGGAAGGCCGAAGCTACGAGCCGGTTAATCTGATTGCTGCACCTATTTGTGACTTCACTTGCTGTCCCCGTCCCAGGCTCCCCTGTTAAGTGTGCGGTGATTCTGTTTAACTAGATGATAGAGTCCAGCGTGGCTACTGGTGTGTGAGGAGCTGACATTGTGAATTACATACTTACCACGTGGGAGCCTGTGAAAGCTCAGCAAAGTCGCTGTAGTTTAAGGCTGATCGGCAGAGTGGCTGGAGAAACACCGGATGATTAGCAACCTTAAAAGTAGGTGGTTAGAAACCGTGATGCAGTCAGCTGGATGAAGAGTGAGCAGGAGGAGGCCTGAAGCGGTAGCCTGTGTATGTGAGTTATTAACACGGTTTGGAGGGAGAGTGATCTCTTCTGCTCTTGCAAGCCGGAGGTTGGAGTTGTGCAGATTCGTTGTTGCATTACGAATGTTGCTGTGGGGTGTTTTTATTTTCTACCTGTATTATCAGCGCTTAAATCTAAATTACCAATGTATGATTAATATAAAAGGTAGAGTTAAAAAGAAACCTATATTATCAATACACAGTTAATAACAACAGGTATGGACAGACAAGAACTCAAAATGCAAGCATTTAGACTGTTTATGAGAAAGTCACCAGAAAAATACTGCTTGTGATCTCTAATCTTAGACTGTGCAAGTTTATTTTGCCTGACAGGTTTTAAGCAAAGTGGAAGAACTTGCCATTGGATCACGTGCTCATGAGGCAGGAGATGACGGTATGGTCAGAGACAAGCTGTGGGCTGTCCTGTGGGCCAGCACTAAACTGTGCATCTTTTTTTTTTCCATAGATCCCTGGATTTTTGTCCTTCTTTCGCCTAACAGATGACTGAGCAAGGGAGGCCAGAGTCCCTCCTCCAACGATGCCTCACAGGGTGGCTGTTATGTATGCAGGGCTCAGTCTGGTGCTTTTTGCTGGTCCAGTTTAATTTACTGGCTCATTCAGTGTTTCTCACTCATTCAGGTTTTCATGGTAACCATTCACTGTGTGTTCCTCACTCATTGGAATGCATGTGTATTATTTCTAGCCGATACGGGATAAGTAACATTTATTAAATTATTGTTTCTTGACATCTGTTCCCTCTGTCATCAAATAGAAATAATAATAGTCTCTGGGGTTGCACTGTGGACAAAATGAGTTATTCATGTGAAGCACTTAGCACATGATAAGCACACAGTTTATCCTAGCCACTCTGATTTTAAAACTTAATTTCCATTTAATGGATCACAATATACCTGCCACAGGGGGTCAATTTAGCTTCTTCGGAATTGCAAGACATCCAGTTCTCATTCTTCCAGTACTAGACTAAATAGTCTTCTACCTCACCTAACCTGATGAACGCAGTTGAATTTGTTTTGGAGTACCAGGAATTGAACTGAGGACCTTGCGCTTGCTAGGCAGGCACTGTGCTGCCCTGCTATATCACTGGCCCAACAGGAGAATTTTGAAGTTGGAGTAATCTGGATTTTGAATGTCAAGTCTCCCAATTCACTGTGTTACTGGGAAAGCGATGTGTCATGCTTTAGATATAAAATCCCACCAGTCCAAAGTCTCACATATTCACAGATAGGACATTTTAATTTTAATTTTCGTTAGTATATGTTTGCAATACATAATGATGACATTCATCTTGGAGAATTGGTTCAGTTATGTATCATATCTTAATCATTCTTACGTCCCCTTCCCCTCTCTGCCCCTCTCTGCCCTTTTGTCTCCTTCTGTCTCCAGATCCCCTTCCAGTCTCCAGAGATGGGAGTTTTGGAAGGTAATTGGATCATGGGGGTGCTACACTCTATCAGTGGATTAATCCATTCATGAGCTCATAGCTGAAGGTACTGTTGGAAGGTGGGATCTGGTTGAAGGAGGGGAGTCCCTGGAGGAGAGGGGGTGGCCAGGAAAGGTACATTCTTGTCTTTAACTTCCCTTTGTTTTTCTTCCTCTGCTTCCTGCCACATGTTGAGCAGTTTCATCCATCTTGTGTTCCATCATGCTGTTTCTGCCTAGAGCCAGCCAACCATTGACTGAACCTTCTACAACTATTAGCCTAAATGAACCTCTAATCCTTTAAATTGTGTGTATTCAGGTATTTTGTCCCAAGGGCAATAAAGTGAGGAATATACTATTTATGCTTCTTTTAAATTGGACTATTGTCTTCTGTTGCTGAGACAAAGTACCCAGTGCCCAAATTTAAGGAATGAAAGGTTTATTTAACTCATAGTTTGTTGAGATTTCAGTCCATAATCAGTTGACTGCATGGTAGCGTGGTGTGATAGATGGGTAGCAGTTCATGGTGGCAGAAGACAGCAAAAGCGACAAGAGCAAAAAGTGAAACAAGCCTCTTTTCCTCCCTTTTGTTGTATGTAGGCTACCTGCCCTAGGGCAAGTGTAGCACTCACATCTCCAGTGAGGACACTAGACAATGAACGTTAGATTCAGCCACCTCCAAAAAGCCCGCCTTCCGTGACCACATGATGCTTTGGGGGCAACATTCGGACACAAACCATAGCAACTGTTGTGGTTCTTCGTTGTTTATAATTTTTTCTTGGTTTGTTGAGTTCTTTCTATAGTCTGGATATTAACTTTGTGTCAGATGCGCAGGTTGCAGATATATTCTCCCATTCTGAGGGCCGGCTCTTCACCATGCTGGTTGTTTCTTCTGCTTTGCGGAAACTTCTTTATTTTAATGTAGTCCCATGTGTTTGTGTTTGCTCTTTTGCCTATGCTTCTGGGTCATATCCAAAAGACCTTTGTTTAGATTAATGTTTTGGAGCATTTCTTATATTTTTACATTTGAGCTCTTACATTTAAAATTTTAACCCATTTTTACTTAACTTCTGTATATGATGATGAGGAGAGGGTTTGCCTCTCTCTTCTGTATGCAGATATTCAAGTTTTCCAACCACTGCTTGTTGAAGAGGCTGTCCTTCCAGTATTGTGTATTCTTTTTTTTTTTTATCAAAAAAATCAGTTGGATATAAGTCCGTGGGTTTATTCTTGTGTTCTCAATTATGATCCATTATTCTTTGTGTTGAATGTAAGGCCTGCATCATACTGTTTTTAATTTTATTTTACTTTTTACTTAAGCTTTGTAGCATATTTTGAGGTGAGTTTGTGTGATGCCTCCAGCTTTGCTCCTTTGCTTTAGATTGCTTTGGTTATTGCTTTGGTTATTTGATTTCACATTTTGTGGAAGAAGTTCATGAAAATTTGAGGATTGAATTTTTTCCTTTTCTATGAATAATGATAAAGATGTATTGATTGGGATTGCACTGGGCCTTTAGAATGGATATTTTAGCAATAATAATTCTTCTAAACCATAAACATACAATACCTTTCCATTTATTTCCAACTTCTTCAATGTTTTTCATCAGTCTTTAGTAATTTTCAGCATAGAAATCATTCATCTCTTTGATTTAATTTATTCCTACATTTAAAAAATATTTTAAATGCAGCTATTTTATGATTTCTTTCTCAGATAGTTCACTGTTAGGCCCTGGAAACCATACTGAGTTTTGTATCCTGATTTTGCATCTTGCAACTTTACTGAACTCGGTTGTTCGTTCTGTTAGTGTCATGGTGAAGTCCTAAGGGATTTCTGTGTGCAGGCCTGTGTCATCTCTGATGGAGATATGTTCTCAGGAATGCGTTAGGTGACAGTGTCTTGTGCAGAGTCTACTTATACACTTTGACTGCATGAGCTACTGCACACCTGGGCTCCCAGGACAGTCGGTCACTCTTTGCAGAAACCTGTAGAGCACGGTGCAGCCTCACTCTGGTCAGCAACGGTAAGACAAGGATTTGTGGACTGAAGCATGTCTAAGAATAGAAAGCGTGCAGAGACCATGCAGATGAAGGGTGAGAAAGGTAATAGCCCGTGCATAGAACTTTTATCATTAGCGTGGTTTTCAGGCCTGGAAGTTGCTGTGTGAAATAGATACATGGTGAGAACGTGCCGCATGTAGGGTATGCTAAATTCATTTTAAAAGTGTCTTTGCTCAGTAGTAAATTAACCTCAGCTTGCTGTGACTTTCTACTTTCTCAGCTTTATTTTATTTTTAACATTTTGACTCTTCATGACAGCATTTTAAAACACAAGCACGAGAATGGTGGTACAAAGTGCCCTCTTTCTTTATGTCTTTATTCCATAAATTTTTTCCTCTTTTTGATTTTTTATAAATATTTTAAACTTTTCTGTTAAAGACTAAGACACAGCCATGCATATTAGCCTAGACCTGCATGGTGTCAGGGCTGTGGTCTGTCTTCCGCCTGCATGGCCTGCATGTTGGGAGGTCTTCAGGCCCAGCCACCATACAGTGGTTACCTCTGTGACAACAGCTGTCTGCTAGGCCTCCTCCAGGGCCTGGCCGAGGCTGCTCTACACTCAACAGTCATGAGTTTCCAATACTCTTATCATCGCAGCACTAGCCTAATCATTATTTAAAAATATATATCAACAGCACAGTTTTCATTATCGTCATGAAGAATTGTGCACTATACATAATTGCATACGCTGTGCTTTCATGCAGTTGGCTGTGCAGTAGCTTGGGGTACATCAGCATCACTACGCACACAGGAGTAGCATATTGGGGTACAATGCCAATGAGGAGACAGGAAGCTCAGCTCCTTCTAATTGTATGGGGCCAGCGCTATCTGTGCAGGTGTCATTGACTGAAGTGTCACTGTGCCATAGATGACTCAGTATGATCACATTGCGTACAGATCTAAACAATGGTAGTACCGTGACTGTTATAACTTGTAATTTCCTACTGAGGTATAATGTGGAGCATTTTTCATAGGCTTATTGAATCTCTTTCTATACATTATGTATTTATGTTTATACCTTTATAAAAATTTGGATTGTCTGATTTTCTTGCCCATTTGAAAATTAGTTCATTTTTTATTTTTCAGGGTTATTTGTATAGTTTAGAATGTAGTTCTTTATCAGATACACCTTTTAGAAATGTTTTGTGCCAGCCTGTGGTATGTTTTCTCATTCTAATAATGATTCATGGAACTGTAAGACTCAACTTTCTGTTCTTAAAATGAAACAAAAATAAAACAACAAAATTTTGAGTGCAAATTAAGTTACAGAATGTTAAGGAAGAACTGTGCTAAAAAGGGTAGATATCTGCAGACAACCCTATTCTCCTTTTGTTTATCTCTTCCTCTCTGGTTTTACCTGCTTCCTTGGGAGTTCTGGCTTCATGAATAATGGCCCTTGACAAAGCCTGTTCATTGGCATAAAAAGTGTCCAGATGAGTCCCCTTTGAATGTATCCATACAAATTGACCTTTTGCTTGACGCTGCCTCTTTTTTAGGGAAAATCTAATAACAACTGCCATCTTCTTTATGGCCACAAACCACTTATTTATTCCCAAGACTCAGAAAAATCCTGACTGAATGAGACATTTTGTGAGAATAATGCAGTAAGTATAAACTAAGAGAATCATGTTCCAATCACACAAGTGAACAGTTGATGGTTAAAGCAGCCGAGGTCATTTTGAAAGCGATCTGACAGTCCTGTATAAAATAGACTTTTCAGCACTACAGAATAGTCTTGGGACACACGGGGAGGGAAACAGATAACTCACGTGGTGGTCAGACCAGCCTTTCAAGGCGGATAGGGGTGCCTTTTGCCTTCTCCTTCCTGCTTTGAATTTCCCCTCACCTTTGCCACTGGCTGGGGCTCCTTCACTACCTGTGTTCAAAGGAAGCTGTCACCATTCTGCTCAGCCCTGCAGAACGAAAGTTCAGAAGATAAAAAATCCTTCCTGGCATGAAATGCACTGTGAAATGTGTTTGAAAATAAAGTTGTTAATGGCAATTGTCATCAAAAACTTGCTCTCTCAAATGCATTTTTCATAGTTTCCAGGCCAACAGGAGCTTGGTCTTGTATTGAAATTTCAGACGGTTGGCTGACTGTGTGACAGACAAGCAAGAATACTTAATGTGTACACATACACATGAGCACACCTGCACACACAGTTAACTATATAGAGATGATTTCTGCACACACCACTCACAGAGACAGGCAGGACCCAGACCTCACATGCCTGCTGCCAGCAAACATACAGTAGCCCCACCTTTGGGCCTCCAAGCCTTGTCCTTCTGAGAGAGGACAAAAACAAAAGTAAGAACCTTAATATCTAGGAAGACATTGGGCTCTGATACAAAGAAAAACAAAACAGAGTGGAGACATATAAACACTTGCAGAAGAGTAAAAGCGAAGCATTTGCTAGGAAGTAACCCCATAGGTCATGGCCATATGTCTTAGCAGGTCCCTTGTGACCCCTTGCCCGCCTGAGGGTCTCTTCTCTCTGTCTACACTTTCACTTGCACTTTGTTAAACTAACAGAAAAATCCACTAATTAGTAATGCATTTAAGTTAATAAGCTTCTTCTGGGAAGGCTAAAGGGCTAAGAGTCATTCACACATTGGTATAAATTTGTTTAATTAGAGTTGTGTTTTCTCAACCCCCTTTCATTGCAAAGGCAGGCTGAAATTACCTGTATCGAGGTGGAACAGAAGGGAGCTGGCATTTATGGAGAGCCTACTGTGTGCCAGCCCAGGAGCATTTCAAACTTGACTGTATTAGGCTTCACAATGGGCTCTCGTATTGAGCACTAATACTCTGGCTCACTTGTGAGAAGATGGAGGCCCAGCAGGGCTTAACAACTTAGTCCAGCATCACCATGTCAAACAGAGAAGATGGGAATTAAATCCAGGTCTGACCTGGCTAGGCAGGTGATTGGTGGACACAGGAGGTGTTAAGTAGGTTTTTCCATCTGTGCTCTGTAAGTCCTTTGATTGTTGTGTGTCTAGCGCCAAGTGTATAGTCATGGAGTTAGTCTAAGTATTTCGTTCATTTATTTGATAACTAAATATGTCTTAGATGATAAACCAGGTATTTCTCAAATTGATGGGGATTTGGAGATAGACAAAAGGCAATCGACATGGAATCATGATATAAAATGGGAAGATGAGTATTGGAAACCCTTGCCATGGTGTCCGTTATCAGGGACCCCTAGAGTGGGCTCCAGTCTCCTGCTAAGTGTTACAATACATGGTGAGAAGAAATGAGATAAAATAGCAGTGCAGCAGGGATCTGGGTTGGTTGACCAGTTGTTCATAGAAAACAAAAGGCACCAAGGCACCCAGACCTTGGTATTTATTTGTTACATCCTTGGTGTCAGTGACTGTGAGTGTTTCTGGGAACAGGAATGGTGACTATGGTGGGCTGGTAAGAAGAACAAAGCTCGCAAGGACAAAGACAGGGACAGGACAGTGGGGCAGTGAGGAAACCGTGGTTTCCCTGGGTGGTTTGTCATCTCCAGTGGGTCTCATCTTGCCCTGTGAGCATCACAGCAGTCATTAGCCCTGGGACTTCCAACTGTGACCAGAAAAGGGCAGGGAGTTTCTGCATTCTAACCTGGCTCAAAGGGCAGGACAAAGATGGCCTTGAATGTCCCCTAACTCAATTTATAATTCTGGTCCCCAATATATATACTGCAGTCACCCCTTATCCATTGGGATAAAAACCCAAGTAGAAGCCTGAAATTCCAGGGAATACTAAGATTAACAAAAACCATTCATAAAAATTTAGCAATTAGTATAGAACACTGTTCAAAGACACATTTGACATGATCCATGGTCCATGGTTAGATAATTGGCAATAGTGTGTGATCATAGCATGGAAGTAGGACAGCTCTCTGAGCCTCTGCCATCACAGCTGAAGGAGACACACAGGTGTTTACATGACTGTGGATCTAAATAGCTCAGACTTTATCAATGACCCACTGTGGTCACTCACTGCAGGTGGTAGCTTGTGGTAAAATTGTGACTCCATGAGGCATCCATTGGAATCCATTTAATATTATCATCAAATTATTTCATCTTTTCTTGTATCTCCTCTGGCTCTACAGGTGAGTTTTATGCACATGAGGACAACTGGACTGGAAACCTTGTTCCCTATAAAAGAAATTAATCACAACTCTCGTGTTTGCCATCAGTTTTTAAAATTTAAAACTAACTTTATTCATGGAAAAACAATGACAGAGCACCAAAGGGACATTTTCAGTTCACAACACTGCATTGGAAAGCCACAGATAGGGTGCGGAGACATAGGTGTGTGGAGAAAGCGCTGCTGCTCTCCTGCTTCAGCTGTCATGTTTTATCTTCAGGGTGATGCACTGCGGCAATGTTCTTGCAGTAGCAGCTTCATGAACACAGCCCATCCCTCAAAATACTTTGCTGTATTTTCAACTTTTTACCTACAGAAAGCATTTTATAGCTTTTTTGTAGCATGTCTGAGTTTCCAGCATTACTATTCTTGTGATTCGAAGCTATTATTAATTAAAACAAGGATTATTTAAACACAAGCACGGTGATGTTCTGATAGTTGCTCTGACAACCCACATGGCTGTGTGGTGACTGGACAAAGGATTGATTCTCATCCAGGTGGGAGAAAGCACAGCATACGACTTCATCTTGCTACTCAGAACGGCATGCAATGTAAAGGTTCTGAACTGTTTACCGTATTTCTGGAATTTCCCCTTTAATATTTTAAAATCTCATTGGTTAACCACAGAAAACTGAAACCAGAGAAAATAAAAACACAGTTATGGGTGGGAGAGAGTGCTTTAAATAAATGAAAAAGATAATAACAATGCCTGTCCTAGTTTCTTGCTTGACGCCGAGACACAATACCTGATACCTACAAGTTAAAGGAGAAGTTTGTTTTGGCCACAGTTTGTAGCAGTGTTGGTCTGTAGTAGGCTGGGTCCGAGGCAGGGCAATGTGACAGGACAGGGTTCTTTATGGTGTGGCCACAGGAGCAGAGAGAGATCAAGGGAGGAGGGAGACAGACTCCTCCAGGCCACACCTACTTCCTGACTGAGTTTCACCTCCCAGCATCACACACAGCTGTAAACCCATCCACTGATGAGTATAAAGCCCCCCTGGCCCCGTCACCTCCCAAAGTCTCCACCTATGAGCACATGAGGCTTTAGGGTACCTCTGGATAGAAACGGTAAGAATGCCTTGGAGACGGATGGGTGAGATGGAATTCTCCTTTTGATTATGGTAATCTGACCTGAGATCTCGAAGAGGGGACCTGTCCCTGAACACAGATGTATAGAAAGAATCATTTGGACAATGGGGGGCAGGTGAACGGATGTGCCAGGAGGCAGAATAAACTGAAGACCTTTTTAACTAGAGCACGTGAGTAAGGGGGGGTATGAGATGGTGTCCGAGAGATAGGAATGACTGTGGTGGAGAGATCTTTGGGTTTTTTCCTACTCAAAGTTGAAAGCCTTTGTACAAACTTTTAGTAGGGAAATGCTCTCTGGTTTTCAGATAAGAAAGGTCACTCCTGGGTGAGGGATGAGTGTACACAGGGACCAATGACGCCATCAGCATGGAGTGATACCTGAGGTGGACTTGGCTCAGGAAGGGTAGCGAGGGATGGAGGGAAGGTTCTGGATACACACTGGCTCTACAGTGGGTAGGGACAACTGATGCGCTGCATGTGAAAGCAGGAAAAAAATGAAGTCACGGTCAGTGGTTAAGTTTTCATCTGAAACTACTAGGTGACTGGTAATCACACTTGGTGGGAGATAAGAGTTCAAGAAGGAGGAGTGGTGTTCTGCTCTCTTGGCTCAAAAAGCAACACTGTGTGTACAGTAGCTGAAATGGGGAGAACCATAAGCATTGAGGACTGACATTAATCTGAGGAGCCCCAGCACACAGAATGTTTGCTTCTGGTGCTGAATTCACAGTCTAGGAGAAGGGGAAGAGTCAGCAAAGGACATGTACAAGGAACAGCTAGTGAGGTGGTGGGCAAATCTAGCGGGTAGCCGTTGCAAGAGCACAAGGCTGTTTTCCAGGAGAAGGGGCATGGCCCTCTACATGGCGGTTCTCCAGGGTGATGGAGCACACTGACTCCCAAGGATGGAGGACGACGGTGATCACGAGGGGCCATCGCAGTGGGAGGTAGGCTGACAGGGCATGTTCCAGGGAACATGGGTTCAGAGTAAGTGGTGACAGAGTGCCTAAAAGTACTTTGTGATGTTTTTCTGGAAAAGAGAACAAAGGAATGAGACATTCACTGAAGAAAGCTGTGAGGTAAAAGGACATTTTTGTTTGAGTGTTTTGTGGTTTTAGAAACAAGCCATGGCATCCTGAGTACGTCTGAACACTGACAGGGATGGACCCATCGAGAGGCATTTTCTTATGGTGCAAAAGAGAGTTCGGGACACTGAGCAGAGTGGTGAAGCCTTTAGCAGGCAGGCTGGAGGATTGGAATCTAGGACTGAAGGAGGGTCTGACTCTAGTAGTGACTGAGACACAGCATCTGTCACAACCTTGAAGGAACAGGTGTGGGGCAGGTGTTGACAGTGCCCTAAGCATGTTGGTGGAAAGGAGCAGTTGTTTCCAGTGTGAGTTTAATGTCCTTGAGGGCCTATGCAATGAGACTCTACTGCGAAGGAACAGATGGCCCAGCCCAAAAAGGCATGAAAGGGTGGGGAGCCACAGGGGAAATCAGTGTGGAGATGAGGAATGGGCAGAGGTGGGTGCCTGGGTGCCCGTGAAAGTCCTGGAAGTAAGGACTTTCTCTTGAAGGAATTGGCATGGGGTATGAAGAAATGCATTCGGAGATTAAAACTGACTTATTACTGAGACATATTGTAGTACAGCTATCATGCATATTCATTAAGTGCACTCTGCATGCATTATTTCATTTAATCCTTACAACTTCACCAGCCAGATACTATTATAGCCTTCATTTACAAATGAGGTAATTGAGGCTTGGAGAGGGAAACAACGGCAGAAAGTCTGCAGTGAGTGACGCAGGAAGGGAAGAACTCGGTGGGCCTGGTGACAAAGACAGGCCGCACACCAGGGGCTGGCGCTGAGTGCTCTCCTTGGGACACACCAGAGCTGCAGGGAGGGTCTTACACTTTGATCTGTTATAGTATTAAAAAAATCCCAACTACCTACTACAGGTGACACTATGGAAGGAGAAAGACTCGTTTTGGTTTTGGTTTGTTTCCCTGATCCGTCTGTGGCCTGGGGATTCCTACAGGAAAGGGTAGGAGGTTGATGTGGGCAGAACTGGGTTGGGATGGGACAGCACACACACACACACACACACACACACACACACACACGTACTTTATTCAGTTGTTACAGATGAAACCATTCTTTTACGTTCTTTCTTTTATTCTATTCACTGCCTCAGAGACTTCCGTTTCCTAAGGGATCATCACAGGTCTTCTTGGTGTCCTGGAGTGCAGAGTTTTGCAACCATTGCCAGAAGTTTTCTATGTATTTACAAGTGATAGGAAGAAATATGAAACCACTGTTTTCCATTGGAGGCTTGGGTGAGTGGATGTCCCATGTGGAGGCAGGAGACAGGGGTGGTGGTCAGAGAGGTCCATTGGGTCACAGAGGGTTTCTGAGCAGGCTTTCTGGATCTGCCCTGCTGTAAGATGGTTCTGCCTACCATCTGTGCAGTGCTGGCTTTGGTGGAGACCCAGAAAGTTATGCAGAATAATAGCATGGGGATCTCTAATCACCACCCTGAGCCAGGTTTGCTGATCCGAGGACGAAAAGTAAGTGAGAGAAGACAAATAAGAGAAGAGCTCCCATTTGTTTACTCTGTGTTTTAATAATTGGCTGATTATGTTCCATTTTTATTTGGTTTCATTGGCAATCAGATGGAGAGCTATAATATCCACTCACACCTTGTAATTACCATTAATTTCTTCCCTTTGCTCTGCACAGTCAAGACAAGGTTGGCAGAGAGGCCGTGGAGATTGAATCAGACTAGAGTACAATGCATATGCATGAGGCAAGACTAGCCAAGGCTCAGAGGAGACGTTTGGTGGGGAGAGGAGCAAAGGAAGAAGGCTGAAATATGGAAAGAGGGAGAAAAAATACCTTGAGTTGGAGACAAAGGCGAATGGAGGAAAGTGTTGAAGTCAGCACAACAGCCCTGCTGACTTAATTACCATAATGATGTAAAATAGTCCAATCAGCAATCTGGGGCTAATCTTTCATGTATTACAGGTCTTTCCTTCGTAGAGCTTCACAGCTTAAATGCATTTTTAATGAAGATATTTGAAGCAAGCAGATAATTTCCCAGTCTTTCCAGGAGGGAATCAGAGCACGTTAAATAGGCTACTCCTTGTCCCTGTAGCTGTCCAGAGTTCACACTCTGGCATGTAGGAGCCGGTCGGTCGTGCTCAGAGTGGATGGTCTGCCCTCTCCGCCTTCCTCCAGAGGCAGCTGGGGAAGTGTGTTCAGAGGACTGGTGTCCTGGGAGAGCTGTGGCTGGTCCCAAGAGCCACCACGTTGCCTGGCTCTGTGCCTCTCCATCTCATCCCTGATCTGAGCAGAGTTGAAACAGAAAGGACTCCAGGGACACCCCTAAGCCCCGTGCTGTCTCAGGAACAGAGAGGGCTGCCTTACCCCACCCACATCCTGTTGAACATCCAGACAGGATTAGACATGCACTGGAAGCAGTGCCAGAGCTGACCAGACAGGTGATTTTAACAGAAAATTTAAATCTGCAGAACGAACCCAGGTTCTCGTCTTTTCCAGGTCTGTCTTTCCTCAGTTGCTTCCTTTGGGGATGGTTGGGCTCGGAAACTTCTAGTCCTAGTTCACACTGTGGGCCACACAGGTACTAAGGCTCCAGCAGTCTAGAACTGTCTCCCTCAGGTTTGTGGGATTCTGGCCAGTGTTCTTCCAACACTAACTGCATCTTTCCACTTCCTCTTCAATCAGGTTTTACTTTAGAATGAGTCTCACCCTTATATCTTGCTGAGATGGGGTCCCTGTTGTATAAAGTCTTGGTAAAAGCAGGACATACACTTGGTGGAAAAGTGCTTGTTTATAATGTTTTGGTGATACACGTATTCTTCTATTGACTTCTTTACATTAAAGTTTAAAGTTCATTTTGTATTACAAACACTCCTTGTATTGGTATATAGCCAGAAGAATTTTCTTCTGATAATTGCTAGTCACCTCTTCCTTTGCATTATACTGCACTTATTATCACCTAAAAATATAGGTTTATTCAATTTTTCCTTTCTCTTTTACTTCTGAAATTTAAATTCTAAGTGCTCTTGTTAAAGCTGAGCTGTCTCCCACCAAATTTATTCTTATCTTTTAGAGAATTATGACATATTCGCCCTGTTACAAGATCACCTCTGATAGTCTAGGCATATTTCCAGAACAGAAAACCTGACTTTCCTTTGGCATCACCTTACTAGCCAGCTGACTGCTCCACAAATTTTTTTTTTGAAAAGCAGAAAAAGAAAAGAGGTAAAAAAAAAAATAAAAAAAGAAGAAGAAATGAAAATACCATTTGTGGCCCTTCAATTTTCTACCAAGTACTGTAAGGTCAATAGAGATAGAAAGTGAATTTTTGTGGAATTCTACATTAATATAATTATATGTATTGGCTTCCACTGCTTTGGTAGATTTGAGTTTTAGAGAAGTATTCTATTTCCCAGGTGTATCATCTTCAAAAGTAATGCATCACCCAAGTGTACCCCAGTCATCTCAGATGCCTATTGTGTGATGTCGTGATGCTTCCTGGGATTGAACATGAAAGCCTCAGCCACTGCATCTGGCCACAGATCAATCACAGCCACCACACAGGGAGAATTACCATTTGGCACCATCTCTCATCTTTATGAGTGCTCCCCACATCCGATACCACCTGAGCCAGGTCTCTGGCGGCTTGCGCCTTCTTTTCTTCAGTGAGTTTGCAAGTTAATTAAGGGATTTCATTCTCTTTATTAGGCAAGGACAGCAGTGCAGAAATACTTTTATGAGGGAAAGAGGTTGCCTTCCAATCCTGGAGTCTCTGGATGCCAGTTCCCCACTCACTTCTGATTTTATGATATCAATAAAGCACTGAAGCTCTGCTTGTGTATTTGTTGAGTCATTGATTTTGTACCACTGATGGTGCAAAAGAGTGATATAGCTGGAGAGAGAGGAGATGGCCATCGACAGGAAAGATGAGGAGAACATGCAGGCTGCTTATCTGTGTCATGGTTGGTTCATGGGAACGCGATTCTGCATCACCATAGGAAGCCACGTGCTCACTCTGAGCCCGAACTTGCTGTGGGCTGCCATTGTGCTTTGTCTCTGACAAGTAGTCATCTTACTCCTGGACACCCATGTGACCGCTCCTGTTCTACGTATGTCTTATCTGCACTGGAAGAAATGGATTATCTTTTATTTTAGAGTCCAGATGTCCTATAAATGAAAAATGTAGACTGCATAGTCATCTGGGCAGGGAAAGGTACCTGAAAAAATAGGAAGAGTATTTGTGATAATGTAGAGGAAAATCAGCAAACTGTGGACCATAAGCTAGATTAACCCATTTCCTGTTTTTGTATGACCCAGGAAGTAAAATGTGAGTTTTTATGTCTTTAAATGTTTGAAAACTAGCCAAAAGAAGTTTATTTGAAACATGAAATTGTACGAAATTTAGATTTCCATGTCTGTAAGGAAAATCCTCATTCTATTTACCTATTGTCTCTACATGTTTTTCAATGACAAATTTGAGAATAGTTTTTGTAACATAGATCATATGGCCAGCAAAGCCCAAAGGATTTGCTACGTAGCCTTTTACAGAAATAGTTTTTCAAGCTTTTGTAGTGCAGAGACTGACCTAGAGTTGATCAGTTCCTGTGAAGTCACACCACATGCAAATGGAATTGACCATGCTGTGAGACTCCTCATGTATGTTAAAACTCCGAGTCCTTTTAGGCCAGTACCTCTCTCATTTTCTAGAGCAGCCACTGAGACTTTTCACTTCTTCCGTATTCCAGCATTCCTTCGCCACCCTCTGTGCTGTCACCAGCCGACTTCATGTTTGATTTTACACGGAGGGAATTTAGGCCATCACATGTGAAACACTTCAACCTAGTTCTCCCTTCCCTGACTTCTCTTCATCTCGTACCCATTTGTCTTCAATCAGAACATCTCAGCTTCGCGGTTAAGTTGCGTTCCTCCATCTGTGTGTATTTCCCTTCCAGGATTTCAGCCCATCAAAGATCCTTTTCTTCCTCCTGATCTTCAGTCGAGCAACAGTTTTGGGCATAACATACAAACATGAGTTTTACATTAAAAAAAAATCAATGAGCAGGAATTTTAAAAATTGCCTCAATTCCATATCCTTTTTTATCCATAATTATCTTATTTGTTTTCCTCACACCTAAACCTACTTGAAAGACAATCCTATATGCAGTCATCGTCATCACCATTCCTTTCATTTCTCGGCCACAGATCTTCAAGATGCATGAAATAGCATACTTTATTGGGGGACTGTCACATCAAAGGTCACAGTCTGACCCACAGGGCCCTTAGCTTTCATTTCTAAGCACTTTGAAATGGATCCCAGGAGCCAAAGGTAGTCACTGAAACCTTTCAACCTCTGTGTACTTCCTCGGGGATGACTGTGCAGCCCCTTCGGGTCCTCAAGTACATCACAGGAAGCCCCTGCCATCTGAATTGAAATAGAAGATCCTAAAAATGCTCAGCAAACCTATGAGGTAAGATGTTGAGCTTCCAATCCTCATAGAAAGACTTGAAAATCCCAGGGTGCCATCAAAAGAGAAAGATGCAAGCTGATGTTTTCAGTTAGTGACTCACTAAACAATGAAACATGGATTTAATTTGGTGAGCCTGGAAGCAAAGAGATGTGTCAGGAAATTGTGAAAATAGTCCAGGTAGAGCAAAGTCATCAACTTACAGCAAAGAGTTTGCTGGGAGTTACAAAAACTAGGTGAGAAATGAGAGTGGGCTTGTTGGAGAAAGACACTTTTCAGATTCATAACGAAGGCTTCCTGATGATGAAGTATCTTTCTTCCTTCTGAAAGAGCCATGTTCCATGTAGTTCAGAATATTCATAAATACCTGTGTACTGCTGGAGGCATTGTGTCTAAGACCTAACTCACCCAGTGAAAATCTTTGCCTCTTGTAGAGCTTCAGCCTAAAAAATCTGTTCCATTTGAGTCTGAGTTTCAAAATCCTAATTTTTCCATAGTTACCCATAGTAAATTGCCAATAGAGTAAATTCCAACAGAGTAGAGGTCAAGACAACTGGGCCACGAGATGGCCACATGAAATGGTTTGTCTGGGTGTGTGCAGCAAGATGTTTCAGGATGAGCTTAGTGTTGGAATGATGGACCCAGGGAGTGGCCCATCCCAGGGTGAGTGGGCAGCATCCAACCCAGCCCAGAAATGGGTGGAACCCAGGGTGATGATAGAGCAGCTTGCTTCTTTCTCTTTTCTGCCTCACTCCATAACCTGGAGCATCTTACCACTCTTTCTTTGGACCTCAGACTGAGACTTATGTCACTCATCGCCCTGGTTCCCAAGCCTTTGTGCTTAGACTGAATTATATACCACTGCGTTTCCTGGGTATTCAGCTTGCGGAGGGCAGATCATGGCATTTCTCTGCCTCCACAATCGTACACTCTAATATATCAGAATAAATCTTTCCATGTCTCTGTTTGTATATTTAACTCTATGTACATCTGTGCCTGTATCTAATCTTATACTGTTCATTCCCTCTCTGGAGAATTCTGACTAACTCAGCAGCAGTGAGTCTAATCAATCACTCTGGTTCCTGGTACATGTTACTTGGTCCACAGTAGGAGTTCAATGCTATTATAAATGAATGAATGACCAAAGAAACTTGTGAACTTGGAAATGGCTTTTGGATTTCATTTAGAATTGATTAGTCCTTTACTAAATACATACTTAGTATCCAGAACTAGTCTAGACATTGGGATTGGAGTGTGAAAAACACTGCTTTCCTCTCTGTCCAATGTTAGAATCTGGTGTACAGGGGAGAGACAGAGTGTGACTATGACAGACGTGCTCCTTGCAGAGGCGCTACTGGCACATGCAAAACAAATGTGTACGTCAGGCAGCTTTCTGATACTGTGGCAGAATCAACTTAAAAACAGGGAGGCTTAATTTTGGGGCTCTCAGTCTATAGCAAACTGACCTGTTATCATTGAGTCTGTGACAGGCAGTACAGACTCTGGTGGGGCTGTGTAGAGAGGAAGCAGGAAGGTAAAGTTTAGGGGCTGGAGTCCCCACAGGCCTTCTGATGTCCTTTCCCCAGGGTCAGAAGTCCTTCCAGTGGACCCCACCTCCTAGAACATCTGCCGGCTCCCAGGAAAGAGCGCCACAAGTGTTTAGCTCACGGACTTTTGTGGGGAGGGCACTTATCCAAGCCCAGCACCAGTTTTAGCCAAGGGAGAAGAACGGCGTCTTCTCGAGTGAGATTACTGTTAGTTTGAGGCTGACCCCAAATAGCAATTCTGCGGAGGGCACTAGGGTGGTGGAGAGCGGCATAGCGGGGTGCTGGGGAGCCACGGAGAGGGCATAGGACTTAGCCAAGCCAAGGGGCTCCTGTGATCGGCAGTGGTGAAGCCAGGCAAGGAAGCAGAGCGACACAGCACTCCTGCTCCCAAGAACCTGGGTCTGATCCGTGGTGTGCACAGTGGAGACGCTGTGAAGAGCTCATGTCAGTTAATGCGTGAGCAGCTTGGCGTGGCCGCTGACAGACGCTGGTGGACCGGGAGAGACGGCTCCACGGCAGGTGCTCGGCACGCTCTGAGCTCGGGATCGGTGCTGTCCACTGTGCACTCTGCACAGGCGGTTTGTGTCCTGGGTCGGAACTTCTGCAGCGCCACAGAGGCTTCGAGCCCTCGGCTGGCAAATGAATCAACCCTCTTCATTTTTTCCTGAGAGAAAATATGTTCAGAGCTCTAATTATCACCTAAAAGATTAGAAACACTAAATTGTAACTCAGACCTTCTTTCTAGATTTAAATTTTTGTTTCTGTAATATACAGTTAGGCATTATCTTTGATTTGTAAAAAGTCTGAATCAGGATTTACTTAAGATACAATCAAGTTGGAACATTATCTAAAAATAAACATTGCCAAATTTACAGAAATTAAAAATAAAGAGATGATATAAAAAAGAACCAATTTGAGTTGAAGGTAATATTTTATTGATTTTTATATAAATTGCAAATTTATAACTTACCTAGTTCTGCTTAGTATTTTCAGGGCAGATTCATTAACAAATCAGAGACAGACAAACCTCTCATTATAGGACTCTTATGGAGATCACATTCAACAAATGTACTTCAACAAATTTTTTTGAGCAAATATAATGTGAAATCGCTATGTAAAGTGCTAAAGAAATATGGAAATGTACTAGTGGAAATACACTCCTGCCCTCAAAGTGAATTCAATTAAGGAGATGTACACAAACAGACCTGTAATAATGCCATCTTTCCAGTAATGGAGGGTAGGAGACAAGAATTAGTGGTTGCTGGTAAAGGAAGGGCATAGTTAGCAATAGTTAGCATGGCCGGAGGGCCAGTGCAGTCAGGTAACTGTGCTCCAGGCCACGACCTCTAACCTGCAGAAATGAAATGGTAACAGGTGCTGTATAGATAACGGGAATGAACAGTTAGTTATTCTGTGATTTCATTCCTTCAGTCCTGTGATCAAGCTGACACTTCAGTTGTCCTCTGGTCAATGGAATGTTATTCTCAGCCCTGATGGTTTGCTATGCTTTTAAAATGGGGTATAATTGTGCTTCTGTCTCTACATTGGAACTCTTAGTGGGCACTGACCTTTCCAGTCTCCAAGTGACTGGATTGCTTATTAATTTCCTGGGGAGCTCCCACTACTCCAAGGTAGCAGAGTGGTAGGGGTTCTTTAGCAAGTGGGATGCTAATTAACCAGCAAAGGATCTGTCTCAACCTTATTGTGATGTCTAAGAGGCTATAAATATAGACAGGTAAGAGAAAAAAAAATCATGAAAGCTCCCAGGAAAAGGAGCAGGGGCGATGATGTGTCCAGGTGGAACCCCAAACTTCTCCTCCCATACACCCTCCAGGAACCTCCGGTTGGGCTCCCTTAGAAAACTGCCTCTGGGTGGGAGAAAACATAGGGTTCTACACCAGCCCTGGAAGTACTGATTGGTTGTATTGTTACATTCCGACTTGTGATTCTGTGAATAGTAACTCCAATGGAAGGTGAGAGAAATGGAAGTTCCTTGGAGTCAAAAACAAAAGAAAGAATGCCTTAATACTAATCTTCGTACTTGAGCAGGATTTTAGCAGAAAGACTAAGGACCAAATTCTCGAGTCCCCAACCTGAAGGAGACACAAGCTAGGAACAATTCCATGGGTCTCATTGACATTTGGAGCAGGGGTCCTACAAGATACTCAACTCTGTGAGGGTCGCATGGGGAATGCATAGCTCGTGTGGGCACCAAAACTGTGACAGATCTTGCTTATAAAACCCTCTGAAAGTGATCATGAACTGCTAAGTTTAAGTTTCAGAAGCACTTCGAAGACATCACACAGGAAAGAATGCTCAAGAAGGGAATTCATTAGTTACTTCCACCTTCTTCCCAACCCCAGTGTTATTTGCAAACAAGAAAACTCAGAAAAACTGGAGTTCGGGAACTAACCCGAGGCGGAGGGTGGGTTCTGGAAAGGTTCAGCCCTCCGCTGGGTGACAGGTGACCTTCCTACTACCTTCACCCCCAAGTGCTGTGCATGGAAGGACTCACAGACATTTGCGGTGGGGTCACCAGATCTCAACAATGCTCTTTGGTACCTTCTTGGGATATGAGCCCAGACATGCTGCTGCTGCTCGGAAAGCCCCATCGCTAGAGCCTTCCCTTTGGTCCCTCTCTGTATCCAACTAGAGAAGAGCTGGCTAGGAGTACAAATCACGAACATTTAACAGAAAGAATTCCCAAGGCATAGTGCCGCCTCCGGTCTGACCTGCCCTGAAATTTCTGATTTGATTTCACTGCGCTCAGATCTGGCAGCCTGTGCAAAGCCCTGGCTGGCTAGAAGTCTGTTTTGGAAGGTGGGGAGAGAGAGAGGAGCCCGGGTACTTGTTCCACAGGTAAAAGAATGAAGTGATTTAGTTCTTGGCTTCTGAGCCAGCCCCATTCAGCATTAGTATGCATTAAACAGGGACAAACATGCACCATTCAGGGACTGGTCCTGTGGGATTTAGTGATAAATCATAAATAAATACCTGGAGATGGCACTTGTTTTAATTAATTTTTTTTTTATTTTTTAAGGTGGCATTTTAAATAAATGGGCTATCAATGTACTTATTATGCCTATTGCTCCAGCCTCTTTTTAACTCTAGGGAACAGTTAGAAAGACAATATTAAAAATGTTGTTAAAATTTATAATCTATAGTAAGAAACATTAAAAATAAACTCCGTATGCCCACATGAACTCGCATAACACAGCGCAGTGAAGCACGCAGCAGGTAGTGTGGGTGCCGTGCCACACCCTGCACAGCATGCCATGTCCCGAGGGGTCCCTGCATCTGCGCCTGTGGTATTGGGTAGCCTGGGTCCTTTCCTAGGGCCTGCTGTTTCCCTGGCTCTTCCAACCTCATCGGGCTGTTTTGCTGCCCACATGCAATTGCGGGGCACAAGGGAGATGAGTGTGTAATTAGTCATCTGTGCTGCTGGTTGGCATCACTGACTGGCTTAGTAAGGAAGGAGGTTAGTATTATTGACTAAAGTTATTTTGGCATTAATTTTTCTGCTGCTTCTGCTTTTCCTGGTAAATCCTGAGAATGAGTGACACTTCTTTTCAGCTCTGCAGCCAGCTTACTCCTCTGAGTGTAGCCTTCTAGAGGCTGCCAGTGAGATAAAAACAACACAGAAAGAACTCCCACCCCACAAAACAAGCTCAGCCTTCCTTCTTGGCTTTTAAAATAAAAAAGTATTGACACACGAATTATATTCGTATCAGACAGTGAGCCTTCTGGGCAGCTCGATGCAGTGGTTTGGTGAGAGGTCCTGGTTATCCCCAAGAGACCTCCTCAGTAGCTGCTCGAAAGCATATTAATAGGATAATCAATGATGTGTTTCTGCTTTATAGGAGGGTTCTTTTCAGCTTTGAAATCCCATGTACTTTGCCAAGAGAAATTCACTGCAATCCCAAATTGCTTTAAATCGGTTTCAGTAATTAGTCGGCGGCAGGTATGCCGAAGAGACAAGAGGACAGGGAAAGAACAGCCGTACCAATTCCCGCTCTTGTTCATCTTCACTGACAAGAGAAGGAGAAGCTGCAGGGCTGGGGCTGTCCCCACTGGTGGGAGACACAATCCCACAATGGTCATCTGATTCCCGTGGGAGGCAGGGGCCGCCTTTAGGACCAGCCTCGCCCTTGTGCTGGAATCACTGAGCCAGCTGCCCTGCGTGGGGTTCCCAGCCGTATCGGTTCCCTCCCATGCTTGCTTGTGGCTCTGTGCCTTTGTACACTCTGGCCCCGCCCCAGAGTCCCTTCCTCTCAGCTCATCTGCTGAGCTCTCACGAAGAAGGAGAGGACTGGGCTCTCTCTCCATGCTCTCATGGCACCTTCAACCTACCGCGGTGGGGACACGTGTCCCCTTCCCTTGTCATCATCACCTGGAGAGGCTTCTGCCTTCCTGTGGTAGGTGGAGAGACTCCTTAGGGAAGAACTGGACTGGGTTCCCAATCCCTAGTAAGTCACTGACTCAAATCACGTGGCTGACATTTGAATATTTATTTTGTTTACTCAACTTTTGCTGTGCTCTAAATGGGACCCAGTGCCTCACACAGCGGCGACTGACCTCCCCAGCTCACTGTAAGGTTGTATTCCCCTGAAGGCATAGAAGACAGCAGTTTTGTATGGTTCGATCTAATGCATTGCTGGCATGAAGCATTATTTAAAATGACCGCATCGACTCATGTGATATGTAATTTTCTTTCATCGTAAGACTATATCTTCATAGAACTAAGGACCAATTTCATTAGCCTCTGAAATGCATTGAGAAGAGTTCTTTCTGCATCTGTTTTCTGAAACTGTGGAAGAGATGTTACTTTTTCCTTTGCCTAAATGTAGAATTGCTGATTTATTAAATTAATTTATTTGGAGTTTTGAAATTTATATAAAAATCAATTTTTTCAAGAAATTTAAAAATCCTGCCTAAGTTATTAAACATACAGGAAGCACTTTTCATGCTTTTCCTCACTTACGCTCCTAGGATCTGTGAGGTCTCTAGTGACAGCCCAAAGTTAACTCCTGATGCTGCTAGTCTGGTCTTTTCTTTTTTCTCTGTGGTCATCCTTTCCAGGGGTTTTTGTCCATTTGTTCACTCTAATCAAAGAACGAAAGCATGAGTTATCAGCCTTCTCTATGGCTTGTTTCTGATTTCACTGCTACTTGCTGCAACATTTACCATTTCCTTGTGTATATATTTAGATCTTCTTTCTATTCTTAAAATTGGAAACTTTCTTCATCTGGCTTCAAATTCACGGGTGCTTAAAATGCCCTCTTGATTATGGTTATGAGTTCATTGGTGACTTTTTAGGTCATTTCAGTTTAGGTTTACATTTGAATCTTCTATAGTTCCTTTTCTATGTCAAGATTGTCTCAGCCCATTCAGTTTTAGTATATTTTTACTTATTTGAGGATATTTATAACAGCTGATTAAATGTGTGTGTGCTAAGTTCACCATCTGTAACCGTGCACACAGCTTTTAATGGCTACTTTTATTCTTAACTGTAGGCCACAGTTTTCATTTTCTTTTATAATTGTTAATTTCTGATTGAACACTTGCATTATGGACAGCACATTGTACAGTCTCTGGCTTCTCTTACCTCACTCTGAGTAACGCTAGTTTTTGCAGTTAGCATCTGTGACACTGACCTAACTGGCAGTTATGGACACAGCCTCCAGCTCCAGTCCATATGGGATCTTGTCAAGGCTTCCTTGCTGGAGAGGGCCTCACATGCTTCTTGCTCTACATGTGGTCATTACCCTCAGGGGTCACCTTTCTGGCATCTCAGCTGGAGTCCAGCTATTAAAGAGTCAGTTTCATCATTTGGACCGAGCCCAAACGCCACCCTTTCCAGGTGCTGTTTTCCCCAGCAGAGCTTGAGTAGCACTTTTGCTCTTGATTCCATAGCAGGGGAGTCGGTAAACTGCTGGTTGTCTGTCTGCTGAAGTCGCATCACCCACAGACTTGCCGAGCACCCCCTGAGAGACTTGCAAAGCGTGTCTTGTGCCCTGGCTCCTCCTCTTTGGCTTACCACCTGAATTCCAGCCTCGTGGCCGCTTTGAGCTATGACCTCTACTGTGTAGCTCAGCAGGGCCAGAGTGCTTTGCATAGACTGGCTGCAGAAGACTGGTTCCGGTGGCAGTTGTCTTCAGATGGAAGGGAACCTGGGCTATGGTGGGGCTCACCTTCTCGCAGCCCTTTGGTCTCACGCGGGCTGATATTCATTGTCTCAACACAGGCAGCATCAAATATTCCATATCAGGTATAGCACAGCTGCCTACGGGCACTGGGTTAGTCCATATGGCTAGAGGAGGGAATCCTTCATGTGCTCGGCACTAAAATCCTTAGGCATGACAACTTGCTTCTTAATAACTGTGGTCAGTATGGCTTACTCCATCCTAGGCGCTGTTTTAGAGAAGAAGAGTTAACACCCTGTGCATCATGAGCTTCAAAGTAGACACTCAGAGTACAAGACATAGACATAAAAAATTCTTCGTTTGAAAAAGAAACATAACACAAAACTTTCTTTGTAATGAATCAAGAGAAACTAATAGTATAAATGAAGTGAATTAACATATAAATTAAAATGCTTTTGAAATAGTGGAGAAAGAAATTTAAAGGATTATTTGAACATTGCTCTGCTCCTACTTATCTATCTTCCATTTTACTCCTCATTTGGAGATATAGATATAAACAAAATAGAATATAAAACATGATATTTAAGTTTGTGTGTCTGTCATTATGTTCTCAAGTTGCATACATTTACCTACAAATGCCTCAAGTTTACTTTTCTGTGTGGCATAGTAGTACACTATTGCTTATCTATGCCACATTTTCCTTATGTATTCATCTCTCGATGGATATCTAGCTATTAAACATTGTGCTGCTATAAACGGAGATGTGTGTGTCCCTGTAACATGATGATTTTAACTCTTTTTGGAGGATGGCTAAGAGGAGAACAGCTGTGTCCAGTGGAACTTCCATTTTTAGTGTTTTGAAGAATCTTTTGCTGACTTCTGTGTACCAGTTCGCATTCCCACCAACAGCGTAGGAGAGTTCCTAACCCCCACATCCTTGTCAGCATTTGTTATTAGATTTTTGGATGATGGCCACTCTTTCTGGGGTAAGGTGGTATCTCAGTACAGTTTTAATTTGCATTTCTGATGGCTACAGAGTGAAAAGATGGCTATGGAGTGAAAAGACAGACCAGCAGAATGGGAGGGAAAAAATCACCAACTGTTCCTCAGAGGTCTAGCATCAAAATATACATATATATATATATATATATATATATATATATATATAAAACTAAGGAGTATTACACTCCCCGAAATAAAACACCACTTGAAAAATGGGCAACCAAAACAAATGGACACTTCTCAGAAGTACACAGGGCCAACATGGAAACACAGGAAATAGTGCTAGGTGTTGCTTTCTTAAGAGCCCTGATGCCTTTCTTTCTTAAAACATCTCAGTTGGGTACTGCGGTTGTCCCTTTTGTTAAGTAGAGAAAATGGCACACAGTGAAATTAAATGAATTGCATTGGTCGGTAGATTTACAAAGTTATTGAAGACTCATCATTTTCAGCCCTTCTTCTGCTCAACTATCCTTGGCTGCTTTCTGGAAGAATGAGAAAGGTGGCCAGACAAGGGATCAGAGCAGAGTGGGAAGTGCCAGGAAGTCTCCAGAGAGGATGAGCATTGTGTGTTGAGGCTGGGCAGGTGTGAGTTTAGGGCTGTGCTTTCCTGCTTCCATAATCCGTGGTCACTATCTTATCCCATTCTGTGGGCCTCCACTCGGCATTAGTGGTCCGTCACCATGGGAAAGGTGCTTGGAGTAAGAGTGAGATTTGTTCTTGGCCTCCTGCCCATCTCACACACTGTCACTGTCTTTTTCTTAATTTGCAAGTGAGCTCATAAAATGTGCCACGAGAAGAAGCTTGTTTAAAATGTAAACCTTTGGATGGAATAATATATAGTAGACTGGCTGTTTTGATCTATCTGTGACAAGTGCTAAAACACACGTGCATTGATTTCCTTTGAGCAGTGTATTTCTAAGCGTAATTTAATAGTAGTACGGAGCATAGCTTTTACCAGTGGGGAGGAGGACGGCAGACCAGATGAAGAGAGGGAACTGCTAATGGTGTTTTCCTAATGCAATTGCTTAGGTCAGTGGAAAGTCGTCACGGCTTAATGTGCTTGCTTTTTGAGGATGTTTTCATGTACAGGACTGAACCGTTCCAAAACATGAAAGCAGCAGCCATGTGTTAGAGCAGGAGCTGTTAGAGGTGTTTTATCAAGCAGTTATGATCGTTTGAAGAAAGTAGTTATGATTCTTCTCTCTCTACCTTTAATTCTAAGTGAAATGTAAAAGCTAGAAAGAAAAAGCATTTAATGTTCAAGAGCAGGTGGGCAGTTGACTACTAATTTCCTTTACAGTTCTCTTTGTTTCTTTTCCTGCCCTGCTATGGAAATCAGACTTTCTTTCTAGAGATCAGGGAACTTTGCTTTGCTGTGCTCCGGAAACAAGGAGAAAGTTGCATCTCCAAAAAGCCTGTGACTGGATGTACTGTCCACCTAGCAAGGCTAGAAACATAGACCCATCACTGACTTCAAGCCCCTGTTGTTTGCAGGGACACCATGAAGCCTCTGTTGTATGTGCCAAATGTGTGTTCATCTTCTGCTCTTAGTTTTTGGTGTGTTCAAGATACACAGTTCAGAAAGTCACTCTACAGGGGGTGACTAAGATGTGGTACCTGGACAACATGGAAGTCATCAAAAATATGTTCTAAGGTATCTTTAGGAACTAGTTACCTCACTCCTCAGCAAATGTTTATTGCATCCTGGAGGGCAGGCAAGCATAGATCTTGTTAGTTAAGTGATGGTTCACCATGAAGCTGGAACTCAAAAGCAGAACTGAGGGAACAAACTGTGTGTGTCAAGGGCTTTATGGCTTTGGTGGGGGATGGCGATGGCTTCTGACTTACTGTACGTGAAGATCACTCTGAACTCGGGGTATGGCCAAGGGGTGGAAAAGAAAGAAACTAGGGATGGCAGAGGTTTGGACTGGTGAGCTGGAGACAAGACATATTCCAAATATATGCACGAGTCAGAAGGCATGGATTTTGTGATCATGAAGACAAGAGAGTAAACAAGAGGATTTGGCCTTGAAATTGTCATTAGGGGGTGCTATCAACTAAGATAGCAAGGACAGAGATGGAGGTGATGTGGGCAGTAGGAGGAGGTGATAGATTTGGAGAAGTCAAGGGAAGCATTTGAAAATATTAGCTTTGAAATGCCTGAGAAACATCGCAGGAGAATTCCAGAGTTAGAAATTTGATTTGGTTCAACACATACTTGTTCTAAAGGGAAGGATTCGTTCATCCTGCATAAAAACAGGGGCAGTGCTGCGTTGCTCATGATGGCACTCAGCAAATACTCCTTAGTTCAGAGGCTGAAGCTCCAAGTAGCCTGAGACTCAAACCATCAGCATGTAGCATCCACTTCAAACATGGAAATGGGTGCCCAAAGGAGGAAGACATTATCTGTATGTCTCTTTCTCCTCTGTAAAGATAAGTCTCAAGCTGTATCTCTGAGCTTTTTAAAATTGCTAATATTTGATGCAGTTTATTTCTTTGGATAGGACATTTTTAAAGTTAAAGGAAGAAACGGATGACACATGCTCCTCTTAATTTTGATCATACCGGAAACTGGCCACATCTCATTCTTCCACACAGTGAGTGTGAGACAGACCTGCTTTACTCAGACAGAATCACTGAATGCTTTCTCAGTTGCGGTTTAAGGGGAAAGAAATTGAAATCTGCCTCAAAAATATCCCTAAAACAGAACTTCCAGTTGACTCTTTAAAAAGCTCAACCAAACCACCAAATTGTTCACCAGATGGATTAAGAGAAAAAAGATAAAAGATTCAAATTACTACATTTTAGAAATGAAAAAGCATGCATTACTACTCATTTTATAGAATAAAGAAGTTAACAGATTGCAGTGAACAACTGCAAGTCTACAAAACAGATAAATTAGGTTAAATGGGAAAATTTCTAGAAACATATACTGCTAATTTTGAGTAAAGAAGAAACTGAAAACCCAAATAGATCTATAAAAGGAAATTAAATAAATTTATAATGAAAAAAATGAGAGAACAGCCCATGCTCAAATGGCCTCAAAGTTGAGTTCTATGAAACACTTAAAGAAAAAAATGTCAATTGTTCACAAAACTTTACCAAAAAAGAGAGAAGTTAAAGAAATATTTTCCAGCTCACTCCATGGTATCACTATTATTTTGATACTAAAACCTGGACACAAGAATCATATTTAGAAAAACTATAAAAAAAATCTCTTGAGAATATAGATGCAAAATCTCTCAAAAACAGTGGTGATATAAAAAGCATTATTGTATGTACCATAATCAAATAGGATTTATTCCAAGAATGCAACATTGGCGTAACATCTTAAAATCAATCAATGTGAGCCACTATCTTAATAGATAAGGGACAAGGGCACATGATCATTTCATTGATACAAAAAATTGACAAAATCCAGCAGCTCTTTATAATAAAAGACCCTAAATAATCAAGGTAGAAGGAAACTTTCTCAAATTAATAAAGAGTATAGTTGAAAAACCCACAGCTTACATCATCCTTAATTGTGAAAAGCTGAAAGCAGAGGCTAGGACAGTAATGCCCACAATTCTGAACTGTGTGATAGGGCTGAAGGTTTCAAGGTGGATGTGCTCTGGGATGTCGCTCTCACTGAGGATGGATTTTGTTTTTGTCTATGGAAATATCAAATATCGTAAGGTTCCTAGACCACGAGGGATTTCACAACACATGATCTCTGATGCCAGTCTACATGTGACCTGCACTTTGAAGGGCGTGATTGCTTAGTTAGGCTTCTCCAGGGTCAGGGCAGATGGACTCTGTCCTTCTCTGGGATGATAGTGGACTTTCCCACTCCTCGCCCTCCTACCCCATTACACTGACAGACTTCTGAGAGTCACGGCTTCTTGCAAGGCGCTTGGTTCTGGGTTCCAATCTGCTGTGGAGGAGACCTTGTCTATATCGTAGAAACCCCGAGATCGCAAGCTTCGTGCCCAGGCCATTCCCCTCCTGGCTGTGCCTAGGATCTGGTCGTGAATGTGAGTTCTGGCACTGGGGAATTCCTCATTGTGACCCTTCAGAGTCAGGTAGGTGTTTAATTACTTCTGTCATACTTTATTATATGTGACCTGGCATTTATGGGTGTTTGCAGGAAGAGAAATCTGTCACATGCCCTCAGTTTACCATGTTGTTGACTTACAGGATTCTCAACACTTTTTTTATTCTTTAGTTTGTTTGTATTCAACAAACAGTGAAGTGGCTGCTCTTCTGGTCCTGCCTTCTGCAACTCATGAAAGAATTATCTGAGGATTAGAAGAATGAGAAGAGGGAAAACACATTCCTTTGCTAGACTTAGTGCAAGGTAGTCTACTTACAAAGTGTAATATGATTATAGTTTCCACCAAAGAGACAGGAAAATGAAGGTCTGTAAAAACTAGGCCTGGCTTGGCAGGTTAAGTGCTTTCCATTTCTGTCTTTGTGTATCATCTTAAAGGAAAGATGAACTGACTCCTTAGCTGGATAAAGTACTCAATGCTTACCAGACTTTCCAGGTAATGTTTGTGGTAGTGCTGAAATGCACAGAGCCCCATCTACATCATATTTAGTGGTCCAGCACGGTGTAAGTTCATGTGAGCCTTTAAATAATGATTGCTTTATTCTTTCATCTGACTTTTAACACAGCTATTATTGACCTGCCCTTGGTTGCTGACAGTTGGTGAGAGATTTTGGTGCAGCTGTGCCCTGGCTTGGGTAAGGAAGAGCCCATCCCAGACCCATACCCTGCATCCTTATCCTTATGTTATGCCTCTCCTCTTCAAGGACAATGACAGTTAGACAGGCGTGACTACTGGAGCCCAAGGCCTCCTCATTATACAACACTCTGGGCCTTCACTTCTCTGATAGAGCCACCCTACCTTCCCTGCCATGGCCAGCCCAGCCTAGCTAGCCTGGTACCCAAGGGTCTCCTTACGGTGCCAGCTGTGTTATCTCTAGGCTCCAAAGGCGGGCATCGGCACAGCTGTAGGCAGAGCCACATATATACAGGTCCATCCCCGAGCAAGATGGAACCAGGGAGAAGGGGGTGGCAGTAGGGCAGAGCCCCGAGCCAGGACACTGCTCCTGGTGTCACCACATTCCAGCAAAGAACCTGGGGAATCCAAAGACTCTGACCCTGACCCTGGCCTTGGAAGTCATTATGGAAGAATATTTGTCAGGGCAGGAACATCAAATCTGTTATTTTAACTAACAATTTGACTTCTTGATTTCTAATTTGTAAATCTTTAGACTTGGCAGTTAGGCTTCCATTTGAACTCTTGTCTGGGCCCTGCAGACCCTAAGAACATACAGTATTTGTTTCTTTTAGCAGAAGCACATTCTTAAAGAGGGCAGTGATCAGAGCCAGGCTGAAAGGTGCACTGCGTAGTACAGGAGTATAAGGAAAGGCTCCTGTTCCAGGTGTAGATTCCATGGAAGGAAGGAGTTTGGAGCCAGCCCTGGGGTACAAGGAGCAACTCCAAATGGACTCATGCTTTATGTTTTATTGTTAAGAAGAAATGGCGTTAGCCAGAGATAGAAGATGAGACTGGGGTGGGAACTGGTTCTGCCAGATCCTGGGGTGTCTTAGTCCAGTAGCTGCCTTTACCACAGCATAGGACAGAATTGCAAAGGAGGAAGCCACTGCAGAGGCAGCCAGGCCCTGTGCCCCTGGAGGCTGCAGAGGTTGCAAAAGGCAGAATTGGATGGGCATGATCTGAGGCTAATTGATTTATAAGGAAATTATAGTCTTGCACCCTATAACCATGATTTGGTCAATAATGAACAGCATATATGATGGTTGTTTCATGATACCAGAATGAGGTGAAAAATTCCTGTGACCCAGTGATATCATAGACATCACAGTGTGTTATGGATTTGTGACAATGCTGGTATAAATAAATGCACTATATTGCCAAAGGTTAAAAGCTTGGCACGTGGGAATTATAAACCACTTGCTAATAAACCACTGTGATACTGGCTTATGCCTATAATGTACCTTGGTTTCATTTATTATTTTATCCTACTCTGCAACCTATATTAAGAGAACTTTACTCTAAAATAGTATTGTGTTATGTGGCCCAGACAGCAGGCTGGTACATCAGGTGTTTATCACATGTCTTAAATACATTAAGAGGATACAGCCACTGATTACTTGGCCCACTTCAGTTTCTATGACTGCATCTCCGTGTTTGCATAATGACACAGTTCTTGGAACACCGGACGTTCAGTTTTAACTATGTTGCTGTGAATTCAGCGGGAGATCGGGAGGGCCTGACCCCTAAGGGCAGCAGTGTGCCTGGAGAGACAGAGATTAGAGAAGGGAAAAGATTAGAACCCTGGTGCCATGCCTGTGCTGTCATTGTGTCCATTGTGACAACAGGACACAGAAGTAATCACTTCTCAGGCTATGTCTAAGTTTTAAAAATAGAGTTAGCCTTAACCACAAAGAACAATCAAGCCTTCAAGTGATCTGAATTGATCGGGTCTCCTTGGATGGTGCTAATCCTGCCCCTTGACAGAGCATGTTGGACAGTCAGATGTATCAGCATATTCATTTGGCTTTAAGGACAAAGGGCAGAATTGGCACCCTTAAAGATTTCTGCTCTGGCACATCTTTGAACGTGCAGTAAGAAAGCCATGCTGCTGTGTTCTTGGGTAATACAATAGATGCATGGACTAGATTGGGAATTGGAAGGGAGAGATCTGTGATTTCTTTGGATGGAATCTGATGGCGAGAAAGGAAGGACACTGTGTCCCCATTTCACCCTGATTTAGGGTCTCTGTGCCCTGTTGCCTGAGTGTCTCTTTCAACGATAGGGGATGTTAAATACAAACTGTAGGTGGCTGTTTGTCTTTTGTGAGGCTGCTTCTTTGAGTTCCAAGACAGGAGACAAAAATCAAAATAGAGTCATTTATGCTGGCGTTGCATGTCACTCAGCCAACACTGAGTTGTCCTCTGACATAAGAAGTCAGGAGACTGAGAGGTGGCCAAGTTCCCAACAGGCCAGTCACACTGGCACTGGCTCCTTCTCTGCCTTAATCTTGGGTCCTTACTTCTCCAATCTTTGTACAAACGTAGCAGGCAAATTGGTGCTAATCAGTTATTTTTCTGTTGTTCTACCACCTAACCCCATCTTGAAACAACTTTAAAATGACCAGCCTGCTCCTGGGTCTTTGCTGTTTTCTGCCTAGGAAGTCAAGCTCTTGGGCTGCTCATCCGAATGCTTGTGCTGTGTTCTAGAGGTTGAGGTACCGCCCAGTACTACAATGAGAAACACAGCACGTGAAGATCTCTAAGCTGAGCTGCTGTGACTTTGCATGCAACGGGCAGAGGCCCTGAGCCAGGGAGATAGTTCCCACAGTGACTCCTGCGCCATCGCTCTGCGTGGGAAACGAAGGAGCGGAGGGTCCCCGGCCCGGGTGCCAGTCCCGACGGCAGCATGGCTGAGTCGCCTCCTGGGCTATCTTCCTGATCTGAATTCACAGGCCTGCTTCATGTAAATGGCACTTTATCCGGCTAGAAATGTGAACCCTGTCTGCAGCACTGGCTCCGTCATGCTTATCAGAAATACATTATCAGGTGGGGATTAGACAGAGCTGTGGCTCCTGTGCTGCCCAGGACCAGTGGATAATGAATAATGAAAATTCCATGGACTGGAGACAAACACAATTGACAGGCAGAGCCGTGGAGCCAGGCTTTCACCCAGCTGAATGTGACACGCGGGCTCTGGACGCTTTCCACTTCACTCACCAGGGCCATGCACTCCTGGGGGGACCAGCGGTGGAGGGCGCTCCCCGCCCTGCACCTTCCTTACCTCCCCCAGGCCTGCTGTCCTCTCTCGCCTCCTGGACCTGCACAGCAGAGGAGGAAAAGCCGTGCGCCTGCCCATGCGGAGCCGGGGTGGGCATCAGCAGCCCAGCCTGCAGGGCGGCCCTGAACGCCTTAGCTACTTCAGCCTTTAAGTCCACCGCTTTCCTTCAGATGAAGCTGGCTTTGAAAGAGGTGGTGAGGGTTCCCAACATAATGAAGTGTTTACAATAAGTAGATCAAAGTTTATTTTAATTCTCTGCAGCTCGCACTCCCTCGTCACATTCTTCTCCTTTTTATTGGCAGCTGAGATCATGAAGGTTAGATAGGTAATCCTAATGCAGACAATAGGTGGCCAGTAATTGTCTGTCTTTCCTCTGTCTTTCTCTGCATGACAATACTCTGCTTTTTTATATCGTAAAGGTCAAATAATAAAAAGTCCCAAATCTCTATTTTAAAGAAAATGGAAAAAAATAAAAGAATTAGAGACTCACTATTCTCTGTGTTTTATAACCATTAACAAGTTTCCAAGATAGATGGTGATCTCATATGCAGAGACATTTGGTCTCAAAATTAAAAGATCTACTTTTTGTTCGTGGGTCACTTGCTTTCTCATTCTTTTCTTTCACAAAATAAGTGCTGGTTGTGTATTGGTACTAAGCTTAGGTGACAAGCACTGAGTACACCCCTCCCCTCCCATCCTGGACTCAGAGTCCAGCAGAAGACAGCGCTGGGTAGCGTGGTGTCAAAGGCCAGCCGTCAGGCTCACATCGCCCAGAAGCGTGGCACCAGCTTCCCCAGTGGCAACGGTGCTACCTTAAACAAGGCCCTTGAGTTGGGCCTCACTCTTCCTGGCTCTAAAATGGCACCAGTGTCAGTAGGATTCTGTGGGAAGCAGGACCCCGCCCAGAGCCTCACCCTGTCTCTCCCAGCCAGTGCGGGAAAAACGAGTTTGAAGACTGGCGTGCCAGGCAGCGCGAGGAGGTGCTGACAATGCTGAGATGCCCGGCTGCCTCTGTGTATCCAGCCACTGCTCCAAAGCACTGAAGGCAGGGTTTTCAGGTGTCCTCCCAGCACCCTTGGAGTCTCAACCTCCCTTCTCTCTGGCCCCGTCTGTGTGTTTCCTCTGGTGAATGATGTTCACACTCTGCCAGGATAACCACAGTATTGGCAGGAGCTGTGCCAGCTGGGGCTCTGGTGGCACTCAGGTAGTGGTGCACACACGTGCGTGTCTGATGAAGAGGTGAAAAACCCTTGGTTAGTGTCAGCTGCTTTTCCCTGGGAGCACCTGCCGGCCCAGGTCAGTGGGAGTCGTGCTGCATGGTAGAGCGGAAACTACACAGCAGCCTCTGCTCTGTTGCCAAGATCACCCCAGCATGGCTAAAGGACCCAGCAAGAGCACAGGCAAAGTGAACCCATTTACAATTATGTGGATTTTGTTTGATTTTCTCTCTATCCCCCATATTTATAAAGTTTGAACCCTGTGGCCTGAGTTCCTGGCAAGTTCTATGTATTTGTCTGCTTCCAGTTACTGCTATAAAATATATGAGGCAGCTGACTTTAAAGAGAAATCATTGGTCATGTTAGAACTTAGGGTGCTGGAAAAGCAAGCAGCCAGCTCGCCACCCTGGTAAGTGGCTGTGGCCTGGCAAGCCGCAGCCACCTCAGGGTGAGAACCATCAGCGTCTCCTGAGATCTGTGTCATGTTGGAACTTAGGGCGCTGGGAAAGTAAGCAACTAGCTCACCACCCTGGTACGTGGCTGTGAGCTTACCAGTGTGAGTGCTGAGATTCAAATGTCCACCCCTGCCCCCGTTAACAAGTGGGAGCCAGGGATGTGAGCATCTCTTGAGAGGTTGACTATATGCAATATAGCATAAAAGGGGGATTTCCTTGTACCATGTCTTTGAAGGCAAATATTTTTACCACTGTTTTGCTTTGTTCTGATTAATGGTATTGCTCTATTCAATATGTTGTTTTGATAAGTTCTGTAGTGTCCTATATTTCCTTTAATTTTGCTGCACCTGATTGAAAGAACAACTATTGTGAAGAAAATGAGATATACTATGGTACCTATTACTGTTATCCTGGTAACCTGATGTGAATTTCTGTATCAGTTTCACTACACTGTCTCGATTGGCTTTGTTCCATCTTGTCCTGTAGTATTTTCCTACTTTAAAAATAAAAAAAATAAAAATAAACAACCAAAAAGAAAACAACAAAAAAGAGAAATCATCTACTCATCTTCCCATTTAGAGTTTCAGAAGCAGGAAACCTGTACCAGCTCGGTTCTGGGGAGAGAGGTGGATGGTGGGAGTCATGACAGGAGCTCAGGGAGGACCAGAGAAAGGACAGGGTGGACACAACAGACTCTCGCAGCAACCCTGTATGCAGAACTGCTCCGAACATGTGCTGCTAATGACCAAGCTCCTGCCTCTGCACCTCACTGCCCAAAGGATCCATAGCTCTTCCCAGGAGCACCACCTTTGAATCACCACGACCTTTATCACAACAGGCCCCTGAGAGTCCCTCTCCCCACACCTGCACCCTGACATCTTCTGGGATTTCTTACAGACATCAGCAGCAATGTCCTGGGTTGAGCCTGCGGTCCAGGGCAGCCACTGCTGGTGGTGGTGTCTGCTGGGGCTCTGGAATCCCTCGCTCTGCTTACGGCACCAGGGTGTATAAACGCTCACTCAGACAGTGCACACTATGGGGTCATAGCAGCAGAAAAACATGCTTTGAGTGGTAGAGGAAAGGAATCTGCTCTTTCTTCTGTGTAGGTTGCTTTCACTTTCTTCCCTCTTGGATATTTAAAACTCTTTCTTTCCATCTGCCCTTCCATTAGTTTCTGTTTGGCTGTCTAAGTATAACCTGTAGGTTCCTAACTGGACTGCTCTGTTGATTCCTATCTGTCTGTGCAGAAACAGTTCGTGGAATTCCTTTTCCTAAGCACCCAGTGGAGGTCAGTATCAAAGTCTGTCTTCTTCCTCTTCGTCAAATCCAGTACAACTTATCTTCTGATAAATTCCACTTCTCATTTTCAATTCACAACAAGCTAGTAAGAACATAACAATAGTTAATACACTGTGTATCATCAACTTGTAAAGTATTTATGCAGGGTACAAAATATGGACAAAAACAGATTCTGTCTTACAAAGAAGAAACAAACACAAAATAGCACAAAACTTTCTTTGCAGTGAACTAAGAGAAACTGATAGTATAAATGAAACAAATTTATGTAGATATTAAAATATTTTTGAAACAACAGAATAGGTAATTTGGGGAATTATTTGAATTTTTATCTATTTCCCATTTGTATGTCTTCTTCTATTTTGTGCTAGCTCTCTCTCTCCTTCTCTCTCTCCCTCTCTCTCATATAAGGCAAAGTATTTAAACTTGTGTGTCTGATTTAATTCACTTAACATTATGTTCTCAAGTTGCATTCATTTACCCATGAATGCCTCAAAGTTATCTTCCTCTGTGTAAATAAATCAGTGCAGAGACTCATCAAAAAGATAAAATGAGAAATTCCATTTCACCCAACTAATCCCCTTTTAGGTAACATCCCAAAAGAGTGAAAATCATCATATTACAGGGACACATGTACAGCCATGTTTTGAGCAGCACGGTTTTCTACAGTTACATCTTGGCAACAGCATGTGGTCCTCCCTCAGGTGACTGGAGAAGGAGAGCATGGTATTTGTGCACAGGAGTGCACTATTCATTTCAACTTTTTAAAATAAGCATCTGCAGCCCTCCCTACCCTCTCTTGCTCACTATCTTGCAGCCTGCTTTTCTGTGTTCTGAACATTGTTTCTTCATATTCACACTGCCTGCTTTGTCAGAGGTTGCCTGGACAGTGATGGAAAAGGTCAGCATGGTTCCTGCCCTCCTGAGCCAGGTCTGAGAGAGATAGTTGAACAAATACATGTGTAAATGTTATACTGAGTGCTATCAGGGAAAGACTGCATATAACCAGCACCACACATAGAAACCCTGACATGGATTTGTCAGGTCAGAGAAAGCCACCTCTAGGTGAGAAGATTGGGCTGTGGTAATGGCCTTTTCAAAGATTCTGGAAAGAAGTGCACTGACACCCTTGCATAATCCAGTACAGCTGGTGTGGCAGCTGCTAGCACCTGCCATAGAGGGAGAACGGGAAGCTAGGGAAGAAGGCAAGCCCGGCCAGCATGGGAGCCAGTGACTCCTGAGGAAGACGGCAACTTTGACCCTAAAAGCAGTGGAAGTCTTTATAGGGTGTCAAGCAGGCAGTGGCTTTTGCAGAAGCATTTGTGAGGCTGTAGAGCAGAGTGTGTAGAGATGAACCCTGCCTGGCTATCTGGTTTACCTGCAACTCCCTGCTTACAAGCCATTTAGCCATGGACAAATCACTCAACCTTTCTGTGCTTTAGTAATCTTCTTCTTCTTCTTCTTCTTCTTCTTCTTCTTCTTCTTCTTCTTCTTCTTCTTCTTCTTCTTCTTCTTCTTCTTCTTCTTCTCCTTCTTCCTTCTTCCTTCTTCCTTCTTCCTTCTTCCTTCTTTCCTCATCCTCCTCCTCGCCACCTCCCAACAAAAAAAAGAGCCGATAGTGCCTCTGTGGTATTCTGTAAGTCAGTAGGCAAAATTTGGAGGAAGATGCCCATTTTATAGAAAGTGAAATGCAAGATGCGCTGTGTGTGAGAATGCTGATGAAGATGACAATGATGCCAACGATGATACAGACTTTTTCAAAGGGTCCTGGTTGTGTGTCTGTTGTCTGGAAGTAAGACTGACTTGATCAGAGTTGAGAGGACTGGGGTTCAGGTAAAAATGGGCAATTGCATCACTAATGAAGAGGGAGACAGGGTTATCCTAAACCAAGGAGGTAGTAAGAGGAAAGGAAAGAAGTGAACACATTAGAAATATATTTGGGAGACAGATTACAGACTTGGTGATGGTTTGTTATGACTTGTGTCTAGGTGTCTTCTAGAGCCTCATGTGGTCATAGGTGGGGCTTTTTCAGAGGTGGCTGAATCTAGTGTGTGTGACGCTGGGATTGACTCATGCTGCAGTGTTAGGATCAAGAGCACTACAATTAAGGATGCGAGTGCTGCGTGACCTCTGTAGCCCGAATAAGACATAAGGGATAGACAAGGCTGTGGTAATCCCTCTTGTTTTGCCTTCTGCCCCCCTTCTCTTCTCCTCTGCAATGCCCTTCTGCCCTGTCACCCGGCTTTGGAGCCAGCAAGTTATGGGCTGAAATCTCTACAGACTGTGAGCTAGATAAATCTTTCCTTCTTTAACTTTGGTTGTTGGGAATTTCATCTCAGCAATGAAAAAAGTAACTCAGACATAATTTGGTACCAGAAAAGAATAATCATTGCTGTGAGTAGAAACCTTTGGAGCTGGCTCATGGAAAGGGGAGGAATTAGGAAAGGTTTGGAGATTCAGGCTAAAAAAGTAAAGTTGGAACACCTGAAGCTTTACTTAATAGCAGATTCTGGTAAGAGCTCAGGAGATCAGAATGCTGATAGAAATTCAACTTGGGACATTTCATCTGGTAAAGATCAGGCTCAGGATATTTCTGCTGATGATTCCAGACAATATGTGTCATACCTTGGCAGAAATTTTATCTGATTTGTCCTTCTGTTCAGACACTCAGATTAAGAATGGAAGACTAATTAATCTGGCAGAAGAAATTTCAAGAATGTCCCATATTGAGATGGTGGATGAGTACTGTTGGAGGCCTTTAGTTAGATTTATATTAAGAATCAAGAGTAATGAGCCCAGCAGAATGATTTAAAATATTTTGAGTTTGGCTAGAAAGAAAGCACCAGTAAAATCACTGTATGCAAAAATGAGGCAGAAAAGAAATCACTCTAAAGACTAGCAAGAAAAATCCAAGTATTTCAGAAAGAAGATAATAGAAAAGGTGGTCTAAGGACATCACAAGAACCAACAGAACTACAACCAGCCTCTGCAGCCTTAGTGTTGCAAAGGTGGAAGACTTTACTTTGAGAAGAGAGCCCCAGAGCACCATGTTTGTGAATGGCAGTCACCTAGGGAAGTGGTTCCTTAACATTTGGTTCATAGGCACTCAACTCCTATAACCAAGAAAGAAATGAAGCCTGGCTACTGCTCCAGCTGGCAGCAGACCTTGGCATCATCTGAGTGGTGTTGGTCATAGGTGCATGCAAAGTTCAAGAATTGTGAGGTCAGGAAGACTTCCAACCAGATTTTAGAAGAAGTCCTGGGGGATTAGAAAGTGTGCCCCTGAGAGGGCAATGTGTGAAAATGTGAGTGTGAAGCTGAAGGTGCAGTGGAGACGCATGAAGTCTGGAGAAACCAAGAACATGGATCATCTGAGAAAAACTGCAAGAAGGGAGTAGAGCCAGCCCCAGGGAGAATTCATGAGAGCTACAACCACTGGCAGATCCATTCAAGCACTTTGGAGCTCGCAACTTGCCACAAATTTCTGGGGATGCAGGAAGTGGAGCTATGTGATTTAATGTTTTCCTTGCTTTGTTCCCATTGCTGGCTATTCTCCAATTCATAACTTTTAGAATGACTATGTCTATCTTGTTCCATTGAATACTGGAAGTGTTTAACTTTCTCTACATTTGTACAAGGGCTCACAGCTCAGCGTTTGTCTTAAATCTCAGAGGAGACTTTAGACTTGGAATTTTCAGCAGTGCTGAAACTGTTAGGCATATGGAAACTCTTGGAGATGGATTGAAGGCCTTTGCATAAATGGCTGTACATGTGCATGGGGGTGGAATGTTATGGGCTGTGTCTGGATGTCCCCCCAGAGCCTCATGCAGTCACGGGGGTGGGGCATTTCAGAGGTGACTGCATCCACAGCGTGTGGTCCTGGGATCAAGGGTGTTTGATGACTGGGTCTAGAGTGTGCGATACTGACATTGATTCAAAGTACAATGCTAGAGTTGTGGGGATTATGACTAAGGGTGAGTGCTCACAGCAGACGTAGCCTGGTTGAGATGTAAGGGGCGGAAGAGCTGTGGTTGCCCCTCTTGCTTTGCTGCCTTCTGCCCACCATGAGCTGTTTCTCCTCTGTGGGCCCCTCTGCCGTGCTACTCTGTCTTGGAGCACATTGCCTCTGAGACCTCTGAAACCTAACTAGGCAGATCTTTCATTCTTTAACTTCTAGGTGTTGGATAGTTTGTCTCAGCAGCAAGAAAGTAACAGACAAGGTTGAACATGTCAAGGATGATTTCCAAGTTTTTGGAAAGATTAATGAGATGGACAGCATTGGCATAGGAAGGAGCAAGGTAGACTTTCAGGGAAAAGTAAGAGCTCCATCTTGAAGAGTGTTTTGAACAGGTCAGGAGCACAGAAAGGAGTTTTGATCCAGGAGTGTGCATGTGGCCTTTAAAAAAAACTTTTTAATTAAAAAAGAGAAAAGTCAGACAAGAACAACTAAAAGCAAAAGGCATAAATAACAATGACAAACTCAAAACAATAACAATATGTTTTCAAAACAGAATGAAAGAAATTTAACAATGGTTGTTATGTTGCATATTGTTCTTTTTTTTTCAAAGAAAGAAAAGAGAATTAAACAAAATAGAAAAAAAAAGAAGGGTAGAACAATGCCAAATTTAAAAAAAATTATCATCATAGAATTACTACTTGATACATTACTTGTTGTCCTAAAAAATAGTTGCCAAAGTGAAAAAAATCAGAGCATAAATAGTGGCTAGACACTCAAACATTGACAGTGCAAATCCTTCTGTTCAATGTTCCAACAGAAGTTCAGTAATATGGTCATCTGTCTTACACACTGTACATACCATTATACTTTTTAGAACACTTTCCTTCCCTTTCACTTTCACAATATCTATATACATTTTGGATCCCATTATTCTGTAAGTTTTTATTATCTTTTATACCAGAGAGAAAATGTGATATTTACTCATGTAAGTCTTATTCATTTCACTAATGAGGATATTTTCAAGTTGCCTCCATTTACCTATAAAGGCCTCAAGATCATCCTTTTTTACAGCTGAGTAGTATTCCATTGCATAAAAATACCACATCCTTTTCATCTACTTTGCAGTTGATGGGCATTTTGGTTGTTTCCAAGATGTAATTGTCACAAATTGTGCTGCTGTGAACATAGGTGCACATATATCACTGTGACATGACCTTTTCAGGTTTTCTGGGAAAATACCCAGGAGGGGAATAGCTGGATTGAATGGAACTTCCAATCCAAGTTTTATGAGGAATCTCCATTGTAATTTCCATAGTGGCTGCACCAGTCTGCACTCCCACCAACAGTGGAGCAGTATTCCTTTTCCCCCGCAGCCTCATCAACATTTGTTATCATTTGATTTCTTGATGGCAGCTATTCTTTCCAGAGTGAGGTGGAATCTCAATTTTGTTTTAATTTGCATTTCTCGAATGACCAGTGATGGTGAACATTTCTTCATGTATTTATTTGCCATTTGTATTATCTTCATCTGAGAACTGTGTGTTCATCTCAGATGCCCATTTTTGGAGAGAGTCTTTGAATTTGGGGGGTTTGATGTTTTTCAGTTCTTTATATGTTCTGTATATAAATCCTTTGTCTGAGGGATTGTTGGCTAAGATTCTTTTCCATTCTGTAGGTTTTCTTTTCACTTTGTTGGTGATTTCTTTTGAAGTGCAAAAAGTTTTTAGTAATATGAGATCCCAGTTGTTGATTATTTGAAGTATTTCCTATGAAGTTTGCATTTTATTCATGAATTCTCTCCCTACCCCTATGTCTATAAGATTTTTACCTACATTGTCTTCCAGTAGATTTAGTGTTTCAGTTTTAATATTTAGATCCTTGATCCTTTCTGACTTTAGTTTAGTGTATGGTGATAGGCATGGGTCTATTTTCAGTCTTTGGCCTGTGGAAAGCCAAGTTTTTCCAACACTATTTATTGAAGAGGCTCTTTTTTCCAGTGACCACGTTTAGCCCCTTTGTCAAATATAAGGTGGTTGAGTGTCTTTGTAGTAGTGTTTCCATCTTATAATCTGTTCCATTGATCTCAGGTCTATTTCTTTGCCAGTACCAAGCTGATTTTATCACTGTGGCTTTGTAGTATAGTTTCAAATCAGGAATTGAGATGCCTCCTGTCTTGCCTTTGTTGCCCAGAATCCCCTTTGCTCTTCTAGGTTTCTTCTCTTTCCAGATGAATTTTAGGAATATTTTTTCTAGATCTGTAAGATATGTTGATGGTAATTTGTTTATTACCTCTAGTAGTCTTGTAACGGAATCTTTTGGGTTTTCTGTATGGAGTATCTTGTCATCTGCAAATAGTGATAATTTAACTTCTTCCTTTTCTGTCTTTATTCCTTTCATCTTTCTCTTATCTGATTGCCCTGGCTAGTGGTTCCAGAACTGTATTGAATAGGAGTGGTGATAATGGACATCTTTGTCTTGTTCCTGATTTTAAAGTGAAAGCTTTAGGTTTTTGTCCATTTAGTATAATGTTCGCTGTTGGTTTGTCATAGATGGCCTTTATACAATTGAGGTAGACACCATGTATTCTGATTTTCTGAAGGGTTTTTATCATGAACATGTGTCAGATTTTATCAAAAGCTTTTTCTGCATCTATTGAGATGACCATGTGGTTTTTGTTTTTGGCTCTGTTGAGGTGGTGTATTACATTTATTGATTTACATATGTTAAGCCATCCCTACATTTCTGGAATGAATCCCACTTGGTAATGATGTATAATCTTCTGGATGATTTTCTGCATTCTATTTGCCAGTATTTTATTGAGAATCTTTGCATCAATGTTCATTAGTGAGATTGGCCTGTAGTTCTCCTTATTGGTTGGGTCTTTCTCTGGTTTTGGTGTCAGGGTAATATTTGCCTCCAAGAATGATTTAGGGAGGACTGCTTTTCTTTCAATTTCATTCAAGAGTTTAAGGAGTGTTGGCATTAAATATTCTCTAAAGTTCTTATAGAATTCAGCTGTGACCTGGGCTTTTCTTTGTTGGTAAGTTTTTAATCATATTTTCAATTTCAGTAGCAGATATTGGGTTATTCAAAATTGCTGTATCTTCTTGGTTGAGCTTTGGTAGTTCATATGTTTCTAGAAATCTGTCCATTTCCTCTGTGTTTTCCACCCTATGTGAGTAGAGATTTTCAAAGTAGGTATTCATGATCTTTTGAATTTTCATGTGATCTGTAGTAATTTCCCTCTTTTCAGTTCTTATTGCATGGATTTGGATTTTTTCTTTCTTTTTCTTGATAAGGTTAGCTAGAGGTTTATCAGTGTTGTTTATCCTCTCAAAAAATCAGCTCTTTGATTTGTTAATTCTTTGTATTTTTTTTGTTTCAATTGCATTAATTTCTGCTCTAATCTTTACAATTTCCTCTCTTCTATGAGCTTTGGGTTTGACTTGCTTTTCCTTTTCTAGGAGCTTGAGATGTAGCATTAGATTTTTATTTGTGCTCATTCCGTTTTCTTGATGTGACTATTTATTGCTACATATTTTCCTCTTAGTACTGCTTTCATTGCATCCCAAAGGTTACAGTATGTTGTATCTGCATTTTCATTGTATTGTAGGTATTGTTTTATTTCTTCTTTAATTCATCTGTAACCCACTGATTGTTAAGACGGTTGTTATTTAATTTCCATGTATTTATGCAGATTTTGCGTGGTTTTTGCCATTAATTTCTAATTTTAGTGCACTTGGTCAGATATTATGCCTGGGATAATTTCACTCCCTTTGCATTTACTTAAGAATGTTTTATGAGTTAATATAGAGTCTGTGCTGGAGAATGTCCCATGTACAGCTGAGAAGAATGTGTATTCTGATGTGATTGGGAGGAACGCTGTAAACATCCACCAAGTCCATTCATTCACAAGTGTGATTCAGTTCTGTTATTTCTTTGCTGAGTTTTTGTCTAGTTGATCTGTCTCTTTGTGACAGTGGGGTGTTAAGCTCTCCTATTACAAATGTGTTCTTGTGTGCTTGGTTTTTCATGTCCATTAGTGTTTGTCTTATATAGTAGGATGCTCCTGTATTTGGTGCATATTTATTTAAAATTGTTAGTTCTTCCTCTTGTAGTTTTTGTGGCCCTTTTTAAGCAATGGATTTGGACTGAGCAATTTCATTCAAGGGTATAATCAGGAGACCAGAAAGCCTCAGGCTATATTCTAAAACTGTAAAAATGTAGAGGTTGAGCACAGCAGTCTGAAAATATTGTATCTTTTGTGGTCAGTTGCAAGTTGGGCCAGGGGATTAGCTCAGCAGCACAAGCACCTGCCTAGCTGTGAGTTTGATCCTCAGTACAAAAAGGAAAAACAACAGCAAATCGGGATATCATAATCTAGTCTATGTTAACATCTGCTGACGTCACAACGACTATTAAATTGGCCAATTAAGAATTATAATTACCATTTCACAGATGTGAAAATGGAGCAACAGTATATGGTTTGCCTTGTTAATAAAGACTGAATTATTTATAGAGAGTATTGATGAATTGCTATTTCTTGACAACCAGAGGGACTTAAAAATAAATAAGTTATGTCATATGTCCATTCACTAAGTAGGTGCATATTTCTGGTTCAGGTAAAGAAATGTAGGTTCAGAGAAATTTTCTTGCAAGAAGCCAAACAGAATTTGTGTCACTGATTTTCATGTTGAACTTGGGGTGCAATCTGTTTATAGCACAGTGGATGCTAGGCTGCATGTCTGTAGTTACCAGGGCGTACGGGACGCTTATTTCTGTCTAGACCATTAGTTCTCAACATCTCATCCTCATCCCAGCAGCCACAGTGTCTCTTGAGGACTTGTGAGAAATGCAGGTTCTCAGGCTTTAGGGAGGTTCTCATGATGGAAGAACTCAGGTGCGAGGTCCAGCCCTTGTCTGCGTGGTCTCCAAGTGGTGGGAGTGGTCGCTTGGCTGGAATCTAGACTAGCATTTTCCACCCTGTGCTGCCCAGCACCTAGCCCTTCACAGACTGGCTTCCAAATCCTATAACACTGACCATGGGAGTAGAAGTAAATAGTGTCTGCAGTGGTTTATTCATGATATCAACTTGAGAAGTTTAGAAGTTTAACTAAGTGACTTGGCAGGGGGCCAGGACCTCACCTGGTAAACATCCTCAGCCTGTGCAAGAGGAAGGCAGGGACAGTGTGGGGGTAAAGGACCCACACTAGGTCCTGCACAATATAAGGGAGACAAAAAAGCTGGCTCTTCCTCTTTTTGTGCTTTTGTTACTTTTGCTGTCTTCTGCCCCCTTGAACTATTGCTGCTCACCACACCACCCTGCCTTGGAGCTAGCTAGTTACGGTCTGAAACCTCCACAAATGATGAGCCAAATAAACCTTTCCTTGTTTAATTGTGGGTGTCCAGTATTTTGTCTCAGCAATGACAGAGAAGTAACTAAGGTGGGCTCTAACTGGGTAACTCTGATGGTGGGTCATCAGTTTCAAAGACTGACAAATGAATAAGCTTTATGTGTAAGACATGAAATGCATTGAGTTCAGCAGGCACTGCTTAAGCACCTACTATGGACACCTCTGGTGGCTCGATTTTTACATCCCAAGCTCACAAGTTATAGTGACTTAAATCCGTGTCATAATCATCGCTCCCTAATGTGCCTTTGTCATTGTCATCTCCAGGTCCTTATAAAGTACTAATATTCCTGAGAAGCACAAAAGGTAAATGTTATTATCTTTACCTGCCAGGTGAGCAAGAAAAAGTAAAGGGAATCACACCAGGAAATGCCAGATGTCAGAATCAAAGCTATTCATTTTCCTTAGAAGTGACAGGAAATTGCTTATTTTATTGGGGTTATCCAAAAGATATCTGCAACATTAATATCTTCCCCTGTTTCTTTGCATTTCAGTTATTACCTTAGATTTATATGATTGTGTGCAATTTTAAATTAATTATTATACTCTAATGCCTAATTTTGGCTAGCACTTTAATTATGAAGTCATTTTAGGTTTTAGATTAGTTACAGCTGAAGTAATGAACAGTATTTACTTTCATTAATGACAATTTTCTTTTCTATTCCCTTTCACAATAACCACATAGTGAAAGTGTTCAAAGCCAGAAAAATCTAATAAAGAGAATACTCTTAGAGCCCTTCTGGTCTGTAAGGTGAACAGCTAGAGACAAGCAGGATGAACCGGGGCGAAGGAGAACATGGTGTGGGCAGAGACAGCCTTTGCCGTTGTTTCCAGTGTTTGCATCCTTTCTCATGGTCTACGTGATCAGAAGCTGCCACCCAACTCCAGCTCCCCAGGAGGTAGAAATCCACGCCACCGCCACCCCTGTGCAGTTGGACAAGCCAAACTCCTTGGATAAAATGTATTTTATCAATATCAACTGATCAATTCATTGCATCATTTATAAGCTCACTTATCTATTTGGAAAAAAATTAGATCTAGGTGCTCATCCTTATACTGAGATCTTTGAATTTAAGGATTTTTTTTTAAAGATTAAAATAATCTCTGGAGCTTTTTTGAAAGGATTGTAAAGAGAAGATTAAATTCTGGAGGTCTGGGGTTTGTGTCTGCCTTTAAACTTCTATGTAATTCTGCTGTACTACCAGAGGTAGAGATACTAAAAAACTGTAAAAAACTATTTTAGATCATTTAATACTTTTTTTATTCTGTAGATAATTTTGGTTGGTGTCATATATTTATGTGACTACTAATCATAATTATCAACTTGATTCTGATACACCTAGCGTAGTTCTGTGAATACCTGTGTTTCCAGAGGTGATTGGCATTCAGGACAGCACACTGAGAGGAAGACCCGCCCCATTTATGGGTGATACCATCCAATAGACTTGTAGTCCAGATGAAATAGAAGGGCAAGAAAGAAGAAATTTCCCTTCATTTGAAAAGCTCCACTCTGGGAGATGTGTGGGCATTTTTCATTACTGCCATCTATTGGGGACATCAGACTGGCTTCCTTAGCCTTTCAATGTAGACTCACACCATGACTCTAGGAGGGTTTCAGTCCTTCAGTCTCTGCTGGGTGCTGTGCCCTGGTGTCTTAGTTAGTTTTCTCTTGTTGTTCAGACAAAATACTTGATGTCCAAAGTGGCACAATGGAAGGTTTATTTCTTACAGTCCTTGTGGGTTTCAGTCCATACTCAGCTGTCTGCAAGGCAGGATGGCATGTGTGGGGACAGCCATTCATGGCCACCCCAAACAGCAAAGCACAAACTAGGCAAAAGAGAGACATGTCTTCTTCCTGCCCTTACTCTACATGCTTGCTTCTCCCCTGGTAGGTGTAGCACTCACATCACCAATCCCAGCGCTAGACAATGAACCAATCACACATGCCAGACTCAGCCGCATCCATGATTGCATGAGACTTGGGGAGGCATCTGAACATACCGTAACATCTGGCTCTGTTCCTGTCTGTAAGAATAAGCAACCGTGCTCTGCAGACCTTTCCACTGTGGTGTTCCTTTCAGGAGCCAGTCTACCAGGGATGGATTCTTCTGAAACCGTGAGCCAGTTAAATTTTCCATCCTTAAAATTGTGGGTGTCTGACATTTGGTCCCACAGTAGGGAGCCTCTTACCATTTAGCAGCAAACATGACATTGTATCTGGGTTTCTTTTTCCTCTTCACAGTACTGGGGGTTGAAACAAGGCCATCCTAGTGAGCTACATCTCGAGCCCTTTCTTGTTTTGAGTCAGGAACCGGCTAAGTTGCTAATTTTCCCAGGCTGGGCTCAAACTTGCATCATCTGCCTCAGCTTCCCAAAAGTGTTGGGATTATAGGCATGCACCAGCATGTCCAGCTTTGCCTTTTTTTAAAAATGAAAAATAGGTTTATTTGCTGTTACTTTAAGGAAACTTTCATGCAGTTTCTCCTCCTTTCCCAACACACCTCATTAATTTTGCTCATGTGCACATGGGCACAGAGTGTGGCTCTAGAAGCAGTGTGCTATTAGGAGCACTGTGACAGCTGCTGACAAGCTGAGGAGCCCGAGGGAGCACTTGGTCTCCAGATTCACCTGCGTTAAACAGAGCTAGTAACAAGACTGTCCCCGAGGTGCATTCTGAGGTACAAACGTGCAATTCCACGCCAAGTACCATGCATCACGTTGAGTCAGAGTGAGCTGTCCATGTGGTGGTGGTAGCCACTGTGACATCAGCAGCATCATTATTACTTGTGAAAGTGTCATTGAGACTAAACTGGCTTCTTTCTGCTTCCTATAAGAAATTGTCAGGGTAAATAAGGATACTTTATAACATACGGAAAGAAAACAACTTAAAAAGATGTATCACTGTGGAAATAAACTGTCGAATGAGAACCCACTGTCTCTTTAGATCCTGCTGGGGCTGGAGAGTCAGCCGCCTTCACTTGCATTTTGACAGAGATTGCATGCCCTGCTCAGAGGTTGTTGTCATGGGGATGGTGTGTGGGAATCTCTGGAAGTGGGATTCTACCTGATGGGGTACATGTCTAGCTCTCTCTGGCTGGTCCCTAAGTTAGAAGTTGGGATGAAATGAAAGATGCTGTCAGTTGTGGGCTCCATCCTGGCCATGTTGGGCTAATTGTTCTGGGGCTGTGATTTGGCTTCCTGGGTTGTTGGCAGAGGCTGTGACCTGACTTCCACCAAGGCTTGGGTATATCACTCTTCCTGACTGGGTGCTGCAGACCACAGGGTGTTTGCATGGGAAGCCTGCTGCCTACAGGAGTCGGACGGTTCCTGCCTGTTTTCTGTCTCCGCCTGTTGTCTATTCAACCTTCTATAATATTGATTGTTACGAGCCAATGATACTTTTTAAATCAGATGTATCTGATCATTAAATCAGAGCTGCTAAATGTATACTTAGAAATTCTATAAGTTATAGATGTTTTCCTAAAAGTTATAACACATTATTGATTTTTAAAAATTCCCAGTGTAGTTGTTAAATGAATAAGTATTTCAGATTGAATTGATTTCAGACTTTATGCTAATGCACTTTTTTTCTTCCATTGGGTTTAAGGGTTTTTTTCTTAGCTAAATTTATTAAAAATCTAAGTCAAACTAATAATTTTAAACTCTTAAACTCTTATTCAAGAGAACACATTATTAGAAAATGGTTTAATGATGCTTTCGGGAGATATTATTTATGTTTCTCCTTTTATTATCGTGTGTGTGTGTGTGTGCAGAATGTTTAGTGGGTCCTCTTTCTCTGGGTTCTATGTCCATAGATTCAAGCAATGATAAATTGGAAAATTCATTAAGTACTAGGTGTAGTGGCATGCCCATAATCCTAGCACCCTGGCAGGCTGAGGGAGGCTGATTGCAAATTTGAGCCTAACATGGGAAACATAGCAAGACTCTATCTAAAAGAGAGAGAGGGAAAGAGAGATAGAGACAGACACAGAATCACAGAGAGACAGAAGAGAGAAAGCCCCAGGGCGGCTGATTGTGCATGAGAAGCTCCAGTTCTGGGTTTAATTCCTAGCTCCCGCCCTTGCAGTGTTTTTCATTAAGAAATCATATCTCTATTGAACATTCACAGACTTTTTCTTGTCATTATTCGCTAACCAATATAATATAGTAAATATTTACGTAGCATGTACATTGTAGCAAATATTATAAGTAATCTAGAGATGCTGTAAAGTATATGGAGGGTGTACATAGATTATGCAAATACTGTGCCATTTTACATAAGGAGTTTGAGAATCCACTGGTATTGGTTATCTGTGGGAGTTCTTGGGACCTGTCCCCCAGAGATACTTAGAAACAGTTCTATTTCCATTTTTGCTAAGAATACTTTATGACTTAATTGTATTTCTGGAGATTTCTGGTGGAAAGAAGATTCTAAAATGTATTAGCTAATAGAGATTAATTTGCTTAGGAGTAAAATTTGGTGAGGAAATACCACTAAGGGAAACCAAGAGTTAAATGTTTCAATATAATAAGCAATTATGGTAATAAAATAAGAATAAATGTGATGTCTTGTGTTCAGGGCATTTATTAGTTCATTTTTTAGCTATCTCCAGTAAGGCAGGGATTAATAAACTGAAAGAGTAAAGGCTTATGGCTTGGGAGTTGGTAACTCTGAATGTCACAAGGACAGATGAGGCCAGGCTTAGTGATGGGTTTTCATAGTATCACTAAGCTCCGAACCCTCCACCTGACTTGCCTCGCCCAGGAAGACAGGGCTTCAGTGCCTTCTGAAATGAAAGCGATTTTAGGGAAAAACTCTTCTAAATCTCTCAAATTAAAATGAAAGAATTGGAACCCAAAGAGGTCAACTGATCTTTATAAGTTCATGCAGTGAGATAGAAGCAGATCCAAAGTCAGGACTTCTGCCTCAACTCCACTCTGAAAAGCTGGTTTTGAGAGTAATTAAAGTGACGGGGATTTAAACACACAAAACAAACCTAGACAGTAAATGTGCGCAAACACACACATTAAACAACACAGGTATTCTTTTGAGTCCTTGCTTCAACCTATCTGCTTTTATGGTGAAGTAAGAAGACCATTTCTTCCTTATCCTTAATGGGAGATTTCCTCAAGAGGAAATCTTTATTCTTCTGGATAGTTGAAGCAGAACTTGGTAAGGCATTAATAGTTTATATCTCTTGACTCTCACTAGCAACCAAAAAGAATGACCAAAAAAAAAAAAAAAAAGAAAAGAAAGAAAAAAGAATAAGAAGGCAGATCCATGATCTCATGTCTAAGCAAAGTCATATCTTAGTGTGATTAAATGCCTTTTCCGAGTTAGCCCAGCTGCGGCCAAGGCCCGGTCACTGCACAGTGTTCACTTTCCTTGTCCTGAGGCAAAGAACCCGTGAGACCTGGGAGAAGCTGGGCCTCCTGGGCATAACCTGTCCCTGCTGCTGACAGTGCAGAGGCCGTGCAAAGCCTGTGCACTGTCTGGGGGGCTTAGTGCTTACTGTCACCCTGGAAACTCAGTGGATGTCTGTGAAGGACGGCTCCTGAGGGACCCAGTGCAGCACTTCAGTGCTTGCTTTCCTGTCCCCTCCCTTCATTCACACCTTGTTATTAAATTTGAGTCAGTTTGTCACCACAGACACTCAGACAATAGTCCCAGGTTCTGATTAGAGGGAGAAGTAAAACCACTTCAAGAATTTGCAGAGCTTCAGGAATCGTACAGAGGCTCCACAGATGGAATGAGGCCCTCTCTGAATAGAATGATGGAATTAATCTGGCTGCTGGTTCCTTTAGGAAAAGGGGGAGAGACAGAGAGAGACAGAGAGACAGAGAAAGCAATAAGCTGCAAGAGCTGACCCAAATATATGGTGTGTTTAAATAAAAAATGTGAAAGACACATTGCCATTAATTCTCTTTCTCCCTCATTTCAAAAATACTTATTCTTGCCACCTTTTGAAGCAGTCCTGGAAGTTCTCTTTTACGAGTGTCTTTCTGAAGTTTGACCAAACATTAAGCCAAATGGTGCTGCTGAGTGGTGTCCAGTTGAAAGGCAGCTGGTAAAACTGACACGGTGTCTCCTCCACCTTATTCACTGGCTCTGCCATGGCGCACCTTCCGGGTCTTCATCCAGATCAAAATGAGCATGAAAGGGCAGCGTTCTGAGTCAATTCAGGATGCCAAGGTAGTCATGACCGCGCAACCAAAGACACATGTATTTTTATTATTTCTGTCACTTAGGTCACTGATAACCCAGTGCCTTAATTCTATGTCTCTGGTCACTGGGGTGTTAAAATGGTTTCTAGGCATTATTTAAAAGCTTCTTTAACCTGAAATTTATTTTCTGATTTCAAAAAAGTGCCCCCCCCAGCCTTCCGAGATTGCCTAACCCTCTTCTGAAGCCTTAGTTGCCTCTTTGGCTCGCACTCAGGTGGGTGTAAATGCCCGGCAGTTAACTGCTCTGGTCACAGTTCTCCTGGAAAAGTCACTGAGGTATGACATATGAGATTATAGACAGTTGAGTTGCACAGATCTGGAGCTGAAAAGGCAGCTTCTGGAGGTGGCAGATTGGAGACCAGGAGAGCTGAGGCTTTGATTCCAGTCTGAAGACCGACAAAGTGACACCAGGATGCACTGATTCTGTAGATGCTTCAAGGCAAGGAATGATCCAGGTCCAGCCAGGGAATCAGACAGAAGTTCTCTTCTGTAACTTCTTTTCCTGTTCATGCCTTCTGTTGACTGCATGAGGTCTGCTCACTACTTGGAGGGCTCTCTGCTTACTTAGCCTGCGGACGAGTAGAAACTCATCGCGAACATGCAGACACACACTAAAATGTCTGATCTGCTCTCTGGATGCTCCGTGCCTGGGCAGGTTGACATGGGCAATTAACTTCCACAGTGTCTTTCTCTCTCCTTCTGGGGCATTATTTTGATGATAACTTCTAATAGTTTTTCTAGTCTTTACCAATACCTAGCACCTGCTCAGTGGCCTCAAGTTCTTTCTGAAAAGGGATGGGATGGAAGTAAATAAGTGGAAGATATAGACAAAGAGGTAAAGTTTATATATTTTACAATATTTGTTTACAACTATGTTGTGCATGTAACTTTCCCAGTTACTCTTTGTAAATCTCTGTAATCTGGAATTTAAAATAAATAAATTAGGTCTATTTTTTGTTTCCCAGAAAAGACAATGCTGTTTGCAATTACCTAGTTATTAAAAGTTTCTAAAAATAAAGGAAATAATCTAGTCCCTCCTACTCTTGCCAAAGTGTGGAGGACACTCCAAATGAAATTGAACATACACTGTTGAAGTTGAACCTTTACACTGACAGCCTCCCTCTCCCTCATTAAAGCCCCTCATTGTTCTGAGCTGATGCCTCTCACACTTTACCTGAGTAACTCTGTGGACTCTGTGGACAAATGAATTTGCAGGACAGGACCAGGGATTTTTAATCCACATTTTCCTCATCATCCACTTCCAGAAACTTCACAGCAATGATGTAGCCGTTTCCCCAGATAGCAAGCTGTAGAGAGGCATGAAAGAGGCATTTACCAAAAACGTCTGGAAGGGAGACAGGCAACCCATTGTTGAAGGACTAGGGTGAAAAGCCCTTGAATGCCCTGTCAAAAAGCTTCTGTACTGGGTCCTCCCGCTGTGGGCACCTGCTGATCCTACTCACAACCCTCACATTCATTAGAGCTGCAAATCCCTCTCAGTGTCTTATGGACAAATGGGGGGCAGAGATCTACACCACTAATTAATGTTGCAAACTGGGGCAAGCAAATGGACTCATGTCCACGGTGCAGAAGGTCAGGAGAGGCGCATGCCCTTTATTGTTTACTGAGCACCATAGTGATTGTTTAAGGGCTGATAATGCGTTTGATGAGTATGGTGATGGCAGCTTTGGATTTCAGAAGCATTTGAACTCTTCTCCTGGGAGACACACACACACACACACACACACACACACACACTTCACAGGATCCACACCAGCATCAGAGCAGCAGTTACTGAATGTTAAAGCACAGAAGGCGGAGGAACAGGAGGAGGAGGGGGAGAAGAAGCGTGCATGAAAACAGGATGAAAAGGTTAAGGGAATCATTGAACAGTTTTGGTTTGTTTGGAATGAATTCATCAGACCATTAGACAGATCTTTTAATCTACAGTAACCCTTTCATTTCTGTACCCCGCAAAACAATGCGGTGGAGAGCCAGTGGCCGGATCGGTCTTTGCTTCCTATTTATATCACGCAGGCTGCATTTAGGCAGCATTATTATTCCACCGGAGTCAAGGACCACACATGCATGATTAAAGCTTCAGTAGAAAAGTCTGGGCCGCCCTGAAGTCGCTCCCACCTTGATAAAACCGCCAGGAGGTCTGTTCCTCTCATATCTGTCTATCTTTCTGTGTATCTGCCCATCTATCTACCACCACCCATCCTAAGAGAATATGATAAAATCTCTCAGGAGTTTCCCTGTCTCCCCACAAAAGCACTGAAGATATCCGTTCAGGTGTGAGTGGTCAGGGATCACAGGCAGCTTTCCCCAGAAGCCTGTGTATGGACTCCCAAGCTAATAGCAGGAAGGGAGCCAGTGTAACCCTGAATCTGGGAGAGTATTACAGGGAAAGTGTCAACAGGACAAGTTTGGTGGTGCATATGAATTTAAAGAGACATACAACTTAAATGTAACTCACAGTGCTACTAATTGTATATTGGAATTACCAAAGTGTATTTAATTAAAATTATCTCATTTACATTTTTATCCAAAGACATTTGGCACTGAAAGTGTTCCTAGATGGGTCTTAGGAGGTTCCCCCAAAAGGACATGAGGACTTCGCTTTACCCTGAGGATTAGGCTTGCTCACTCTCGGTACAGAAAGGTATTTCAGAGCAAAACCAGTATGAGGCAGAGATGGATTTATTAGGTAGAGCTATGAAACAAAAGAAGAAGGAAGGGCACTCAGATTGGAAAGAGTCTTCAGCTTGAGGAGGTAAAGGGGACACAGTTCTGATGACGAGATCAGACTGGCTCATTTTCAGAAGAATGAGCCTGGCTTTTTGAGGTGAGCTGAGGTGGCCTCACGGCTGACTGATCATCTCAGTTGTGATTTTGCAAAGCGTCTCTGAGTAATGCAGTCACCCCGAGATGACTGTCTCTGTTTGAGGTGGCCTCAGTACTGGGGAGGCTCTGCTGGAATCTAAGGTTACCTTAGGTTTAGGGTGATGACTGGAGGCTTCTGAGCTAGGTCACACACAGGCAGGGGCTAAGCAAATGCTTTCCCGAACTTCACACAGATACTCCCCGAATGATTTGCCTGTGTCTCTGCAGAGCAGGGTCTAGGTGGTGAAGGAGACAGATCCAGAGTGAAAGTGAAGCTTCTTCTATTGTTAGTTACTTACTTGGGGGTAGGTCCCAGTGACGAGTCACTGTTTACAGCACAACAGTTGTGAGTACCTCTCAGCCTAAGGAAGCACAAAATATGCTTTTAATGACTAGCAGGTTAAGGGCCAGGAGTTTGCATGTCTTCTGTCATGTTGGTGGCGCCTCTGTCAGAACAGTAGTCTGGGAGCAGGGCAGCCTGTGTCTAACCCTGCCTCTCCTAAAAACTCAGCCTGTGGCTGTGGAAAAGTCCCTGAATTTCCCTGGGCCTTGATTTTCTGACCTGTGAAATGACTTCTTACAGATGGCTGACCTTGAACTTCCATGCCAATTTTCATTTCTATGTTCTTATTTGCGGCTAACACCCTAGAGAAATAATTGACTGTAAAGTGGACAAATCAGTAAAAGATGCAACAAGAAAATAATTACTAGAATGAGACTATAAAGCTCCATAGAAAAACAAGAATGTAAATTGCTTCTGAATTTTTCTTGCTGTATGAATAATTTTCCTATCTATATAATAGTTGCTGCTATTCATATTTTATTTTCACATAAACTTTATGTTCCTTGAAGTCATGATTTGCATTTGATTCTTTTTTTCTTTTTTCTTTTTAATGTCCAATATCTCCTCATATGATGCTAACTACCAAGTAGATGATCAAGAAGGGTTGGGGGTTGAATATACAGAGTGGCAAGTAGCGGAAAAGTCCCGTGTGAGTGGCCTGGGGTCAGCACATGGTGCTGTGTGAGTGGCCTGGGGTCAGCACTTGGTGCTGAGATCACACTTCACCTGCTTCTTGGACATCCCAGGTTCCTAGGAGTTGTTTGGTTACTACAAACAGAACACTGTGCAAGCCCAGTGGAAAAGGACAATTTATGTAAAACTGCGAGGACACAACATGTGTCCTCCCTGTGGCTTACCTGGTTGCAGCTGCATCTCAGTGCTGCTCCTGTCCTGTGGGTCTCCTAAATTTTTGTTGGTCAGCTTCTCAGGAGCACATATACCTCCCTTCTTGCATCAAACAAAAGGGAGTGCTGGCTTAGTTCATTCCTGAATTTAGGGCTTTGCTTGGAATGTAAGTAACCACTCTTGATTAATTAGGTTGTTTGCATGTAGTGTTCTGCTGGTGCTCGGGGAGGAGAGCAGAATTAATAAACCAGGGTTCAGTTCTACATAAGCTCATGCAGATTCAGAGATGAGGAAGGCCAGATGGAAACCAGAGCTCTCCTGTCTCTTGAGTACAAAGAAAAACAAGAGAGGAAAGGTTTATCTCATTACGGGAGAATAAAAGAACTAAGCTAGTTTCAGCATGGTCTGCCTTTCAACATCCATCTGAAAGTACATGCGTGGAGCCAGATTAAAATAAGAAGGCTCCAATTTCCAATTAGCTCCCCACTTCTTCCCCCTCTCCTTCCTGTCCCCACCTCCTCTGCCACTCATTCCTCTGCTTTTCGGAATCTAGCAAGATTAAGTGGCCGATTTATCTCCTCAGTGCTGAATTTTAAAGGAAACAGCTAACTGTGTGATCATATTATTAATATTTATACCCTGTCACAGAATGTTGACAGATTAATTATGCAACATAGTATAAAAATCAGCAGGCAGCATGAGCGAACAGTGGCAAAGTTCATTTATTAATAACTTTACTGGTGTCTACTACGTGTCCCTGGATGACTGTGGTCTGGTCTCCTAGGAGCTCCACGCTGGAATCATCTCAGGTAGTGACTCCTTGGCTTTAACTCATCCTCTCTACAGTTCAAGGGACCATCTTTCCAGACATCAGGAGTCCTCTTCATGCACTGCTCTGGCTGCCTCTCTTTGGGAGCAGACCACTGTGCCCCACAACCCTGGCACAGCACCTTGAAGGAAGTACAAGGGACTTAGTAGACTGGATGTGAGCTCCAGAGTGAGTCTCTTCTAGGCTGAGCTCCCAACTGATGGGGTTCCTTTTCTTAGCATGTAATAACCACTGTTGATTAAAGAGGATGTTTGCATGTCATGTTCTGCTGGTGCTTAGAAAGGACAGAAAATTAGTGAACTGGGCTTCAACTCTATATGAGCTTATCATTTAGTTGAGGAAGAAGAATTTCAATACAACTTCAGAGCTTGGAAAAGGCTAATGTGACAAGTCTTCCCAACTAGATGGCTAATCATCATTTATCTTGTTGGCTTTTCTGGATCTCGTCCCTTTGATGATGAGAGATCCCTCTGGCCTTTGCTAGAGATAAGATCTTCAGGACTCCAGAATACAGCAGTGAGTGACAACTGCTTTTTAGACTGTAGACCAATGCTGGGTATACAGCTGCTTGCTTGGCTGAATTCTTCAGCCTTTCTGAGCCACACAGTTGGTAAGAAATGGACGAACAACACTACCAGCATTTGTTGTTGTGTATTCATAAAATGCTCAAGCATGCTTGTCTGTATCTGTGCCATAAAATATTATGTAACCCCAAGGAATGTTCTTGAGATAAGATGTGGTGGGTCCTGTGATTTCCTGGGTAGGATATTAGAGTGAGGCCAATTGACTGGCCAAGTGGGCAAGACCTATCAGTCACAGCGATCTGGGACACATTAGCCCAAGCTCTGTAGCTGGAACTGACCAGAAAGTGCTATCATTAATTCTTCAGGGAAATCAGCAAGATTTTTGACAGGACAGCTCAGACCTGATCTCAGTGCAGAGTCAGGGGACCCAACAGACAACTGCCACTCTTCACAGTGGTCCCTCTATCCTGCAGAGTGCACTTCTTTTAATTGGCCCAACTTTCTCTACAGAGCCTGTTTCTTTTCCTACCTTTAATAAATGTGAAACCTCACTACCTTTTGAGCTTATTTTGCCCAGTTCTTTGTTCAAGCAGGAAGAAGCTAGAAAGCTTCTCCAGAAGGAGTTCCCAGAACTCTGGAAATTGGAAACAGTTGCTTCTACTGTCTCAATATTATTGTCTAGTGTTTCTTTTCTTCCTGTGCTGGGTTTAATTTATGTATCAAACAGGGAAACATCCTGCAGTTAAGCATTTGTCTTAGTTACTTTCCTCTCACTGCTGAGACAAAATACCCAGCAATCAGAGATAAAGAGGAAAAGGTTTATTTAGCTCAAAGTTTGTGGAGGTTTCAGTCCATAATCAGCTGGCTCCAAAGCAGGGTGGCTTGGCAAAGGGACAAATGTTCATGGTGGCATAAGGCAGCAAAATATTATGAGCAAAATGGAGAGAGTAAGCCTCTTTTCTTCTCTTATGTTGTATTCAGGCTACCCACCCAAGGGTGGGTCCTCTGTATCCTAAGGTATAAACAGCTGCTCTAGGGCAGGTCCTCTATACCTTGGATGTAGAATTACTGAGTCATCTGGTTAAGCTTCTGAACTTCTCAAATTGACACAATGAATCAACCATTATTACATCCTAGCTTCAGCTGCCTCTGAAAAGCCTACTCCTGTGACTGCATGAGTCTTTGAGGGACATCCAGACACAAACCACAGCAGCATGGCAGGCAACATTTCTGCCACATGTTACAGCCAGAGTCTTGTGCTATGGCACTCTATGGAATCATGTGGTTCATTCTTTGAAAGAGGCCAGAAAGCTCTACTATATTCTGTGATCTTCTGCAGTGCCCAAGGACTGGAATCTGTGGCATCTTTAGTGAATATTGACCAAAGAGGAGCCGCATTAATAATGATAGATATCTCAATGGTACAGTGTCACCGCCCACAGCAGTGAGGACTCTGCAATGCTCTTTACTGCTGGCCCACTCCAGGCAGTGCCTGGGAGCTTTAGGTAACTGATGTTACATGTATTCATGTAACACTCACCATTGTTCCTCATATCTAGTTTGTGTTATTTGGTGGTTAATGTAGGAAAACAAATACAGAGAAATTCACTTGAACCCATCAGTTATCAGGTCACATAACAAAGCTGTTGCAATCCCAACACATCAAATCAATTCTAGGAGTGAATACCTTATAATTATGCAATGCAAATAATCAAAACCCAATAAGCAAGCAAACCCTCAGTATTGTCAAGCAAAAATCCAACTATAAGTATCTCTGATAGCCTTAATCAGCTCTTTAACTCTTGTACACCAGCTATGGTATCCATGACATGCTTTGCTATTGCAGTGGGAGAATCCAGCATCCAGAAAGATGTTGCTCCAGTGCCTAACAAGTCAGCTGATTTACTAAACCATTTAGTAATATTCTCAGATCATCCATGAATTAGAATAAAACACATCACCTGAATATAGCGAGGTAACAGCTCTCCTGTTCTTTCTGACAGTTATTCTCCCCGGATGTTCCCTTTGTCACAAACTTTCCAGGCTAGATTCAAGGAAGCACGAGAAGCGCTGTACTCGAATGGTCCCCACACTCCAAAATGCACTGGGACAAGTGCTATGCAAATAACTAGTGAAAGGATTGTGTAGTCAGCATGGCATTATGTGTGTTAATCAATAAGAGTTTATTCATCACCTGCTCTGTGCCAGCCCTGGTGATGTGCAGTGCTGGGGCACATGAGCAGCAATCCTTGTGCGAAAGACTTCACAGTCACCTGGAGAATTAGGATGTTCTGCAGCAAAGGCTGGAGAAGAGTGAAGCAGCTGATTTTGCATCATGGAAATAGACCTTTTGTGGGCTAAAATTTTGTGCTACATGCTGGCCCAACAACTGTGTACTTACAGTCCCCTACCCTTCAGGGATAAAGGTGTGGATCTCCACTCTCTGAGGAGAAATAGGAGGCTCAGAAAAGCTTAGGTAGGGTTGTCTCTGATAGGATAAGGGCTGTAGAGAGAGCCCGACTTTTGGATGTCCAGCGCCGTGTCCCACCTCATCCTGTGTTTTGGTAATACCGCCCATTTTTATTGGTCAGAGCCAGTATGATAAATAGGCCACCCTGGAGATCAATGAAAAGTATCTGGGGAGGTAATTTACTGCTCTTAAGCCATTAGCATACCATTTAGTGCATTAGTAAAAGTATTAATAGAGTTAACAAGAAGTGGGAATTATTTTGATGTGTGGATCAGGGCAGTAGGATTCTGATCCTATCCGTAATGCATTTGTATAGGTCACATGACCTTCCAGGAGGACCCACAGGTAAAATGGCCCTGGTGTACGGTACATCTGTTCAGAATGAGGCACACCATAATTCAGCATGAAACCAGATCTGTTCAGACAGGTTGTTTTTAGTACATAATTTGGGACTGGAAATCTTTGAAAGTCAAATTCTTTCTGTTCTACTGTGACTACAAACTCATGGGTGCAAATACAGAACCTTTCCTTTATTTCTTTTTACAAAACTCAGTTAAAATGTGCACAGCCAATCCTCTCCCCTTTCAGCGCTCCCGAGGTGACTGATAGAGGCATTTCTAAGTATGCTTGGGCTCAGTGTGGTCTCTTAACCCATTGTAGCACATGCACTGATGAGGAAGACAGAGAGGCAAGGAAAAATAAAAACAGAGGAGGCCAGTGCCATCTCTAGATGGGGGACACAGGAAAGAATGGAGCCGGTGACATCGGAGGAGAAAGGATCAAAATTGTGCCCCTTGTTGAAGTGCAGAAGCTTCGAGTGTGGGGGCACAGAAGTCTCCTTGCAAAGCTTCCTGTGTGTTTACCAATGTGAAGGTTAATTATGAGGCAAGAAAATGCCACCACGAGGCTGAGGTTTTTCTGTTGCCGCTCTTTGTCATCATCTCCAGGAGCCGGCAAATACAGAAGAGGCCCTTTGATAGCCACACTGGCAGCCCACGTCGCTCACCGCGACCTGGCAGGTTAATGTACCGCTGCCTAACCTCCAGAGTGAGGCAATCAGACACACGGCTTGATAGAAATCAAATGAAATGTGGTGGGGAGGAGGGCACCTGCAGTGGGCATTTCAGCTCCTGGCACGACCTCTCAAATAAAACCCTCTCTGGAAGGCAGGTGTTAGCAGAGTGGTTGAGGGCACCTGCAATGCCGAGATTAATCCCCTTTTTGTTTTCTTTCCGGTCTATCTGGCCACCGCTGAGTGGAAGAGTTTATGCTGGCCTCCTTCCTAGAAGGGAGCTGCAGGCTGGGAAAAGAGGAGGTGTCATCAGATGTTACCACTGAGGGTGCATCTCATTGTCTGTCTGTCACTCTGCCCCTCTCTGTGACTCAGGTCCTCCCTGCCAATCCATTCTCCTTCCTCGGCTCTTCTATGATTTGTTTCTCTGTGATGAATTTGTGTCTTCTGTCACAGCAAGACAACAAGCGGTCCGGTGCTGCCACCCAGGAAGGCGCGCCCCTTCCTCTCTCCAGGCCTGTGGGCTCAGACCTCTGAGATGGGAGTTAAGCAGCTGACGGGGAACTGAGCTGGGCCTTGATCTCACCAGAGCTCTCGGCCCACAGCTCTTCCTGGCTATGCAGATGTCATCTGCGTGGTAGCTGATGTGGTGGGCAGTGTCCTTTGGGGACTGTTGTGAAATCTAGAGCAGCCACTATCTCTCACAGTCATCTTAAACCTTTTTATTTAAATTATGGAATCATTTTGTGGAAAAAGAAAGAGAACTGATAATCTCACTCTATGAAATAGGAGTGTCTGTGTCTTTATTGGGGATCAGATGGCAAGGTAGGAAGGGGGCCTGGGCAGCCTGGACTCGGGGTCCCGAGTTGCAGCCTCTCTCGGCCCAAGGCCACCAAGTGCACCTGCCCTCTGCTGCCCAGCTCTGGGGCTCTGGGCTATGACAGCCCAAGGAAGGCTATATGAGCTAGCAGAGGAGGGCAGCCGGGTTGTCTCTGCTAAGACCCTTTAACCCCAGATTGTAAGGTGGGGTCCTACTGAAGTTTCTGAAGGAAATTCTCTTATTCCCATATGTATCTATTAGCGACCATGGCAGGCTACTCAACGTTTTGTGGTGTGTTTTTATCTTCTTCTCATGTGCTTTCCAGCATAGTCACAATTAGGATACAATTTTAGATCTCAGATCTTTGATTATAAGGTTTTTACTATTCTGGAGAAGGATCTCTTCAAAATAGCAGCTGCTCCTAATTTCCCCCTCTCCTTCTCTATCAGGTGGTAAGAAAAGTGAAGCTTATCCCCCAACCTTATTTTCCTCAGTCTTTCATCTCTCATCAGTGCAGGTAGTGGAAATGTTTTGGATCTAAGAGTCGGTGTCGTAGGAAATGACATTTGCCCTGCAGTGATGGTTTCCCAGGTGGGATTCTGGGCTTCAGGCTCCCTGGCTGCCACCCAGAGAACAGAGCCACTATTCCTAGCTCATGCTCGAGCTGCTGGTGCATTAGCCTCGCTGAGCATGGTTAGGCTTCATTTGCAGCAAGCGGCAGCACCCGCGCCCGGCTCCTGTGCTGATAGACCCGAGAAGGAATTTTTCCTCTAACAGCACAAAACTTCCCTGAAGGGTCCACCTTGAGGAGAGATGGCTTCTTGTGAAGACTCCCCTTCTGCTTGGTTGTTATACAGCCTTAAAACAGGTTTGGAAGATAATATTCTGTGCATTTTCACTGACTTCCTCTGTGATGTTTTGGGAGAATTATGTTTTCACTGTGTTACTGCTAATTGAAGTTTTGCAAATTCCCTGGGGAATAGGACACACAGGCTGAGAGAGGTGTGTGTGTGCAAGGTGCCCTGCAAGCTTACATAGCTAGAGTGTGGCCAGTGGGGACTTCAGTGGGAAGCATAAGGTGCCTCAACACAAAGAAAATAAGGCAGAGATTAGGATTAATTGCTCAATTTTCATTGCTTACCCGTTCCTTTCTCTGACTTCAGAATCCAGAGCAAGAACCACTGGTCCATTTCGCTGCATTTCCTCTGTAGAATCATCAGCTAATTGATTTATTACAGTGTGGCCCTTGTGCTTTCTGTTTCATAGCATCCTGGGGTGCGTTTTGTTACCTTCTCGGATCTGTTGATTACACCTCCCTTGTTCACATAACTGGAAAGCTGGCACTGCGCAGGCAGGAAAATGCTTTCTATAGATATCGAAGCTGAATTGGTTACACTCTGCTGTCTTCTGAGGTGGATGGCTCCCAAGACCCGGATGATTTTTCAGATATGCTCAGAGTAACCTCTTTTTCCATGTGAACACAGGGCTCCGTGGTTGAAGGTTGTTTTCAAGTAGCCCTCAAGGTTAAAGTTGGTTGCTCTTCCAGATGGCTTCTATCTGATTCTTTGGATTATGATGTTGATGATCAGGACTCCTAGTGCCAAGAATAACAAGAAGTGGAAGGCAGCCACAGTGAGGGCTGCTGCTCGGAGGCAAAAGGGTCAAGGCCAGACCATATGGTCTATCAGGGCCCTGCTGCAGGAAGTACGAATCAGCTCATGGGGCTGCTCATCATCTCTGCTTCCGACTGCATCAGTCGCTGGGCCCCCGAGCCACCCCTCTCTGTGTCCTTCTTGCATTAACTTTTGCCACAGGCTTTTTCTGCAGTGGCTGGTTCAATTCCAACTGCCACTGATCCTACCAAGCTTTTTGGGAACTTGTCCCAAGGAGGCCACGTGGCCTAACAGCTCAAGAAAGATGCAGAGGGCTCCTTGGCACACAGCACAGGGTGAGGTATTTTCTTTGACTGAACCTTAAAGCAGGGAATTTGGACACCGCGACTCAGCTACCTTAGCAGGAAGATCCAGTGTGAAGTTGGCTCACCGATTTCAGAGTGCTCTGCTTGCAGGTAGACCGGGATCTCAGTACGGGGACAGATGGCTTAGGGGAGCAGAGACACGCTTCACTATCTCCTTCCAGTCTGTTGTGTCTCTACGCCACCTTCTCCTCCCAGCTTTCTTTCTTCTTTCTTGTCCTCCTTATTCTGAAAGCAGTTACTTCTGCACAAAGCTGAGTGATTTGAATGCTTGCTTTCTTTTCAGTAAAGGTACAGCAAGGCCAAACACATGGGCCCACCGCACTGCGGGAGTCTGGGCCTCTCGTGCTGCTGTGCCCACCAGCTAAGACGGTGCTGGGAACACACTGGATGCTCAACAAAGACTTCTGACCACTGAGGGATTGCATCATGTCTGGAAGTACAAGCTGACATCCTAAGCCTGTTCTTTTCCTCTAACACTGCCCCCAAAGTAAAAGCGGAAGGGTCTTGCTTCAGAACTGGCTAGAAGTGCGGTTATTCCCTTACCTTTCCTGGGTGACACTCAGTGCAAGTGCCCAGGGAGGGCGGAGACCCCATTCTAGGGCCTACCCACCCTGTCCCATTTCTGTGAATGCCCAAACTAGTCAGAGAGATGCTGTCCTACTCCCACGTGCAGGGCTTCGGCGGACTGGGAGCTGATCAATTTCTGTAATTGGGTCTCTCCTTTGTTTTTCCTTTTTCTGTAGATCACACGGAAATAACATGAAAGTTTTGATTACTCCTGGGTACACACAGAATAAGAGGGAATCTCACATTCTGCACTTGGAGTTTTTACCACCAAAGTCAGTTTGTGTGTGTGTACATACACACGTACAAGAGGTTATTTCCTTACGTCGCGTCTGCGAGGTCTCATGAGAAGGATGGTCCTGTGTGAGTGGTGCCTGGCTGTTTGCCCTTATTAAAGCTGCTCAGCATGGCTCTCGCTTCTTTCAGTGAAGAACTGAGTACCACAGTGAGGAGCAGCAACACCCCAGCCACCCCGCCCCCCGGGGTTGTGGCTCTCAGCCCCACCAGCAGGGTGGCCCATCACTCTTGGGAGCACTTGAGGTGTGGACCTTAAAGAGCAGGTTCAGTCGAGGAGAGAGGCTCCATCGTTCATAAACCTGACATGTATTACCTGGAGATTCTTTCTCCACCGTACAAGCTGCTCTTTACAATTTTATCAAATAAAGTGCTGCTTTTATCCGTGCCCCACTTTCTCCCCCTGACACCCTCCTCCCGCCGGCTTCTCCTGCCTGCCTGCGGGCTTTTCAGGCACAGAGACACAGGATGCTGGGGCCATCAGCTGGGCGGCTCATGGCTCTGCGGGGAGGCCCACACTGGCACCTGAGAGAGAGGAGGTGTGTGCTCTGCTGTCCTTATTGTGTTTAGAGAGCAATTGGTGACAGAGAAGGGTAGAAAATGGTGATTTCCTCCTCCTCCTCTTTCTCCTCCTCCTCCTCTTCCTCTTCCTCCTCTTCCTCCTCCTCCTCCTCCCCCCCGTTTCTGCTACCTCCTCCTTGTGCTCCCCCTGGAAGCACATCAGATTCTATTTTACTTTTTCTAGCTTTTGGTTCCGACCAAATCTTAGAACTGATCTATTTTGAGCAGTCAGATCCCCACATCGTTAACATATGGTAACAAAACAGAGAAATGGTTTCTCAGGCCAACAGTGAGAGGATTCAGTATAGATCTCTGTCATTGTATTATTGTAACTCACAGCATCCTGAATTGTAGAAATCCCAGTGTTTTCCATCTTGCTTTAGTTGAACTCAACTGAAGGAACTCACTATCCATTTTGGAGAATGGAGAGTTGGGTGGTGATAGGGGACAGTGGACCCCGATTGCATCCTGCTACAAATTAGATGATTCCGTTGGGACAGAGAGTGGTGAATTCTTCCCCGGTTCTGGGCTATAGATTGTCCTTAGGGCTTGTGTGTCATATGGGCCTAGGAGAGCAGAGCTGGGAAAGGACTACACGTAAGCGGATTGGGACCCTTTTCAGTCCCAAATAGAACGAGCAGGCAGCTTGTCTTTAGAGAAAAGTGCTTATATGGCGACGAGCAAACAGTGACAGAGAAACATCATAAATGACTCAAAATATGGAAATGAACTTCCCTTTGGCTTTTTTAAGCAAAGAATGAAAACAATGATGCAGAATTTCAAACCAACATAATAGATTAACAGTGGTTAATATATTGCATATTGTTATCTTCAAAGTAGTTGCTCAGATTACAAGATATAGGAATGAAAAATGATCAAACAATGAAAGCATAAACTTCTTTTTGATGAACTAACAGAGATTAGTAGTATAATATCTAACATATATAATATATATACACAATATTTTCCCTTCTTTCTTTTCTTTATTTTCCTATGTAGAAAAGAAAGTCTTTGTTTATGAATCACCAGTTGTTTTTTCCTTTTGAGCAGTTTCTTCTCCTTTCTCTTTTATAATAGCTGTTGTGCAGTTTGGATCTTATTTACTCTTTCAGCTTCTCACACCAGGGAGACAATGTGATGTTTACACATGTGAGTCTGATTTATTTCACTTATGAATATAGTCTCAAGTTGCAACCATTTACCTATAAAAGTCTCAGGTTTATCCTGCATAGTCCCCCATTGTATAAAATCTTTTTTATCCACATCTTTTTTATCCATTCTGTAACTGATGGACATTTGGGTTGTTTACAAGATTTAGCCATTAAGAATTGTGCTGCTATAACCATGGCTACATTTATCACTACAGTATGATGTTTTCAGTTGTTCTGGGAAAATACCCAGAAGGGGAATGACTGGGTCAAATGAAACCTCCAACCCTACTTTTTTGAGGAATCTCCACTCTCATTTCCACAGAGGTTTCACCATCGTATGCTCCCACCAACAGCAGAGGAAGGTGTTTTCCCGCCACAGTGACACCAGAATTTGCTTTGATTTTTTGAGGACAGGCATTCTTTCTGGAGTAAGATGGAGTCTCAGTGTTGTTTTAACTTACATTTCTGAAATGATCAGTAATATTGAACATTTCTTCATATATTTATTTGCTGTTCATATTTCTTCACCTGAAAAATGAGTATTCATCTCAGATGCCCATTTTTAGTTTGGGTCTTTGAATTTGGGGGGCCTGATTTTTTTCAATTCTTCATATATTTTAGATAGAAGTCCTTTGTCTGAGGGACAGCTGGCTAAATTTTTTTCCCAACTCTTTGGGTTTTCTTTTCATTCTGTTGATGATTTCTTTTGACATGCAAACACTTTTTAACAAGGACAAATCCCAGTTATTGATTCTTTGAAGTACTTCCTGTGCAGTTTGGGTTTGTTCATGAACCCTCTGCCTACCCTGTATGTTTTCAAAATTTCTACTTGCCTCGTCTTCCGGCAGATTTAGTGTTCTGTTTTCGTATTTAGATCTTTGATCCATTTTGACTGTCATTTAGTGCCTCATGATGGGCAAATTCTGTTCTTTGAGAAGAATCCACTGATCGGCGGTAACTGGCATCTTCCTGAACCGACAGTAATGCAAGCTTCATGCCCCCTCTCTACTTTAAGTCCCTCTGAAATCCAGTGTGAGGGCAAAGGTTCCTAGGGTGCAGCCATCCATGAGACAATACGCTTAGAGTTTTGTGATTCTCTTTCCCTGCTACTGCACCTTTTTTCCTGCTACTAGTGCAATTTGAGTTTTTTTCCAGTTTATTTTATTGATTTTTTCCAATTTTTCTACTTAGTTTTCATAGAAATAGCAATGTCCCTTTCATATTCATATTGTATTGGCTTATAAGGGTATAAATACACTATATAAGTGGTAAAATGCACCTCCTATAAATTGCTTTGGAAAAAGATAAAACCGAGTATTAGTGGGCATTTGGCTCGGAGATCGAGTGCTGTCTTGCCGGGTAAACCACAGGGTGTAGGTGTGACGGAGGGGGTGGGTGGTACCTGTGAGTGAAGAAGGTTGGGCAAGTGAAAGAGAGGCAGAAATCAGTAAAGAGAGCTTTAAAGCGTGCTTCCTTAGGGTGGACTTTCTGGATTTGTGTGCTGATATTAGCTGTTGACCTCCGACGGATCCCATGAGCTTCCGATGTTCATGTGGAAAGGGAAGACACGCTCCAGCCACCGGGGCGCTTTTAAGATCAAAGAAACCAACAGCTATGGTGGCTCTGGTGTCTTTAAATAACTTCCTTGTAGAAGCTTCTCTTGAATGTTTACTTTGAAATCATTTCAAACTTAAGAAAAATTGTGATAATAGCACAGAAACACTCGTTAAAAGAGGAGCCTGCTTTTCACATTTGCCATATTTGATTTATCACTTCTATTAATGTATAGGTAAGTGGATAGATGTTAATGTACACAGATGTGTGAGAATAAATGTTTTCCTGGGCCGCTCTGGTGAGTGGCTATGGCCTGGCAAGTCATGGCCACCCCAGGGCAAGAACCATCAGTGTCTCCTGAGATCCACACCATGTTGGAACTTGGGACGATGGAAAAACAAGCAGCCAACTTGCCACTCTGGTAATTGCCTGTGAGCCTACTGGCATGCAGGCTAGGAATCAAACATCCACACACACCCCCACCACCCCCCTCATTGAGCAAATGAGAGCCAGAGATCTGAGCATCTCTTGTGAGTTTGACTATATGCAATATAGCAAATAAGGGGGATTTCCTTCTGTCATCTCTTTGAATGCAAATTTTTTTATCACTAAAATTTTGCTCTGTTCTGATTAATGGTATTGCTCTATTCCATATTCTGTTTTTATAAGTTTGGTATTTCCTTCGATTTTGCTGTACCTGATTGAAGGAACAACTATTGTTAAGAAAATGAGATATACTATTGTACCTGTTGCTATTATCCCAGTAACCTGCTGAGAAGTTCTGTACCAATTTCTCTACACTGTCTCAATTGGCTTTGTTCCGTCTTGTTCTGCTGTATTTTACTACCTTCAAAACAAAACAAAACAAAAAAGTGTTTTTCTGGACATTCAAGCTAGCCAAAGACATCTCTGCCCTTTCCATCAAGAACAAGCTCTTCTTTTATAATTGTAAAAATCAAGATGTTTACTGCTGATACAACATTATTATTAGTCATTATTAGAAATTTTCCAGTATTCCCAGGAATGTCTTTTAGGCCATGTATTTTTGTCCATCATAAATCTGATCATGCAGTAAGATCATGCAGTCTATTTAGTTGTTCTATCTCTCCCCTTCTCTCTCTCCCCGTCTCTGTCTCTCTGTCCTTCTCTCTGTCTCTGTCTCTCTCTCTCTCTGTCTCGGTCTCTCTCTCTCTCTGTCTCGGTCTCTCTCTCTCTCTGTCATACACACACACACATGCACACTCTTAGGGTCTTCCCCAGGACGTAGCCCAGGCTGGCTTTGAACTCACCATCTTCCTGTCACAGCCTCCTGAGTGAGTGCCAGGATTACAAACATGTGCTACTGTACCTGGCATAATTGTCATGTTTCTTGAGTCTTCTAGCCTTTTTTTTCCTTTCAGGACAATGACATTTTTGTGAATGCCCCTGCTATGGTCTGAGTGTTCTGGTATTCCCAACAGTTCCATCCTGAACTCCTGACCCTTAATGTGATAGTACTGGGGTGGGGTGGGGCCTCTGTGATGTCGTCAGGTCCCAAGGGATTAACGCCATCCTAAGATGCCCCAAAGGGATGGCAGACCTTCTCACCGAGTGAGTTTCCAGAGGCGCCCTCCTCCCTGAGGTCACTTCTCCTCCTGGGAGACCCAGGGTGCCGATTCGGCTCTCAGCACCAGTGACACTAACTGCAAGCACTTGTGCTCCCCACAAGGGACCTGCACCGCAAGTGTTACTGCCTTTCCTGCTGAGATCAGTGACTCCGAGCAAGACAGTTTGAGATGATGCAAATGACTTTCCTTCATAACATTTTTACCCACTGGTTTTAGCATCTGTTGATGGTTCCTGCCTAAACTGATTATCAGTGATGTGACTGTAACATGGTGACTGTAAAACATGCCGTCACTCTTTCTAAGTGATCAGCTGGTGAGTTTCTGAGACAGCTTTTCTTTTCCCACATCCACACAGCTGTTTGCCTGCTACCTTGGTGATCAGTATGGGCTCCTGACATTTTGCGGGCTATTTATTATGAAGTTGATCTGCTCCTTCATTGTCCTAGGTGTGACAATGGCTGACCATCAAGCTGCCCTCTGGGTCCTTACTCTCCTGCAAGCACTTCATTCTCTCTGCATGGAATCTTTTGCCTTTTCTTCCCCCATCCTAAAGTCAAGCTCGCCTCCCCCTCTTGAGTAGCCTGTGGCAACAGGGTCAGGTGCAGGTGTGTTTCACACTCCCAGAGCCTCGCTGTCTCTGGAAAGCAGAAATAGGCAGATGTGAGACAGTCTTGAAAACCGTGTTCCGCAGTAGTTTTTCATCTTTCACAGTCTTAGTTTTGCATTCATGTTCCTCACTGAAGAGAAAAATGATTATGAATTTGGGCTCCGCTTTCATCTAAGCAAATGCAGCTTTGGTTCTTCTGTTAGCTGGGAGGTGAAACATTTCAGGGACAAGCGGGGTAAGCAGCTGCCCACATCAGGAAGCATGAAAAACAGAAGGCCTTGTCAGAAGAGGTTCATAACCATTATCAATTCTCATGCTTATGGCTTCTGCTGCCACAAATTTAGAAATCTCGCATAAAATGGCCAAAATTCCTGGGAGGACTCATGCCTTAGTGAGTGCAATAAAAGTATTATTCACAGGTAGTAATTTAATTATATTGCATGCTTTCTGTTTTACTTACTATCTGCCTCATCCCTGCTCCTGGAATCCTTTGGAAACTAAGAAGAAGGAGAATTTGGACGAGGGTCAAAACAATGTCCCATCTTTATTGCTTTGAGGTCTGTGGCTCCAGATGTCACTCTCAGAAAATGCACCTCAGGCCTCTTGCCACCTCCACCCACTTTAGGTCCTGCAGTCTTCCTTCCCTGGGGAGAAACTGGGCCAGCAACATCACTGCCAGGCACTGTCACACCAGCTTTCTGAAGGGAGGGCTGTGCCCTGCCCCGGCCAGGAGGAGCAGCAAGACTGAAGGTCCAGGGTCTCCGGCCAGGCCAGAAGGTGGGTGTGAGGCTCGCCTTGGTGCCACATGCTATGCCCAACTCGGCCCTAAGAATGGCAGGCTCTCACCAATCAATGAACTCATTCCTCTTCCTTCACAGGAAGGAGAAGAGGTGGACGAGAGCGAGCAGATGTGTTCATCCAGTGCCTCTTTCTCCTGCTAACTGGAGTCCTTTATGGGAACACGGGGTGGGCTGAGAGAGGCCAGTTTCTCCTAAATGCTAACTGGTTGCAGGATTTTAGGGTGAGAACTTAACATGCATTGTGTGATATAATTCTCACAACCACCTCCCAAGGTAGATATGGATGGTCCCATCTACAGCCAGGGTGTCTGACCTCTAGAGGTTAAACAATGTCCCCTGGCCATGTGTGGAGGATAAGACCTACCCAGGTCTCCTGCCTACAGCCATGTGATCAGCCACCCATGTCACCAGCTGGAGTGAGGATTCCTTCCCAGGCAGTGTGGTAAATGAGACTGCAGTGAGGAAACTTGCTGGGGTTGAGCAATGCATGCTGGGTGAGGAGAGAAAAGCAGTGATGGGGTGGAGGGACCTCAAGTCCAGGTGTACTAAACATGGAGTATCAAGCTCTCTCTGCTTCCTCTTCCTGCTGGTCCTCAGCCACAGTGTGTTAATAAGAAATCCTCATTCGGATCCCAAGACCAAAGGTGTTGCTAGAGAGTTGCTTTCATTTTCTGATTAGTTTCCCTGTCCCTCTTTGGAGCATCTCTGTCCCACTAATCGGCCACCCAGCAGCTTGAGGAGCATCTCAGGGTCTCAGTCTCCTACCCTTGTGACAGTGATGGCCACCGTCTCCTTGAGTGCTAGAGCTCCACAGTCCTGATTGTCACCAGACAAAGTAAACCTTACCCTAGAAGCTGTTGCCTTCATTCATATCCATCAGTTGATTCATTTAGCATTTGATTTCCATGCTTATGAGCAAATTCATTGTCTCTGTGATAGGATGAGAAATGAGAAAGGGAAAGAATGGCTTGGGAAGAGCCCAAGATACCCGTGGGAGCAGCCACCCTGCTGGAAACCACAGGCCTTTACCAGCAGGCCTGCGCTACGTGAATCCAGCCAGTGACACCCTCCAGGCTCTGCCCCACGAAAACCTGGCATGCTCCAAGCACATGGCATAGGATTGTCTTCTTTCTGTCTCTTCTGTATAATCCTTAGCTTCTTTCAGATATTTACAGCTTAAAACTCATGACATCAGATGTGGCCTTTACAACTAATAGCATCTCCTGAGAGGTACCTTTATTCTAACTTTCCTGGACTGATAACTTAAAGAACTTTTTAAAAATCCATTTTTGGAAGTGGGATTTGAACCCAGGGCTTTGTACATGGTAGCAATTGCTCTACACTGAGCCACAACCCAAGCCTTGAAAGGATGTTTTGATTATAAGAAATTGTAGAGCAGAAACAGCATCAATTTCCAAGTTGAGCAACAGTGGTTGTAATCCTGAGTCCACCTCTTACCTGATTGCAAAGTGAAATTTCTCCTCCATAAAATGAGACTAGTAATTGCTTTTTGGTGTGTCAGGTACATTAAATGAGGTAATAGATGTGACACCCTTCAGTAGACTTAGATTCTTAGTAGAGAAGTCTGTAAATTACAGTTATTTCAATTGCTATAAAAATGACTTAATCAACCACCAATACATCTCATGGTCTTGATTTTCACATTCGCCATAGTGTGTTAATTAATTTATTTCTCATGCTGTCAAACTCAATGTCATATGAATGAAACCCAATGAATGCAGATTTTACAGTTGTACCTGGGGGTGACATGGCAGTGAGGAAGGTAGTAGTGGTGATAAATGATAATAATGATGATAACTCTGTTGACTTTTTACTAAAGGGAATATAACCCTAAGAATTTATGTGCTCATTGTTAATCCCTTTTTGTTTTGGCTGCCAAGAAATCTAGTTAATTTAGCACATGGAAATACTAAATTTTTAGCTCACAATTCTGTTATTTCTTGTCTTTTAATTACTTCTCTCTGATGCTCTTATTTTAATGATCCAACTCAGTGTCATAATATTCAAAGCAGCACTAATATCTGATTATTTCAAGAACTAGATAGGAGTTTACACTCACACACATTTTCAGTAGGACTCACATCTATAATTTTACTTTTTCAGTGATTTGCAGTCAACCATGGTCCTAAAATGTTAAAGGAAACATTTCAGAAATAAATAATCATAAGGCAAAAATTGCATGCTCTTCTGAATAGCATGATGATATCTCAAGCTGTTCTACTCTACCCCTCTTGAGATATGAACTATCCCTTTGTTCAGTGTATCCACACTGTATATGTTACTTGCCTGTTAGTCATTAGTAGCCATTTCTGTCATGACTGTTTAGTATCACAGGACTTATATTCAAGTAATGCTTATTCCACTTAGTAATAATACCAAAGTACAAGAGCACTGTGCTGGCAGATTTCTGTTGTGTTGCTATAATTGTTGTTTAATTATTAGTTATTATTGCATGTGTTCACCCTACCTAATTTATAAATGGCTCCTTATCATGCATGGGCATAAGCATGGTAATTATATGAGTTCAGAACTATCCACAGCTCAGATGCTCACTGGAAGTCTTGGTACACATCCCACAGGCAGGGAGGGTGGCCACACATACAGCTGGGCTATTGATCATTGCGGCGTTTGCTTAGCCGATGTGCCCAGCTGATGCCTTCACCATGTAGCATCACCTCTCTGTGCATGGGCACAGGTTATGAATGGCTTTTGGGGCACGATTTCTGACTATTACTGACCTGCCCAAATAGAGGTCTTTTTATACAGCTCTTTACAGGATTCTGAGGGTGGGGAGTGGGTTGGCTCAAATAACTCACTCAACTGCAGACACAGTGTTTCCTGAACTTGTCTAGCAGCTGGGGAAGTCTCCACTGCATTTGTCAGCTACCACTGTGCGTGGCTGTGTTGAGAGTAGGCCTTTCCCAGCGGCGTCCGTGTGTCCTGGAGACGGTGGATGACTGACTTGACCATACCTTCTGTCTGCGTCATTGATTGGTGTTGGCTGTAGATTATTTTAGTTGTAAAAGAAACTTATAAAATACTAACATATTACTGATCAGCTGTGTGATTGAGGACTAAAGTAACCCTTCTGTACCTCAGTTTACCTAACTAAAATGAGTAAACTTATACCACATAATTCTTCTAAAATATATTTATCTGTATAAATTACACTAAATACCGAGTTCCACTGTGGGATCTTCACACACGCTTGTGGCCCTTTTTGATCAGAGCCCTCCCTGCCGGAGCTGTCCTTCCCGCCTGCCCACCGCACCCCTCCTCCTGCCGGGTAGCCCCCTTCTACTTTCATGTCACTCCCTAGATTTCACAAAAGAAGAAAAACATGTTAAAAACTAGATCCTTATCATCTCTCTCCCTGTGTAATTCTTATTTTAGGAATGAATCTAGAAACTATATGCATTATTCTATCCTTTATCATATATTATAATTCTTATTTTATTGAAAAAAACCACAAGACCAAAAGTGTTGCCCTAAAGTGATGTCTTTCTAAGGCTCTCTTTACACAAGAAATGTAGTAACAAAGTGGAATGCATGGGCTTGGATGGGATTCAAGTTTGAATGCAGCAGGAGTAAAATGTATGTATGTGATGCCTGAGTTGTGTGTGTGTGTGTGTGTGTGCGTGCGCACACACCCCTCATGCACTTAGGTGGATGGAAAGATTCTCTCCTTTGCTGTCTCTGACTCTCCATTGCTTTATCAGTTATCTGTCTCTCTCTTAGGTAGCTTAACACACTTCTATACAATGGCTATAGAATTTATAGTGTCAAACAAAGAAATGAATGAGGACAATTGTGTTTTTCAAAACACTTTCTTAGTACATTGTTCTTGGACTTTTCTCCTCTCATAATTCAGGAATACATTATGAAAATGAATTGCAATGAAGGAAATAGACTTTAAATTAAGTGAATTAAGATGATTATTTAATTGCTCACTGTGATAAGTGCCGTGAAATAGAAGTACAGTGTGCTGGAGGACTGGATCAGTGGAGTCCCGAGACCGGCCTAGAACCAGGGGCAGACTGTGGCCTCTGTGAGCGGCAATTAGAATGTCCCCTCATTCTAATGATAGGTGGTCAGCTGTGGGGCCAGAGAGTGACGTCCCTGCAAAGAGAGTGACCGTGTGTCATTGTAGAGACTCATCTCACGTCAACTGAGCTAAGGTGGACCTCATAGCTTAGTACACTAGAACCACAGATCGAGAATGAGCTCAGGGACCTGGAAGGCCAGTATCTCACTCTTCCTGGGCAGAGATGATGAGAGCTGTGATTGCAGAGGTGGCAATGGGAACGGAGAGAAGACACAAACTTGGCCCAGTTTGGAAGGTGGAGTCACCAGGACACCACTCGGGGGACTCACTGTTGCTCATGGGACCGTGAGGGTCTGTCTGTCCACCTACCATCTGTCCATTGTATCTCTATATAATGATGTGGCAGCACAGTTTAGTCAGTAAGAGGAGAAACATGTATGGCAAAACTGGTTGCTTTTGCAGTGTTCTTTGCCAGGAGTTGGACAGAATGCTAGGAATCTCTCACTCGAGGCTCCAGAGGACCGACTTCCACAGATGCCATATTTTCTTCAGATTTCAGTGGGGGTTTTTCCTACTATTCAGTTCTATGGTACTGAATTGCATTTCTTTCCAAGGCTCCTCAACAAACAATTTACAGTGTAAATATATTTGTTAGCATGCAAATCACTCTGCATTATGAGCCTTGATTAATATTATAATGTGTTGATGAAAGCCTGTAAGTGGTTCTTGGAACTAAGGTTTCAGACAAAGATGTGCTGTTTGGGTGCAGAGCGTTTGTGGAATATTAGATTAGGCTTTTTGTTTTGCCTCTCTCTCTCTCTCTCTCTCTCTCTCTCTCTCTCTCTCTCTCTCTCTTTCTCATTTTAAAGAGATGCTTACCATGAAGTGATAACAAACTTCAAAATACACAATTAATTAACACAACCAATTTGTCACCCAAACTGCACACAAACAATCTTCCCCATGCACGTATCATGCCTGATCATGCCCAGGCCTCCTTTTGTGGTGGTGGATCCTTAGGTTTCACTATTTGCCAGCATCTTGTCTCTCGAGAAATACCGTTTTGTACCACTGCGTGCCTTTTAAATACTGTGCTTGGATGTGGTTGATTAGACCAAGAGTCCAATTCCCAGTCTGCCCACTGAGAGGCAGAGATAGGGCTGCCGGGTGCTGACTTGGGACCTGCTCTTCCTCTTTAGGAGCTGTAGCACACGTGCCAAGAGACAGAAAGGGTGGACTTTCCACCTCCAACAGCGCAGGCACTGACTGCCACTTTTCTTTCCTGAAAAACGACGACAACAACAACAACAATAACAACAACGATTCAGTGGAGTGCTCACAGACACAGAAAATGAGATGGCGTGAAGGGCACAGAGCTTTCAATGCAGACAGAATTTGGTATAATTCCAGCTCTTACTCAACACCTGCCTGAGCTTAGCAAAGTCCCACTGTGTGTATGAGTTTCCATTTCTTCATTTGGAAAATGGGGTTAATAGTTCCAACTTCTTGACTTTGGAGCAAAGAGTAAATGAGATCATGTATAATGAAGTGCTTTCCCAGGTCAAAAAGAATGAGTGCCCAGTAGATAAATTATTTTACAGTCTTCACATGCTTGGCCTCTGTTATGCCAGTGTTGGCAGTGAACCTGCATAGGATAGAATCTCTTCCAGGTGGTGATTTTATTTTCTCTGATGATCCCTTAAGTACTCACAGCCAAGAATCTTGACTCTCATTTACACCACACCAACCCTTTGCAGATGTATGTCTGAGGCCAGGCCTTGTGCCTTCCTTTTGGAGTGGACGGTGACCTCAGTTTTCATGGGAGGCCGAGCCCCCACTGTGCTTTGGACCCCGTGTTCCGTCTCGTACTGTTGTCTCTTCCCTCGTCACAGTGAACACTTAAGGCCTTGCTGTCAGCCCTTGGTGAGGCATAGTGTGAAGTGCAGGAGTTGAATTTGGTTGAAGAAAAGCACCAGGCGGTTGAATTCTGACCCAAACTAGGGCGTATCCATGATCAGATTTGCTCTTGCCCTGTGTCCCCCAGCAAAGTAACAGCGCCTGAGAATGCTTCTGGGCTCTGTCCTCTAGGTGACTTGTGAGTTGTTAAAGCCTGTGGGCAGACGATGTTGCCTACATAATGAGTGGGTTATCCAGACACGATGCTGACACTCCCAAGGCAAGAGGGCGAGGCAAGCATTCTGCATGCCCAGGTAGAAAGATGCCACTAGATCGGGACTTTTGTTTAGGGAAATTATTTTCCTTCTTTTATTAAAATATTGTATATGCGTTTGTGCAGAATGCTCAGATATATTGCTAGACAAACAAGTATCTGTATGCAAGCGAAGTTCAATCAAATGTCTGTCAGATAGCCAGGCCTTCCTTCCCTTCCTCGCTGATAGCTCGCTGCTGTTCCCTGAGGGTGTGGCTGTCATCCTAAGGCAGTCTGCACGTGTCCTGGACACCAGCCTCTGTTGTCACCACCAGCCGAGCCTCAGCCCGTGTTGTGCACCCTCCCCCACCTCCCACTGCCTGTGCCGTCAGCTGTCTTCCCCCGAGATTCTTCCCATCAGGAAATGTGGGTGCGGTACCACGCCACGTCTCCCAGCACCTCAGCACCTCAGCACTGTCTTCTACTGCTGCCTCATAGCTCAGCTCTGCAGTAGAGTCTCAAGGAGAATTATCTGAACTCAGTGTTCTTAATTTCTTTCATCTGATGTTCTCCTAAGCTTACTCTCAGAACAGGCTTTAGTATTACCCTAGTCTGTTTGAGCTGCTATAACAGCATACCAGAGATTGGGGTGCTGAGCCAAGAGAAGCTTGTTCTCTCTGGACAAGAAGACAGACATCTAAATGAAAGTGCTGGCTAGCGTGGGTCTGGGGGGCGGCTTCTTCCTGGCATATAGAGACCACTGTGTCCCTGTATCCTCACATGATGGGGAGGAGGTGTCAAGCAAAGAGAGGCAGAGAGTGAGACACAGACAGACAGACAGACAGACAGACAGGAGTATGGTGCCCCAAATGTCTTTCTGTGAGGACACTACTCTGGCCGTGAGGGACCTACTCTCAGGACCTCAGCTAACCCTAATCTCTTGAAGGCCTCAGATCCAAATACTCTCATTTTTGTGATTACAGTTTTAGTATATAAGTTTTGGAGGACAAAGTTTTAGTTCCTGGCACATACCCACCAAAATTTTCCTTGACAAGACATTAATGACTTTGACTGTACCAAATTAAAGGAGGTTTAGCTGCTTCAGTTTGAAAACTCTCTCTACTGCAGCCCCTGGGGCACCCACGACAACCTGCCGCCCTGGGGCACCCACGACCACCTGCCACCCCTGGGGCACCCACGACCACCTGCCGCCCCTGGGGCACCCACGACAACCTGCCGCCCTCCCTCCTAGTGGTTTGCTTCACTGACCCCAAGTTTCCCATTCTCAAGTGTCGGAGTTGTCAGGGCTGAGTGCTGATGCTGTTAGCGTCACTGTTCTGATGACTCCTCATATGGCCTCACCCAGTCCATGACGGTTAACGCCATCCGTCTGCAGGGGATATGTCCACTTACATACCCAGCCCTGGAATAACTCCTGACATCCAAATGTGTATGTCCAGCTGTCTTGGCGACATTTCTGTTTTGAATTTTCTAACAGGTTTTAAAATTAATGTGTCAAAACCCAACCTCCTGGGTTACTGTGCTGCTGTGCCGCCAGCCTGCTCTTCCGCCAGTCTCTCTGAGCTCTTTGGATGACAATTCCATTCTCCCTCCTGCTTAGCCAAAACTCCTAGCTCTGCCTTTGTCTGTCATTTTATGTTGTACACCCTGATTTCATCAGCCCAGGGAGCCATGACAGTGCATCCTAAACTGCTTAGCTTATGAACAGCAGAAATCTGTTTCTCACAGTTCTGGAGGTCCGATGCCTGAGTTCAGGCTACTGGCATGGTGGGCTCTCCTCTGGCCTGTGAAGTGCTGTCCCTTCTTTGTGTCTTCGTGTGTCAAAAGAAAGTGAGAGCTTGCTAAGGGCACTAATCTACTTCATAGGGTCACCATCCTTACAATTTAATTGCCTCTGAAAGACCAGTATCCCAATACCATCATTGTGGTTAGCATTTCAGCAAATGCTTGTTGGGGAGTGGGGAGGAATGAAACATTCAGCTTATAACCATTCAGTCTCCACTCTGCCAACAACTCTCACCAGTTTTACCTCCAGAATATAAGCAAAGTCTACAGATATCCTAGACCCTTCAGCTCTGCCTCCCTGACCCCATCCCCATGATCCTTCTCCTGGAGTGTCTGATTAGCTCCTCTCTGGCATCCCAGCTTCTACTCAGAATGACCTCTAGTGTGTGTCCTACCAGGGAGCAGGGAGCAGCCTTCCTAATGCGAGGATCAGGTCCTACTTCCTCCCTGGTCAGGATGCTCCAGCCATGTCCCTTTTTTTTGTCAGAGTGAAGGCAATGTCATAGGAAGGGGACCCGGTCTTGCAGGAATCCCCTGCATGGATGCCCCTCCCAGTACCTCTCCCAGCACTCGGCCCACCCTCCTTCCACCACACCTGCCGTGTTTTACACAGACACAGCCCACATTCAGCTTGGAAGGAAACATAAGGAAATATTTGAATTTTTAGGATTTTAAACCTAATTCCTTCATCAGAAGACAAGCTCTGTGATGCTAGACACTGCTGTCCTGCTTCCTGTGGCCCTAGGGCAGAAAGCTCCTTCCGGAGAGCAGGCATCTCACAAAGTTGCGGGGATGAGTGAGCCTGTGCAGGAGAGGAAGTGGCAGTGAACCAGAGAAGATTCCGCAGAGCCACTGAAATCAGGGTCAACGTGGTGACTCGAAAACAAGAAAATTCTAAAAGCTTGTATTAGTCAATGCTTCGACGTTCCCTAAAGCACCTCACGCATTCGAAGACCAATCTGTTAACGATAACTTGATGGGAAAATCTGTGTTGAATAATCTCAGGTTCACTTTTGCTTTCAGCCTCTTCTTATTTTTCAAAATAGACAGGCAATTGGAGGATAAAGGAATACATATTAGGATGGCTAAAATAGAAGGACCTGCCGGAGCAAGATAAGGGCTTGGTGTAGGTAGCACAAGCCCTTTCAAGCACTTGCTTACTAAACCCATTAAAATATCCCTAAGTTACCATACTGTACACTCCATTGACCCATCTGGGATCTAGTTCAGAGAACAAATTCTCCTTTGCAAAACTAATTATTCTTTGGCTCTATGTAAAGATTCTTTCTCTTATCTCTTTATCTCCTCATACTTTCTCCTTTGCTAAGGAATTTTGTTTTCTGAGGTTTTATCTCTTTCCCAAAGTCCTATTTGTCCTTTATGTGAGTTACAGAGAATGATGCCACCACGCATAGAAAGATCAAGGAAGAAGGAAGGCGCTTGGCCGATTCCCCCTCATTGCATCCTTTCAGTGGTCTCCGTTTGGTCCTGGTTTTCCCGTGACTGCAGGAGATTTCCTGGTTGGCAGAGTCGCCATGCATGCCGGAGAATCTGAGCTGTGGACGTGGCTGGGCTGAAGAGTCACCTGGAGTCACCAGGGGGTCAGGGACTGCGGGTCACGGCTGAGGGTGCTGCTCCTGGGTGAGGCGTGGCTGGAGGAGGGTCTCTGGGGTGCTGCAGAGAGTCTCACTCCTCGTGCGGTCTTCACCGTGCACTGCTCCCAGCACCATGCAGCGAGCAGCTTTGTGCGGTCACAGCCTCTTGCCCCTCTGTTCCCCCTCACTTCAGCGCCTGCTGACTCTAAAATTTGAGGCGGACTAATGTCTCTGTTTAAATTACAAGTGTTGAGCACCTGACCTCAGCACCACGGCTCTGTGTGGGGATCCTAACTGGCAAACTGCAGCCGAATCTGCTTTGTCGGTAGGAACAAGCGCCCAGCCCAGCCTTCTGTAGCCAGCCTCGTCCCCGCCTACAGCGTTTTGTCTTTTCATTATTTCAGGAGAACGTATCAGTCTTCTTTGACCAAACCTGTTCCTCTAAACTACTTCCTCCTAAGTTTGCACCTTTCTCTTGAGTTCCATAGCTGCCTGAAATACCTTGTGACTTTTCTGTTTGTAAAAATCCAAAGCTTGATTCCGTTTTCAATTTGTACCAAATGCAAGCTCAGATCCTTCTCCTCCTTGGCTGATCAGTTTTGAAAAAGAACCTCTCGCTTCAGAACATCACATTCTGCACTGCTGTGACAAGATGAGTTAATAAGGGCACCAGCCACCAGTGCCTCCCGACGCATGCTTTGTCACCATGTCTCATGAGGACGCCCGGCCACCTGAGCTGGGCCTTCATGCAGTTCCCGCTCCATGGAGGGGAGCGGGAGGTTCTAAGAACTGGGTGAAAATGACGCAGTGAGTGGCAGAGTACCTTGTCCTTCTCGCTCTGTGGCCGTGCAGGGCCCTTGTCCTCCTCCTCACGGGACGTGAGCTGCTCTTGTTCTCAAAGAAAAGTGCTTTCTTTTTCTTTTTCTTTTTCTTATTTTTGCTTGCAGAGTCTTATATATGCTGTAGAACTGCTCTATCACTGAACGGTCTCCCTGGCCTGAAGGATGGCTCTTATTCTCAGGTTCTCTGTTTTTATTTCTTAGAATTCCGAGTATGTGGAAAGCCTTTACTTTATACCCTTGAATCAGTGTTTTCTGAAGCCCATTTCTGTGATGCTACACCATTCACCAGGAGGTTCTGTAGGATTCCCATTTTGGTGCCGGATTACTTGCCTGAAGGAATTATGAAAGGCTTATCCAGCTCTCTCTTGAATGAAAAGTTCTCAATGTAACCTCTGGCCATTTTTTTGTTTTTTGGGTTATTTTCAGATAAGATTTTGCTACATAGTCCAGGATGGCTTTGAACTCACTATGTAGCCCAGGTTGGCTTTGAACGTGCTGCCGTCCTCCTGCCTCAGCCTCTGAGTGCAGAGATTACAGGTGCACTACCACACCTGGATCCTCTGGCCATCTTTGCCTGTTCCACCCTTATAGTCAATGCCAAGGAGGCAGAAAGGCCTGAAGTGGTGGAGGGTATTACTTTGACCCACACTTGCGTTTGAAACCCGGCTGTGAGGCCCTATGGGGTCCTGGCACAGCTTGGCCTCTGAGAAGCTGGGGAGTGGGGGAAGCATAAATGTTGATGAGAATGAGGACTCTGACCACAGAGCTGCTTGGAGATTAAAAGAGTCACTCATGTAAATCCCTTCATGTGGTTCCTGACACATGGGGCCATATTTGTCCTGGGTCCCTTGGAAAGGGTCCTTACCCAGCCTTTCAGCAATGGGCGCTCGGCCGTGCGTGTTGACCTTTGTTAGCTGCAGCTGTGTCCTGAGTAGGACAGCCACTCCTGTAGGACATGGCATCTCTTCTTGTATGCTTCCTGCAGCAGGGAAAGTCGGGATCTGAGAGGCAAAAACATGTTTTATTAAAAGCAAAGAACAAAGTGAAAAGGTCCATGGGAACTTTTGCAGAGACAGGGAAAGGGCAGGTGCTGGACACTGCTGCTGCATCTCTCTCCCGCCTGGCCAGAACTTTCCTGGCATCTGTGCTGCAGGCTCCCTAGGAATGGCCACTGGCACCCACTGTCCCTGTCACTCTGCCTCCCTCATGTCTATGTTTGAAGACAAGAGGGGCCTGGTGAGCCTGTCGCGCAGTTCTGGGTACAGCATTGCTTTCCCCTGCCTGCAGGCTCTCTGTGGCCCTAATGTCTAGCCAGACTCTCAGTTAAGCAGCTTCCCCTGGCCAGACACCCACCTCACTAATTACCCAGCCCTCATGCTCACAGCGACATGGCTCTGGAGAGGGAAACCGCCAAAGTCTGCAAAGTGGCTGCGAAGATGGAGCAAAACCCTCAGAAAAGAAAGCAAGCCCCAGACTATTGTCCTTTCCCTTTGCTTTTTCCGAGACAGCAGACCCTTCTGCAGCACTTTTAAATGGTTGCCACGGAAACAGAGCAAGGGAGAGGAGAAAGGTTATATGGATACTGGATAAAGCTAATGTGCTTTTTAGAAACATCAATTGACAAGAGCTTAAGACTTCAGAGGTTCTAGTAACATCTCATTTTCAAAGTTCCCCTTTAAGAGCCTTAAGTACCTTGATATCATTATTAACAATTTTTAATCGTTAGTAAATTATAATTCATCTCCATCAAAGACTTGTGCTGACGGGTCTTATGGAGCATGGCCTCCTAAGTGAATTCTCAGCCATCACTTGGAAGAAAGTGGCTGGCATGCTGGACTATGGGTCTGAAGGCCTTGGGATAACAGTGTTTGCCCCTGAGCCATCATCTCCAGCTGCTTCTGCCTATAAGTCAGTTGGAAATCACTAAAATACAGCCCAATGCCATGGAACCTACTCTGTGTGAGAAGGTGTGCATGGCTGTGTAAGGCTGGGTCTGTGGAAACAATCGGTAGAAGACGACAGGACCTTAGTGCAGGGCAGAGGTGCCCAGGGACATTGATCCCAGGGCACTGTGACTCCTCAGTGAACTGCCTGCTCTGCTGTACATGAATCATGGAACCTCTGAATATTTACGTGGACCCTCTCGCTTCAGTGAGCATGAGCCCATGAATATCAGTTCAAAGTTAGCTTCACCACTACAGCCTCCAGTGAGGATTTCTAGCTCCTGGTCTCTGGAGAATCATGCCACTTCACATTTTCTGTGTCCCCTCAGCACTGATTTGCTCAATTTGTGCTGTATTCATTTGCACATGTTTATTTATTGACTTGGGTCCTTAAGCTTCTGTGGCTTCCATGGAGTCTTGTGGAGCTTCCCGTCAGGTCACTGGAGAGGAGATGCCTCGTGCACGCAACACACCATCTACACACCTCTGTTGCTTTCTGCTTTCTCAGTAACAGGCCAAAGAGTTACCTGTTGAGCGCAGAAACTTCCACCCAGCCCTTTGTACCAGTGCTTCTGACAGCCTGACTGCTGTTAGTTATGGCTGTAGATGGAGCTTGAAATGAGCCAGGACCACATTCTTAGGAGAGGGCTACATTCAAGGACCAGTAATAACCAGTTTAAGAAAATGAAGATGTACTTTGGCTGATGTCCAGAGAATTCCAAGTTGGGATACCAAAATATCAAGGCAAAAGTAGTGACGGGGAACCTTGGTAGTGACTGGAACAACTCCAGTTATAACTGATGGATCATCTTTATGGGCAAGAAAGTGTAAAATATGGACCAAGTGTACTCTGAACTGCCAGAAAGAAAGTGGTTTCCCTAAAGCCAGTAGAGGAATTGAAGAATGAGGACATGTTTTCCAGCATCACATTCTTTGTGCTCTCTTTCCTTTGCACAAAACATAATATGCTCAAAAGCGTAGTTGATCCTGTGGGCAGATGAGGCTTTGGTACCCAACCCAGAGTAGATCTTAAACTCCAAGAATTTTGTAGCAAGAGGTGACTACAGCAGGTGCATTATATTAGGTACACTGTATGCTAACTGCACCGTGATGTAAAGATGTGCCTAGGAGAGTGGACTTTCCTATCCTCATCTTCCAGAATAGGAGCTGAATTAGTAGCAGAATGAAATGAATTCAGATACTTTGTTCCTCTGTAGCATGTAGGTATTGGAGTGTTATTATAGGAAGCCTTAAAATGGGTCATATGGGAGAATGGAAAGTCTTCAGTGGAAAGCAATTACACTTTAACTTCAGAAATACGTCCCCTGCGAGGAATATGGAAAGAAACCACCAGTTCTGTAGACCAGCATTTTTGATTAGCTTGTAACTTATTTTGGGTTCCAATAAAGAAATCTGGATTCTTGTTTGGGTTCTGAGAAGTATTTTACATTTTTCCAACTGTATCAATGAGATATGAAGTACTCTTGCTATTTAAAAAAAAAAACATTTCAGGAAAGAAAATTCCATGCTCTCATTAATTAATTTTGTCTCATTCTAAAAATAGCTTTAGGGCAGGAAGGTCTTCTGTCTCTGATGTCCCCAGTGCTCTTCCCACAGTCGCTCCTTCTTAAAGGGATTGAGGCAGGTAACAAAGGATGAAAAGGGATGTGGGTGGGGACTACAGCTCTATCCTCGGCTGTCCCAGTTTCCCACACATGCTGAGGCAGACACCTCAGCTGAGCAGAGTTGAAACGGAGGGTGTATCCTACATAGGGCTCCTGCCTCCTTCTCAGCTAAATCTCAAGTGTGTGCCGTTTGCCATGTGGTCCAGTGACAGGAAGAAACAGTGAGTGTTGTCAAACAGAGAGAAGAAGTCCAAAAAGGAGATGTGGGTTCCTCTAACTGATTCCTAAGCATAAAAATGGAAGACAGAAAGCCCGTTCAGATGCCTGGCATTTAGCCCCGCGGGCCTGGCTAGAGGAATGAGGCCCAACCTCAGGTCAGTCGTCCGTCCCCATGACTCCTCCAGACTGAGACTCCCATCTCGGAAGTGCATAAGGAACTGAGAAGGAAGCAGAAGGCAAATTTAGAGACTGTTTAATGCGACAAATCGCAGCTTACCTGGAATTCTGCCTGACATTGTTTTGCCTTAAACATGGAAGTCAGTGTCTTATAATACTTTGCATGAATGAGTGGCAGTATTTTGAGGGTAGTTTTAATCTCAGTGTCTGTAAGTATGTTTATATGTGTGTTTTTAAATATAATATATAAAATATACAAAATACAGCTGAATCATCACAACTTTTGCGTTGTTATTGCCTCATTTGGCTTGGGCTGTACACCAAAGTACTGGCTTCAACCACACACTTATTTCCCATTGTTCTTTAAAGTGGGAATTCCAGGATTTAGGCTCTGGTGTGTCCAGTGCTGCATCCAGGTTGCTGCGTGGCCATGTGCTGAGGGCCTGTCCGCTGCTCTCTTTCTTCTGATCCCACTGGGAGGTCTCCAGCCTCATGAATGGGCCTGAAACTAGCTTCCCAAAGCCTCCAAGGCCTGCTCACTGTGCACTGGTGTCTTAGCATGAGCGTGTTGTGGGGACACAAACACATAACTACACACAACTAGCAAGGCCCCATCTGAGTGCACCGGTAGGTCTGCTGGTCATCTGCATCACGTGGACAGCTCTCTGCCATCACCGACAACTTGTGCACAGCCCCGAGAATCTCATCATTCTCTTACACCAGTCACTAATGAGAGTCATTCTGTAGCTACTGAAATGACCCGACTGTTGAAAGGCACAATGACCTTAAAATATATTTAAGACAATGCTATGGTTTGAATACCTTTAGTGATGAGAATTAAAATTATAGTTACATTATTTTATGAATGGGGGAAGGAATGTTTATTGAATAACCATTGTCTTTGGTACAGCTTTAAGAGTCTGATGTATTTTTCATTTAATGCACATAATAATTCTAAGAACTTGATAAAAAACATCTTTTTTGGAAGAAGAGATCTAGTCATGTTGCTAAGCACACACAAAACACAGAGTTGCGATTTGAATGTACATGTTAATGGCTCTGAAGATTGTGCTTTTTCTGATACCCTACAGCATCAGATTTTTACTCTAAGCTTTTTAGTTTTTTGTCTTTTTACAGGAGAATAGGTATTTGGTTTTCTGGTGAGGATGTTTAGCTTTGCTCTGAGACGCTTGACTATGGGGTGGGTCGAGTCACCTAGATTTCTTTGAAAAGAAGTGGAGGTGTGAGACTCAGGAGGTTCAGTCCTGGGCTGCTTGCGTCCGAGACTTCCCCAGGCAGTGCCAGCTGTGTGGATTAGAGATGCCAGGGAAAGGCGAGACACAGAGGCGAGCATGCTCCCAGGGGTGCTGGATTTAAATATTTGTGTCCTGAGTTAGTGTCTCTCTATCAGGTTGCCCTTTAAATGAGCAACTTTAAAACAAAAAATGGTTGCTATGCATCTTAATATCTCAAGTACCCTATATAGACATTTAATCAATGTTGAAAATACACTACACAGTTTGGAATAAACAAGGTGACCAATGTCCATAGAAATCTATTTGAGAATTGGGTTCTTACATGGGAAATGCCTCCACCTCATGGGCTGTGTTTAGTTTTAAAAAATTAAGTAGAATAAAATTAATCTATTTTAAGCAGTGTTGGCCCCACAGAGGTACTCTGGCATATTATGAAACAAACCTTGGGAATCACTGACCTAGATATAGGAACAAGGTGATAGGTACTGCATAGATATAATAAATTATACTGAGAGGCTCCCTCAGCCTTTCTTCCCTACCAGGGCAGATGGTGTAAAAATAGCCTCAAGAAACACTGAACAATGTCTCAGCGAAGAGAACCTCAGCACTTGGGGCTGCTTTTTTCTACCCCGAGTCCAGTGGTTTTATTTAATACCAAATCCATTCATTCAACACATATACACTAATGACACGTGTGCATTTATGATGTTCCCGATGCAGGATGACATCTGCAAAAGACACCAGGAACCACACTCACCAGGTCCTCCCCTCCCATGGGCTCTGGAGGGAAGGGGCAGGAAAGGCTAAGACATTAATTAAGTGAGTGTGTACAAACAGATTCATTGTAGATGTGTTACTGCTCTTTCTCCTGCTGCTGTGGAAATGCAGGAGTTACAGATAAGTACTCTCCACTCTTACCAGCTTTTCCCAACTGCTTTCCTTTGCCGCATGCTTCTCTCCAAAACATCTGACGCTTCCAAGCACCATGAAACATGAAGAGTGATTGGTTTTGGCCAAACACTAGTCATTTTTTTTTTTAAACAGAGGCAACTAAATAAAAATTTTTAAAAATTACCTTATTTGTGACTCTATTGCTATAACAGAATCTTAATCAGGATGTTGAAGTAAGTTAAAGAAACAAAAAAGGAGACCAAGTGACTGAGTTATACCAAACAACTATAAGGAGATGAGAAACGGAGAAGCTTTGGTTTAAACAGTGCCAGCCTCCTTGTAGAGACTTAGGAAATATCAGGACGACAATGATAGCAAGGTATCACTGAACTCTGGTACACTGAAAGAGGACATCATTCAAGAACTCAGAAAATAATAGAATGAATAGAAATTTTTATTCTAATTGTTCTTTTTCAGTCATCTTCACATACCTTCATTCACGCATCCAAGAATACGCTCCATCTTTATCCTGGGCTCCCAGCTGATGGAATTTTCCTGAAGCAAATTTTTAGGGTCATGCACGCCCCACTTTCACATTGTGTACATTGGTAGCAACATTGCTTTTGGCCTAGCTAATGGACTGATGTGGTGGGTAGTATTTTTTCAGGTATCACAGTTATTTTTGAGGTTGGTTCCAGAACATTAGTGTAAAAGAAGCAATGAAACAAAACAAAACAAAACAAAACAAAACCCTTTGCCTCTACCTCTTAGATTTATTGAAAGAAGTTCTTCAAATGACATTAACAAGAGAAAACCATACAGATTTTATTGCAGTAGAAGAAACTCAGTACATTATATTTGCAAAGAATTGTGTGTTTGTACAGAAGTGACAAAACAAGACAGGATTTAGGGTAAGGGATAGCTGATTGTGGCAAAATTGTATAAAATATGTACATGTATGTATATATATGTGTGTATGTTTGTGTATATATGGGATGTTAAGAGGTATTGCAGCATGATTTGTTGTGTAGACTCCGCATGGGACCCTCATTTGCTGTTATCTCAGGTGACTAAGTATCTAAGCCAGCTTTTTGGCAAACTGAGGTGGGGTATTCTTTCGTGGTCTCCTGTTTCTCAGTGTCTTCAGCTCAAATCCTTATACAGCACAGTGGCATATTTTGATTCCCTTTATTCCTAACTCCTCTGGACATTTCCAACTTTCTGAGCATTTATAAGACAAGATTGAATGTACCACAAATAGCTGTATTTTTTGCTTTCCTAAATTCATGTAAAATAGTTGATCCAACTGTGAAGTGCTCAGGTTATTTTAAAACAGGCCAGTTTTCATACAGGATGGACACAGTATTTTCAGGACACCCAAGGCAGTAAATTACTACAGAATGAGGAATTCGACATCTGATCCACAGAAAACATAATGAGCTGCTTTCTGCTGGGGAAGCTGCAGTGGGAATCGCCACTCAAGCAGAGAAACCTGAGGGTATAGGGCAGACTGTGTATTTCTCTGTTGTTACTTTTCACACCGTGGCCCTTATAAGTCAGGGAGCACTCTGTGTGTGATTAACCTAGTCACAGCCCTTTTGGAGACCTCAAATCTAAAAAAATACAACAGACTACCCTAGTTTACCCTAGTGAGATTGTGTATACTTATGTGTGTGAGTCTGGTGAGGTGAGATATTTAAACTTCCTAGACCAAAGGATGTGATTGACCTAGGCTTCCACAGATGAGCCTCTGGGATACCTGAGTGTGAAGCAGGGCTGTCATCATAGGCTGAAAATCACGTCTCACCAAAAAGATGGCAATATGAATCCAGCACTATGAGTAACTTTAGAAAACAATGTCAACATAAACCAATTTCTTTAAGATGCAAACTATTTGGACAGCCCTGATTGCAGGAATGAAGCCCACTGACCCAGCTGTGCAGCATGGAGCCAGGCATGAGGTCCGGGACCTGGGGTTCAAACACAGGCCACCTGCTCAGCCTCCAAGCCCCTGGCTAATGCTCTGAAGTGCACACAGGACCACCCAAGCCCCCGACGCTGCATATAGGAGCTCTTCTCTTAGTGTCCAGGGCACAGTGGTCCATGCATACTAAAGGATACAGGCTGTCTGGTTAATCCTGACTAAGATGAGGGGAGAAGCAGGGAAAGGGGAGCAATTTGTGAAATAAGGGAAAGATCTCAGCTACATTCTCAGCACAGAGATGCTAAAGGCTTTGGTGCAACAAATGTCACAGTTTTCACTTCCACCTCTCAGATAGCAAACAGTAGTTTTCTGATCCAGTCTTCTTCCCCATTCAGCTGATACCTATGGCATCTCCTTGTTAGATGATCTGCCTCTGTGCTACAATAGGGAGAAATAAGCTCACTACCATGTTGCTGTTTAAAATGAGCAAGGGCAGTTTTAACCTGGTAATCTCACTCCAGAAAAATTTCCATAAAGAAATAACTCCAAAGTAAGGGGAAGCTCTTCACACTGCGTGATATTTAATTGGTGAAAAACTAAAAATCAGCAATGTGGGACTGGCTAAGAAGTTGTTCTGTATTTATTTTAGGAATTATTTTAAATAAAAATTATGAAGAATATATAGTACCATGTAAATGGCTATGGCAGAGTAACCAGTAAAAAGGGAAATTAATAAGTTGAACTCATACTGCGGCTCTGTGAGTATTCACATCTGCACATCCACAAACATTAACATACATAAGACCTAATGTGTATGCTGTGCTATGCTAAAAGGATGGATTTGTGTCATTTTCCGTATTTCCTCTTTTCTTTTTTTGCCTTTTGGAGATAAGGTGTCACTAAGTCGCCCAGGCTTTCCTCAAACTCGCGATCCTCCTGCCTCAGTCTACCGCATAGCGGGGCTTACAGGTGTGCAGTGCCTTGTTCAGCTCCCATTATCTTTATGACTGCTGTCATATTTGTGAATCAACAGAACTTCAGGGAACTAAGTACCCAGAGCTGATGGTACAGGACATTGCATTCCTCACTCCTCACTCTCTCTGATAATGTAAAAATGGAAATGAAATCCACGTCCTTTGAACTCATTATACAATGCCGTCCATCTTCATCTTTACAAACCTTGATTGGCTTACTATTCACCAACTTGCATTCTGAAGAGGTTGGAAGCCAGGAGAGCACATTCTTCTGTCGCAGGTCTTACTATGAGCTAGATGTCCCCGCTGTTTCCTGGAGCCAGCTCAACAGTTTGATGATGACATGTTTTCTTCAATTCAAAAGGATAAAATTCCATTTCATTTGCATCATTTCTACTGTACAGCCACAAACTGACTCCAAGCTGTAATAATTATCTATTGCTATATATATATATATATATATATATATATATATATATATATCCCCCCAAAAATTAGCATCTTAAAATAGCAATGTCTCGGTCAGTTTCATCGGTCACCCAAGAAGAAGTGACCTAACCAAGTGGTTCTGGCTCATGGACTCTCAAGTCACTGCAGACAGTGAGTCTCCTGGATGGGGCGGTGGACCCCAGGGATCAGCTGGCTTGGAGATCTGCTCATCTGTACTCTGGCAAGCCAGTGTAGACGCGGCAGGAGGCCTCAGCTCCTCGTCATGTGGATCTCTCCAGAAGACAGACCGAGCATCCTCAGTGAGCCGAAGGAGAGCCAAAGCGAGCTGAAGGAGAGGTCATGGGAGCATCTCTGTGTTTTGTGACTTACCTCCAAGATTTGCACTGCTTCTCTGTGTTCCGTTGCACACCCAGGTAAGTCATTCACATGCACACACCCTGCATGATTCAGTGTGGGAAGATTCTGTGCCTCCTTACCAGGAGGTAAGGGCCATGTTAGAGTTCACTACCATGGTGCACTCTCTGTCCCTGGTGATTTGCATCTCGCCAAAATGTAAGATACTCTTACCTCCCACCCCAACAGAAATGTCATTCATTTACAGCAAATGCTTGGAATTCAGAATCTTGCAAAGGAAATTATCTCACTGAGACAAAGCGAAAAACTGAAAGGTTCGCAGGAGTGAAAACCTGCTGCCTGCCTTCCCACACCCCTGTCCCATCATCCCCAGAAGCTGTCTTGCAGTGTTTGGTGCTTCTCTTTCCAGCCCTACTGTGCTCAGTGATTCTGCCTCCTCCTCAGCCTCTGGGCTGAGGTTCTGTTTCTCATGTAAATTCCCTGGAAGCTGTTGCAAAAGTCATCAGTGCTCTCTGGACTCTTAAAGCCAATGGGCTCATCTCAGCCTTAGTCGTTTGATATCTTCTTCTATATTTGATGCAGTCTGTTGGTTCTGTTTCCTGCTTTCTCACATCTCAGAAACCTCTCGAGTTTCTTAGGTCTCCTCTCAGCCATCTCCCTGGAGGGGTCTCACACATAGAGGCTCTGGGTGGTCCACCTGAGCCCTTATGTTCCCCCCAGTGTCTCCTCACTAGCATCATCGTTTCAGGGACAGCTTTATGCCTGTGACAGCTCTGTCCCCAGTAGATGTCTCTTTCTCTCATATGTGTGGATGCAAAGGATTCATCTTGGAGCCTTAGTCTCAATGTTGGCCATAAACCTGTCACTCTCTCCTCACTTGCGCTTCATTTAGAATCTCTTGCTCTTATAACAGTAGTTACATAACACTGTATCCAGAGGACCATCTTTTACTTTTTGCTGTAGTTGGGGTTTAAAGGGAGAAGATCTAATACAGGACACATAATTTATAGAATTATTTTGTAGTATTCACCTGAAGAGTCAAATGCAAGAAAAGTACAGGAGATCTGTCCACGCACTGGAGATCCAAAGAATCCAGCTGGGGGCTCAGATCCCTCGACACTATCCTACAAAAGTTTAACTGAAGACCTAGAGTCCGTGGCCATGACTCATGCAAGTCTGTGTCAAGGATCTGCACTGGAAATGCCCAAAGATCAGTGATGGAAGCTAGGAAATCTGCACCAGTGAGCTGAAGGGTCTGTGTCAGCAGGCTGAAGCATCTGCATTGGAGCCAGGAAGTGACACTAGAGTGCCCCAGAAAGACCCATGGCCATTCTTAGTGACAGTAAGGACCTGAGCCAAGTACATATCAGGGAAACCACGGTGACAACCTTCCCCAGGAGAATCAACAGCGCACCGTCTGCCCCCCGCTGCCTGGTTCTCTTTTCATACCGCTGGCAGCACTTCTCAGGTGAGCCATCCATACCCAGCACCACCCGACTCAGTTCATCTTGGGGTTACAAGTTAACCATTAAGTTACCAAACTTTCCTGCTGTAAATGTGTACTTCAGCTTAGTAGTAATGCCGTGCATCTCAGTACCTTGGCCTGAGAGATCCAAAATCAATCTTTGTGTTTACCCACTTGGTTTGATGAACAAGGTGTGTGCATGTGTGAAAAAGTTTCAAAATGGACATTTTGCCCATTATGTTACATCTGCTGTTTTTGTGTGTGTTTCCTGAGCATTTCAGGGAGTCTAGTAGATCCACACCACTCCAGGATTTGTTAAATAAAAGTCTTTTGATTTTTCTGGTAGAAGTAGCTCAGTTCAATGCAGTGGCACATGAAACACCAGATTTGCAGGTTTTGGAGGAGGTCAAAAGTGTGTCATCAGAGTATTTGTGCCTGGGTGATGATGACCCGTTAAACACATGCTTCATAATGGAAGAGTGGCATGGGTGGATGAGGAAGAGGAAGAGGAGACAGAGGAGGAGGAGGAGGAGGGTGGTGATGACTTTGACTTTGTGAGCCAGAGTTCCTGTGACAATGAAATGGAGCAAGAATCAACCAATAGAGACACAGGGAATTTGGATAGCCCTCATTCAGATGACTAAGAAAACCAGAATGCCAGTATGTATTTGATTAGTGGAAACATTGCAAAATCATCATGCAACCAAATGGAGTGATGCAATGTTAGAGCTAGGTACGAAAATGGTGAGGGTCTTGGCAGAGGTGAAAGTATTGGCCAGAACACCAGTGCTGCCATTCAGTGTTGGGAATTGTAACAGATCAAATGGTACAATATGCTATGAAATATAAATAGGCTGAAATGCAAGTAAAATGTTCTATGTGCACCAAGAGCCATATTCAAAAATGTATCTATTATGACACCTCACCAGCTGAGCTGAAAGCATTCAGAAGTCTGCTGTACTTAGCAGAGATTTCTCATGGTAATCACAGGAACGTAAAAAATTTATGGAGAAGTGATGGGTCAGACTGCAACATAAAAAGTTATGCCCTTGTAGATGTGAGGAGTTATTATGCTTTCAGTTTAGACATTTACTTTGGAACTCAGCCATCAGCTCCTTATTTGTGTAGTGAGAAGCTGAATGATGCTTTGGACAGTCTTGTGGCTCCCATCTCCCAGGCTAATCAGAATGTGACATTTCACAATTGGGGTATCAGTTTCCAACTGATGCTACATTTGCTGGCAGAGTACAAGTTCACCAGCACAGGAGCTGTACACAGGAGCAAAGCAGAAATTCCAAATGAAGTGTTGCAATTTCAAAACAGAAAATTGTATATTACAGAAAGATATAACATTGGCCTTGTGTATCACACACACACACACACACACACACACACACTAAGTACTGCCAATGTCAACATCTCATCATGATGAGGAACTATGGATAGTGAAACTTCTGCAAAATGGAAGCTTGAGGTAGAAACTTTCTACAGGGAACCTGAAGGTGGAGTAGATGTTGTTGATGAGTTAGGCATCTGTAATGTCACCTGAAACACAAAGGATTGGCTGATGGTTGTGTTTTACCTGATCCTATAAATAAATTGACAGGTTACAAAGAAAATAACAAGTTCAAAATACCATGGAGACATTTCTTTAGGGGATTTGGACTGGAGCACAAAAGAGATCACTTATAACAAAGAAAAACCAAAATGTTTCTGCCCAGGAAAAGAGGCAAAAGTGTGTGGAGCACAGGTGGACAGGGAGCTATGGCATCCCCAAAACCCACCTTAACAAGAAGGAAACAAAAACAACATCTCCTGTGCCCCGTGAGAAAAGACGGAATAGCAAAACAGATGTGCTTTCAGTGTGAGCTGTATTCATGCACGGAGCATGCGGTTTTCACGTGTGAAGACTGCTGCAGCTGTGACAGTGGAAGAAAAGGTTATTTTTTGGTAAAATTGTATGGTATTTTTCTTGTAGTTCATGTAGAAATTTATTTCTGTTGTTATCTTTTAGGTTTTGTAAGTAAGCACACAACAGATGTCAAAATGTTCACGCCTACTCTAAGCACTCATTATATATTTGATATTTATTTTATTGGTGTCTTATTTGCATAACTAACTGCACATTGCACATTATTGGAAGCTCCTAGGAAAGCAAGAAGAGAAGACAGGAGACAAGTGACACATAGGGGAGGACAGTTAAGCCCATGTGCTGCCAGCGTGAGAGAGACACGCATGAAACATGTAGTTGCTGTGTTCGGAGACTGGCTTGGGTGTGATGATTGAAGGAAAGCTTATTTTTTATTTTATGGAAAAAATGTAAAAATTTTATAGCAAATTGGTAGAATAACAATAATATGTTGAGTATTATTATCTTTAAAAAAGTTAATCAGACTATAAGATATAAGCATAAAAAGTTCTCTATGATATTAGCAGAAACATTTCTTTTCAATGAACTTAGCAAAACACATATAACTATTGGAATTTTTCCTTTCCTTGCTTTCCCCTTTTCCCTATCTTAGTTCCTTTTCCCTTTTGAATAATTTCTTCCCATTTCACAATGTTTATTGTGCATTTTGGACCTTATTTACTCGTTCATTTTTTCACACCAAGGAGATAATGTGATATTTACACATGTGTGTCTGATTTGTTTCACTTATGAGCATGGTCTTTAGTTGCATCCATTTGCCTATGAAAGTCTGGAGTTTATCCTTCTTCGTGGCTGAGTAGTATTCCACTGTGTAAAAGACCATGTCATTTTTAATCCATTCCTTTATTGATGGGCATTTGGGTTGTTCCAAGATTTAGCTATTATAAATTGTGTTGCTGTAAACATGGGTTCACATATATCACTGTGGTATGATGTTTTTAATTCTTCTGGGAAGAATTGGGACCTCTAATCCTAGTTCTCACACTGATTTCTACAGTGGTTGCACCAGTCTGCACTCCCACCAGCAGTGGATAAGGCTCCTTTCTCCCTGAAACTCCTCCAGCATTTGCTATTGGTTGATTTCTTGACAATAGCCTTTCTTCCTGGGGTGAGATGGAATCTCAGTGTTGTTTTAATTTAGAATGGGTCTTTGAATTTTGGGGGCCTGGTTTTTTTCAATTCTTTCTATGTTCTAGGTACAGAAAAGCTTATTTTGTGGTAGATTTCTATTGGTATTTTCTTTACAGTTCATATAGGAATTTATTTCTGATGATATCCTTTGTTTTTTTAAGCAAGTAACTAGCTAATGTGAAAATGTTGATGTCTATTTTAAACGCACAATATGTATTAAGAATTTAATCCTTTATTTTATTGATATTTTATGTTTCTGTTAACTACACACTGTATAATATAATTAGAACCTCCTGAAAAAACAACAAAACCACTGATATGTCAAGTATGTCCTCCAAAAAGGCCAGGGAAGCAAAACACTTGTGCTATTAGTGTAAGAGACGCTGTGTGCTGCTGTCATGTGCAGACTGCATTAGGTGTGATGAGTAAAGATTTTCTTTTTGTAAAGTGCTATTGGCATTTTCATTGTCGCTCATGTAGGAATTTATTTCTGTTGTTCTTTTTTAGACTTTGTACACCAAGACCCAGTTGATGTTGAAAATTCTAATGCTTTTTTTACAAACACTGAGTATATATTAAAATTGCAATACTTTACTTTTGTGATTTTTTTTCCTGTTAAGTACTCATTATTTAATATAACAAAACTCATGTAATTAAAATTAATAATCATCAATGGAAATATTCTAAAGAATAAGTGTGGGCCTGCAGACGCACACTTCTGTGTCTTTGTGATGAAGTCAGTGTTATTCTGCACTACTGGCATCAGGCTCCTGCACCCTCTACGCAGGCTGAGGCTTGTCCAGGACTTTCCTCTCCTTTAATCGCGCCCACACGATGAATGACGACAGTGCATTTTTTTCTTAAATATTTTTGAGTCATCTATTCCTTAAGTTCTGTAGCAGTGATTCGATTTGTCAGCTTTCATTCAGACTTGGAAAACGAGTCTCTTAATAAGCGTATCTGCCGTATGCTTTCTCTACCTACCCTTGCTATGCCCTTGATACCCCCTCGGCACCCCACAGGTACAGAGCTAATAATCCTCTTTGTCCGAGTGTGATCCATGTGAAATAAAACTGGGTAAACATACATAGCTTCCCATGTGGCAGCAAAGTACAGTCTGTTTCTGAGTGAGTACAGCACCCAGTCTGGCCACTGCCTATTTTTCCCCTTCACCCTCCTCACATCTCACGGCTTTTACCCCTGTTTAATAACCCTGTCACACCGAATTGCTTGTTAATTCTAACTGACCCTGGGCAGTTTTACTGTTTTTTGCAATTGCTTAGTTTTTTTCTCTTTCTTGAAGTTTCTCCCTTGTATCTCTGACCTTCTTAACTGCCTCATTATCTTCCAGAAATTACCTCAAATTAAAATCTCAACTCCGTAGTAGAACATCCTTCAGGTATCGTATCCATACTTGGTGGCCCTCTTGGACCGGAGAGATGGCAGAGGGTTCTGTCATCCCAGGCCGTTCTGGAAGAGATTCTGGATGCGAACGACAGCAGCAACAAAGAGAGTAAAGCAAAACTCACCTTTGTCTTCCCCAAAGCTGCTTCCCTGAGCTTCACTGAGCGGATCCTCTGGGCCCTTTCTGAGCACTCGCAGGTGGCCAGACTCAGCAGCTGAATCTCTCTCCCTGCTCACATGGGTTCACACGGGGCTGTCAGCTGGCCATCTGTTTCAGTCTTCCTGGTGACCACCACGGTCTTGCTGTCCAGTTCCTGGGGCTTGTTCACCTGAGGAAGCAGATTTCCAGCTATTTTCTGTCATGCCTGTGCCTGTCTCACAGTGCGAGCTGAGGGTCACTCAGGTTTTTCACTTGTCCGTGAAGCAGTGGTCACCATTTCCGGGTCCAGGAATCAAATCGGCATCTCTTCCAGGACATGTCACTTGAGTGTTCCTCCAGGGAGGAGTCTTCCTAGATGCCATCACCACATTTCCATACCATCAAAGTCCCATTTCCCAGAGAGGAAAATAACTGACATAAAATCTATTAAGGGAGGATCGGAGCCATTTGTTCATAGCTGTTTTTCTTCACTTGATTTTAGAGCACTTTCACCACTGCGTTCCTTTTTGTTAAGATTATTTGGTTTAGTTCTATTGTTGTTTTGTAACACAGCCTTGATTTACATCTAGGGCACGGGTGGATCTGTGTTATTTCCTAACACTTATTTTTATTTTATTTGAATGCTTCCAGCACCTGCCACCTACCCATTTAGGTTGCACAGAAGTCAAGATGTCAGTGCCACCGGACTTTCTTTAGAAGCTCGCCAGCAGCTTGCCTGGCTTCCTGGTGATGGCACAGGATGGTGTGTCCTTGGAGATGCATCTGTTTGAGATGAGACAGGAGAGGCGCCCCTTGCTTACAGGAGAGTGCAGCTCTGCGTTTCCTTCAGCTCCCATCTGTGTGGGGCCTCAGGGCCAGCCGCTCCTTTGCTTTGCTGATGCTGCCCTTCCATGGGAGCTAAGGTGGTCTCATGCTTTCTGATAAACCCCAGTGCTGGCCTTCTGAGGACATTAGGATGTAAACCACCTTCTAACGTTCTCCAGAACCAGTTAATGCCATCTGAATCTCCTCCTTTACTTGATTCCTTTTGGTTGAATAGATGTAAAGACCTCAAATGCTTTCCCAGATGGGAACATGTGATTAAGCTGTGGCTAAAGGAACCTTAAAAAAGCAGAGCGGATGGTGCATTTGTCAGGGAGACCACGACACACAGCACCTGGAATAGCAATAAGCCTCTCTCGGCACCCTGGCCTGATGCTGGCCTGACCTCTGCTTAACTGTTGTGCAGTCATTTTGTTTCCCTCTCAGGAGTGTGTACGGAATCTGTGGAGTGGAAGTGTTCAGTTTGGGTGTATCTCAGCCTCAGGACATGAGGCGTTGCAGCGAAGTGTGCTGTGCAAGATTTGTCAGATGTCCTGGTGGACTTTGGAAAGGGGTTCTGGGAGGCATGAGGTGTGGTGCTTTGACCTGAGCCCCGTAGCGACGCTCTTGCTTAGCACCAGTGTGTGCGATGCTTAGCGGCAGAGCACCCCTGAGTCTGCCCCCAGTTTGTCCCCTCTTTGTCCCTGATACTCTCATTTTTGTATTTAATTTTTATTTTAAAAACAAAAGAAAGAAATGATACAGAATTTCAAAAAACAGTGGGAAGTTACACCAGTTAATGTGTTGCATATTGTTGTCTTAGAAGGAGTTGTTCAGGTTCGGCATCAAAAGTGATCAATCAAACAGAGCACAAACTGTTATGATGAACGTGCAGAATCAGCAGTGTAGTTAACTAACCCTCTTCCTGTTGTCTCTGCCTCCAGAGGTGGCAAAGATGTGGCTGCACCTTACCCTGAACCAACAGTGCTTTCCCGCTGTACTTGTTAGCCAGTCTTTTCCCTCTTCCTACTGCTTTTACTTCATCTCCATCTCCTCCTCTCCCTAATCCTTTCTCTTTTATTTCTCAGGGACGCAGCATTGGGGTAGCAGAAAGGGCACTAGGCATAGGGTTTGGTGACAGACAAAATTGCATGAGAATTCCTACTAAGCTACATTTGAATCTAGGGGGAGTTTTGCTGCTTGCCTGAGTCTATATCATGGTTTCCTAATGACATCAGTAAAGTCTGCCTTTCAGAGTTATTATAAATATTAAACGGGTTCTCGTGGGCTAAGGGTGGGGCACATAGACCCTGTTTATTTAATTAATCCACCTGTATGCCTGTTCTAGGTACTTGGGTTACTATGGACATGAGTCAAACCCCCGTCACTATGGAGTGTTTTGTTCAAATGACAAGAGAACTTGAGAAAATAAATCAATTACATTTTGACAGGTAATGAAAAATGCTAGAGAGAAGAATTAGCAGTAACCAGTAGTTATGGTTATTATCATTGCATTTGTTGGTGCTTTGGGTCTCTGCTTACAGGTCCCTGCCCCATTTCCATAGCTTAGTATTTCTGTTCTTTCCTGCATCTCTGCACGCCTAAATCTGCCTGCACGTGGATTCCAGAACACTGTGTTCCCCAGTGAGCTGACATTTCAGTGCTTGAAAGAGAGATCAAGTACCAGGAAGGAGTGATTTATGAGACTCCTTTTACCCAGGCCAGATGCTCTCAGCATATTCTCGAACAATTCACAACTTCCTTTCTGGCCTGAGGCTGACAGAGCCTGGCTGGGAGAACAGGAACACAGGTACAGTCCTGGCCATCTTGACTGTGGCCACCTGGTCTTTTGCAGAACTGTGGCTTCCAAGGCAAGGCAAGCAAGCTATCTCTGGCCAGTGCAGCCTGTAAATCAAATGTCCATGCTGTCCTCCAAAGCCCTTGGTGAGCTCCATGGCAGACACAGGGCTTCTCTCCCAGCCCTGGGAATTAGGTGCTGAGCCAGAAGCTATCACTTCTCAGCTCTGGTCCTATGTACCTGTGGGGCCCGGGGCCTGCAGCTAGGGCAGATACAGCTGGCCTAGGTCCCAGCTCTTTGTGACTCAGGTTTGCATTCTGCAGTGGCCTTGCCTCTACCTTTGCTGACTGTCACATTATTCTTGTTCTTTCGAAGGGGTGAGATTTTTCAAGGTAGAGAACTGCTTCTTCCCAGGAAATGATTTGACACAGTGGTAGGACCAACAAGTTATTTCCTAGATTTGAAGCTCCAGAGCAAGACTTTTAGCTCCTAGGAGATTTTAAAGTCCCCAAAGCCCAGAACATATCCCAGACCACTTAAATAATATTCTGGATAGGAAGATGTATCTATTTGAGGTGCTGGGATGGAACCAGGATCTTGCACACGATAAGTACCCACTGCACCCTACATTGCATCCCCATTCCGTGTCAGTGTATTTCTCAAGACACCTGGGTGAGTGCTAGATGAGTGTGGTGACCTCTGGTGCCTGAAGACTGTAGGAGAGACTATGGGGCCCCTGTGGGTGCAGAATGTGCATGAGGACCATGGTGCTGCAGGCCTGGCAGAGGGCTCTCTTCTGCCAAGTAAGCACTGCATGGAACAGAACTCACTGCCTGTCTGGGTAGTGAATGGACAGATAAATGAAGGAGCTCATGTTACTGGCGGAGGAGATGGAGTAGGAAGTGCGGCTCCCCTTCCAGTTTCTGGGCAGCTGAAAGCTTGGAATTGCTCAATGATAAGCAGGTGCTTTGTGCCCAGAGCCCCTGGGTTGCAGCTCACCTCCTAACCATGTGGCCCAGAGAGGGCCCCCAGCGTCATGTGCTGCTTTCCTCCTCTGTGCCAAGGAGTTCTTCACAGCACCGACCCAAAAGATGAGGAAGCCAGGTGATGGATGTGAGCTTACAGGGGTCAGGACAGTGAGTAGCTTGGAGGAAGTCCCTGGAAAGTGTAGGTGATAGTGTGGTGATAAGTGTGGAAAAGTGTGTGATGTGTGCCGGGAGCCTCAGAGGCACAGAGTACACCCAGCTCACGCTTCACGGGGTCGGGGGAAGAGCTGCGTACAGGGCGCAGCACAATGGGGTTCCAGCGTGGGATTCGATTGTACTGTGAGAGCAGGAGGGAGGGAGGAGTTGGGCAGGGAGGCTGGAGGGGTGAGGTCCTCAGCTTGGTTTGTCTGTCTGTCTGTCTGTCTATCTATCTATCTATCTATCTATCTATCTATCTATCACAAGGAATTCCACATCCTGAGTCTGTGTTTCTCCTTCAGCGTCCCGCTTCGAGCCATGGCTGTTCTGTTGACTTCCTGGCCGCTGGCCTGCCATGGATACTTCAGCCCCCTAACGGTATCCTAGGACTACAGAGTCAGTTCACTGTCTTGTGACCAGAAAGAATCATACAGGCCACGAGTCTAGACTAAGGCTGCAAAGTTGGGATGTGTTTGTTTGTCTCGCTTTGGTGGTCCTGGTGATTGAACCCAGGGCCCCACCCATAAAGTCAAGTGCTCTGTCTCTGGGCTACACACCAGGCCTTTATTAGTATTTCTTTTAAATCTGAGCTAAATATTTGTCCCAAGTGTTCTCCTTGCCCAGGGGCTAGAGCTTAGGAAGTTCAGAATGACCTGGTCAGCATTGTCTCCCTACTCTTCTTGGGGTTCCTGCATTTGGGCAGCTTGCTCCGCACCCATCTTAGGGAAGGGCTGGTGGGGAATGCTTCTGTTCCTGGCATTCTCTGCCCTTGCATCCTGCCTCAGCTTCTCCTTGTCTCGGTGCGGTCTTGAGTCCTTGATACTCAGGGTGTTTAAGACACCCTGAGAGGCTTCTGCAGATCCTCGTTCAGGTCCTGAGTTGTCAGAATAACCTGTCGGCACTGCAGGGAGGACATGTGATTCTCTCAGATCTTGTCCACTAAACTCCCTCTGTAGCCAGTCACTGTGGATTCCGTGGGCAGTGAGCACACACTTCCTTACCCTGGCTTTCCCACCCCTCTCTCCAGCCAAGGGAGCATCTGGAGCCATCGTCAGTGAAGAGCCGGAGAGCCGTCTTCCTTCCACAAGCCGGCTTACACTGTGTCATGCAGGCTTCCTGCCTCGGACACTCTAGGGCCATGGAGCCCAATCTGTGCCTTCTCTTCCATGTCTTCTGTATGAACTCTGCCTGCCTGCAGGGCAGGAAACCAGGTTCCTTGGCTGCCCCCAGGAAAGAAAGGGGCGGGAGGGCAAAGATAAAGCAGCTGAGTTCACAGGGAACAGTACACAGGGAGATGCTACTGTCCTGTCACATGGGGCGCTGTGAAGCACCACGGAAATCATCAAATGTTCACTCCCTGACAGTCTGTGCTAATCGTGTTTCATAGTTGGTGCCTTTGTCTTTCGCAGTCACCGTAAAAGGCAGGTATATCCCTGAGGCACTGAGGGGCAGAAGTAAGATGCTTGTACTGTGTTATGGAGTTGCAGAGCCTGGACCTCACCCCACATCTGTCTGGCTAAAAGTTCTTATTTTGCCTTCACTTTATACATAACATTAAACTAGAAGAAGTCAGAGGAACACTCTCAAAATGTTACTGAGAGTTTGGCTTAAGGCAAAGACATGCATTTAGGTCCAAGCGACCACTATCTGATGACCTGGATCGTTTTTCTGTTGTTTCTTCAGTGGACTTTGCATGTCTCTTTCTCTGTAGATGGGTTCATGTTTAGGGTCTCCGTCTGACTTAGAGTGCTCCATTCTGCACGAGTTAGGAGAGACTGCTTGGGAGCTGGCTCAATGGAGTAGCTTATGCTTTTATCTCTAGAGTCTCTCTTTCCTTCTCTCTCTTTTAACACAGAAAAAATAACTATTTGAGATTAGCATACTTTTTAAAAGTGGAAGAGGTTTCTTTATTGACATGTTTCCCTCTGAAAAACAACTTTATAAGATATATATAATATGAGCTAGATATTTAGAAGGATGACAGAGAACACACACTCTCTACTTCAGCAAACAGACGCCTCCAACGTAGAGGTAAAGAACGGAACAGTATAAGCTTTCCAGTCACGGATCGCTCCCATCTCTGTCTTCTCCACACCTTCCTTCCAACCTCCAAATGTGCTGCGAGCCCGGGCTGGTTTGCGGTCTCTGAGTCCCTGTTGCCTTTTCAGGGTTCCGTGTTCACAGTCTAGTTCCCGCCCACCACTGCTTGGACACAGGCTCGCTGGGGGCTTCTCACCATTGTCTGAGCTGTTGAGGGCCCATTCTGTCCCTCACGTTGTCTTGTGTAGTCATCCTCCTCTCTACCACCAGGGCATCTTTCTAACAGACAAACTGAGCTCCGGTCCTCTTTCCTTAGAGTTCCATCAGGCACCTGGCTCCAGGGATGAGTTCGCGGCCTCCCTGTGGCACTCAGGTACTGTTCCCTTCCTAAAAGCAGCCTCTGCTACTGCTCTCCCCTCTCAGGATGTGCCCTTAGAGCTATCACATCCAAGCATTTGTCCTGTTGGATCTTCTTGTCCTCCTGGTGTCCTGGCAGAAGTCCCTGCGAGGCATCAATGCCTCTTTTCCAGACTGTCTGGCTATGTGCATTGCAGGTACAAAGTGGATGCCCTAATGTGTCCCTCCTCCAAACTCCCTGCAGTCCACTGCCGCTCTCTGGAGCATCTCCAGGGCTGAACAAAGGCTCTGCCACGTGATGTGAATGGATGGATGGAGGGTGAAGGGATGGATTAGAAATTCAACTGCACTTTAGATTTAAGATGTCAATCAATGTGGGAGAGTACCATGAGAAGAAATAGAGATTCTGCTTGAGAGACTGAGAATTTAAATTGAATTTTCGATGATTCCTGGCTAAATTATCTATGAAGATCATTTTAATTAATTTGTGCAGAATTATAAGTGTAGTATTGCCTTACCTTAAAAACTGTGTGTAAGGCTATTAGGAAGGAAGAAATGACAGACACGTGTTGAAATGTAGTTATAAAATAGTTGGCATACATTAAGTAATGGCATTATTGTGTGACATTTTAAGAAGAATGTTATAAATAGGTCATCATTGACCATGCTGTATCTCTAGCTAATTTCCTTGCCAGTTATCTCAATAATTGGGTCCTAGGTCAGTCTTTCGCCGTAGGAGGAGAGTTGACAATAACACGGACCTTTAGAAACTGTCTCTTCATAATTCCATGCGGGATAAATTCTTGGGTAAATAGTGAGCCAATTAGGCAAATATATATGTGCTGATGAGGTTTTGAAAGCCACACCAGTGAACCCTTAGAGACTTTTAAATGCCTGGATTCATCAGCAACTTTGAATTGACAGCCTCTTTTTGGGAAAATCAGTTTTTACCTGCAAGAGATTTTCAAATGAATGCTGGAAAAGAGAAGTTGGAACTTAAAATAGATGGACATTAGACTTTTCCTGGCACTAAGGGAAGACGGCAAAGCAGAGAGAGTCCTGAGGGGACTTTCTGGAGCCTCCCAGGAAGGTACCTCTCAGGTCCTTTGGGGAAAGAGTGCTGCAAGGTGTGGAGGGCTGGCTGCTGGCTCTGGGTGCACAATGGCACTGCACATTCCAGTTACACATGCGGCTCGGGACCTGGTCTCCATTCCTGCTGGGCCCCTGCCTGACTTGAACAACCTACCTGTGAGCTGAATTGGTAAGAGGCTGCCAAATAATGGATTGACTCATTCATTGACTTGTTAACGGTCCTTTTCCTTCCTGGGATGAGGCGTCCACAGCACATGCAGTATCGTCATCCATGTCACGGGTGAGACCATGTCTTTTCTCAGGGCACACCTGGACCTTGAGGATGGAGGGGAAAGGAAGCAGGTGGTTGGCAAACAGTGGGTTTACCACTGCTCCAGCCTTGCCAGAAGCCCAGGTACAAAACAGGATCACAGCAGGCCTGGTTTGCATGCGAGGGGAGAGCTCATCATGTGTGCCACCCTGGCAGAACCTAGATCCAGTTAGTCTTCACCATCTCAAGTTTGGTAAGCGTCTTGTCACAGCTTAAGTTAGAAGAAACCCATATTTCCCATAGAAAGGATTCCTGTAAGACCATGACCCCCACCCTTCTCCCTGTCCCCTCCTGCTCCTCCTCAGGGAGGGAGGACTCTGTCCTTCTGCCTGGTGAACCCATGCGAAGGAATCAGCCCCTTCTCAGCCCTGAAACCCGGCAGTCTGGCCCAGCGCACAGGCAGGCTGCCCGTGTGGGGCGATGTTGTTCCTTTTCACCCTAGAGAACTGAGCAAAAGCCCTATAACTATGGCCAAATGGCCTTCTTTAGGCCAAGAACCAAGCTGCCACATGACTTCCGGCTGTTCTTTTAGAACCTCAGTTACTTCCAAACAGCAGGGAACAGTGTTGCTTGCAGTCTATCAGTACCACGCAGAACGATCCAGCCAAGTATTTACCAGGTAGCATGGATCTTCAGGACACATGGAGCGTGGCCTAATTCAACCAAAACGTTGAAAGGATGTGGCTCCTTTGGACTTCTTGGAAAGCAGGCGTGGTGGAGACCTGTGCAGGCCTTCGGCCAGCGAGCCACACCAGGGCCGCAGTCAGAGACCAGACCCGCTGATGGGTCTCTGCTCTCCTGAAGGCCCTCGGCCTGCAGTGCCATGTGCACAGCGCGTGGCTGACCCAGCGGGTCCTCAGACCTCCATGGCATCATCGCCCTGAGCCACTGGGCCAGCGTGAGTCACTGCAGACCACGATGCTAAGTTCTGGTCAGGCATTTCCTTTCCGCACCCTGCAGGACGTCAGTGTGTCCAGATGGCCATCTGCGCAACATTTGTGAAACCAGATTTGTTATCCCCAGGGGATCGCTGTCTCTTTCCACTTAGATTCTGGCTTTTTCACACACCTGGGTGGCAGTGGGCTCCAGGCGAACACGGAGACTGGAGCTTCGTTGCCTCCGCCTGTGCTGCTGTGGTCCCTGCGCCTCCGCCGCATGGCGAGACCATCGCTATCCATCCAGGGAGTGATGACCCACGAGAGCTCACCCCTTTGCTCACTGGGTGGCTCACCTGGAATTGGAAGTGCAGAGGCCAGGTTACACGTCAGTCACTCAAGTCCTCGTGCAAGAGCCATGTGGAGGAACAGGCTCATCACGGGGCTTTCCCGGCCGTCCGGAATGTGGAGTCAGCAGTGGAGGATTCAGTTCTCCCAACTCTGTCATAATGGTGTCTCTCTGTAGGGAGGACATGTGGTAATGTAGCGTATGCCCTTAAAAATATGCCTGACCAAAACCCACACCTGACAGTGCTTTAAGAGTTGCACGCACTGTGACTCACTTTATCTTTTAAAATATGCGTGCTGCCCCTAATTTAGAACTCATGAATTTCTGTTCTTTTTCTTAAAAACGATTCCTCCAAATTAGGAAAAGAAAAAGCTGCAGATGCTGTAACTCCTGGATCTTCCCTTAGTGCCAGAGCTGTTGATGTACAGCTCCCGTCTGCAGGAGTCACACAGCTCCCATCTGCAGGAGTCACACAGCTCCCATCTGCAGGAGTCCGATCCTTGCGGTAGAGCAGAAGCCGCCGCAGAGAGAGGGAGAGGAGCAGCCCTGCGGGCCAGGAGGAAAGGGCCCTGCGTGGCCTGTGCAGCGACACAGCGCGGAGCCCTGTCCGGTTTCTCTGTCTTCCCACCAGGCCAAGACAGGTTTGTGGCCAGCAGCCTGGCGGGAGGGCTGGAAGGGCTGCGCTCCCCACCCGTTCAGAGTGGAGGGGCCCGCTGGCCACCCCGCCACGAGGTTTGCAGGGCCCCACGCCGTCCTGCCGACCAGCTCTGTGAAGCTCCCAGCACTCTTTCCTTGGCCTCCTAACCCGGCACAGCGCATTGCCTGAGGTCGTTACCTTTGAAATCCACAAACTTCTGGAATGCGGACTTTATTTCGTGCATACAGCAGGAGGCAAGCTTTTGGGGTGAAGAATTTAGTTCCTGGACTCTCCTTTATGTGTTAGATAGTCAGATTTCCCAAGGGCTCTTCCTTTCTATTTATTTCCTTCTATGATTTTTGAGTTTATTGGTTTCTTTATTTCTTTAGGATAAGGAAGTATTTAAATGAATTTAACTTCTCAATTATACTACGTGTTGATTTTAGAAAATTTGAAAACTAAAAGAATTAGAGAGAAGAAAACAAACATTTATAATAATCCCAGCACTTTGAGATAACCACTATTCAAATTTTGATGTTTCCTGTTGGTCTTGTTTTATACATGTTAATTTTTTTTTGTACAGTGTAAGTATTATTCACATCCTATTTTGTATTCTATTTTTTTCACTCAATTCTGTGCACATTTCTCAGGTGATAAAACATGGGTTAAAACCTAACTGTGAGGCCTACATAATATTCCCTAACAAAGCCATAATTCTTCAACTCATGTGTTAGACTGAATATTAAACTGCTTTTTTTTTAATAAAATTATACCCATCTCATCATTAAACATTAACCTATATTTTCATCTCTGATTATTTCCTTGTAGTAAATTCCAAAGTGTAAAACCACTGAACCAAGCTTCTAATTAGGCTTAACACACACAGTACCAGCTTAGGTGTCTGTCAGCCACAGACATGACTGCCAGTTCCACAGTGTCCTCAGCACTGTGCAGCGTTTCTATTGGTATTTTTATTTTAATGTTTTGATTTTCTCATGTTTGCTTGAGTGAGGAAGGTTGTATATTATTTAAGTGATTGCCAAGCATAAATTCTTTGTCTGAAATTTGTTCATGTCCTACACATTATTTCCATTGGTGTAGTTAAAAAGTATTTATAAGAAAGAAATGTTCATATCTCATATCTTTGGGGCATTTTAAATTTTGTTTATGTATGGAACTCAGCTAGTGCTTTCCCAGTGCACAGCCTACTAATAAATGATACTTCAATTTTTGATCTACCTGACAAATTAATTTAAATTTTGGAACCAAACTTCAGAGTGACGGCTTTTAAAGAAAATAGAAATTACATCTACCTCTGGTGTTGAAAATTTATATCAAATAAAAAGAGAGCGTATTTTTAAGGAAATTCTGTTAAACTATATCTCCTAGATCAGTGACTTAAATTTATCTATATATGATCTATATATGATCCTTTAAAGGGTCCACTTTTTCATGGACTGTAGGTTGGCATGAAGGCTGTACATATTAGACACAGGGGTGGATCATACCTACATATTGGATAGATAACAGATAGATAATCGATGACAGAGAAGGTATACAGAGAATAGATTAAATAGAGTCAGTGGTGATAAATACATGATAAATGATAGATGTTAGATAGATGATTACAGTTGATGGACTATAGTTGGTGCATGTTAAATGAATTATAGGTGATAGATATGGATAAACAGATCACAGTTGATAAATGATAGATTATAAAAATAACAATATAGTTGACAAGTGACAGCCACACAATAATAAATAATCGTAGGTATAGACTGCTGTGGATAGGTAGATCATAGTTAGACCACAGACAGGTGGTAGACAGATGAAGGACAGACAGTGGACGGGGCCAGTTTCCTAGCAGGGACTGTCCACACTGCAGTGCAGGTCACTGGCGCTGTTCTCTGCCTCCTACACAATGCTGCGCTTGTGGGATTTGCGGTCAGTGACCCTGGGGGCCAAGGCTGCGCTGGAGTCGGTCTCAGGCTCACTCTGCTGTCACTGCCTGCCTGCCAGGAGGTGCTGCCTGTGGTGACACGGTGGAGCTGGGTCCCCCTTTCTCTCTCCTGTGTATGGTGAGAATCTACCTTCTGCGCTGAATCACCTAGGAGATAGATGACTGATGGTTAATTGGCACTGATTTTTCTTCTAAAAGCTGTAAATTTTTCTGAGGCATTGGACAGGTCTGCATTTCCAGGATCAGGAAGGTCTGTATGAAAGTATCAAGCACCAAAGACAAGGAGTGGGCAGTGTGTGTGTTCAGGCTGCAGCTGTGAAGAGCCCAGCTCAGCGTGCACTTGTCCCCACAGTTCCAGAAGCTGGAAACCCAAGGTTGGGCACCAGGGCCAGGCCGCACATAGCAGGGACCAGGGAGTGCTAGTGAGCTCTCAAGTCTGACTTCATGAAACACTGATTCCATGGCAAAGTCTCTGCTCTCATGACCTACATGCCTCGCAAAGCTATGTCCTAATACTGTCACCTGGGAAGCAGAGGCAGGAGGATTACAAGTTCAAGCTTGGGCTGAACAATACTTAGACCCTGTTTCTAAATAAAAAACAGTAATAAAGGGCTGAGGATGTAGCTCAGTAAAGTATTTCATCATATGAATTTCAGAAAGACATGAACATTCAGTCCCCTGCAGGAGGTTAGCAAGGGTGTGTGAATTGTTCAAGATTAGCAGTGGCAGAGCCAGGGATAGAAATCAAATCTCCTCATTTTCCACTTCCAGGTTCTTAACACTGTGGCAGTGGCACTTTGTGAACAGCTCACAGGAAGAAACCGCATGTGATACATCTTCATCTCTGTAGCCCTGACTCTGCAGCCCAGCCAGAGTAGATGCTCAGAGCACATCACTGAGGGAACCCGTTACAATAACACCCATGGACAGCCAGCATGAGGCTTTGTCCTTTTGCTTTGGGGCACACAGGTCTGGGACTAGAGGAGAAAAGGGTCCAATAAGAACTAGGGTAGTGAGAATGACCATCACTCTCTGTCACCTAGGGTGACGGAGAACAGCAGAGACTGAAACTGTCCTCTCCCTCCTGTCGGGTGAGTCCTCCTGTTCTCTGTACTGGGAGCGCTTTTCTGCTCCATTTCCTCCCCAATCCCTCAGCTCGCCCTCAGTGCCCCCTGTTACCTGGCACATCATCCTAGCTGGAATAAAATATAAGTGTGGCTGAAAAGTACAGAAATCAAAGCTCCCCGTGGGGAGTTTTTCCCGTATCACCTGTCGAATTGAAAACCAGTGTGTCCTTGAAAAGATATGTATTTCAGGCCACAGGGGTGCTAATTTGCAAGGCCCATTACTCAAATAAAACATTTAAAAGAGTCTTCGATAGGCAGTGCTCTCGGCCTGTTTCCACTCCAGCACCAACGGCACCAACTATGGGTTTCCTGTCAAGCTTCGCAGCCCAAAGTCAAGATTTATCAATTGATATTTTGACTTTTACTTTTACACTTTTATTATATCACTGCATTCTGAGCATGGCCGCTACTCTCTAGCTTTTTGCAGGTTTCTTATTCCGGATGTGGTTTCAAAGCATCCTTCCAGGTGCAAACAGTACCCTGTGACCAGCCCCTTATGTCAGTGAGCTTGAAAACTGTCTTACAGCTGGTAACCTTCTGGGAAGATGGAGGATTCAGTGCCTTTGCTGTTTGTTCGCTAGTATTCAGAGCACTGCAGTGTTTTTATGTCAGATTTTTTTAAAAAAATTAGATATGTATTCATTGTTTTAGGAGCAAGCCAGGTATAGCAGCATGGTCCTATAGCCCCAGCAGTCAGGTGGCTGAGACAGGAACATTGGAAGTTCAAGCCCAATCTGGGCAATGTGGCTACTTAAGGAGACCCTGGTCCAAATAAAAATGCAAAAAGGGTTGAGGAAATAGCTCAGTGTCTCATTCCCCGCTGCTGCCAGGAAAAAGAGCCAAAACAGGAAAGGAAAAGAAAAAAAACTTTGCAGGAATATACTATCTTGTGGATACTGTTCAGTCTTGTGTTGTGGTTTTATAAGGACTTGTTTATTCCAAAACAAAAGGACAGAGCCTGGCTGATGCTGGCTTTTTACAGGAGACATTTTAATTTGCTCTCACTAATCTTTTCAGCACATTCTTCCATACTTAATCTTTTACACTATAAATAATCCTATATAAATTATAACTTATAAATATTTCCCGATATCTATAAAGTTGTCTGGAAATATGTTCATTACTGATTTGCTATCATTGTTTGCTTTGGTCATTTCAGCAACTAATGCTTCATGGTAGTTTCTGTGTAACACTTTTGCAGGACAAGTAAGAAAAAGGATCATGCTCAAAGCTGGACTTACGGGTGGTGCAATTGTGGGTCAGGAGCTGTGAGTGTTGCACACAGCTTTCCACAGGTGGCACGTGCACACACACACACACACACACACACACACGAATAGGGAATTACCTTTGGTCCTGAATGCTAGGAGGGAGGGGGAGGAATATTAGGATTCTGGTCAGTTCTGGGTTCCTGGCTGAGCCAGTCTTAGATGCAAAATACAGAAACTGAGTGCTCAAGGAACAGAGCTTTATTCTCATAAGGAGATTTAGAACGATTACTATTCCTCTGTTCTACATTTTCCTCAGTGACACAAGACCGTTTTTATAATTTCCAATTAGTTTTAAAGAACATACTGTATCTTAAGTCACAGGAGAGTTGACATCTGTTTATGATGATAAAGAACAGTCATTTTGGAAAGTTCCCAGTCATTCTTACTGTATGTTGGTAAAGATATGCACCTTACTGATGAATGGGATGGTTTCTCACCAAACCCTTCCTAGAAACTGAAAAAGGTAATTGTAATTCAGAGCCATGACAGCAAACTATCGCACCTGTAGAATTAGAGGCCATTATCCTGGAAACTGGGATGGATTAATTAATGAATTGGCAAATAACACACACGATGAATTACGAAGCACAGTGTCATTATAATTTCATGATGAAGCATCTTGTTCTGGATGACATTACATTTTCCAAGTGAAAGGAGCTCCCAAGCTTTTGCAGATAGAAGACAAAGGTTAACAGGGACAAGGGTGCTGGAAACATAGGCGCCCACACCTTTTCCTCTTAGAATGAGGGTGCGCTGGGTGTGACTGACACACCCAGAGCTCAGCCGGGGGTGGTGGGGGGTGAGCTTTGATTGAAGCTCGCACACTCCTGCAGAGATGACAGCTCTTCCACCACAAAGGAAGAGAGCCTGCTGTCGGGTGATCTGGCCAGCAGGGTCTTAAAACTCATTTTATAGCCTTTATTTATTTATTTTTTATTTATTTACATGTGGTCAACTGCAAGTTAATCCCCCTCTTGTCCCGATCTGCCTGGCTGCCCAGTGCCAGAGCTCCACATCAAAACTGGAAACTCTGCAAGGAGCAGGAGCGAAATTGCTTTTTGGTGGGTCGGATTTCATGCTGAGCAGGAAGCAGTGGCTCAGAGATGAATTGGAAGGGTGCGCTTGTCAGGGAGTGAAATGCGATGAACCTTGGAGTTTTATTGACATGTGTCAGCGAGGCTGGGAACAGCAGCCAGCACAGCGTCTCCTTACTCCCTGTTCTCAGGTGTGAGCTGACCCGGTACTTTCTGTTAAAAGCGATGCATATTTATTAGACAATACAGTTTAAAGGAGATGAAGAATGTGCCTGGTGTCAGATGCTATTGCGAACAGACCTTTCTTTATTAAAATAACAGATAATTTCACCGTGACTGCTGTCCCTCCGAGGGAGCTGTTATTAAGTGGTGAGCTTCCTGCCCTGCGTAGAGACTGCCAGCACCCAGCACTTGTTGGGAGGAGGGATGTGGTGGAAGGTGGGCACCTGGGGGGTGTTCTATGGCTTTTGATAGAAGCAGTCTACAGGTCTGAGCATCCTGCAGCTCTACTAATTATATCCGACTTCCCAGTCAGCTCTGCAGAATCTGCTGCACACGACATCCAATCTCATTGCTCTGGCGTATTTCTTTGGGATGTGGTTCTATTCCCAACCCTTTCCTCCTCCACCAGAGTGGTTTACTGCCATCCCAACTCTGGGACAGTGGCATAGAAAGTGGGTGACTGTGAAGGGTAGACCCCGGGGAAACAATATAATGCTTCCAGTTTCTCTCGAATCGGTTATGCCAATTGTGAAAGTCTGAGTAATCGTGTTTAAGAGAGATTGTTGTTGATACCTTATACGATATTTGTACTTTAAACTACTCTTAGAGCAATGATTATATACATAGTTTCTGTCATTTGAAGAAAGGGGGAGATCAAGAGTAGGGAAAAGAAGGAAAGATTTCTTTGTTGAAACACATAGATGCACGCACACACACACACACACACGTATGGTATGCATACTCACACACATGTATGTCACTTGTACACGTGCACCATATACACACATAATCTATATCATATACATGGTCATACATGAACATTTGTTCATAGGTGCTTGCATACACTCACATGCTTGCACACGGTGGCAGTGTGTAGTTTAATAATTTGTGTGCAGGGGCCTTAGAAGAGCTGATTGCCATCTGTTAGATCTACATATTACCCCAAGAGCTCACCTGCTCCCAGCCAGAGTTTCCTTAAAGGTCAGTGAATGCATAATAACCAGTTCAAGGGACAGTTGTCAGAACAAAAATCAGGTAGTTCCTTTTAACTTGCTGTGTATATTTTGTCAAGTTCTAGAACCTTTTCTAGACTTCATATGCAGTAGCTAATCCCCATTGCAAGCTGTGTTGGTGAGTTTTATCAGTCCATTAACAGTGCTTGTGTGCATTTGTCAGGTTTTTTTTCCCCTCCATTTTCCAAGATCATTCTGAGTAGTCACATCAGCTCATTGTCCTTGGTAACTGAGCATCCTGTCTGGGTTTGCTAGGAGATAAAGGCAGTGAGAGTGAGTTAGGCTTCTGAAACCTCCCCTGTCGCTAGGCGGCCTTTCTGATGTGGCTTGTGTTAGTCACATGCCATTTAGCTTGTATTTCTAGGCTTGCAGTGTCCTAAGAAAATCTCATTCATCCACCCACCTCTCTATCCCTGGCATTGCTTGTGCCTGTTCAGCTGTGAAGCTCGTCGCTCACCCTCCCTTCCTGTCACCCCCACCCTCTACCCCTACAAACGCCACCTTTAATCACCGATCTGTCACAGTGTCTCTCTTGACTGCTCTCATAACTCCTTCCTTGAGTCTTTCATTATTTTCACAGCACCAAAACTGACCATTTGACAGCTATAAACATTTTCAGAACTAACAGTTTTATCTTTCCAACCCAACTGTGAGCTACGTGGGCCTGAGCCTGGTCTTATATACCGTTGTATCTCCTTTATAATGAATGCCTCTTAGGACAATAAGTATGTAACTTCATGATGATCTGAGCCATGGCATGATTCCTTCCTTTGGTAAGTTCATATCCCAATAAACACCTAAACTACAGCGATGTCCCATACAAAGATGTTTTTCTCAAGGACAAAATTGCCTGTGTGACAGTGGCTCTATCATGTAGCCTAGGTGTGTGTGGGCTGCTCCATCTAGGTCTGTAAGTAATTCTATGATGTTTGAAAATTGATGAAGTTACCTAAAAACACATTTCTCCAACTATGCCCCCATTGTTAAACAATTCATGACTGTATACATTGTTATTTTATATTCTTACCTTGATTTTTCTTAATCAAGAGAAAATCAGGCATTTCTCATTCCTTGGTTTATACGAAATTATAGTCCACTTAACTAAGCTTGATTTTTAATACATGTTCAGCAAAATTATTTGTAGCCAACTCTTTTCCTTCACGACAAGCTCCACGTTGGACTCCAGTTGGTGTGCACTGATGTTGGAGACCTACTACCATACACACGTGGTACCTACGGAGTATAAACAAGGGGTGTTTCTGAGATTATTGGTTATATTATGAATATTTAGTAAACACTAAACAACCATTTCTTAATGGAGTTTATATCATATGGTAATGTATTTAAATGTATCCATGTAGCCCGTTAAAGTGAACTCATACTAAAAATGCAGCTTGAGGCAAGATCTACTGATGAATGCTCAATTAGTGGGCCAAACTTCAAGGGCAAATCCTTAAGGAAAAACAGGCTATTAACACAACTTCAAAGTACCCTTCTCTAGTGTTTATTAAGCATCATCATGTTGGTTTTAAAAAATCATAAGGCCTTTAATATTCTTTGTCCAGAAGGCAAAGCTTTATCTTCCTTCTTTAAAATGTAGGCAGGATCTAGAGCAGAAAAGGACCAAAATAATGATAACTTTTCAGGTGAGAAAATTGGTAGACACCACTTACCCAAATGACCAAAGTTGACTCACAAATTGCATTATGTGGACTTCATGTGTTCCTGCTATGATACAGTGACAAGGACCACAATCCTGCCATGTGCTTCCTGTGTCTAATCATGAGAAAACATCAGACACACAGAAGTTCAGGCATATTCTACATACATACAGCATACCTGGCTGCTTGTCTTCAAAGTCAAAGGCATGAAAGACAAAGACCAAGATATGATTACATGTTGGGAAAGACTTAGGAAGCACAGCAAACTGAGGCAGTGTGGGAAGTGGATGGGGTCCCGGAGATCAGCAGACACGTCAGAAATGTGAATAAAGTCTACAGGTTAGACTAGTGAGCACTAATGTAATATCTTATTTTTGATGGTTATACTGTGATCTTATGATATTAAATAAAAGGCATAGGAGAATGCTTTATATTATCATTGTGATTTTTTTGTAAATCTAAAAATACTACAAAACAAAACATTGGGGATTTTGTTGTTATTTTTTAAAAAACATAAAAAGGTGCCTTCTTGACTGGCTTCTCCTGTTCTCACCAGACCCTGCTGGGCGACCTCCTTCCATTAGACCAGTGAGAGGTGCTCCACAAGGGGAGGTGGAGACGCCAGCTTGGCCACTGTGAGTTTCTGATGAGTATCACTGCGGAGGGAGCCGGCTCTCAGGAGGAAACTTCAGAGGGGGGAAGTGACAGCTGGCAAGATTTGCTTCAAGTTTATTAAATACCTACATTTCCTATTTTAAGGAAGTGAATGTATATGAGTTAGATAGGCTAAAAATAAGAAACTTCAGTCATGAAACTGACAGGTGGTCATCCCATCTAAATAAAGTAAAGTAAAAAGAGGCTTCTTTCAAAGAATTTGCTGTGTTAAAGTTTGAAGGCTTGTGGGCTTTATGTTTGGAAATACTAGTTACCGTGATGTACGTGTAAGGAGAACGTGTTACTGTTGGTTTGTCATTGTTAGAGCTATCTGCAGCGCTTTACTTTGATTCACTGAGAAGTTCCCTCTCTTCAGTCCATCCTCAAGATAATGAATTTCAATCCCCTTTTTCTTCTTTTCCTTTTCATTTCTCCTTTTCTTTTCCTTTTCCCTTTCCTGTCCTCTCTGTTCTTTCTTGATTTTGGCACTGCGTGCTGAGTCCAGGACCTCTCCCTGGGCCACAGCCTCAGCCCCCTTATTTCTTTTGTTTGTTAAAACAAGGTCTCGCCAAGTCTCTGTGTTGCCCAGGCTGGGCTCAGACCTGTGACCCTCTTGTGTCAGCCTTGCAGCGTACCGAGATGACAACTGCACACCACCTGCAGGACTGCATTTACGGTGTTTCCAGAGAAGCAAAGCTCGTATCGGTCTTGACACTTTCTATCGCCAGTGTCTGCGTAAAAGACTGATTGTCTGATATCACCAATATGGTGAGCAGGTTTTATCCCCATAGTTGCTTTGGGTGATTTTCAGTTCTTTAGTCCAAGTAGAAACCCTTTCATCAGGGCTGAGTATAAAGCAACAGTGGTGTTTTTTTTTTTTCACCCCAAATTGCGCCCTAAATTGGGAGTTCCATCTTTGTTGAAGTGATTGGAGAGACAGGAGTGAGTTCTTCAGTCTAGCCATGGAGTGTAGCAGTCATTCTCCAGCGTTTTCTACCCACACGCCCCTTCAGTCCCCCTTTACCCCTATAGCAAGAGCACACTGATGAACTTGGCCTCAGAACCTGAGATGCGTTCCACCCAAGGCCATCACCATCGCTGATTTCTATCATCCTGGAAATTCTGCCTCTATGACCTGATTATTTCTTCTGAATATCCTTTTCTCCTTTTATATCACAGCTCTTTATCCCTTTGAAGACAGCCTATCATATCTGTCCCAAGGCAAGTGTTTTCAGGCTCAACAAATACAGTTCTTTCATGAATTGTTTCATAATATGCTTGCTGGTCATAACCATGTTTATGAATATTCCTCCTAAAAGGAGCCGCACAGAGCTGATCACAATCCGAATCATTAGTTAGTGTGCAATATGCTTTTATATATCAAAACTGAAACATACACACCCCAGAATATGTATAGTGCTGGCTGTAAATGGCTACATGAAGGTAATTGATCTTATTTTGTGAAATAATTGTATAATTGATCAAAACACTATTCAGTGATACCTTAGTTCATAAACTTAATTCTTTCTATAATTCTAGTTGCAGCCAAAATATAAGCGTATTTTGCTGCAATTGATCTCCAGTACCAAAACAAAAAACAAACAAACAAAACCTTTCTTCAGAATCATGGAACAAACTGCAACCAGAAGATGCTTGAGATTTGGTTATAACCAGACTCATGGGAAGAATTAAGTTTGTGAGCTGAGGTGCCACTGTACTTCGAACTATTAACCAGCGATAGCTCTAAATAATGTTGTATTACACCTATACCAGAAGTCCCTATTGGTGTTCCCAATCTATATTTGTGTTCCTTGTTAGTTTGGGGCTACTAGGAAAGTGCTATTTGATGCATAGATATGCAACTAAACCGAGTTGTATGAGATCCTGAACCTGAAGGGCCTAGCAGAATGCTGGCAGATACCAGGTGGTTAATGACAATTAACTTCTTTCTCCCTCCTCAGTGATTCTGCTTAGAGCAATGTTATCCTTCATTCCTTGGCCTCCCGCGGTCTTCCGGAGATGATGGAAGGCTGGAGCATATGTGCTTGCTGCTATTGGATTCTGGCATCCCACTGGCTGTGGCTCTGAGGCTCAGCTACACGGTCCCACACATTTCTGTGTCTAAGCGCTCTCTCCTGCCATGTGTCACCTAGTCCATTAGCTTTGTCAACTTTCTACAGTCATTTCTCCTTCAACCCCCTCCCCCCGATCCTATTACCTGTGGAAACAGTATCGGACTCTTTTATCATCTGGCTATTTCAATTAAATTACATTAAAAAAAGCATACAGTGAGGTTAAAAATGATCACTATATCACTCCAACTTTCTTCTATCCCCAGAAGGTTAATTGAAAGGCAGCCATCTTGGCGACGTTTAGACAAATGAGGATAATTATGTGTTCTCCAGCTCTTTGAGAGGTTAATTGCTTAGATGTACGAAGCCTTGAAGAACAAAAGAGGAATAAATCAGAAGCAGGACTATGATCTGATAATGTAATTTGGTATATTCATGTACAACTCAAACAAATAAACCCCTAATTAGATGCGCTCCTTCAGTTACATGGACACACCCCTGTAAGTAGGGTCAGACACTCCACATTCACGCTCTTGGATTGGGGTTACTGGAGGGGGAGGGATGTGCTCAGCCACGCAGAGGTAAGGGGTCAGCCAGCGCGTGGCAAGGGAAGGGCTTGCATCATGGGGCACCGCTACACTGCGTAAACACATCTAGATTTATCTATTTTATCAGTACTGCTACTCCTCAAGCACAGGTCTTCTTTTCTTTGAGCATCATTTTCAACATCTAGGGAGAAAACGAAGAAGAATGAAAACTAAAATCTCTAATGAACAGGAAAGGGAACAATTGCCTGGGGGTGGGGAGGGGTTTGGAGATGGCAGTCATGGAGCTCTGCCCCTCCTCTCCTCCACTCCTTCATCCACTTCCTTGTGGGTACATAAGACTTGAAGTCTCCATAGGTGTCAACATGATTGACTCTAGCAAATTAGGTGCAATGCATTCACCTTTGTATTTTTCCTTGTTATCTATGTAATGCATGTTCAAGGTAAAACAAATAGACACTCTCACCCTCGTTGTGTGTCGTTAGCTGTCAGCCGTATCTGTTTACTCACCGCTTATGTAATGGAGTCTGCACACGGCGCAGCCCTGGCTTTCCTGCTCTCATGGAAGCAGCTGAACATTAGCGCTCACTGGTGTTAACCTTCCGTCTGCAACCATATTTCACTTGATTGCTTTGTCTCTCAGCAATTGTAAAGGTTTGGAGTCAATAAAGAGCTTTACATTAGAGCTTTAAAATGGTACTTTCTGTAGACTGCCTTTCCTTCTCAATAGCCTCACGAAGATAATCTCTCAACCAGTTGATGGAAATGTGCTTACCATCAGACTGAATAGACCTTTCCCATTCTTCATTATCTGCTCAGATTTGATATCTGACTCTGTTTACTTTGCACTTTTTTTGTTTGGAGATTCCAAACAACACTTTTTTTGTTTTTGATAAGAAAACACTTACGTGAGCATTCAGCATTTGTTTACATACCCGATTCCAACACTCTAGTCAGCTTGTTAAAGGAATTTTGCAGAGCATACTGATTCTAGTTCTGGTCTAATTAGTTGCTTTCTAAGCCTATGATTCTACTATTTGTTTCTATTAATTTTTGTTTTATTTCTACCATTTCATTCACCTTTATTTAACCCTAGGAAGGATTTCTTTGTTTTAACCATTCTTTGGTTTCAGTACATACTCAATAACTTCTTTGAAAATATATGAGGGAGTTAAATTTTCTGGGTATTGAAATGCATATTTAAGTAAAATTTGAGTCTTTTATTGTATATTGTACTCATCAGTTAGGTTTTAGTTCTTTATGGACCTAGAGTCCAACAGAACCAGGATCCAAAATAGCCTGCGGGGGCACAGGATTGAGGCCTATTGCTAAGATTCAGGCTCTAGAATCACCCTTACATTCCCAGCCACCAAACATGCTCTCCTGAATCTCACTGAGGCTGAATCTCACTCCAGGTCCACCACAGTTGACACAGATCCAGCACTGCCATGGAGGATCCAAGTTCCTGTTCAGTCTCCACAGTCCCTGAAATCTGGCACTTAATCGTGGTCTGTCCGACCATGACCACAGAGAACCCAGGCAGGACACTGGCTAGTCTGCCAGAATTCCTGAACCAGCTGAGTGAACAACAAGATTATCTTCTCCTGCTGAAGATAATCTGTAAACAGTGTCGGGACTGTTGCAAATTCACAGACACCAGTGTAAAGCCACAGGGGTCATGAGTATCAGGGAAGCAACAATGTGCCACTAACTGACCTTAAAGAAATGGCAAGGTGTCAATAATGTGGGGTACAGTTTAAAGTAGTTATCACAAAAAGCTCAGCAAACTCTAGGCAAGTCTAGATAAACAATTAAACAAAATCTGGAAAAAAACATAAAATTGCAAGCTAAAAGAAACACATATAAGCTTTTACTAAAAAGCATTGTAATCAAATTGTCAAAATTCAAAGACAGAAATAGAACATTGAAAGTAGGAAGAGAAAGCAAATGGTCACATTGAAAGGACCTCCCAACAGGATTATCAGCAGATTTCTAAACAGAGCCCTGCAGACCAGGACAGTGGGATGATACAGTCAAAGTGCTATAACAAAGGGAACTAGAAACAACTGCTATATCCAGCAAAACTATCCTTCTGAAACTAAGGCAAAATAAAGTTTTCTCAGTGAAACAAGAGATGAGGGAGTTATTACCAGAAGACCTGTCTTATAAGATGTTGTAAGGGGAATTCTTCAATTTAAAATGTAACAATATAAATAAATATATGGAAGTATAAAACTATATGCTATAATCATGTCATAGAGCTATTTACACTATTTTTTCACATTTTCCAGTTTTAATTTTTTAATTTAAAATGAAGAGAGTAAAAATGAAGATACAGAGTTTCAAAACAAAATAATAGATTAACAATGGCTATTACTTTTAACACTAGTATAAAAAACTTGAATACTAAAAGATATAGCTGTGAAAAAATCCAGAGTATAAGAAGTATAAAAATATAAATTATAATCTCAATAACAATTTCTTTTTCTTTTTCTTGTTTTGGTACTGGGCAGCAAACTCATGACTTCATGCTTGCCACGCAGGTGCTTGTGCCACTGAGCTAAACCCCTGGCCTCTCAATAGCGATTTTAATAACAACAGATAATGTGTGTGTATGGAGTTCAAATATAGATTTTGTTTGTACGATAGATGTTAAATTGTTTTCAGTTGAAAACACATTGTTATAACGCAAAGATGCTTCATGCAAATCCTATGATAACCATAAAGAAAATAGTCCTGTAGTAGATATAGAAAACATAAAGTAAGACAAATCAAATTACATTGCTACACAGATACACACACATCAAATCACAAAGGAATACTTTACTAGAAATAAGTGAACAGAGGAACAATAAAATACGCAACCCACAAAATAGCAGTATGAATAATTCACTATCAATAATTAGTTTAAATATAAACTGAGTGCATTGCGAATCAAAAAACAATGAAAAATTCCATTGAAAGCTGGCAAAATCACTTGAAAAAAATTGAATATAGACTTTCAGACCTTGAATACAGGATCATAGCTAGCAATCATGAAAGGAAAGATCTCTTTAAAATAACAAGGGACCATGAAATAACAATTCAACAGCTCCAAGGTGACACAAAGAAAAACAATATAATACTGGTAAGTGTCAGTGAAAAAGTGGGACTCAACACATATGCCATAAAAATCCAGTTGCAGAAATAGTAGCAGAAAATTTTTGAAGCATGGGAACAGAATCTGACATAAGGCAAAGTGAGGCATATAAAACTCTAAAGAACCATACCCAAAATAAATCTATACTCAGATGTATAATAATCAAAATCTCATAAATTCAGCCCAAAAACAATATTAAAAGGTGTTGGAGAGAAGAAACAGATCACTTATAAAGGAAAGCCCGTTAGAATCATAGCCAATTTCTCAAGACAAAACCTCAAGTCAAGAGGAGCTTGGAGTGAAATTTTTCAAGCCCTGAAACAAAACAGCTTTCAAACCAGACTGATTTACTCTGAAAAACTGACTTTCAAAATTAATGGAGAAATAAGATACTTCCATGAAAAAGAACAAATGAAGAAGTTCATGTCCACCAAACCAACCCTAAAAAGAATAATGAAAGATATTCTAGAGAGAAAAATGAACACAATTCCTAGAACAATAACAGACAGAAACCACAGGTAGGGAAGCAATTAAACAGGGGAAAATCAGGGAATCAGAAAAGCAAGGAATCAACAACAAGAAAATAACATGACAAAGTTAAGCCTATATGTATCAGTTATAACCATCAATGTAAATGGCTTTAGTTCACCCATCAAAAGAAATAGATTGGCAGATGGATCAAGAAACAAAATCCAACCATATGCTGTGTACAAGAAACACATTTAACTCAAGAAGAAACTCAGAGTGAAAGTCAAAGGGTGAGAAACTATACTCCATGAAATAGGAACCCAGAAAAAAGCAGTAGTAGGTAGCTATTCTATTTGCAGTCAATGGGAACTTCAAACCAGAAATGATGTAAAGAGATAAACAAGGCCACTACATACTTGTTAGGGGAAAAATGCAAGACAAAGCAATAACAATCATAAATATATATGTACCAAATATGGGAGCACCCAAATATACAAGACAAATATTAACAGATATGAAAAATCAAACAGACAAAAACACAATTATAACAGGGGACTTTAATACCATTGTCAGAAACATACAGACCAACTAGACAAAAGTTTAACAAATAACAGAATTCAATCAAACATGTGAACAAATGGACTTAATAGACTTTTATAGTGTTCCACCTAACAACATAGAACACATTGTTCTCAGCTGCACATGGGATGTTTTCTAAAATAGACTATATACTAGTCCATAGAACATGCTAAAGCAAAATGCAAAGGAATTCAAATAATTCCATGCATATTATCTGATGATAATGCAATGACATTGGAAATTAATGGCAAGAGAACCATGAGCACATAAAAATTAAATAAAACCCTCCTGCACAACCAGTAGGTCACAAATGAAATTAAAAAAGAAAACAATATCTACAATCAAATGAAAATTCAGATACAACATACCAGAACCTGTGTAAGGTAATGAACACAGTACCAAGAAGGAAATATATAGCAGTGAATTCTCTCATGAAGAAAACAGAATAGATACAAATAAACAGGCTAATGCTGCACTTCTAGCTTCTAGAAAGAGAAGAGCAAATCAAACCCAAAGTTCGTAGAAGGGAAGATACTATAAAGATCAGAGCAGAAATTAACACAATTGAGACTAAGAAGATGGTACAAATAATGTATTAAAGAGTTAGTTCGTTAAAGGAATAAACAAAATTCATAATCCCCTAGCCAACTTTATCAAGAAAAGGAAAGGAAAATCTCAGATTCATGCACTGAGGAAAGAAAAGGGTGAAATCACTAAAGATCCTGTGGAAATTTAGATCATCAATCTCAACTTCAAAAATCTTTATTCACATAGAACTAAAAACTGAAGAAATGGACAGATTCCTAGAAATATATGAATTATTAAAAATGAATCAAGAAGATATGGAAACTATAGTAACCCAATATTAGGTAATAAACTTGAAAATGTAATTAAAAAACTATCGACAAAGACAATCTCACAAAGATAGATTCACATCTGCATTCTACAAGAAATTTAGAGATGTAATGCCTATGCTCCCCAGACCCTTTAATGAATCGAAAGAGAAGCAATTCCCCCTAATTTCTGGAGACAAATATTAGACTAATACCAAAACCAGAGAAAGACCAAACTGAAAAAGAGAACTACAGGTTAGTCTCCCTGATGAACATAGATGAAAAATTCCTCAATAAAATACTAGCAAACATAATGCAGCAAATCATCAAGAACATTAAATAATGTGACCAAATGGGATTCATCCAAGGAATGCAGGGATGTTTCCACATATGCAAATCAATAAACATAATACACCATATCAACAGTGTCAAAGACAAAAGTCACATGATCATTGCAATAGATGCAGAAAAAGCTTTTGATAAAGCCCAACACTCATTCATGAAAAAAAATTCTAGAGAAAATCAGAATAGACAGCCCCTACATCAATCTGATAAAATCCATCTGTGGCAAACCAATAGCCAACATCATACTACATGGACAAAAACTGAAAGCTTTCACTCTAAAATCAGTAACAAGAGAAGAATGTCCACTATCAACATTCCTATTCAATATAGTTCTGAAAAAAATTAGCCAAACAATTAGACAAGAGAGATAAATAAAATAAAGATGGGAAAGGAAGAATTAAATTATCATTATTTGCAGATGACATGATACTCTGTATGTAAGACCCCCAAAACTCCACTAAAAGACCATGAGAGTTCATAAGCAAATTCATTGACATAACTGGATACAAAGTCAACACTCAAAAATCAGTAGCATTACTGGGCAGAAACAACAAACTTACTGAGAGAGAAATTAGGGAAACAATATCTTGCACAATAGCATCCAAAAAATGAAAAACTCAGCAATCAGTCTAGCAAAGGATATAAAGATCTACATATTGAAAATTACAGCACTCTGAAAACAGAGTAGTAGAAAGTGAAAAGATATCCCTTGCTCACAGGTAGGAAGAGCTAATATGGTGAAAATGGCCATACTCTCAAAATCATCATACAAATTTAAAGCAATGTCTCTCAAAATACCATTAACATACCTTCCAGAACTAGAGAAAACATTCTAAAATTTGTTTAGAAGAATATAGAATAGCTAAAGCAATTCTAGACAACAAAGTTAAGGCAGGAGGCCTCATGATTCTGGGTTTGAAATTATACTACAAAGATATTGTGATAAAGTCAGCATAGTATTGACAAAAAAAACCCCAAGAACATCAGTGGAATAGAAGATACAGACAAAACTACAAAGATCCTCAGTCACCTTATCACTGATAAAGGGGCAAACATGTTCACTAGAAGAAAGATAGCCTCTTTAATAAACGGTGCTGAAAAATTGGCTTTCCACATGCTGAAGACTAAAACTAGACCTGTGTCTATCACCATGTCCTGCACTAAAGTAAAAATGGATCAAAGATCTGAATATTAAAACAGAAACAATAAGTGTATTGGAAGATAAGGCAGGTAGAAATCGTGAAGACATAGGGGTAGGCAGAGGGTTCATGAACAAAACCCAAACTACATGGGAAGAACTTTAAAGAATCAACAATTGGGATTTCATCTTTAATAACAAAAGCTTTTTAATAAAAGCTTTTGCACATTGAAAAAAAATAACCAACAGAGCCCGTGGATAAAGCTCAGGCATCACAATGACTGCATGGTAAGTGTGAGGTCAGGAGTTCTATCCTTGAAAAAAAAAAAAATCACCAACAAAGTGAAAAGAAATCCCACATAGTGGGAAAAAAATTTTAGCTAGTTACCCCTCAGACAGAGAACTTCTATGTAGAACATGTAAAGCATTGAAAAATAAATCTGACCCCTCAAATTCAAAAACCTAATCCAAAATGGGCATCTAAGATGAATACACACTTCTCAGATGAAGAAATACAAGTGGCAAGTGAATATATGAAAAATTGTTCAACGTTACCGGTCATTTGAGAAATACAAATTAAAACAACATTGAGAATTCCATCTCACTCCAGAAGGAATGGATATCATCAAGAACAACCAATAAAACATGCTTGTGTGGCTATGGGGACAAGGATCCCTTCTCCACTGGTGGTGGGACTGAGACTGGTGCAACCTCTGTGGAAATCAGTGTGGAGATTGCTCAAAAACCTAGAATTGGAGGTCCCATTCAATCCAGCTATTTCCCTTTTAGATATTTTCCCAGAAAAACTGAAAACATCGTACCACAGCAATATATGTACACTCATGCTTATAGCAGAAGAATCTGTAAAAGCTAAATCTTGTAAACAACTCAAATGCTCATCAACCAAGGAATGGATAAAAAGATGTGATATTTTTATAAATTGGAGTGCTACTCAGTAATAAGGAAGGATAAACTCAAGGCTTTTATAGTAAATGAATGCAACTTGAGACCATACTCGTAAGTGAAATAAATCAGACTCACATGTGTAGACATCAAATTGTCTCCATAGTGTAAAAATCTGAAAGTCCAAAATTTACTGTAGCTATTGTGAAAGTGAAAGGGAAAGAAATGACTCAGAAGGAAAGAAAAACTGGGCTTGGTGAAAGAAAAGAAAGAAGGAAAAAGAATATAATTTAGTAGTATAATTAGCAGATAATTCTACTAATCTGTTACTTCATTAAAAAAGAACAGTTTGTGCTTTCATTCTTTGATCATTTTTTCATGCCTGTATCTTGTAATGTGAGCAGCTACTTTGAAGATAACAATACTTAATATATTAATGATTGTTAATCTATTTTTTAAAATTCTATATCATTTTTATTCTTTTTTTCCTTTAAAAAAGACAATGAACCAACCATATGCTGTTTATAAAAGCTCATTCTAGATTTTAAAAATATATCACTTGAAGATATGAAAAAATATATTCCATGCAAGATATTTTACTTCAAAAAGAAATCAAGGTTGGCAAGGATTTTACCAGACAAAATAGAGTATAAATAAAAACTTATTGCAGAATAAAAATATTCACAATTATAAGGTAGTCAATTCCTCAATATATGAATTGCAAATATATATGCACTCAAAATTGGGAGACCTATTTAGGAACTATTAAGACAGCTTGGGAGAAATACCAATGCAAAAGTAGAGGGGACCTTCAGTGTTCATTTTCAACCACGAGTTCATCCAGGAAGAATTCCATCTGGAAACAACAGACTTAAAAAAGAGCATAACTTATTTGTTTCATTAAGTCCCCTAAGTCAGTTCACATTTATCCTCTAGAATATTTTTAATGCTGAATTATTCATTTTTATTTTATGATTATCATTATATTAAATAGTGAATGCTTAACACAATAAAAATATCACAAAGAGTATTGCATTTTAAAAATTTTGTGTGTTTTTAAAGGATCAAAATTTTCAATATTGACTGACTTTTGTTGTACAAAGTCTAAAAAACAACAACAGAAATAAATTTCTGTATGAACTACAATGAAAATACCAATAGTGATGTACAAAAAAGACTCACTGATCAAACTGTCACATCGAAGGCAGCCTCACACACCTGAGCACTGAAGGTTTCCACACCCATGCCTCACTTTCACTGGCCACACGGGTGCTTAGCTTTCCTTCTTGTGTGGCAAGCCATGTTGGTCACCTCTTTTCTCTTCCTTTTTGTCAGGAGCTTCCTACCATATTGTACAATATGTATTTATCAAGGAGATAAGGTATAAACAAAATAAAATATCAAATGTGCAATTAATGCTTAAAATAGACATCAACATTTTCACATCAGCTGTCTGCTTCCTTACAAAGCTGAGGAGATAACATCAGAATGAAATCTATATGAACTACAGTGTAAACCAAAAGTCTACCACAGAAATAATCTGTTTCAACTGTCACACCCAAGGCAGTCTTAACACATGATAACCATATGTTCCATGCACATGTCATGCTCTCACTGACATCACATGTTCGCCTTTCTTTTCCTATATGATAGGCCATTCTTGTCACATCTCTTGATTTCCTGTTTTGTCAGGAGTTTCTTAATTTATTGTACAGTGTGCACTTAGCAGAAAAATAAGATATTGGTAAAATAAAACACCAAATGTGTAATGAATGCTTAGAATAGATACCAACATTTCACATCAACTATGTGCTTGCTTACAAAATGTAAGAGATAACATCAGAAATAAAAATCTATGTGAACTACAATGAAAATACCAGTAAAACACTACAACAAAAATAATATTGGCTTTGATTATCACACTCAAGACAGTCTTCATACATGACGACTGCACGTCACATACACACATGTCACTTACACTGATAGCACGTACTTTTTTCTTCCTGCCCTTTCTTGTAAGGCATATTTAACATCTTTTTCAGTTTCCTGTTGTCATAGTAGGTTTTAGGGATGCTGTGCCTGCCTGCTCACCTGTCAGCTCACCAGGGTGCTTCATAAATTTTCCTGTAGTTCTCTGGGCAAAAACATTTTCCTTTTCTCTGCAATAAATGATCTCATGAGCTGCAGTCCAAATCCTTTAGGAAAATGTCTCCATGGTATTTTGAAATTGTTATTTTCTTTGTGCACTACCCAAACTATTTATGTCACACATGTTTAGGGTCAATAAAACACAGCCATTAGCCTATCATTTGTGTTTTGAGTGACATCATAGGTACCACATAGCATATCAACAACACCTATTCCACCGTTGGTCTTGTTGCAGAAAGTTTCCATCTCAGGTTTCCATTTTGTTAAGGTTTCCCTATCAATAGTTCCCCATCATGGTAAAATGTTGACATCAGCAGTGCCCATTTGTTTTTCTTTGCCACAGACAAGACCAATATTATATCTTTTTGAAATTCAACAATTGTACTATAGAATTTCGTATTTTGAAGTTGTAACATTTCCTTGAAATTTCTATTTTATTCCTGTATTTAGTTCCTGTACTGATCAACTTGTGCCGTTAACAAATGTAGCATCAATGGGAAACTGGTAAACCAATTGTCAAATGTCATATTTCAATTAACTTGGAAGATAGAAGCTACAAGTCTATTCAAAACATCATTTGACTTATTACTGTATGAGTAAGGACATGGCTGAGTTCCAAAATAAATATCTAAACTGAAAGCATAGTAAGTCTTCACAGCCATAAGGGCATAAATTTTATGCCATATTTGACCAAAGGCCTTTCTTAATTCCTTTATATTCATGTGATTACTGTGTGAAATCCCTGCTAAGTAGAGCAGAACTCTGAATGCTTTCAGTTCAGCTAGGGAGGTATCACAATACATACCATTTTTAAATAAGACTATAGGTGCCTACAGAATGTTTCCCTTGTGTTTTGGTCTGTGGCAGTTTCCATCATTGTGTGGTAATGCTGATATTCTGTCCAGTATGTTTCACATCTGCCAAGACATTTGCTATATTTTAGTATCTAGTTATAACACTGGTTGTTCCACTTGGGTGTGTGACTATTCCACAGCATTTCAGCTGGTCAGTGTATGTTACTCCCATTGTTGTTCTCTTCATCATCTTAATCAAGGAGGTCTGCATTCCTGTGTTTGTATTGATCAATTTTTGCTTCGTTTCATTGTCACGGGAACTTTGGTTCACATGGACAACCTCAAGACCATCAGCATCAGCACCCACCCACACCACTCTTCTTTATGAGGGAATATATTTTACCATAATGGACCATCTTCATCATCCTTGCAAGAATAATCTCATGATTCACTTTTGACCTCCTCCAAAACTCGCAAATCTATTTTTTTATGTGCCATTGTACTGAATTGGGCTACTTCTACCCAAAAAATCAAAAGAAAAAAGTTTAAAACCAATCCTATAGTTTTGTGAGTGTATTACACCCTCTGGGTTGCTCAGGTAAATATATGCCAGACTTGTTATTTGGAGCATAATGTCAGTGAAAATTCAGATTTGACATTTTTGCACACATGCTCAAGTGGGTAAACACAAGATTGCTTCCTGTATCCCTCAGGCAAAGGTACTGAGATGCACAACCAGCTGCTATTATGCTAAAGTAAAAATTTGCAGGATAAAAGCACAAGTTGATCAGTGCAGGAACTGTATGCAGGAATAAACTACAGCATAAAAGTTATGTTTGTGGAACCCAGTGTTACGCTTTTCTTCTTAAGACAACCAAATGGAGCTATCATACAGGTACAGAATACTCCATTCAACAGTAGCAGAATACTCAGTATTTTTTTAGCATTCTTGGAAAATTCATCATTATTGATAATATTAGATCATAAAGCAACTCAAAAAATTTAAGAAGATTGAAATCATATCAACACTTCTTTATAAAAATGATACGAAGCTAGAAATATTAACTAGAGAAAAATTAGAAAATTCACAAATATTTGGAAATTTAACAGGCCATTATTAAATGAGTCAAGTAAATTAAAAGGGAAAATTTTAAGATTTTGGAAGTAATAATGGAAACATAACATACACAAACAGACTTACAGTGTAAAATAAACACAAGTATTACTATTGACCTTATTTATATATTATTAATCTAGTACTTGTCAGAATAAGTATCATTTTTCAAAAAGATTTAAAAATGCATAAAACTGTACTCACTAGAAGAAGAAAGAGAACAGTCAAGTCTAAAAAGTTCTGTAACTGAAAGCGTAAACAGTTTTTGCTACAGGAATTCAAATGGCCATGGCACCACCATGAACTTGTCAATGTATTGAACAACCTGGAAAAATTAACTAAATATACAAGTTACTAAGAAAGAAAGAATCTGGAAAAAACAGAAATTCAAACTGACCAAAAATGAACAGAGGTTGGATTAATAACCAAATCTCAACAAAGAATATTTTGGGAACAAGTGGTTTCACTGGTGAATGCAACCAGATATTTGAAGGATGAGACTTCTTCATGCAGTCAGAAAAGTGAAGAGGAGTGAACATTTTCAAATTCATTTTATGAGGCAAGCATTGCCCTCCTACCAGAACTAGATACAGATATTTCAGGAAAATAATTTTACAGGGTGATGACCATGCACAACACTGATGTTTAAATTTTCACCAAAATATTATCAACATGAATTCAGCAGAGTGTTACTAGTATCACACCTTGGTCAAAAGAGACTCATGCAAGAATACAAGGATATTTCAACATATGCCCATCAATAAATGTGACAGGCCTATTTAACAGACAGAAGGATACAATCCTCTCATTATCTCAATAGATGCAGAAAAATCATTGTGTAAATTCAACATGTTTCCATGACAAATGTCTTGATAACTGAAATATAGAAGAAATGTACCTCACAGTATAAATGCAGCATATACCAAATCCACAGACATCATGATATTCATCAAAGAAAAAGTGAAAATTGTTCTTATAAATGTAAAAATAACAAAAAAATACACTCATCATTTATAATTAATATAGTATTCAGAGTCCTAGCCAGAGCAATCAGGCAAGAAAAATAATTGCCTGATTCCAAAATATATTGCTAAACTCTAATAATAAAAAAAATTATAGTACCATCATAAAACCAAAGAGACAATATAGAGAATTAGAAAACTCAGGAATAAATCTCCGCAGTTACTGCTGTTTGATCTTCTTGGCAGAGGGGCTGGGGATTTAGCTCAGCGGCATAAGCGCCTGCCTTGCAAACGTGTGGTCGTGAGTTTGATCCCCAGTACCAATAAAAAGAGAGAGAGAGAGAGAGAGAGAGAGAGAGAGAGGATGCCAAGAACACACAGTAGGAAAAGAAAATTTGCATCAAAAATTGTCATTGAGAAAACTGAGTATTCAAAAGAGCAAAAGAGCACATTCAAAATTCAAAAGAGCATTCTTTTGAATATGATGGAAAATAAGCAAAAGTATTACTATTCAGAAGAGCAAACTTGGATATTTATTTCAACCATATACAATTATTAACTCAAATGACACAAAACGTAAGACTTTCAACCATTATACAACTAGAAGAAAACATAATGAAAGAGCTACTTCCTATTAATCTAGATAATTATGTTGGGGGGTTTCTCCTAAAGCATAGGCAACAAAAGCAAAAAAAAAAAAAAATTGAAAGGCATGAAATGAAAAGAATTTTATACAGCAATGAAAATTGTGAAGAGTGAAGGAAAACCTAAAGAATTGGGAAAAATAACTGCATATTAAATATCTGATAAGATTTTAATATGCAAAATACATATGACTCAAAAAATATAACAGGAAAGAAAACAAAAAACCTTTATAGAAAGTGAGTGAAGGACTGAATAAACATTTATCAAAATGGGACACACAAAGGACTAAAAGGTATGCTTTTAAAAAGTCACTAGTTATTAAAGACATGCAAATCGAAGCAGTAACAGGATGCCATCTCACATGTTTCAGGCTGGCTAGTATCAGAATGGTGCAAGCTCTCTATTGAAGAGGTTTTAGAGATGAGAATCCTCTTCCATTTGAATTCTACAGCCATTGCAGAAAGTAGAACAGTGTTTCCTCAAAACATTAAAAGCTGTAGCCTGGGTACAGCTCCGAGTATGGCAGCTGCCTGACAAGAGCGAGTCCCGAGTTCAATTTTTTTTTCAAAAAAATTTACAAGAAGAAATACCATGTGACCTAGTTTTCTCACTTTTAGAATATAAACAAAGAAACAGAAGCATATTTTGAAGCAATATATGCACTTTTACATCCATTAGTCTTTGTTTAGTATAACAGATGTAAGGGATCAGCCAAAGGGTTACTGATGGAAAATCAATGGTGTATTTGTCTGCCTTAAACCAGGAGAGTATGTCATTTGCAATAATATGGAGGACATTATTCCAAATGAAATAAATCAAGCTCAGAAACACGTAAAATTGCCTGATTCACTTTAATATAGAACTTGAAAACTTCAAACTTAAGCAACAGAGGAGAAGGGTGATTGGTTTGGGGGTGGAAATGGGCTATGTTTGTCCAATGATACAAAGTTTCAGTTATGCAGAAAAAACAAGTTCTTGAAGTCTAGCATATAAGACTGTGAAAATGGTAATTGAGGAATATGGTATTGCATAATTGGAAATAAGGAGGGAGATAAAACTTGAAGGGAGGGAGAAGGATGGGGAAAAAGAAAAATAAAAAAAAATATATGGACAGGTTCAAATTCCCTATATGAATGTGATCATTATGTATATCAAATATGTACCAGTGAAAGAGTAGATCTGAGATGTTCTTATTGAGGTGATGGATGTATTAGCTCGACTGTAGCAATCACCACAGTGTTTGCATCTGTAAACCTGTTGTGTTGTATATTTAAGCAAAGTTTTCATTTATAACTCGATAAAATGGAAAGGGGGATGAGTTCTAATTAGTTGTGCCACATGGAGCTTTTTAGTCCAGAATTCCAAAATTAAAACAAAAACTATCCCTGCTTTTCAATCAGGACGTATGAGTCATTTTTCTTTTGTTCTGCTCAGTACTCTACAGAGGAGTTTTTGTTTATATTTTTCTTCTATTCTTCAATATATTTCTCTACCCTTCATTCTAATTCTGCAACTTCTGTCGATCGTTAGCATTCTTGAGCTCTTTCTCTCTCTGCCTGTGTGTGCATGTGTGCACTCATGTGATTGTGTATGTGTGTTAGAGGACTTACTACATGGTAAGAGCTGCTCTAACTACACCGCTTACACTGACTCATTTAACATTATGATAACCCAACGAGGTTGTACAAATGTCATTTTAGTGTTAAAGTTAAAAAAAGCCAGCACATGAAGTAACACTAATCTATTGAGTGAGGGACAGTGTTGTAATCTAGGATACCTGTTTTTGTATTTACCCACTTTGGCACCCTGCTTCCTGCATTATAGTATCCATGTTTTATCTTTTCTCATGTTCTAGATGATCCCTCTACTTTGTTTTACATACCTGGTACTTTATACCATTTGATCAACTTACCCCTGTGGTTTAATTTTAATGGAATGATAGTATTTCTAGTTTCATGTGCTTAATTGTTTTTCACTGACTATCTCTTCCTCTTTGTGCCCTCTTTTGTATCTCATTAGTACTGTATCGACACAAATCTCCGAGAAAACGAATCAAAGATGTTGGAAAGAAATACTTTCTCCTCTGTTCCATTTTTCTTCTAAGACCAATTTTCTTTGTTATGTTGACCTTCAAAATAAATAGATAAATGAAAAATATTTACTAGCTTTCTTTTTATAGTCATCATATAAACTTAGTGAGGAAATGGATTGAGGTTTTCCAATAACTATGATGCATCTTCTCTGCTGTTAATGTGCTTACCTCTTTTCCCACTGAGATTCTGCCATGAAATTCAAAGCTTCTAGGTATGTTAAACATACTTACTAGAAGTCCATACATTTGCTACTAAAGATATAGGATGAGTTTTCAGGCTCAGTGTTCCCAACTTCTTAGTGGTGTGTTTAATTATTTCTTAGAGAAATTGTTTGTGCCTCGTGGCTGCGTTAATGCTGGGCTGCCTTGTGGTCACGTGCAGAGGAAGGGAAGGAAAGCCGTGGCAGCTGTTCTGTTGGTTTGTGATTCAAAGTCCAGCCCTTTCCTTTGTTTTCAGTTCTTCTCCCCATTGCTGCTCTTCGTATCTCGCCTTCAGTTCCAGGTCGCTCTGGACTTCTGTCTACAAGCTCACTGGTTTGCCAGAGCAGTGTCTTGAGGTGTGGCTCCTGCTTTCTCCATACTTGCAGGACTTTATTGAAAGTCCTGGTCTGCCGATTGTCCTTGTCCCATGCTCTTTGATGTTAGGTGCCAATTTCTTTTCCCCTTTACTGTTGTTTTATTAGTGGATGTGGGAAAAGGGAAATGGCAGACATGCATGCTCCGTGAGATCTTTAATTCAGCATCTCCTGGCTTGCCTGGGACATTGACTCCTCTCCTCAGTATGCCTTTAAATAAATATACTGTGCAGAAAGACCTACCAAGGGCAGTTTCCATGTGACACTAAAGTGTAGCTTAGACTGATGAAGCCATTCAGTGTCCTCTAGAAAACCCTCAGCATTGTTCCTTCAAAATAAAACCAAACTACTTAATGTGCTATGTAAGCTCTTGTGCCTGGGCATTGTTCACTTCCAGCTAGAGTTCCCATGAACACTTCTTTTGCCTCCCATGATGCTACGTGTTCCCTTACATATGTTTTGCCAAAAAGCATTATATCTTTACTCCCAGAATGTCTCTCTCCTAACATTTCTTGCATAACCAGCTCTGTACTTTACTGTAATTTGTACAACGTGCCCTGAATCCCTTGTGCCTGGAGGGCGTGGAAGCATCATATCAATTGTGGTTTATCTGGCTGCAAATGACAATGCCCAACACTGTGCAGGACCATAAAGGAACTGAGTATTCTCAGTGACGATGTCTGAAGGTGCATACTGCAGGGCTAAGCAGGGCCACAGTTACTCCATTAGTGTCGTAAGCATTGTCTTCCCTTTCTTTGTGCCACTTGTCATCCATAGGTTTTATTTCAGTATGTCATTTCCTTGTCCCAAGATACTTGCCCCAAATCTAATCCTATTGTGTCACAGTGGACCAGAACCAAATTAAAGAAGTAGTAATGTTTGTAGGGAAAGTAAAATTGCCAGAAATGCATGGTAAACTTCTACCTACTTGTCATTAGAAAGCATTGAGCCACACTATCACCTCTAGCTGGAAGAAAACCTAAGAAGACATGCGTTTTAGCTAGGCACATCACTGCCTTGAGCAACATTGGAATTCTTTCAGCAAAAATAAGGAAAACAGAATTAGAAAGAAATTGGCAGTACTTAGCACACAGGTTGTAGCTTATTTTTGTATCTTTTTTACTTTGCACAATGTCTGGAACATAGTAAGCACTCATTAAGTATTTATAGAGAAAGACACTGTTTTTCAGACATGGGAGAAACTTCAATCTCCCCTGGGAGAAAGGGAGAGAAAGTTGAGCTCCAACATTTTGAATCAACTTACCAAGACTCAAAGCTAAATATTACAGAACCGTGGGAAGTTCTAGGAAGCAAATCAACTCTGTGCCTCTGTCAGCCATCCTGCAGGGAATTTATTTCATATTTTAACTTCTGGAACTAATCTGGTAGGATGAACTGGAATCCTGAGTTATGTGCTCTCTTGTAGTTAGAGTTTAAGATTCTTATTACCGGGTCACAACAATTTCCAGCCAAACTGGTATAACCCTTATTTTCACTCTGAAACCAAATTACTCAGAGGCTCTTGTTCTGATGTGTCTGGTTCTCTTCATGGTGGCTCTTGATTAGTCCTAGCCCAATAAAACAGAATGGGAATTCAATTTCTAAAGGAAAATAAAAACAAATTATAGTAAACCCTGACAGGAAGGGAAATGTGGTGGCCTGTCACCACTCTGCTCTCTCAGATAGGTTATTTGATTTTGCTTAATTGTTGGTGAAATTTTCTCAAATTGGCAGTTATAATCAGGAACTGATTGCTTACACAGGTAATTGACAGATCTCTCATTTGAAAAGAATGCCTCGTAACACTTTCCATGAAGGGTGGCTTCAAAATCCCTCCACTGAAATTTCTTTTCATATATATGTTTCATTTGAAAGATGTTATTGCTTTTGCCCACAAGATGTTTAGTTGCTAATTCTGTTAGCTTTGTGTTTCTGATGAAATCAAGTTGTTTTTTATTATAATTTGTTTTAAATCATTTAGGGCCCAGTAGAAGTGATTAAGTGTTCCCCAAAGCAAACTAAATAATCACACTAAGGTAGAAATTTATCAAAATTAGCTGTAGCATATTAACAATAAGTTACACTGTTTAGAGTTGAGGAGTTTTCCTAGAGCCCCTGTCCCACCTCCCTCTGCCTCCTATCTTTTAAGTCTCCCCACTCACTCCGCTTGTCAGTCTAGTCTGAAAGCAAAGTTTAATTATCCTTATTTGCTCTTGTACTGTGCATTAAGATAGAGTTTATCCAGTAGTCCAGCTGTTTTGAAGATAATTAGTAGAGAATTCAACCTGCTATAAAATAATCCTTCTGGGCAAAGAGCCAGCACGGAGGACTTATTCTCCAATGATACCAAATTCTCCATTACTTGTAAGTCACAGATTTTCTATTTTAAGTCAAACACTGAGCATTGTACAATCAAGTTAAGAGTCTGAATTACAAGCCATGATTTGCATTTTTAATAAGTGCCCATTTTAGGAAAATTATATTTTTCCATCTGGGGGGACCTTTAAAGTCAGTGGAAATAACAGTTTCATGGTCAGTTTTAGAAAAGTAGTCCATGAACATTGCATTCATGTGTTTATTTAGACATGTATGTGAGTGCCAGGAGATATATTTATACAGAAACACTCATAAGGCTTGCTTTGTTTAATTATTCATTCAGTAAACAGTCCTGGAGTGCCTCTTTTGAAGCAAACACTGTCCGGCCACCAGAGAAGAAGGCGGAATGACGCTGACTTGCCCCTGCCTCTGGAAACTCAGCAATGAGGACGGACAATATGTTTGTGGATTCTTTCCTATGGGAATGAAAGTACATCCCTCGGGTCACTTATTAATTTTCTAGCAAATGACTGATTCATTAATTTTCCACCAAAATGGCCAACCGGATCTGTCTCAGACTGAATAGGGAACACCATGTTCAGACTCTCTTCAGTGTAGACTAGTATCTACCATTCATCTGTCCTCTCTGCACCATGCTGTAGCTTAGAGAAAAACAGCCAAAGGCCACAGGATGCCGACCTTACAGGCACAAGAGCTGCGTGGCGGTGCGTGCTAATGCCCAGACTCCTTTCACGTGGAGTGACTTTAGCGCTGGGCATTTCCAGTCCTCTCCTACTATTTTTTTGTGAATGACCACTCTTCCTTTCTGTAGAATCTCCAAGGAGAGGGGGAGGACCAGAAGGCAAACTCGATCTTCCTCTTGTGCTTCTGGTTCTTGAATTTTCAGGTCTGCTGACATTGCTTGCAATAAATGATGCTTTTCTTCTGCTGCTTTTGATTGAAGAACACTAGAAATCAGTTGGGGAGCAGGTGTTGCATTGTGTTAGATTAAGGCTGATTGAATTCTCACACAGCAGCTGATTGACGCACGTGTCCTGCAAGTCTATGATTCTGCAAACACGAGGTTGCCGCTGGGAGGGTATTTTTCCATATCATGCACCTTAATCAGTGCCCTCAAATCTGTCAATACTGTCGACTTGGAACTTGGATTCTTCAGCCCCGCCTGTAACCTAGCACCATGAGGTGGTCACAGTCATGAAAATAGATTTCTGGAGAAAGAGGAGCCTTGCTTTCAAGTATTGTTTCTTTCTCATGCTGAATAGATGAACCTTTAAATTATGAAAATAATCAGATGTTTGTCAGACTCAGCAATGACACTGGATAGACAAAGGTTTTCTATTTCCCATTCAGTGACACCCAATTTGCTAACAGAATATATATATATATATATATATTATATATATATATATATAATATATATATATATAATGTTGACACGAAGTGCTTGCGAGTCCCTCTGGGAACACACAGGTGCTGTCATCAGTGGCCCAGCCAGAACAGATTTGTTGCCAACACTCAATACCTGTTATCCTGCATTTTAAATGTACTGTGCCAGCCCTGCTGCACTTCAGAGGCCATCCCACTGGGACAGAATTGGAGGTAGTTTTGGAGAGAAATAACACAGACTGCAACACAATGACAGATGAGGATGGGGACCATCCTGTGAAAATGAATGGACCATTCTTTTCAATGGGGACTCTAGCCCTGTCCTTAATTGTCCACAAGAGCCCCTGGGAGGCTCACCAGCAATTGTGGCTGAGCACAGCAGCCACATGGGGGGATGAAGAAGGAAGGCAGTGAACAAGGTTCATGCTGGTTCATTTGTTCCTTCTTAGTTCACGTATTCACATATTTTCTCAAGTACACAGGCATAAGATGTAAGATTACCACTGAAGTAAAGAAGGTAAGATCTGGGCCCCAGATTCCTTAGTTTCAATTGTGAATAAGAAAGTGTCCACCTCTTAGGATTGTTGTGGGGCTAACAAGACTGATGTGTGTTGAACAACATCTTCCCCCAGTGAGCTGTGTATCAGAGTTTCATCCTGGTAGTACTCATGTGGGAGAAATAGCCTGCAAAGTTCAGTAATAATGGTTTTGCATGCTCTCTTTATACAAATAGCTTTTCTATATGAAGGTCTCAGTGTATTATGATGTTTCCTTTTAAACCATTACTCTATGGCTGAGGTAAAGCAAATGTGATATTTACATGCAATGGAGCACTACTCTGCCATAAGGAAAGATAAACTTGAGTCACAGGCAGGAAAATGGATGCTCCTTGAAACCACAGTGTGGAATGAAGTCACACTCAGAAGCTTAAATATTGCATAGTTCATCTTATATGAGAAGCTCAAGGTACAAATAAAAAGCAAAATAAGAGACAGGTAAGAGAAAGTAGGGAGGTAGAGCCCTCTCAGATGGGAGGGGACCAAGAAAAGGAGGGAGGGAGAGGTAGGAAAGGGGCAGGGGTGAGAACCAGGAATTATGGCATCATGTGCTTGTACCACGTCCACACAAGAAATGTGAACATTATGTACTGTAAACATGTACTAGTAAAAAGGAGCAGGAAACACGTACTAGTAAAAAGGAGCAGGAGAAAGTCCTGCTCATGAAGCTAGAGGTGAGAGGAGGCTTCCTGCACCCCAAGGCATGGCTGTGGCCCCCTTTCATTCATGCTGTAGCCCAACGTTTAGCCCAGTGCCTGGCACACATGCGCCATATATGTGAGCACATGTGCTCAGCCATGCCATGCACACGTGTGTTTAAATAAATGACTAAGTGAGGGTGTAACCCACACTAAAGGGCATATTAAGCCCTTGCGTTTCTTTCTCAGGCTCACCTGCTGGTCCTCTGGGAGGAAGAAGGAAGCCAGTAACTCCATGTAATGAGCCCCCTCTGAGCTTTCTTTGCCCCACTGCTACAGTGACTTAAAGCACCTGGGGGTGCAGTACATCACTGAAGCTTTTAGTCCTCAACATCAGCATAACCCAGAAACCTGTGAGAGATGCGAGTTCTCTGGCCCCTGTCGAGTCCCTCTGATCCAGAAACTGGGGGTGTCTCAGGATTAGTTATCACAGCCCCTCCAGGCGATTCGGATGCACAGTGAAGCTTGAGAACCTGGCATAAAGGGAAATCGAAACCTACACGTTGATTGATTTCCTTAGTCTTGGGCAAGTGTGATGCAGTGCAGTTCTATAACGGGCCCACAGAACTTCCATTGAATGCTGCTTCTGTTACAAGAAAAGTCATTTTCTCTAAGCCTCAGAGAGGAGCACATTCGTCATTGTCCCCTGCACGTTTACTTATGGTATTAGGCAAATTTTAATCCTCTGTTAACTTCTTTGTAAAAAATTGTAAGATATATGTAGTGTAGCAAAATGAGTCTGCCCCATTCTGTTGATACATTTTATGAAGCTTGTCTCCAGAGGTGAAGATTCTCCTAAAGCTTTAGCTCCTGGCAGGAGTCTCACAGGTAAGACCTCCAGTGGAGGGCGGGCGGTGCTCCGTCCTCGCAGACTGTGCGCTTCAGTTCCGTGCCTCACTGCTCCTCATCCGTGTGCAGCCTCCTGTCTGCCCTCCACAGATGCTAAAAGCATTTTATGAAGTGGAACCATTTCAGTCAAAAATCGAGGTAGGCAAATTTTCTTCTGCTCTGTCTCTGACACCAAGTCTAGTTTTGAACCAACAGATGTGGTCCTAGGCTGCTTTCTTTTCCATTAGCCAGCCCTAGCTGGGAAAGGCATTGGTTTACATTCAACATCACAAACTTTTCAACACACAGAGAACCTTTGCCCTGCTCCACGGAGCAAAACCATCCTGATACCTGCAGGATCTGGGCCATTGGTCATCCGAACAGTCTTTACTGTTCATGGATTTGTCACCCTAAATCAATGAGAAGCAAGAGACATGCTCTGTCCACATGAAGCAACTTCACCACATAAGCCACCAAAAGTCTCACATGATTGTCAAACTGTCCTTCACAATTTAAACGACATTATTGAGTGTTTTCTTTGTATATTCCCCAAATAAGCCTAGATGCCTATTAAAAGTAATCAAGGAGGCCAGCTTTCTAGACTGGGGCAGCCGACTTGCTTGTGACATCATCCACGGGGCAGCCCACAGGCAGCACAGGTACCAGTGCTTTGTTTTTCGAATATGCCAGAAGGATTCATTTTTACACTTTAAATTCATTAGGTTATTCCCTTTGGTTAGTGTGAGCTGACCTAGTGTGAATTCCATCAAAAACAACAAGTCCTCCCTTGTCCCCGGGTCCAAGGGGTACAGTATCACTCCTTGAAGCAGGAGAAAAACACAAATCCTAAAACAGAGCACCTCACTGGGAAGGTGTTTGCAACCAGCTCGTTCAGACTGAATAACTGAGGCCTCCAAAGGCTTTTTGGTTTCCCAAGGCTGAGTGCCAGCTCCCACCATGGTAATGAGGTTGGGGTAGATTATGGATCCCTGCGTAAGGCTCCTGTCTCCTCATTTTGCTGCCCACTATGTAATCAGAGAGGGTGAGTGAGGAAACGTGTCCTCATTTAGTTCAGCTTTTTCCTTTTTAAAAAAATGTTTATGATGTGTCTTTGACTATATTAAAGTTTATTTTAAATTTTTGACAATAATCATGAGAAATTCCAAAACATAATACAATAATAAATTTCCCACACACAAAAGCAATGATAATAATTATTACATGTATTGTATTTCCAAAAAGACAGTCTTTCCACATATCTTTTAGCTATCTTCACAATTGTTCTTTCTGCAAAAAAAAAAAAATAGATGGTAGAGCTGCCTCTCCCAGACATGAAAAGTGAAGATCAGAATGGGTAAGCGACTGCGTAAATAGCACAGCAAGTTATCCCTAGATTTTTTTTAAGTCTCTTAGAGTGCATTATGCAGTAAATCACAGAGAACTCAATTTGCAAAGCAAATTAGTAGAATATCTGTTTTATATCAAACATTTAACTTTAAAAAAGTCTAGTCCTGTGCTTTTCTGTTGCATGCAAAAGAAAGTAAAGTGACTTGATGCAAATTAGACTAGAGATATTACAAGAACCAAATCACTTTCTAAATACTTGATGCTTAGTACTTCAATTTAGAAGTTGATTTTGTGACAAACAGGAGAGTTGCTTTCAGATGGAAAACACTGTGATATCACATAAAATGGTGAGATTAAGATAGGAAAAGCTGACTTAAATATGAGTTCTGTTTTAATTCCTGGAGTATTTGAGGGATTAAAAAGAAAAGAATAGAAAATAAAGAAATTAGTTCTCTATGCTAAGGAAAGTATGTGTGTTAAGTTTTGCAGAATAATATAGGATTTATGTCGGGGATCTCAAATCACAAATCAGTGCTATGGCACTTGTTGCTACCCAGATGAATAAAATATGTCCATCTACATAGCTTAAAGCAGAGCAGTTTGTAGAGCTGCATAAATTGAGCAATAGAAGTCCAAGCCTTGAGCAGAACACTCAAATCAACATAATATTTAGTATGGTAAAACTGGCCTTAACAGGATAAAGATAATTCAAGGGAAATTTGGTTTCACATCGAAGAGTAAAAATTCTTAACACTGATAGATATGAGGCAGTAAAATAATTTCCTAAGGGAATTCTCATTCTTCCTATGATTAGCCAGTGTTTATCAAGTGCCTACAACATTTATGGTAGCTATTATTTAAGGCAGAGTTTGTTACAGCCTCTGTCCAATGACCTTATAGTATTTGTATGGCTGATAACACCAAAATATAAATATCAGCTAGCCAGAAATATCTAGAGGTCATTGAACAACATACAGATGGCCACAGGATCCAAATGGGTCTCTACTTTCTGGAATAGGAATTACGAAATTGGTAAGCAGGTCTGGTTTTCTGTACTACCACAGAAAACCAGACCTGGTTTTCTGGTTTTGATGCCTTTCAAAGAGGGGGATTTTCCTCTGAAAGTGGGTTTGGTCAGAAGAAAACAGGGTTGACACTAGCAAGCGTCAACAAGACAGACCTGATGTTTTGACACTCATGGAAACAGGTTTAATGGGTGATGACCAGCCTGCTTGGAACACTGGAGGGAATGGGGTGGGGCTGCTCTTGTAGAAGTGTTTTGAGTAGCAAAGGATCTGGAATAGTAAGAGGTGAGCTACGCTTTGGTTCCAGAGAATGCATGTACTCTCCATGAACTGAAGCTGTGTAAAAGGTTTGCTGCTTTGATGCACCTTCCAGCTTGGACGAAAGGTCTGAAGTTTTGAGGCTGGAGGGGTGTTCAGCAAAGGAGTGTTTGTTCAACAAAGTGCACCAGAGTCCATCCATGCTGTGTAAGGTGAAGTCGGTTCCTTGGACCGCAGAGGGCTGCCCATCTTGCCTGATAGTTCTTTTCCTGAGGACAAATCAAACCTGCCTGAATTCAGCTACTTTTGACTGAGAAAAACCAGATGGTAATTGGTAAAACTCTGTTTCCCAAGCCAAGGCCTTGTGGGTTCTGTCTTCATTTTTAGAGCTGTATCTGGCATCCTCATGTGCCCTGAGGGCAGACTGTACAGCCTGAGTTAGAGTAGATGGTCTGCACATGTCTGCTTCAGGTTTGGAGAGAGATCAAGGATGGACTCGAAGTAAGGCATGGACAGCAGCAGAAGACAGGTAGATGATAAAGTTCCAGCAGATGGGAGTGGGCGTAAGTGCACACATCTGCACTGTGTGACTCAGAACAAACACCGCAGGGCCATGATGAAGGCCCAAGGGGAGTCGCTGCTCTGGGGACCCTCGCACTCAATCTGAAGTTACACACTGCAGATGCCATTGAGCCAGGGACTAATGTAACGGTTCATGTTGCTGAGAGAGGATGAGGGAACCTCCCGTGCCTATGGTCTGTTCCTAATTTGCACCTCTGACAAGGTGGGATCCAAGCCAGCTTCTGTTCTTTTGTGTTTACATCCCAGAAACTGTGTTTATTTCTGATAATTACAAATAAATCTTTCTTGCTTTTATCAAACTGAGTGAATAAAAGATGTTGGGAGTGTGTTAATGCCATAGCTTAAATAACTATCAAAAAAGGGAGAAGTAAAATCCAATTATAACTCCTTCAAAAATGTAATTAACTTTTTCTTCCCAAGGAGGACGCTTCTAACACTGCATTTTAAAATATCAGCCTTCCTTTTTGTAGTTGCTTGCAGCTTGACTAACAGAAACCTGCCCCACAGGAAGTGGTGACTCTATACCACAATGTCGTGACCAGTGTGTTGTGAAAAATGACAGAGCCAAGGATAAGGTAGGTTAGAAAGGGTAAAAACTCAGACTGTAACATTTAAAGAAGAGGTTTTTTATTTATCTCCCGTAGAATTCAGAAAACCAAAGCAATCCTCTCAAAGTTGACTAGTTTTAAAGGTCTGTCCCAGCAGCAAGGGGGAGATGTCGTATTTATTTGTGAAGTCAACCAAGACTGACATGTTCAGAGGTATTGAAGAGCCTTTTCAATGACCACAGAAACTGAAAGCGAAGATCCAGGGCTTAGGTGTCTCATGAGATTATGGGTGTGAGGCTGACAGGGAAAGAAGAAATTAAGAGCATTTTTGATATAAATGTCATTAAAAGGTACTCATTTAAAAGTTCCATTGATAGTAGGAAATTTAATCAGATTTAGGTATTAGTCTGGATATCAAATTAAAAATAAACCTTGTACAATTATTCTGAAGATCATTTTTTATCTAGGTGCAGATGGGAATTATTACGAAGTACGAAAGAGACTGAGTCTTAAATATCTAGTAAGTAGTTGTACCAGTCTTGAACCCAAACTTTTTTTCTCTAAAACTTTAAGACAAATGGGAAAATCAAGTAAAGAAAATCAACCTAGGGAAGACATCCATCATCTTACAAGAGTGACCACAAAGTTATTTATTTGTCTGACTCTTGGTTGTTTGACTCTTTGAGCAAATACATACCAAAAACAAAGCTCCACAAAACAAAGATTTTTCTCAGTATGTTTTTTGTGCATTGGTGATATTTGCGCATAGTAGGCTCTAAAGACATTCTTGTTGAATTAACAGATACATTGGTTTTATAATTATAAACGTTTTCATAATGGCATTAGGGATGTTTTTTTCTTTTCCAATTAAAGAAGAAAAGTATAAAATAAAATCTCTATAAGCCAACAAAGACATTTAATTTAGATTTACTATCTGTGTTGTCTATGGAATGGCTTAATACACTTGTGTGTCAATTAATATATTTTGCTTTACATTACAGTTGTAGATTGTACTATGAATTAAGGACAATAGCAGGCGTCTTGCAGTCAAATGAGTACCACCGCTTACTAACTGCAAGACCTGCAGCAACCTGGCCTTTCCAAGACCCAATTAATTAATCTATTAAATAAGAGTCAAATCACTTATACATGAGAGAATGAGATAATTCATGTAAATGATTAGAGCATCTGACACAACATACAGATATATACACTATATCTATGGGCACTTAACTAATGAACATGGCGAAACTGTAGTTTGGGAGATACAGGTCAGTTCAAGTTTAAACACACACACAGTTTTGTAAGGAAGGTAGTACCCATGTTAATTTCTACTTTTTTTCTTAAATAGCCTATTACAATATAACATAACACAAATAGAACCACTTAGATCCTAGTTGTATGTTAAGGTGATGAGAACACCATCTCTAAAGTTAGGGTACATGAGTCTGAGGCTCAGGTCTTCCAAGCAACCTGTGCACCTAAATCTGAGGGATGGGAAATGTTTGTGAGCTGAGTATAGATTGTGAAACCTGGAAGTTTTGGGTCACAGCATGAAAGAGGGTCTCACATGTTGCAGGTTGATGGAGAAGAAATTCGTACCTGACATTGATTATGTGAGTAATACAATGACTCACTGAGAGAAGACTGACTCTAACATGTGGCTGACTCAGGGATCTGCGTGGGTCTTCACCCCAGAGACTCCATGCTGGCCAGCTGCTCCCTAGAGGAATTACTAACTCCTGATGTCGCTTTAGAGCTCCCTGGGCACACACCACTCTGGGTTGGGCATGCACAATGCTGGCTCTGTATACATTGTCGCATGGACAGGTACCTGATGGTTGTCCCCACGTTGACTGAGGTCTCTTAATTCAGGTGCTTGGATTGCATTCCTACGGGCAGGTGTGTTACAAGGCTCAGCCCACTTGGCCCTCATAACATTCCAAGCCATAAGGGGGGAAAGTGTTTCTTTAAAGGACAGTGTGTTACAGAGTAGAGATGAAGGATTAGTGTTCTTTACAACGCCTTGCTCGGGTCATCTATATGCCTGCCACCTTACAGGTGATTATGGCCGCAGAAGCAGAAAACCCTTCAAAAATGAGATTTTGGAGGGCAAGTTCTGTGGTGTCAAAACAAGCGACAAGCATTTAGTGTCACTCCCTTCCAGCTGCATTGTCCCTCCAGCTTAGAAAGGTGATCACAGACTGCCACCACTCTTGGCGGAGGTTGCTGGCAGATTTGGAAGCCGCTCATCAGCCCCTGAGGTCCTCACCGCTACACTGCCGTGCTTGCCAGCACCCAGCAGGAGCAGACTCCCTGTGTGAGCGGAGAGGGGCAGGGCAGGATGGAATCTAGGGCAGCAGGTAGCTTCCAAAGAATCCTTCACGAAGCAGGCAGCTTGTCAGTGTCAGGAAGGACCCTGGTACAGCTGCTGGAGTGACTTCATTCGGAGCTGCACAGTGGGCCCCAGAGCGACACCAGCCACTCTCTCTACTGAGCCCTAAGCAAAATAATTCCTGGAGAAACCTCAAGATTAGCATGTACCAATGGAAGAATTGTTGCAATTAGAGCAGAGCAGTGTGGCTGCTGCAGCCCTGGCTCCCACATCACCGATGTTATCTTCTCATAGCTGCACCGAGAGGCGGGGCTCTTTTCCCTTTAAAGTTCCCAACCTGGAGCTTTTATTTTCAGCCCGGGGTGGGGCACATGGGGGCTGTCTTTATGCTGTAACGGAGCAGCTGCCTACTTCACAGGTTATTTTTTTATCTTCTCACCATGGGGTGGTTTCTCCTCTACTTTGGGAGGAAACCCTGCCCTTTAGGATTGCTTTTCTAACAAGCAGCACTCATAATTGCCCAGAAATGTTTATTAACAAATCTTGCAGGTTAATTGGAGAGGGAGTGAATGACAGGAAGTCACAGTCAGGTGAGCATTGGCCTGGTGGGGATCCGCGTAGCAGAGGTCCGATCGGGGTGGGGGTGGGGGTCCCGAAGTCTGCTCTGTGGGAATGGATGACTGACAGGAGCCCATGGCACAGTCACTTGACCATGGCCATGTTGCTGCAAGATGAGCCAGAGTGGCCCACAGAATGGGAAATATGTAGCACATTTCCGTGTGAACTTGCAGTGTGCAGACCCAAGCACATTCTGAAATGCACATGGGTTTTTATAACATTTTGAATCTACAAAGAAAAAAAATTTTGAGGAAGGAAGAAAATCAAGTAAAAATTATCTCTCTACTTTGGTGTCTCCTAAAAGGAGTTTTCATGGGGGATGCATACAAATCACCTGCGAGTGCCTTACATCTTCCCGAAACACTTCCTGAGGGTAACCGTCACGTGAGGCTCACGGGCTCATAATTCCACATTAACTGTGATGGTCCAGGCCCCAAGCAAGCTGTGAGGGTATTTGTTTCAGTAACAACCTCCAGCAGGGCTGAAGCACCTCTAAAAATTACTAAGTTGTGCAAATATCAACAAAATCAACTTTAATATTTCTATTACCTTTACCTTTCAGCAGTCACTTCTGGTTTCTTCTTAATTTTCTTTTCTTAGTCTTAAGCAACCAACTAGCTACTTTCTTTATGGATTTTCCCAGTCTGGAGATTTTATATAAATGGTATTACATAATGTGTGGCCTTTGGAGACTGGCTTCTTTCATTTAGCATGATATTTTTAAGGTCCATCCATGTTGGATCAGTACTTTAATTGTTTTTATGGCTGAATGTTATTTTATTTATAGATACACTTTATTTGCACCCATCCACTCAGCAGTTGATAGCATTTGGGTTATTTTTATGTTTTGTCTATTATGAACATGCATGTCTTGTTTTCTGTGAACATTTGTTCACAGGTTTTTGTGTGAATTTATGCTTCCGTCTCTCTTGGGTATATGGGTAGAGGTAGAATTGGTGGATTCTACAGTGTCTTAGATGGTTTTGTTTGTATAACTGAACAAGACACCCTGAGTGCTTTATAAAGAATAAAGATTTTCTCAGCTCACATTTCTGGAGTCCAACCTCGAGGGTCCCATCTCCAGGCAGAGCAGAGCACCATAGTGAGACCCCCTCACTTGCGTTGTCTCCCACTGCTTTGTTATATTTGAGAATTCTGCAGCAACATCATTATCCTCAGCGTTTACATTAGGTGTCACTCTTGGGTTTGTGCGTATCACGGGTTTATATAAATGTGTGACGGCAAGCATCTAGCAGTACTCTGTCTCCGGAGTTTCACTGCCTTGAACACCCTCTGTGCCTGCATATATGTCCCTCCTGGCAGCCACTCATATTTTTTCTTTCTCCACAGTCTCACTTTTTTCAGAAAGTCATATGATTATTACGTATAACCTTTGCATCTCTCCCTAAAATGCATTTAACTTATGACCATGTCTTTTCATGGCTCAAAACTTCATTTCTCTTTCATGCTGAAAACTATTTTGAGGCCTGGAAATACCACAGTTTACTTAACCACTGGCCTACTCAGGGACATCCTGGTTGCTCTGTGTTTTGGCAGTTATGCATAAAGCTGTCACCAATCCCTTTGTGAAGGATTTTGTGTGGACATAACTCCTTTGGGATAATAATAATGAAGCCAGCTGTAGCATTGTACATATAAGTTCATGTGTTATGGGTTCTTTTAAGAACCTGCCCAACCGTTTTCCAGACTGACTTTACAGTAGGCCCTCAGTCCCTTCAGGAGAAGCAATACAGGGCTCCCAGAGGATGGCTGTCACCAGGGATGGTGGTGAGCTGTATAAACTGTTTTCTTTCCTGCACATGCATACCCACGCTAAAATTTAATGTGTAATTTAGGCATGGTAAGAAAGTAAGAGCACTGGTAAAAATGTAGAATGGTTATAACCGTTCCACACTGAGTTGTGTGACCGCTCTCTCACTGTCCCTCTCAGTGTCCCACTGCTCTTACCTTTCTTCCCAGCTGGATGTGAAGCGATGCAGTGCCCGTGTGATGAGGGGAAATGCTTGGGAGGGCACAATGTCTGTGATCCAGGGTGAGGCTGCCGTGTGGGGTGACATGAACACAGGAACTGTGACATCATGACAGCCCTCTGATAGCTCAGATGGCGACTCAGCCAGTAGTGGAGGGTGGTGTGCACAGCACAGCACACCGAGCCAAAGGGCTGCTCGCATCCTGGGGTGGGGGAGTCAGCAGGATTGAAAATTTCATGATGCTACCGCACACAATTTAAACGCACAGTATCTGCTCACTCTTTTCTCTGTGAACGGCACACAATTTAAAAATTATGAATTATTTATATCTGTAATTTTCCATTTCATACTTTGCAACTGCAGTTGCCCACATGTACCTGAAACTGTGGAAAGTGAAGCTGCAGGTGGGGCCACTGCTGGACCCTCCCCACAAGGAGCCAGGGCTCCTCCCACTCCACAGCTGTGTCCACCGTCAGCCTCGGAATTCACAAGGTTCTGGCTTTTGTTGAGCTAGTGTACCTCATTGTTTGGCAGTGGACAGGTCTCTGATGACACTGACATGAGCTACTGTTCAGGTGCTTATTTTCCACCTTTGTGTCCTTTTTGGTGAAGGATTATCGATTCACTTTTTGAATAAATTGTTCATTTTCCTATTGTTGAACTTTCAGAGTTTCCATGTATTTTAAGTAACTGTGTTTTTATCACATCTTTCTTTTCAAACATTTTCTCCCAGCTCATGGCTTTTCTGATGGTTTTCTTGACAGTGTCTTTCATAATACAGAGTTTTAAAGTTCTTTTTCAATTCTTTTTTCATAGATTATGGCATTGGTATTGTATCTGAAGTCATCGCCAAAGTCAAGATCCTCTAGGTTTTCTCACATCAACCCACTGCAGGAGTTTTTAACGTGGTGCCCTCAGAATGCTTTTCTGTCTTTAAATTTGAGTTAATTTTTGTGATGAATCAAATGTATGTGTCTGGATTTGGATTTGATTGTTGTTTATTTCGTTTGTTTGTTTTTGGCTTGTGGGCATCCAGGTTTTCCAGTGTCTTCTGTTGAGAAGACTGTTTTCCACTGTGCTGTCTTTATTTGTTGACAGGATTCCTGTAAATCTATTTTTAGGCTCTACATTGTAGTCCACATATCTGTCCAGGCTTCTGCTGTCTCGCACTACTTTGACTACTGCAGCTTATAATAATTTTTGAAACTCAGGTAGTGTCACTCTTCTAACTTAATTCGTCTCTCTCAATCTTGTGTTTGCTATTTTCTCTTTTGCTTCACCATATAACTGTACAGTCAGTTTGCCAATATCCACAAAATGTCCTTCTGGGATGTTTGGTGGTATTACACTGAATCTGTAGATCAAGTTGGGAAAAACTGAAATCTTGACAAGTTTGAGTCTTCATATATCAACATGAAATGTCTCTCAGACATTACTTTTATAGTTTTCCTGATATAAACCTTATGCATATGTTTTAAGATCTATACCTAAATATTTCTGTTTTGGGGTGCTGATATAAATGATGTTGCATTTTTCATTTTAGTTTGCTCCTGTTTCTCAGAGCATGTAGGTGGGTGACTCATTTCCCTGTGTCCGCTTTGTCTCCTACAGTCTTGGCACAATCACTTCTTAGTTTCAGGAGTTATTTTGTTTGCCAGTCTTTTAGATCCTTATCCTAGTTGTCATGTCATCTGCAGACATATTTTTTTAAAAGTTCCCAGTTTCATTTGGTTTTCTTGTCTTTTTTATCTCTTTAGAATGTCCAGTACAATGCTGAAAAGGACTGGGAGGGACAGCAGTTTTGCCCTGTCTTGGAGTTTCCTCTGCCTTCCTCCCCCACCGATTCATAGCCATTTCAGTGGTCATTGGGGATATTTCACTATGGTTTGGGCTGGCACTTCTCAGATGAGGGAAGGCAGCTTCTTTTTGGATACTTACTACCCACTTGTACATTTTGGGGGCAGTATCTGTTGCTATACTTTTAAAATTCAATTGTTTCTGTATTAAAAATTGTTGGGTTCTAAGTATTATTTATATATTCTAGAAATGAGTCACTAACCCAATATATAACTTATAAATATTGTCTCCCATTCTGTGATTATTCTTGTCACTTTCTTAATGGTGATGTTTGAAGTACAAAATTCTCTAATTTTAGTGAAGTGTGGTTTATTCATTTTTTCCTTGGTTGCTTATGCTGTTGGTGTCATATCTAAAAAATACTTTTAAGACCAAGGTGGTGATGACTTATGTCTGTGTTTTTTTCCAAGGGTTTTAAAACTTTAGCTCTTATATCTCAGTGTTTGATGCTTTCTGAGTGTTTCTTCAGGTGGGTGATGGGGTGAAGCAGACATCCAACTTCACTCAAGTGCGTGGAAATGTTGAGTTCTCCCAGCACCATTTTTTTAAAAAAATGTTTTCTCCCCTCCTCTTGGCAGTTTTGTCAAAAAACAACTGATCATGAAATGACATTTTCTGAAATTTCAGTTTTATTACATTAGCTTTGTTTTCATTTTTTTCTTCTTTTTTCATTGTTTTTTTCTTTTTTCTTCCTTCCTTTCCTCTCCACTCTACCTAGTTCCCCTTCTGTTTTGAACATTTTTGGGGGAAGAGCAGTTGAAGGCAGGGGAGGGAAATGGTTAAAAAAAAAAGAATCAAGTTATTTCATATACAGGTACAAATTTCCTATAATTACTGTGATCATTGTGTATACCGAAAATACACCAGTAAGCTTAATTAACAATAAAAAATAAGGCACAAATGGAAAGCACTCCTGTGTCCATGAAAATAATTATTATATTGATTTATGTTATTTGTAGGCCAGTACTAGAACATGTTAATTATTATAGGTTTTTAATAAGTTTTGAAATTGTAACATGTGTACTCCAACTTTTTTCCTTTTCCTGGATTATGTGACTATTTTGCTTTTCCTGAAGTTTAGGAATATAATATAAATGAATACGTTATAAACAAAATTTATATGATAGAGTTTTAGAGATTACTTTAAATCTGCAAATTAATGTAGGAAATATTACCATTTTGACAATGTTAAATGAAAAATTCTTATTTCTGAATATTGGCTACCTTTCTGCTTACTTACGTGTTCCTTTTGTTATAAATAAATTTTCATTTTCAGAGTTTAATTTTTGTGCATTTTTTTAAATGTTTAAGGTGTCTTATTTCATACTATTGTGAATGAAAGTGCTTTCTTAATTTTGTTTCGTATCTCTTATTGTTAATGTATAGAAGCAGTTTTTACATATAGATCTCATATTCTTAAACTGTGGGCTCTATTTATTCTAATAGTTTTATTCCTTAGAATATTCTTTAGGATTTTCTATATAGAAAATTGGTATATCATCTGAAGAAAGAGAATTTTAGCTGTATTTTTCCAAATGGTTTCATGCTTAATTGCCCTGTCCACCATCTTCACAGTGGTATTGAATTGAAATGTTTATGTTTTCTTTTTGTCTAGAATGTCCTTAAGCATAAGCTGAGCATTATATTCAGGGAGATGAGTGTCCAATTATACATTTTGTGTGAGGCCATGTGTGTATTTTACTGCGCCTCCAATTCTTTAATAGATTGTCAGGATGAAATATTTCTTATATGCTTATATAAATGTTATATATATATATATATATATATATATATATAAAATTAATTTCTGAGTATGGCAAAAACCGAGCCACTAAACTATACTTTCTCATTTTGTCCTAATGCAAGGCTGACCTTTCTTTCTATAGGCTACATTTTCTAAGCACATAAACTGACTAATGTGACCAAAGAACTTATTGATAGTAGCTTAGTTAAAATGGTGAATCTTCCTACTTTCCAATAACCTTGATATGAGATGACTTAGACTGAATAATGAAGTTTTCTTCATCTTCAAAGGAATTGCTTCAGGGAAGAAGTGCTGGGTTTATTTGTATTCCTGGAGAAGAGTTAGGATGTACCAGTAGACAGAGGCAGGGTGTCATGGTTTATGTCAGTGGCCCCTAACCCTCATGGAATTATAGACTCGACCAAGTCTAGCGTTTGTGATTGGTTTGTTGTCTATTGCTCAGATTGGAGGTGTGAGTGCTAATCCGCCTAGTGGTGGAGCCAGGATGCAATGTATCAGCAGGAAGGTGTGTCTCTCTTGCCAGTTTGCACGTTGCTGTTTGTGGCTGCCGTGAAAAACAGCCCCGCCATGCCACCCTGCCTTGGAGCCAGCTGAGTATGTGCTGAAACTGCCAAGAACTGTAGGAAATAAACCTTTCCTTCTCTAACTTTGAACGTTAGGTATATTGACTCAACAATGAGTAAAAATAACTAAGACGAAATTTGATATTTTTATGGATTAAAAACTGGTGGTCACCTTACCACCAGCTGAATTAAATCAACATGGTACTGAGTGTAGATGGCCCCCTAAGGAAAGTTGTCAGCATAAATAGAGACAAGGAGAAGGCAACAAGGCATTGTGGGTTCTCCTAAGTGCTGACATTGGCAGCTGTTGGTTCTCCTGGAGGAGCTTGTCATGCTGGCTTCCCAATATGAGTTCAGCCATTCTCATTGGAGGAGCTTGGGACCTTGTTGGTGAGAGTGGCTGTGGTTCACTTTGGGGGAGCTCTGGTCCTTACATAGAGCATCGCTTCCTGACTCTAGAGAGGAAGATGTGTGCTGTTTATCTCCAAGAGAAGCTTGTCATGCTGGCTTCCTGGCATGCACTTGACTATTCTCATCATTGGAGGAGTTTGGGACCTCCTTATCACTGAGCATGGCTGTGGTACTTTTCAGGACAGCCCTGGGCCTGATTTTGAGCATGACTTCTTGGCTCCAGTGTAGAACTCTCAACTTACCAGCACTGGCATAGACTTTCTAGCTTCCACCACTGACCTTTGGGCCTTCCCAGTGTGGATCCATAAAACTGACTAGCATTAATCCTCATGGGCTCTAGACCTCCAGTTGGACTCGTGGAAGGGATTGTCACGGGCTCTAGGTCTTCATCTGGACTCACACAGAACATTGCTGTGGGATCCAGGCCCTTGGCTGAATATTCTGGGCCTTTAGTGTTGTGGACAGATTTCCTGCACTTCCTTGTGTTAACTCTGGGTGACCATCATAAATAATATTATAAATTCTGGGTCCTGATTCTAATTGTTCTCCTCACAACTCCCAACTACCACACAGGGTTAGTCCAAGTCAGTGGCAGGAGGTCTTTCTCGTGCTCTAAGCAGTGCACAGTAGCATGAGTTGCTTGTGGTTTAATAAGCTGCTTCTGATAACCTTTCTGAATCTCCTATAGAAAATCCTATCATCTTAAGAACTTAATAATCTTTAATGAAAAAGCAGCCATTGTCACTCCTTGAAGTCACCAAATCTTGTCTTTGAAGTCCATTTAATTTCATGGTTAAAATCCATAAGAGATCCTGGGTCTCTTGGTGATATTTCTCATTTGCCAAGAGGTCAATACATGAAACTGGTATGATTTCCTTAGGAAGAAAGAAGTACAAAACAAAATAGATCTTACTGTTCCCTGATGCACTTTCAGAACCAAAAAAGCTCATCCTAGAGCGGCGAGGCCAGGTCCTCCCTGCTGCTTCCTCAGCCTTCAAGCGCTGCCCTTTGCTGAGGCTTCTGAGTTCCCGTTCCCTCGATGGCCCTGCGGCCCACAGCTGCATTCTTCCCTCTAGCTGTCTCCACTTCGGCTTTGCCCAGAACACCCAGGCTTCTCTTAGGATTCATAACAGCAGACTGTCTTCAGAGGTGACTGCAGTGCCTCGAGGAGAATGCTTGTATCACTCACTTTGTCCTTAATTAGACTCCTTCAAGGAAAACCTCCTGCCTGGCTTTGTTACCTAGCTTTGTTAGAGTTTGTCTGCTTTCTCTGAACCCTATCGAGAAATCTCTTCATCCATATACTGCTTGTATGCTTACAATATACATTTTCACAACACTGGTAAAATAGAAAAGTAGATTGCAAGTCACACAGATAAATTAGGGAGATGGGGAGGAATGGAGGAGACACAGGGAGCGCTGGGTTGAAGTAGAGCTCGGCAGAATGGCAGACACAGTTTGGGCTCTTGCTTTCTAGTTGCTTGTCAATATGTTCCTGGAAAAAAACCCTAAAATTGTCATCCAACAACCAAAGAGAAGATGTTATCCTCTTGAATTTTTCCTGCTTTAAAATATGACTTCTCTGATTGTTCTGTCAGCTTCCACCACCATAGCACACACTGATCAGCCCACATTTAGTTGATGACACAAACGCTGCCTCTTGTCCAGCAGTAGCAGAATCTAGAACTCTTTCTGTGTTTCTTGATTCTGCTGAAGATGGAATGCTCTCTGGGTTTTGTTCTTAGCTTGAGGAGAGAGAAGTTTGTCTGATGTCTGATCCATTCATCTCTCCTTGCTGTGTTCCCTTCGTCCCATCACCATCACCCCAGAGTCATCCTGCTTGCCATTGTCACCGTCATCAAGCACTCCCTGTGTGGCATGGCTTTGCTTAGGAGCATCAGCTCTAAAGATTCAGCCAGGTTCCCTAGGATAGGGTGGAGTCACAGAGGGCAACTGTCCATAGTGCTGAGCACCAGACACCAAGGAATAGAGCCAAGTGTCATCTGGGAGAAGTGTCTTGTACATTGTACAATTGAAAGGTAATAACACCAACCTAATAATCAGTAAGTGTGCTCTGTGGTATGAGGGGCATGGATGGCAGTTAAGAGTTTAAAAATTATTTTCCAAAGCACAGCACTTATGTTTTAATGGTGTGAAATCTGAGGCCAGTGGGTACCCTGTTCCCCAGTCTTTTCCCTTATCGGGGAGGTGGTGGCAAAGCTCTCCGTGAGGGTTTTCCAGTGCCTTCACCTAGCACGAACAAGTAAGAGTGCAGCAGTCCTGTAGGACGCAGCCATGAAGATCCGAGTTAAGAGGGTTGCCTTTTGCAGAAATAATGGGCCTGCTGTTAGTCTAGGAGAACCAGGGCCATGGCGTGAGGAGGGAAGGCGGAGGGTCTCACTGGTTTACGATTCTCACTCTCCTAATTGCATCCTGATGGTGGCTGAAGAAAACAGGTGAAAGTCCTGCTGAGCCTCACAGTTTGCTTCAAGTGGCTTTGGAGCCACACTAAAATAACAAATCCTTTATAAATAGCCCAGACTTTACAGGAGGCTGCACAGTGGGCAGGAAGGAAGCAGAGGTGTCTGATGCAAACCTCTTCTTTTCAAGATCCCTGACTCCTTCCCTCCTTAATGAGAGGAGGAAAGGGGTCTTTGGAAATGCCTCACATCGGGAGGTACAGGGACCCAGACACACTGGTTGTCTCCCTTACACATCACTGCCATGATTCTTCAGTGCACAAAATGAATAATTTACCAAAAAGCACATGTAAGTATCTCTTTATTATTCATTATAATGAACGGAGACAGGAGTAATTCTCCACTCTGCTGGAATCCCCTAGGGCTTAGCTCAGCCATACCCTTCTTTGCTTCCCACAGTTAATTTGAGCAGAAGGAGACTCTTCTCTCTGGACTTGTGGCCTGACTAGGACTCCTGCTGCTGCGGCGTGTGTGGGGCAGGACAGTGGGAGGCCAGGCGTGGACTGGCAGACAGGGCAGCCTGAGGTTCTGTCTTAGGAGCAGGACGGCAGAGCTGCTGGGTGCCAAGTAATGAAGCATTGCAGGAAACTTGTCCAAGGATAACAGGAACCAGCAATGAATGTGTGCTCAGGAAGTGTGTGATTATTTTCAATATTCACTTGAGTAGAACACAATTAAGATGGTGCAGCCATTGTGATGTACAAATTACACATTTTCAACCAAATCTTTCTCTTTTCCTTTCTCCCCTTGTTGATTCTTTGTCTCCTTGTTTGCTTCTTTTCTTCCTCAATTTATTTATGACCCATATAAATAAAACATAGCCTCCCCTTCTTATGGTGAAATATTGGTCTTCCTGCCATCGCTTCTCATGCCTTTCAATAACAAGTGTTTGTTCAGGCATGTACTTTCTTAGCATTTTGCACACGTTTTGAGCACTGTTGCATACGTGTTTCACCCTTTGCTCAACATATGAATGACATGGGAGAACTTTCAGGTCAGGCCTCCTGCTCCTCTGCTTCCCATGTACAATCCAGAGACCCCAGGAGCTGAGGACCCCCTCTTCCTCCTTTGTTAGTCATAGGCATGTAGAACTCTGGGTGACATAAATTAAAAGCTGCAACTCTCTGGCCTGAACTGGGAACATTTGCAAAAGTTAACCGTGTGACTTTATTGCCCTTAGGGAATCTCTCTCTCTGGGTCTTCTCTGCACAAGGAAAGAGGTTTTCTCTTGCCTTCTATTTTATTTTTTAACAGGAGAGAGTTTGCATAATCTATATAAAATAAGTTGCTGTTCCAGAGATGATTGGCTTATTAAAAATACATAGCATATATTTTTAAACAGGGAGAGAGTTGACAATCTATGGGAGAAGTGCTTGTGGAGACAGTGATGACTTCATTTCTATCTCTCTTCTCCCATCTGTCCTCATCCATCTGTCTGTTTAATGAATAGTTCATTTTTTAAAAAATCATACCGGGCATTACTCAGATGTGTAGACTATTCAGGGTGGCACAGAATGAATCAGGCAAAGGAATGGGGGCCTAGTTGAGCATGTGGCCCCAATCACTTGAATATATACAGATGGGCTAGGGGTGGGATCCAGAGAGACATGCCCTGTGTCATTTGAGAAACAGGATTGAGATAGATAGATAGATAGATAGATAGATAGATAGTGTTATTAAGAGACGAACATTGAGGAAGAGCTACATAATTATAACTTTGAGTAATTACATAAACAAAATAACATATATTTAGTGACAATTTACTGTGATCCAGAAGTCTGAAAATAGTAATAAGGAGGAATGTTTCTTTAAATGTTAACCACAGTCTATGATTTTAAAAATATTTTCCCGTATTATAAGTGAGAAAACTGATGCTCAGAAAGGATCAGGAGTTGAGTAAATTATAGATCTGTGACTGGAACTCATATACTTCTTATTAAAGTTTCTACTCCCTTAACTCAGAAGTCCCATAGAAATCCTATAGATAGAACACAAGCTAATCAATTTTTAGTCTGTCATTTAGTTTCATAAATAAATCAGTCCGTTAGCAGTTCTGGGTAAGTTTCCCCTGAATGGAAAGACAGACGGTTGTTTATGCACAGTGCTGGAGGAAGAGGAACGACCTTGGAGGTTTGGCCCGACTGTGGGATTCCGGGATCCCGTACATTATATGAGGGACGGTGTTTGCGGGGAAATCCGTGGGCTGTAATTTCTGCAGAACTGGAGTCTTTGTTCCCACGGCACCCATGCAGGAAGCCCGTGGCTGACTTGTGCCATTCTTCAAAAAGATATCCAGCTCCCCCGACTCGCTGCTTTTAATTTAAAATTTTAATTTATATTTTTCCGTGATGATACTGAGACAGACTGGTCATGAGTAAATATGTCAGGATAATCTATTGAATAGAATTAGAATGGTGTGTGCTTGGAAACATTTTAATTTCATCTTGTTCACTTCTTTGCCGAGTATAATGAACAAATCGGGAGGCTGGGTTTTCAAACCGCTCCAGGGTGGAGGAAGGGTGAGCAGAGAGGGAGCCAGGTAGCAGATAAATACTGGAATTGCTCTGGACGGCTTTTTACAGCGCTGTGGCCTGGCCAGGGAAGAGTCCTGAGAGAGCTGTGGGATGAGTAGGCGGGTATGACCTCAAAGGCCCTCGTGACCGCCTTATTTGCCCCCCGTGGAAGTACACACAGTGGCCAGAGGGGCCAGAGACGTGGGTTGGATGTTGGGGAAAGAGAGATGTTGATAATTCTCATCTTGAAAGACACTTTTACTCTTCCTGCTTCTGAAATTTGAGGACGAGTCATCACTCTGCTTTGTGTTCAGCCCCTGGGCTTAAATTGGTCACAATAGAAGATCCAAAGCCAGAGTGTGACTCTGAAGGGAGAGACAGCGGCAGGGCACCAGTTCCTTGCCCCTTTCATCCCCTGGAGGGCACTGCCCTGCAGAACTCTGTGCCCATCTGTCTTTCGTGACCAGGATGAATTCTGATTCTGAAAGCCACCTCACCAGCCTCTGGTGCTTCTTTGGGTGGAAGCAAAGCTAGGAGAGAAAGTCACTTTTCCATGGTCTCTGGAGATGTCTGTGCAGAACGTGTTTCCTGTGGGGATGGAAACCTGTCTCTGAGGTGCTGGCCTGGCATGTCTCGAGCTCCTGCAGCTGACCCCACTCCTCTGGAGCCGTTGCCCTGTGCGTCATCAGCTCTGACAGTGTGTATCTGACTTCGTGTGTCTTAATCTATCTGAATCTTCAGAGTGAGGGTCACATTGTGTATAAACTGCCCAGGACAAGGACACCACTGCACAAACTCCTGGGACCTGTGTGCCAACTGAGTTCCCTTTCAGGTGCACACAGTTGTGCTGATTGATCTCCCAATTGCGTCTTTTTAGGAATATAGCATTTTACCAACCACAGGTCATTAATCTAGAAACCAGCCCATCAGCCATATCAGCACCCAGTGGAGGGGCCTGATAAAAATACAGTTATAGTTGTGTCAGTGGCTTTTCAGAAAACTGAAAACCAAATCTCAGAGGAAAGGAAATCCTATTGCAGAAATCCACATCTGCTGAATATAGAAGACTGAATTAAAAGACAGACATTAAAAAACAAGGCAGCAGATCTTACTAGAAGAAGATGACAATCTATAGGTAGATTGGAAATGCATGATAGCAGTTAGATAGGTAATACTCAAATTGTAAATCTCATGCTTGTTAGCCAGCAGGATAAACCCTTCTAGAGACTGATTGGGTTCAACAATGCTACATTAAAATCTTGTCTTTAAAGATTTGAAAATACGGATGGTGAAGGCTTCAGAACTCCTACAGGTATGATGAGCAAATGAACTCAGCACCACCAGATTAAGCTAACTCGTATCAGATGTCCCCATATCATAGAGATAGGGTTATATTTGTCCAGTCGAGGCAACCAAGCTCTCTGATAGCAACAGCAATAGAGAAGGCTCTTTTTTGTGTATGCCTTGCTTCCTTTAGTCTTCATGATTATATTGAACAATGCTGTGATGTAACATTTCCATCCCATTTCTCAGATGGGTAAATGAAGGTTCTGAGAAGTTAAAATGCTTATCCTAGACCCCTGTGTTAATAAGTAGCAGAGCTCTTGTCTAATGCCGAGGCCTCTCATTAGCCCAACAATGCACTACTTCTATAATTTTCACATTGTATGTGTGTCACCACAGTTCACGGAGAATACTCAATAGCCACTATCATTCTCCATATCCGCCAAGCACTACGACCTGGCTTCTAAATGGACCCTTTGTTAACAAGACTCAGCACTGTGTGGTTAACACCTGTTCCACTTGCTGTCAGGTTTGGTTTCTTTCCCTCCCACTCGTGTGCTCACAGGTCCTGTTAGGATATGCAGTGCACCGGGCTGGCCTATCTCCCTGGTCACCAGCCACTACCACCTGCCCTTCTCCCCCTCCGCAGGGCTTCACGACATTAAAGCTCGGCGTCTCTCACGCTCACCTCTCATAGCCAAACTCTGGGCACCCGGTTCGTTCGCAGCTGCCCTGCCTGTCTCTGAGCACTGCAGGAGACAATCTCGAAGTGGGCACAGCATGGTCCCTGTTTGTCCCTGACGATCAGCTGCAGAGGGGACATCACGCAGCCTGGGAACCTACCGAAGCACCAGAGTCATTTTGCTCTCATTTTCTGTGGCATTTTTTCCACTTTTTTCTCGTGTCTTCATCTCCTGTCTTATATTCTCACATTTATTTTCAACTGATAACTTTGCCGTTCACTTTGGAGGACACAGAAAGCATCACTCAACCACCACCTTCTTTTCTGCCAGCTGGACTATTTCCCTCGTCCCTTAGACACAGCAGGTGAAGCACCCTTCCTCATTTGCTCTAGACACAAGGACCCACAGCTTCACTGTAACTCTTCTCGGTGATTGATCCCCTTTCTCCTAGGTCACCATTTGGTCCCGTTCAGTGAGACCATTCTCGTCAGTATGTCACGCGGGAAGATAGGAAGGCTGGAGCCCGATTCACAGCGGCATCGCTGGGGCCTGCTGCTCGAGGTCTGCGTGGCCTTTGGCACACTGCAGTAATTTCAGAGACTTTGAAACATGAGAGACTTAGTCCTTACTCAGAAATAATGAATTAAGATGCACAGCTAATCTCCGGGATCATGGAAATTTGAGAAGTCCTAGTACCCAGTTGTATTCAGTAAATTTCTGCAAAATGAATTTGTGGCCATCTCTTTCCAGTATTAAAACAAATGTATGACAACAACAGCAACAGCTAAAGAAAAACCCCTTTGTATCTCTTCCTTCTGCTGAGCTGCCAAAGTTCTGGAACATGCTGGCCACAAAGTTTTTCAGCACCAAGCACCCCCATCACTGACTCCCCACTTCCTCCTGCAGCTTCTCCCCACTTCCTAGAGCAGTAGACCTTCTGGCTATGTGACTGGACCCTCATGTCCATAGGATGCAATAGTCTCTTCTGCCTGCTGCAGTCTACCTTACAAAGAAAGCCCAGTGTATTCATGTTGACAGTGTGAACTGGATCCTGGCCCGGCCCTACTCCCACGTGTACAGTGTCTCCTACACCATCAGGAAGCAAATGCAACCTTTTCGGGAGAGTTGGGCCCTTCCTCAACTTTCCGGGACCTCCCTGTGCGTCACTTACCCAGGTGGGCCATTCTGGCTACAGCTGTCTTCTGCACCTAGGTCAGTTTGTACCCCAGGACCTGTGCACCTCTCCTCATTTAGTGTGCTCTGTGCACCAAATGTCCATGCCTGGGTTCATCCTCAGCTTCCAGCCCTAGGTTAACCACTTCTTCTGAGAGGTCTGTCTCTACACTGTAGCGTGGCAGGGCCAGCCCCCAGCACCACCCGTGTGACTGACCCAGCAGTTGTCTCAGTTCAGTTGTCCTCAGATACCATCCTTGTGTCACTTTGGCTGTTTGCATATTGCTCCAGCCAGCCTGCAAGGACCGTGAGGGTAGAAGCACTGACTCTGAGCTCTGTAGCTCATTCTTAGAGTCTGGCAGAGTATCTAGCACTTAGTAAGTGCATAATAAAAATGACTACAAAGTGGGGAGTGTGAATTTGTATTTTTCGTGGCTTAGAATGTGATAACAGGATACAGGAATCCTTGCATATTCTACGATTTTCCTGAGACTATGAAGTACCATGAAATCAGGCGCTTATCATATGATTGTTTTGTTGGTATTTTTCTCCTGGCCTTGCTTGCCTCCATCTCCTCGGGAACCCTACGAAGTAATCCCCAGAGCACACTGGATTTGCACAGTAACTTGAAGACAGGAAATAAGCTAGCTTCATCACTCACCGTTTTGTTCAAAGAGCTTTCTTGTGCCTTCCTGTCTACCCTTTCTTTTCATAATTGTGTTTCGCTACCCTATGCTTTACCTCTGTTACCAAGCTAGAACGCTCCTCCTCTCTCCTCCCAGAGCCAGGCAGGTTAACTCTTCCTTTGTGGCTGTAAATAATTTCCACCTCTTTGTGGAGCCGCCTTTCCACACAACCCCTCTCCTCATTTGCCTTCACTGTGTCCAGGCTCTGCTCTGAGCTCCGGCCCGCTGCCTCACGGAGCCCTGCCGCTCTCTGTGCGCGGGTGGCAGCCTCGCTGCGCGGTGGGACTGGGAAGCTGCCTTCATCTGCCGCAAGCAGGGAGCACCGCTCCGTAGGCCTGTAGAGAGCTGTCAGGGCTGGAGCCACAGCCTGCCATTGTCCTGCAGCTGGTTTCTGCCTCGAGTGAGGCTGCTTGCACTCCCCTGGCTGAGTTTCAGCTCTTCTTTTCTCTGGGGCCCTCATCCTGTGTACATCTGCATGTTACCTCTACCTAAAGTCCCTCTGCTCCACACGCACACACACCCGCACACACACACACACATGCACCAGCACACACATGCATGCACACACTTCCTTTCTATGCAATAATGTGGCAGCCCTAGCCTGCATTAGTGTGCAGTTCCTTCCAACAGAGGATGAGCTGCAGATGGCATATAAATGCCAGCCTTGGAAGTCAACCTCCTGTTGGCCTGGGGTGTTTTTGTGCTCTCCCTGGGAGCAGTCTTCCCCTGCATTCTGCAGAGGCTCTCTCATCTATTTCTAACCAATATCTTATTGGAAAATATTAGCTCGAGCAGAGTTATTACTCCCATTGAATTTCTGAATCTCTGAATCATAAAGTTTTCCCTTACATAATTTAGGGTCTTGCTGATGCTCTGAATTTGGCTCTATTTGTAACTCAGGAAATAACCAAGGAGTTAAATCCTCCCAGGGGAACAGGTTTTGCAATTTAGAAAGCCTTGGGAGTTGATCTAAAAATATTTCGTTTTGGCTTGCCTGTTCTCCTTTCCTGTAAAAAATTCATTTATTACTGCTCTGTGAGTTCTCTAAGGCAAGATCTTCTTCCTCCCATTTTTAAACCGGTATTATTAAGTTAGCTATTTTGATATATTATATCAAGTAACATAATACAGTCTGATAATCCAGTTTCTTCTAAACAGAAACTCTTAATTTATGGGGAAAAATCAAAGAACATGATAAACCAAAAAGAACTGAATTTTGGAAAGTATATTAACAAAGGAAATTTAAAGAAGTGCATTTGGAGGGCTTTAACATAATGCCCATCGCCTTTACCAGCATTTCTTAGACTGAAGACTCTAGGAGACTCATTCAAGGCACAGACCAGCAGTGGGAAGAGACCAGGTTTTTGTCAATTCCCAGTGGTGACATTTTAAAATGTTTATACACATGAATCATAAGACTAGGTATAAATGCCTTCAGCTTATTCCAGTGTGTGACTCTAAATTCTGAAAATATAAGTTACACACACATATGTAAAATTTAAATTGCAACATTTGTTTAATGGAACAGATGAAGTTTTATTAAAATTTAAATCTCAAGTTGTTACACAGAGCTGGCACTGCCAGCTGTAGGCCACTGCTCCTTAATTCAGCATGTGACATAGGATGACTAAGTCCTCTCTCCACCTGGGCCATCCCAACCCTTGGGGCCCTTGTGGCAGATCCAGCCACAGTCCACTTCCACGGGCAGGAGTGGGCCATGGCCTCAGCACGTCACCTCTGGGTTTTCTCCTTAGCTTGAAGCAGTGAACTAGTGTGATAGTGCACCCAAGGGCAAATCTGAACACTCCAGTCTAAATGTGACATATATATCACATTCTCCAGATTATAACAGAAATGAGAACGCTAAATTGAAAAAACATGAAAAGACCCCTTGGTCCCTGTGTGTGTGTGTGTGTGTGTGTGCGTGTGTCTGTGTGTGTGTCTGTGTCTAATATACACAATCACAGGCAAGCACGTGCAAACATGTACCTCTGAAGACATGTTCTTTATCATACGTACCAGCTTTTGATGCCTGTGTGAGAAGCATCCTCTAACACTGGCTAGTCACTGTAGGTCAATGGCATTCTCCTCCCAACAGCCAGCTGGGCCATGAGACATACCAGTGACAGAATTAGTGGCACTGAAGTGGTACTATATCCATGTAGTATTGACAGCCTAATAAATGAAGGTGTAGAGCCTCAAACTAGGTACAGTAAATTTGGTGATGTGAACATTGCATTATAAAGGGAATGGAAAGGTAGAAGGGTGAGCTGGTCTTAGAAATTAAACAGCATGTGCCTCTCCCTCAGGTGGAGAGCTGTGCATTATATTTTAGGTTTTATCCAAATCACAGTGGAAACTTAAAAGCTTTTCCTAGTGATTTCCAGTTTCTAAAAATGTCCATTGTTTCAGCAGTAACATCTGCAAAGTTGTCTATACAGGGCAGACACCATCTGTGAGTCTGGCTTAAAAGACCTGTTCTCCAGCTAGCGGCTTCACTGTGTGTGCGGGTGTGAGATGTAGCTTTTCTCCTCAAGTGAGGTGGGTTTTCAGGCAGCACCCCTGCTGCACTCTGATTTAGACCTGCACACATCCAAGGCCTGGTCCACACCGCACAGCAGGGTTCTCCTGGCCACACTGTCCCGTCAGTCAGGACGGTTCCCCCATACTATCCTTCCCTAACCCTTCTCTATTTTTCTCTTCCTTACTGCATCCTCAGCTCCTAGAAGGTTGTCTAGTATGCATTAGGTAACTGTTAAACATCAGTTGGATATAATATGGCTCTTCTCTTTTGCATTTCAGAGGCAAATATAAAAATAAAACTATATATATATATATATATATATATATATATATATATATATAGCTGTACTACTAATCTCTGTGAGTTCATTGAAGAACAGTTTGGGCTTCATTATTTGATCACTTCTTTGTGTCTAAATCTTGTAATCAGAACAACTATTAAGATGATAATATGCAATATGTTAATTACTGTCAATTTCCTACTTTTTTTCTGAAATTTTGTATCACTTCTATCCTTTTTATTTTGTTTTATTTTTAAAATTTAAAAAATATAAAAACAAGAATAAAGAACATGAAGGAAAAAAGCTACAGTGTACCTAATTTGCTTTTCAATAAGCATTTATTGTTTTGGTAAAAATTCCGACTGACTCCTATCTGGTTTCTTGAATGGAGTAAGTGGTTCCCAGATGGGTTCCCAGGGCTGCAGAACTAGGTGCAGCTGGGAACTTGTCAAAAAGGCATGAATTTCCAAGTTCTCTGCCCACTGGCCGGAATCTCTGGAATGGTAACAGTCTATAGTTCTGATGTTCACGGAAGTTTGAACAGGATCGCTTTAGGGTGTGGACTTCTCCTCACTGCTTGTCTTTTTGAAAATAAAAACAATAGTAATCTTGGAAACAACTCTGTGTCCTGGTCCTGTTTCCTTCCTGGAGTGCTGGACCCTGTCCCCTGATGTCTTTGCCTTTCTGATGTGGTAGACCCTGCCCTCAGGTATCTCTCAGGCTTCTTTTAGAGCTCCCCAAGTCTGATTTCTACCTTCTCTCTGAACGTGTGACCACAGAGGATTTAAAGATGTGTAAAAGTCACATCAGAGCCATTCTCTTCTCTTTAAGTTATTTTATCCTTTTAGCGCATGACTGAAGTAACGCCAGCCCCAGGCTGCTTCCACTGGAGTCTCCCGCTCTGAATGTTCCAGCGTGATTTTAGATTAGTTTCTGAATCTCTCTGTGCCTCAGTTTCCTGATCTATAAAATGTGGATAATACAGACTATTCCTGAAAGGTCAGTTATGTGAAATGAATGTTTTTAGCTATCTAAAATTCATAAACTATTCCTGAGGCAATAAAAGTAACACTTAACTGTAGAGATCATTTGTAATAGACTTGTCATGAGCTCTATTTTTTTTTTCAAGTGCCTGTAGGTTGAATTGCTTGGAGTGTAAGGACTTCAGATATCTGAAAGAGTCTGCAAAAGATCAGAAAGTTGTCATTAACCTTCTTCAGCTGGCCTCTTGGTCCTGTCTTAGTTACCATCAGAACACTCCATGCTACTGAGGAGGGTCCAGGACTGCCTCAAGCAGCAGGACTGCCTCAACCAGAGTTTGGAAGAACACTTCAGCAGGTTCAGCAGGCTTTCAAAGTGCTTTCCTGAGTTCTCTTTCCTGCTGTTAGCAGGACCTGTGCAGGAGTCCTGTGGTGACAGAAGAAAGAAGAAGCCATGGAACTCCGCCGCTTTCTTCTGAGACGCAGTTAGGTTATGAGGAGAGTAACTCTCCTCAAGCTGCATGAGCTTTCCTGAGCGTCTCTGTTGCTCGTGGGTTCTGGATCTGTGTGAACTGTCTGAAGCATCTCCGCCCTATCAGAGGTGGCTTTTTACAGCTTCTCTCTTGTTTGCACTCCATGCTTACTAATGAGGCCCAGGGCGAAGACTGCCTTTCACCTGGGGCATGCTCACACCAGAGGCAACAGCTGTGCAAGGGCTGTGCGGCCAGGGCCTGCAGTGCATGGTCTGGCCAGGAAGGGTGGATTCGGACTGGTCTGTTTCAAAGTCGCCAGTCCCTGCTAGACCCTGTGGTGAATTACCTTGGCTGCACGTGCCTTCGGGCTTCAGCTTTGCATCCTATAGAAGGCAACGATGGATGGCTTTAATGAAATGCATTGACATCTCAAATTCCCTACAACTTCTCTGCTTGAGATGGCACCTGAGGTTGGATGCAGTTCTGCCTTTAGTTCTGACTGCTTTCACTTTACCTATCGGCCAGTAGACAGTGTTTCCTTGCTTGCTCCCCTCACCTCCCTATTACTATGCACTGCCCTTGAGGGGGCCCCACAAAACCTGAGCCAAGGAGTACTGAAAGCAGTGGCGTAGCGCTGCGTGGGAGAGTTCTCCAGCAGCAGACAACTTGGCAATGAGGCCAGTACGGCTTAGTAATCAAAATAAATGGCATTTGGGTTCCTCCAACATTTCTGAGTCCACTCATTAAGCGAGGTGCTTCTAGCAAAGGAGATATCTTATAGTCATTTGATAAGACTGGGTAAAATGTTATCAGTATACTTTGCAGATACTGAGAAATCGAACAAACTTAATACTAGGTTACAAACCTCTTTGCAAAGCAGGTATTTGCCAATTCATTGCTTTAAAAGAAATTGAGAAAGAACTAATTGAGTTGTCAGCTGTGAGATGTTAAAGTAATTTTTGAAGGTATATTACTATGTGATTTTTGCCATATATTTTAGCGTTCATAGATTCATGTAATTGCTATGCAAAATTCTTATTTCCATCTCTGTGTTTTTGTGAATGATGTTTCTCTAAAAGCAAATACAAGAACAGAATTATCCTATACACTATCTCATTCTAGCAGTAACACTTTTGTTTGTACTTCTATGAAAAGACTTTTCAGTGTAATTAAATTTAAATTTACAGTAAAAGATAATTTTTTTAAATTATTAATCAAAATGTACAATAGATTTATGTTGCTTTATCAATTTTATATTTGTAATGATAACTCCTTTTCAGAGCAAATATTATTATTTAGAGTTTTGTGATCATAGCCCATAAAAGAAATTTAAATTTCAATCTGTCTCTGTATTGTTGCATATAAATGTTACATGATCAATAAAAGATTTTCAAGAGTAAAATATATCCTGCAAATAGAGGAACATTTAATGGAAGTACAAGTTCAAATTTAAAATGAACAACACACTTTTTTACTTTTAAAGAAAAGCTTATCAATGGACTTTGAATGTGCAGGATTATGATTATCAGTTACAGTGAGCTTAAAATTTCTTCCACATATGTATTATATATATATATATATGCACATATATGCAGATATGAACATAGGTACACATGTATGCCCACCACATAATTTATGCTACATTTTTTATTTTAAAATGACTTTCTCTACAGACAAAAAATGGATCATTTAAAAGTATAAATTAAATCAACTTCTATGTCACTTTAAAATGTGCAAAAGCTTGCAGAACCTATATAAGAAAAAAAAAAAAAGCAAGATGATGCATTTGCACTCAGTCCCTGAGGTTTGTGTAGTTGGGCCTGGAAGGTGACGCCCCTTACTGTGACCCCAATTCACCTTCCACCCCCAGGCTTCCTGCTGCCTGGACTCTACCACTTGAGCTTCAGTCTTCAAGTGGGGATCACCATGTGTTCCCCTAAGAAATGCTTTTGAAAGTAAGGGGCAAGGGGGTCCATTAAGGTTTTAGTTTTCACAAGGAAAATAGAAAATCACTATAGAATGAGATAAACAGAGCAGAAAATTAAACAAGGGCCTCAGGAAGGGGGTGCCGCACCATGGAGGCAGGAAGGAGGCATTGGGTGGAACCTGAGTATCAGCTCTGACAGCAAATGCAGCTGGAACCCAGAACTCGCTGTCCTGAACCTAGGCTGGGGATGAGAGTAGATTCTATCCGTGTAGAGATGCTCACGGTCATTGAAAGCTAGAAAGGTTTCATAGTGTATGAGTCTATGCCAGGGAAAAATAAGTCTTCACTAGTTTTATCCGTGTGAAGAAGAAAAGTAACAGGCTATTACTAAGTTTGGAATCGATGGAGAGGGACTGATTGGCTGGCCCGTTATGATCTTTTTAACACCCACTTTAATTATTCACTTAGTGTGGTTCACATGTGAAAACGCGCTTATTTTGTTTGTGTAGTCAGAGAGAGCAACACATTAAAAGCGTTAGAACAGTCTCTGGTTATCACTCAGAAGACCCCACTGACCCCACACCCTGCCTCCTGCCATCGCGCCTGCCCCTGCATGACTGGTGAGCCTGAGGAAGGAAGCCAGTACCACCTACTGACCAGAGCTGGGGCTGCCCCGCCCTCTGCGCATTCCCCTGCCCTGCAGAGGGAGCTGTCTTCTGGACACTCCGTGGCGCTGCCAGGGCTGGCTCCTCGGTGTTCTTCTGTCTCCTACGCCTTGTCCAGGGCTCTCTGTTGCAGGCCAGGGACAAGGCCAGATGAAAGAGGCAGGGCCTTCTTTTCCTTGTTCTGAGAGGCCTGGGACTCCCCTCCTCTCACTGCCGGGACAGCAGGGTTGCTGTCTGTCTCAGGTGCCCTCTGGAGCTCCAGTCTCTCCTGCTTCTGTGCTCGGGTTCTCAGCTCCCCAGGACGTCTGCAGCTGCTCTTCCTTACCAACAAGCACATCCATCTCTGCATGGCTCTGGGTGCTCTGCAGCGCACACACTGAGACAAGCAAACCTCATTGTAGTGGGTGCTTCTGGCTGAGGAGAGTGGGTGAGATGCACTCCCTGCTTGGTAATTAGGTTCTCTCCATGGGGCAGAGAGAGGGATGCAGGAAGGAACAGGCCCACTGCTGATAATGGCCTTCTCCTCTTCCCTGAGACCTTAAGAAGCAACCTTGACTCTCTGGTTTTCCAAGGTGAATTTTACAGTGTTACAAACTGGAGCCTGCAGACTCTCGGTGATTTGGGTGTAAATGGAGATTACCATCACCTGGCAGTAAATAAGCTCAAGTTTTGATTAACTGCGTTAAGTATTTGCTTTGTGGATTATCTGTGGTCTTTGTGGATTTCAGTCTGTGTGATGTGAAATACGGTACTGATCCACTCTCCTTCCCCTGTGCCTCGGGCTGTTTCTCCCACAAGGTGATAAATGTGTTGAAGAAATATCAACTAATTCTCATGTAAACCTGGGGGTGGGGCGCAAATATGCAGCAAAGATAGTCACATAATATGGCCCTAAATCCAGTGGAAATGATTTTGCATCATCCGTTCTTGAGGGTGATTCGGACCTCGCTTGCAATGTATGTAGGAAGTTTCATTATTAACTCATGCTTCCGTCTGGTACTCTGTTGTTTCCCTGACTACTTGATGTGCTCCACTCTGTGCATGACACAGTCCCATCTTTCTTTTTCTGTTCTCTCTCCCCCATCTCCCTGCCTCCTCTCCCACCCTTGCCCCATGTCCCTCACAGGTGTACCATAGATGACCGGGTCACCCGGGTAGCCTGGTTGAACCGCAGCACCATCCTCTATGCTGGGAATGACAAGTGGTCCATAGACCCTCGCGTGGTCATCCTGGTCAACACCCCGACCCAGTACAGCATCATGATCCAGAACGTGGATGTGTACGACGAGGGCCCCTACACCTGCTCTGTGCAGACAGACAACCACCCCAAAACCTCCCGTGTCCACCTCATAGTTCAAGGTAAGTTGCAACTGGACTCAGAAGTTGACACTTCTTTTAGTGATGGAGGGCTGGAGTGATTTGGACCTCGTTCTGTCCATGTAGGAAGACACAGATGGTCATTTTCTGCTGTGGAGTCCATGGGTTGAGAACCAAATACCTTCTAAAGGCTTCTCAGTGTTGTCTCTAGCACTTATGTTTTCATTGATAAGCTGTTTTGCATGATCTGGTTGAACTTTCTTATGTAACTTAGCTTTCTGGAGCTGGATCAAGATCTATCAAACCTTGATACACACTAAGCTAATCAAAGCGCTTCTTAAGGATCTTTTGGGGTCTTTATTAAAAAAAAAAAAAGAGTTGATATTGAAGTCCAGCGTGTGACCGCACTGTTTTTGCCTAGTTGCGGGTTGGTCGTATGTGTTCTGGGTGGGGCTGAGTGCCTTGTTCTGGTGGCCCTGGCATCGCTGCTGTGATGCTCAGTACCACGGCGGAAGCTGAGGTTCAGAGGCCTGTGAGTCGTAATGATGTCTCCACTCACTGCTGAAAATCAGTTCGTGTAATTAAAGAGGCGTGAGGGGAGAAGAGCTTCACATTTTGTTTTAGTCTCCTTGAAATCTGAATCAGCACAGCCAGGGCACAGTATCAATGTGATTTAAAAAACAAACAAAAAAACCTAGTTTTTAATTTAAATTACCTTTTTTTTAGCTAAGAAGCAGAAGTAAAGAAATGTCAGAATCCTAGATTACTGACATTAAATATTAAGGATTACGAACCCATGCGGAAAGCAGTTGTGAGAATATGAGAACCGCCTTAAGGGAAGGTAGCAATCCAAATGAACTTATTTTGGACTGATCCAACTGCCAAGGCCATAGAAAGCGTTTTCTGTAGGACAGAATCTTGTGGTGGGAACGCAGCTCCAAGCGGTGAGTTCTGTCCACAGAGACACATGCTTCCTCTGCCAGATGAGAAGTTGGGGTGCACCTTTCTCAGAGTGTCCTTTACTAACTTCCTGGGGACAGACAATGGTTTCTCAGAAAGCGTACCTGTGAGGAATTTAGTCTCCCCAGTTTTATCTGATTCCATCTGCAATAGAATCCACAGATTTTTTTTTAATTTTTAGATTATAAAATGTATACAGCACCCTTGCTTAGCTCAGAGATTTTTTTCATCTCTACTTTTAAAAAATATGATACCATTCATTTCCGCTGGTCTTGTGGAGAAAGGCTGATTGGGGTTCACATCTCTTCGTGCTCAGTTCCGGATGCCCATTTTTCCCTTTACCTGGAGGAGCTCCTTGCTAACAGCATCCATAACTCCTCTGCAGGCTGATTGCAGTGCGTGTGTTGGGCTGCAAATCTGTCTAATGCAACTTCTGTTCCCCAGGCAGTGCTGGGGCCTCCATGTTGGACCATCCAGGCTTTGACCCATTCTCATTCCCAGGTGCTTTCAGGGGCTTACTGGGGCCCCCATGTGGCAACCTAGAGATGTCAGGGAGTCCCATTCTCATGCCCTGCCCAGGTGTTTGGCGCCCATCACTCTTTGGAGTCAGGAGTGTGCCCCCCCATCTGGAGATGAAAATGAAGGTCACATCTGAACTTTCTTTTCAAAGGATGGAGGAGGCACCTGAGCAGCTGAGTCATTGGGTACTGCTGGGGGTGTAGGAATCAAGGACTTGTGAGTTCTCACTACCCCAGCTGCCACCTGGGCTTAGTTCCAGAGAAGCCGAAATTCTCTGCAATGGAAATGACACCTCAGTGGCACCTCCATGGCCTTGACAGAAAAATTGTCTTCACATTCTGATGATGTGGCAATGAAATAAAAAAATAACTGTCAGATCCTGCATAAAAAACAGCCTCAAACAGAGCAAGGTTATCACTCCTCAAGGAATACGGCCAATCCTGTAGGCAAGTCAGAGTCCATGCAGCCATAAAGGGCTTGTGGTGCAGGGCTTCTGAAGCCTTTTAGTGTAATTTGAGCCATTCCTTGGGCAGGATGTACAAATTCAGGGTGTCCCCTCCCAATCTCAAGCCAGCAAGAGTCAGAGGACGGGGAACATGCAGGCTGGCATGGCCATCTCCCCTCCCTCTCGGCTGACCATACAGCAATGTACTCTTCCTTTAGAAATATCTGAGACACCAGGGGTGCACACGGACACCCCAGCTCTGAGGAGGAAGAGACCCAAGGCTCTGCTCCCATAGCTATCGGCTTTTGTCCAGTCTATAGATTAATTTTTCAGACTTAGTGTTAGTTCAGGTTAGATAAAGATAATGAAAGTTTTCTAATCCTCTTAAAGGAGATTTATCTGATTGGATAGAAAGCCTTTGGAATACAATAAGGCATGTATAAAACCGAGGCCTAGTCTTGCCTTTATTTTTAAACTGCTGATGGGTATTGATTTTGCAATGAGAAAAACTGAAAAATTTCCGTGCTGCAACTTGCCTGTTTAAAAAGCAAGTGTTTATTTATCTTCTGTCCATTTGGGAATGTTAATATCTGAGTACTTCCCCAAGCAGGTGCCATTAGCAGGAGGAGACCAGTCCCGTGGGGCTCCCAGCGCTGTGTATAAAGGACGGAGAGGCTGTCACTAACCTCAGTCCCTGCCCTTTACTGTTATGGAAAGCGGTCTCTGCCATAGCTCTGCTGACACTAATTTCCAAGTCCATATCTTTGCAAAACAAAGCTGCCTTCATTAAATACCACCACTGATACCCAAGGTACAGCTCAGCTACTGAGACATCGTTTTGAGTTACGGTGTAAGCGTGAGGGGTAAACTCACTGGACTCTTTAGCCCCGTTTTAAGAAAACCTCAGAGCGGGGTCGAATTGATGTTAGGAGAATCCAACCAGCATCCCTGTCCGAGATAAGCAGAAGTGGAGACAACCTGAGGAACAAGGGCAGGCTGTGGCCAGTCTTGTCACCTGAGGCATATGACAGTAGGGATAGAGAGATGTCATCTGCCGCGGTTTGTGTATCAAATGTCCCCCGAAAAGTCTCATCTGATCAGGGGCGGCACTTTCGGAAAGTGAGCAGACCCTGAGGGCACTCACTTCTTTTTTTCTTTTTTTATTAGTACGTTTGCCATACATACTGATCAGATTTTCCATGGGGGATTTCGGCACACAGACGAAGGCTCTCACTTCATTGGTGGATTAATCCATTGATGGTTTCAAACGTTGATGGCATTCCTGGGAGTGAGGGAACTCAGGAGGCATGGCCTGGTTGAAGGCAGTGGTCCTGGTGGCGTAGCTTTGGGAACTATAACTTGTCTTTCACCCTTTCCTCTGGAGCTCTTTCCCTCTCCCTCTCTCTGGTTTCTGGCTCCCATGAGGTAAGCAGCTTTGCTTTGCAGTGCTCTTCTGCCATGATGTTTCTGCCTCACGAGGGGCCTAGAGCCAGCAAACCGTGGACTGAAGCCTTTGAAATCAAGAGCCAAATTAAACCTTTTTTTCTTTTACATTGTTTTTACCAGGTATTTTGTCACAGTAATGAAAGTGAACACCTTGCCCAAGGGAATTGGCAAGAGGAAGAATTAAATGTATCACTTGTGTTTTTGAGTTGGGGAAAAATATCGGTGGCCTTTGTAGGAGGTGACGTAGGACATTGTGACACTTGGGAAGAATAGCCTTCAGCTTGCTAGGGTTAGGAATAAAGGAAAACAAACTTTAAGTAGATGTTGCAGAACAAGGGGGCAGGGGTAGCTGAACACCAGAAAGATGTGTGAGGATCGTCGAGTGCCACCAGCTCGGGAGCAGGTAAGCTGCTGAGGCTCGGTAGCCCTTGAGAATAGCCAGAATTATGTGTCTTCTGGACCTTCAGCGCTCACTCACTATCTGAGGAACTGTTGGCTCTCTGCAGATGCTTGTTTGTTGATGAGCAGAAAGGGACAGATTGGTTCAGCAACTGAAACCTGAGCAGCAGGAATGCAATGACCACAAAGCCCCAGCAAGCCACAGGGGCGGCAGTGAGCTGTCCCCCAGCGAGACTGTCCCTGAGCGAGATGGTCCCTGAGCAAGACTGTCCCCGAGACTCGGCATGCACAGTCCTGGGGAAAGCTCCCCGGAGGGAGGCAAGGGTGTAACAGGACTAACACGGATCCCACGCACTCCTTCAGTGCTTTATGGGGATGGCCCCAGTGTCTGTTGCATTTTGCCCACACAGTAAGTCATGGTGGGCTGCAGTACACTGGCCATTTACACATCAGCCACCTGCTGCTCCTGGAGAAGACCTGCCAGGGTCCCCGTAAGCAAGTGGCAGGGCTGAGGCTCAGACCTTGGCCAATTGACATCAAGATCAGTGTCTTCCAAATATACTACGATGTCAACTATTTCTAGTTATTTCTGTGCCCTGGATTATTGGAAAACTTCCAGGTTTCATGTAGATTATTTGACTTCACTCATTTCCATTTTTTTCCTGCTGTGGATATCACATTGTACCAGCATAAATTAAAGACAACCTCAAGAAAGCTACCATAAATGGTGTAGAGAGGCTGAGAGAGGCAGCAAAGTAGATAATTAATTTTCCGGTAGCTCATCCCTTCAGGGATACACATTGGAAATGCTACTGCTTTATCCTATGTAAGTACTGAAAACCCTGGCCCCTTTGAGGGCCGGGATCCAATTGTCATTCTAATCATTACCAACTCTTCAGCCTTCTGATAAAATACTCAGAGATCTCTGTGGTGCTGGGATTGATGTTTGTTAGGGGCAGATAAAAAAGGAAGAGCTGGCCTAACTTTGTTTCTTGAATGCCGATATTCTCCACCTGCTGTCTGAGCTGGCTGAGATGTCTGTTTACTACAAGGTATTTCATAAAATGAACACCTTTTGCAGAACTCAGTTTCATGCACAGGTTTAGCAATGACAAATTACGTTAAATTTTTGCATGAGACTCCACTGCAAATTTATGCAATTGCTATGTACATGAAAGACTGGTTTCTTTTATCCTGAACTCAGTTCAGGGGTCACTGGTTGTTACACATATTCTGTTTAGCATGTAAACATCAATTTTCCAACCAGCCCTATCTTAGATTGTATGAAACACCAGCCAGCCTTGGCACTGGAATTAAGTGTACGCCTAATCTCAGTGCATGCTTACTACCGTACAAAATACACACTGTGTTCACATCTTACAAATAAAGATGTAGAAAGGTTGAAGACATACCCAGACATGATGGGACCACTGAGAGCTTTAAATTTGCTGCACCATGCTTGCTCCTAGGGGTTAAACTTTTGTCACCAGGAAAAAAGCCAACAAAATACGAGGCACTTTACCTGTGTGATTTCTTTTGATTATTTTCACACGAGCCTTCTCAGGAGCTCTGGAAGACAGAGCAGAAGGTTAGCACTTTATGAGACAAGAAAGTGAGGCCAGGGAGTTGGAAGTGACCTGAAGGAGTTAGACTGGGTACGATGCAGCCAAGCACCTCTCAGGCGGCTGTTTCCCTCTGCCTCCCGCAGTTCTGCATTTCCTGGGCCAATCATACTGGTACCTCGGAGATACATTAATGGAGGTGAACGTTGCCACACATGCGACAAGCATGAAAGAGGAGGGAGGGTACCAAGGCCCCCCTGGGCAGGGTGAGGGAGTTTCGCAGTGCAAGTGTTCACAGGAGAGGAGGCAGCAGGGCCTCCGCGCGATTCTGGACTATTGTAATATCTGCCCTTTAACAGGCCCCTATTTTTCTGTGGTTTCCCTCTCTTCTTCCAAATATTACTCAGTCATTTAAATTAACATGTATTATTATGAGCTTAAAGAAAAGTAAGCAGCCAACTTGTGCTGTTTACTTTTGAAATACATTTAACTGATTCAGTCTTTATTTGAATTATAACCACACTTGTTCTCCACAGAGGAGGGTGGAAGAGTGGAAAAGAACATGTCTGGGTGTGAGAAAACCATCTCCAAGGGCTGTGGTCTCCTTCTGAGCCCCACAGGCCTCCGTGCTCAGGACCTTCTTTCCCGGAGGTCTGGTCTGGTCTGACCGGGAATGCAGAACAGAATTCACTGGAATTGATTTCCTTTATGCGTACAAGTGAACACCGTGATACACACACACATTCATATACAGACATTTGCCTTGATGTAAGATTCTACAAAGAGTTTCTAAACTGCAGATCACAGGTGTGTGCCAGCACGGCACACAAGCAAAAGGACCCACAGTGCAGAATAAGTATGAGGACTGAGAATTTCTTCTGGCTTCATTTCCAAGGTTTTGAATTGGAGCAGTTGCAGTGAAGGCACAGGAGTCCTTTCTAGTAATTGCACCTTTCCATGGTTTTTAAATACAAATTCTCTGGCTGAATTTTTGCATAGTCAGGATTCTCTGCACACTGTTTTTTATACCTTTACCCACTGATGGGAAACTTTGCTTCAAATCTCTTATATTTTCTTTAGTCCTTGGGATTTGGGGTCCTCTTGGTAATTACTAGCCACAGTTGGTAAATCTGAGTATCATCCCAGGTGCTCCCTGACATTTGTATCCTCTGCAATCCACATCAAGCTGTTTTACATGCAACGTGTGCATGTGTATATTCAGCTATGTGCCTTCCCTGTTTATCTGCCCTTCCACTCATGCTTTACTGAAGGGTTGTAGTAACTGAGGAGGCAGCTGTAACCCAGAAAGAATCCAGTATAACCTCTGCATGCAGTCGAGGAAGGTATTTTGAGGATCTTCATGCCTGAGGAAAGTGCCCCCTGCAAACTCCCTCCAGGCCTGATCTTCCTCATGCCTTGTGGGTAGGAGGAAGCCCACACATGTGCTTCCCAAGCAGCCCTCTGTCTGTGTCCTCAGCTTGTGCTGCTCAGCCTGTGGTGTAACTAGAAAAGAACTGACGCTCAGCACCACTGAGTCTCCTCCATTGTGATACCTTCCATAGTATGAGGTGCAGTTGGAGACAATGCAGTGCAAAACACATTTATAAAAACATGATTTCTCCTTTGAACAGGTCTCTTCTGCCATTATCATAAGAAGAAAGAGGGTGTACTCTTCTCTGTGTAGGAGCTAAGGCTGTAGCACATACACACATCCACACTCACGCACACCCCATGCATTCACACACTCCCACATACAGTCTTCACAGGTTCCATGACTGTCCCCTCTACAATTCTATCCCCCTCCACTCAGTGTGCAGCTTCAGCCTCCATCCAGCAGAGAAGCAGATACACTTTCTCTTATTCAGAGTTTATTAACTGTAAAAATTGAAGGAGTTGGTATTCAAAGGTAATAGAGACCAAAGCAAAGTTTGCCCTTGTGTAAATTCCTTGCCAGGGCTGACAGCCCTTCTATGTGAGTGAGTCCTGGAGTGGAGAATGGGTGAAAGCGTTTTGCAACAAAGGAGGAGAGAGTCTTCACCATGGTCCAAGAAGGCACTGCCGGTCTGTGCACCTGCTTTGGTAATATATATAGAAACAGGAGCGGGGAGAGAAGTGGCAGGACCTCAGCTTGTCATCTACCTTATTTGCAATAGAATTAAATAAATAGAACAGGAGTGATAAAGCCTGTTCTCCAAATAACCGCTGATGTGGAGATGGAGAAGAAAAGGAAATGCCTGTTTTGTTCTGCTCAATCTACGTGGTGATCTCAGCTTATTTCCTCAGAAGCTGCTCTACCAATAGCTCCAGTAAATAACAAAGATGTTCCAGTGTGGTGAGCACAGGGGCAGTCGTATCTCAGGGGGAGGGTAAATTAGGAAATGTCCATAAACTCTCAGAGACAAGTTCACGGTGATGCTGCTGTAGTCATATTTTCCCATATGTAGAGACTCAGCAAACCCTCAACCCCGCAGTCCACAAGTCTAGTTAATCATAGTTTAGCTTCAGGAGTACCGAATCCAGAGTAGTAAGGGGTATTTTTGTACAGGTAGCAAGTGTGTACATATGTGAAGAATCTAACTTGCATTCTCTAATTTGTTTAAAGCTCTTGTTAACAAGTTTTAAAATCAAACATATTATTTGACCCCAATAATTATCTATTCTACTTTTCCTATTTTGGATTCTCTCAAAGATCAAACAGGCTTTACCACTTTTATCATTAATAATTCTCTATAGTTATAAAAAGTGAAGACCAGTAGAGGTGGAGTGCGGGTGAGATTATCCTAAGGAAAACATCCAAGGATTTGTTTTCTGAGTCATTACAGACCATGGCTCTCATTCGCTGAACAACCTGTCTGGCAGTGGCTTTGAAGACACCCCCAATTCTGTTTTCCAGGGAAGCTCAGGAGGTAGAACTCACTTTCTTAACTGTCGAATGAGGACACTGAGGTTTGGGAAGACTGAGGGCCCTGCTGGAAGTCACAGCTGGGAAGAACTGGCTGGGGCCTGGGCTTGGTTCCCGGTTCCCGATTCCCAGTTCCCGACAGTGCGGGCGGTCTCAGCCCCTTCCCTGGGGTTTATCTTCACCGCATACCTTTCCCACATCGGCTCAGACCGATGTTTTGCTTCACCCCCTGTCTAACACCTCTCAGGCAAGATATGCGATCCTTCATCTGTTTTATTATTACAGTAATTACAATTCCATTCTTAGAGTTGATATCAGCTCTGAATCTACAGTCCCAGTTTTTTACCCTAATCTCAACCTCTTATTTCTGACTCTGGCCGGAGCTTTTAAATTTAGGTAAACTAAAGTCGTCACACGGAACTTGTCTTCCTTCCTCTAAAACCCGCTCTGCCTCTCTTCATTACCGTCCCTGCTCAGGGGAATCCACCCTTAGGCTCAGCCTGGTCCCGGGCTCTCCTGTCTGTTGGCTACACTGTTAACCAGACGACGTGCCCCACGAAATCACTGGCTTCCTCTTTGTTCCCACAACTACCAGCATCCTCATGCAGAATCTCGTTCCCTACTGGCGTGTCACTGTTCCCTCCTAAAGGGTTCCCAGTCCTGGACCGGGGATTTAGCTCAGTGGCATAAGTGCCTGCCTTGCAAGCACACAGTCGTGAGTTTGAAGTCTGGTACAAAAACAAAACAAAAAAAAACACCCAGTCCTGATCACTTTCTGTCCCTACTCATTTTAACAACACTCCCTAAGTATTACTGATGCATGTATCTGATCATGTCACTTCTCTGACATGTGATATTATAAATATAGTTTTTATTTTTAAGTGATGCATAGTTCTTGCATGTATTTATGGAGTGTGGTGCAGCGTTCCTGTATACACAACAGTGTACAAGGATCAAATCAGGGTAACTGGCATATCCACAGCCATTCATTTCCGTGTTTCAGTAACATCAGAATCTAGCTGTTCTGAAATACACGACTCAATATTAAAGATGATTTTATAATAAATTTGCAAAACTTGGATAATCCCCCAGGTGCTGCACAATGCGGGGCTGCCCCTCCTTGCGGCTTTGGCTCCTATGTCCCCACCCTTGTCCAGCTCCAGCATCTTGCGCGTCTCCATGTTTCTCTTGATTGATCTGCTTTCAATATTCTTCTTCATTCCGGATTTCCAAATCCTGCAGAAAACTCTGCTGCCCAGGAGATCTTTGCATCAGAGGGAAAGTGGTCTGTGTTTGCACTTATGGTGTGATAGCGGTCTGCCAAACAGAAGACCGGGGAAGGGGAGTGATAGCTAGTGCAAATAAGGGACTGAATTTTGGTTTTATTTAATTTTAATTAACTGCTGGCTGTCAGATTGCAGAACAGAGTCCTCCAGCTGCTGAGTCTCCAAAAACCAAAGAGTTTTTTTGAAATTCCAATAATCACTTTATCTGTACCGTCGTACCTTTTTTTAAAAAACTTTGTTTTGTTTTTGCAAATTTTGGTTATTGGTAAATTTAACTCTTATTTCTCTCTAGATTATAAATTTATTTGTAGACAAGAGTCAGAAATAACTTCCTAGTTTTTCATATAGCCACAACATCCTGAATTAGCCTGACCACAAAGGTAACTCTGATGTATCTTAAATTTTATCAATCCATAACAACAACTACAAAGTATTTTAATACATTTTATTAGCATTTTATACAAAATTGAGAAAAATGTCAACTGCTCTTATGAAAAAATAAGCATCTCAAAGTGAGATTTTACTGGAATAGGCACAGAGGTGATTGGAGACCACACCACAAAAAGCGACGTGTATCTTTGATTTATCCCCTTCTATTTCCTGTGTGCAGGACAGATTGCTGTAAACTATAAGGATCAAAACTATAACTGTTGAATAAACAAGTTCTCAGTGAAATCTATAAAAAGGTTTCATCATCTAGAGCTTCCATGCAAGTTTCTGACACTGCCCCTTCCCTTCAGAGTGCTGGAAATCACCCCAAACGCGGGGCCCTGTAGCAGCCCTGGCAGGCGGAGTGGGAAAAGGGCAAGCCCAACCTTCTGCAGTCAGCCTAATGGGATGGATTATGTGCTCTGATTGGCCAGCAAGCTGGCATTAATGACCAGTTAGCAACTGTGTTCAGGTCAATTAATTTATATTTGTATTTTGCAAACTAAAAGTTGCTCTGTTAGATTATTGACTCTTTGTCCCAGTATTCAATTTGTTTTTAATTGCACCATTGCTGGGCCAAGCCCTCCCTCCTGGCAAGCCAGCAAGAAATCTGCCACCATCTCAACAATCAACAATAAATGTGTCTCTTTGTGGCATTATTAATATGTGTCTAGGATCGGTTCATTACCACAGTTAACAGTTTATAAGAGCTGGATAGAGCACTGCCAGGAGGATTTCTCTTCCCAAGGGCTATTTTGTCATGAGGGGATTGATATCCTCAAGCCTGTGTGGCTCTAAGAAAAAGGGCCTGGGATTCAGTTTAGTGTAGCTGCAATTCAAGCTACCTAATCTTTTTAAAAATCATAATCAGCTTTAGAAGAAGATATTGTTGAAATAGAAATTTTTTGCTGCTCTTCAATTGCTGTTTTCTTCTATTTTCTTTCTCCATTTTGTCTTCCTAATTCCTGCCTAACTTTTGTTCAAGTGAGTTTCTCCCCCTCAGAAACAGCGTAGCAGCTACCTGTGTGATCTACATTCCCAGGGCAAGTGAGCCAGGCACGCCCAGGGAGTTGGAGCGTTATCTTGGGACTTTGGTTGGCAGAGAGCAGGGGCGAGTTCCCCACACTTAGCGTGTGAATAGGGATTAAAAGAGGTGCAGAAATATGGTACTCATGATGCCACCCAAACTGAGGGCAGGACCAGAAAGAATGAGCTCTATTCTATAGTAGAGAGAATGATTAATTATAGAATTGATATTGTCTCTTTTAGTTATTAGAATTTTTAGGGGGAAGCATGTATTTCAAGTTAATTTATAGTTTGGTAGAAGAGATTTTCTGTGTGCCAAAATATAAATCTTAAAAAGGACCAAAAGTCTTCTTTGGAAAAGCCGCCTTGGGCTGATCTGGTGGACCAGGCACCATCACCAAAGTGCGGACGGCTGGATGGCAAAAGGTCAGGTCTGCTTTATATGCGCCATTAACAGTCCATTCTTTGATCCAGAACATAGATTTTGTACTTAAGGTGCTGTTAGAAGAGGCACACAGTCCTTGGCCTGTGTCTGTCCATCGCAGGTGGACCTGCACTTGTTCAGCGGGAGAGTCCGATGTGGGCTGTGTCACTGGGTGAAGCCTCAGGGACATGGACGCAGGAAGCTTGGGAGGCGGGGGAGGGAGGCTTGGGACGGGGAAATTCAGCAAAGGAGGAGGCAGAGAAGAGAGATGGCAGAGCTGAGGATTTCTGCACAAGGCCCCGGAAGCACAAAGACAGCATGAGACTGAAAAGGAAAGGAACAGGAGAAGTGGAGAGTAGCTGAGGAAAGGGAAAGAAGAGGCAGGGGTTCAGCCGGGGCGCCATGTCCTGCCTGGACTGGGGCGGGTAGGAGACTCACTCTGCCCAGTAAGGGAAGAAGCCGAAGGCTGTGAGCCAAAAAACGAACGCTCAGTGGGTCCTTGTCAAGGCTTTTGCCAAGGACTGTGTTTTCAGAAACTTCCCTCCGCTCTACAAAGAAGACAAAAGGCAAAAAGTACATTAGTGACCTTGCTATGAATTCACCTGTAAGGGCCCGTGACTGTATGCCATATGGGGTTTCTTTATTTGGAATGAGTGGGTATCCTGTCTTACATCCAAATAAAATAAAATAAAATAAAATAAAATAAATAAAATAAAATAAAATAAAATATTCTTTTTTTTAGCTTTAGCAAGCTCTGGCTACCGTGCAGACGTCCCCAAGGCCCCCTTACACACCCCACTGAAAAGAGCGCTGAGTGGCAACCCTGAGCGCTGGCCACGGCTAATCTAAAGCACCAACAGCTATTAACAGAATCAGAGGAGGCAAAATAGCTACCGGAGGAGTAAAGCTCCCTGGTCCTTGCTTCTGCACCAGCAGGGTAGAGAGTAAGGGACAGGAAAATCAAAGTTCCTTTAAAAAAAATTATCACACATAGAGGCAAAATGTCCCCACAGCAGGACAGAAAGTGGAAAACACACCAAATCAATCACCTTAAAAATAAGGCTGAAAATCTTGCACTGCTTAAGATGTAGGTGGGGAGGGAAAAACGGGCCCAGCAGCTTGAAAATGTTTTATTAAACTGCATGCTGACTGTCTCAGCACATACAAGGGAATGCAATTATGGTCAGGCCATTCAAAAGACACCGAAGGATAACTCTGAGAAAGACCAGGGGGTAATCAGTGGGTGCCCAGGCCACTTTGAAAGGAAACTCACTTTGAAAAAGTACCGGAAGCGGGAGGAAGTGTGTCAGACCCGACAGGCCCTAAACAAGGTGTCGGGCAGTCTTGCAGCCTCCAGGAGAGGCGATGGAAACTGCGGTGAGGGGAAGGGGCTGACCTGGAGTCCCTCACATTAGACAACAGGAGCTTCTGACCTGCTACCACAGGCGTTTTGTTTTACCCTCATGTCAGCTTGTTCCTTGTTCTCAGCTGGCACGTTCTCAAGGAGCTCACCTGTTCAGGGGTTGACGTGGTTTGAGCATCACTCGGGGTGCATTCTGAACACGGCAGCCTGGGTGTCTCTCCACCAGCTGTCATCTGGTCCTTCCTGCCAATTATGAGTTGGCAAAGACTGTGCCCTTGGGGGTCAGCATGGTACCAACCTCTTAATAAATAGCTTAGCTTGTGTTTGCGTTAGAAGATACGGCAAAGGAGTGGTCATGCCAGGCAGACAGGGCTCTCTTCACCACCCCTTGTGGTGTAGTTTATCCTGCTGGCCACAGGAGGCAGAGGGAGATGTGACTGACAGTGCTGCATTTGGACCTTCAGTGTCTCCCCAGGATCCATCAGGCTTAGTACACAGCGTGGGGCTGTTGTGAGCTGGTGGAGACCTTAAGAGCGGCCTAGTGCGAGGCTTGTGTCACCAAGGGTGAACTCAAGTGGACGGTGGGGCCCAAGCTCTTCCTCTATGATCCCTAGCACAAAGGAGTCCTTCTGCTCCACCACCTGCTTCTGCTAAGATGTGCTGCTTCACTGTGGGTCAAAACAACAGGGCCACTCCCTCACTCCCTCAGCCATTCAAGGCCTCCGAGTGCCACAGCCCTGCTTTTCTTACAGGCTGATTAGCTCGGTTTTCCTTCTGCTAACAAAAAGCCAAGTAACACAAGCCACACCCTCTTCCCTCCTTTAGAACCTCTTGGTGCCCAGTTCCTGCCTTTCCAACGCAAGGCCTGCCCTTGTCAATGCCACGGGTGGTGTTTGTGTCTGCTTCCTTCATTCCTGGAAATGGCTCTGTCACAGGATGCCATGACCACTGTGATACGGGGTGACTCTCCCACCCGCCGGGAAGAGAGGAGCAGAATCATTACTACTGGGTAGACAAAACTGATGACTGCTACTATGTGACTTAAGGCTACCATGAATTAGATGCTCCAAAATGCTTATTAAATGTGTCTGGTGCATCACTAGTAATCAATAAATATTTAATGATGAGCAAGATGAAAATATTTAGTTTAAGAGAACTGAAGCAAATTGATTTAGGCATATGTATGCATGCAAAAACAATCTACAAATCACATATTAGATAGATGTCGCTATAGTTTGTGGCTGATGTTAACTTCCAGTCCTTCCTTAATAAGCTATAAATTCATTTGTTTTTACTTGACATACAATAATTGCACATACTTGTGGGGTACAATGTATGCATGCATCATGTAATGATCAAATCCAGGGGATGAGTGTATCTTTTACCTAATATACTTGTGGTCCTTTTTGGTCTTTTTGGCGAATCTTGCTTCCAAGCTATTTTGAAATATATGCACATTAGTCTTAGCTATCAACCAGAGAGCAGAGCACCGGAACCAATTCCTCCTATGGCACCATAATGTTATACCCATGGACCAACCTCTCCCCAGCTTCCACTTCCCTATCGTGTCTTTTATAACCACTGTTCTACTGTCAACTTTCTTAAGATCAACCTTTCAAAATTTTACTTATGAGCAAGGTCATAAAGTATTTGTCTCCCTGTCTTTTTTTTTTTTTTTTAACATGATTCTTGAAATTCTGTTTCTCATTTTGGGGCTTTTGATCCTTTCCTCCATCCTGCCAAGCCATGTACCAGTATTTACAGCCCCACCCATGTGACTCATTGCTTTATGCTGGAGATGAGGTGCGAATCACTGAGGGTTTTCAGCATGTCTTCAATGCTTCTGTGCTCCAGGATGGAGATAGATAGATGGATAGATGGATGGATGGATGGATGGATGGATGGATGGATGGATGGATGATATCCTGGCCCAAACTCTGTGGAACCCTTGGGAAGGCAACCTTGTCAGAGTAAAAGGCTTCTTCTGAGGTTTAGCAGAAACACCAGCTACCAAATGCCCATTGTGGCTGCAGCCAGAGTGGCTTTATAGACTTCTCTGACTTTGGGCAGAGAAAACAATCTCTGGGTGTAAGACAATCAGGACCAAGCTTCCATTTGCCTCAGAAAGCATTGCCTTGAAGTGATTTTCTGTCTTTGGCGAGCAAATGCTCCCCAGGCCACAGCTACCATGGTAAAAGCAGTGGCAGGGCTTCCTTAATAGAGCTTTGCTCTGTACCGAAGTCTTGGTTTATTCACATGAGAGTTATAGTTGCCTCTCCTTCTCCACTCATTTACTTTCTGAAATTATCTGCTGGCCCTTCTTTTTCTATCAGTTTTAATCCTTCTCCCTTTGGACACGGTGTTCAGCTTTTGCAGCAGGGAAGGGCTCTTTGGAAGGCCTGAGGGCCAAACCAACTTTGCCAGTGTGTTTGCATATATTTACATTTAGTTGCCCTGCAATCATGATGATTATGCAAAGCTCTATTTCTGGTAGTGAAAAGCTTCTCTTTGGATTTGGGACAGTGTCAAGCCCCATAGGATCCTACCAGGTGAGACAGTGTATGCTGAGTGCTTTTTCCGAGCAGATGTGGAAGTGTGAATTACAGGGATTCATAATGGATCCAGGTGTCCCAAGGAGAGCTCCAAGTACCAAAGCGGCCCAGCTGGGCTTCCTTTCGCTTTCCCTGTGAGGTAAAAAGCTGAATGCTTCTTCTCAATTTTCATGGCTTGCCTCAGGCCAGCTGCTGGAGCTTCCTCCTCAGAGAGCCTGTTTCCTAAGTGCCTCAGCTTCTCTTAGTAAATTGGACACATCTCTGGGCTGAAATGAACCTTCAGAGGACCAGCCAGCCTCCACTGGGTCCCTGAGCAATGCAGACTGGTGCCGTGATGCCAGAACCCTTTTAAATGCAAGAGCTGAGCTCCCTTCGTGGAGGTTACACAGATATGTGTGGCGAGTCAAAATATCTAAAAAATGACTCTGGTATCCATTATGGGTGCTGACTTGGGCATGAGATCAACTTTCTAGCACCTGCTTCATACTGTATAAAATAATAAAATTGGAGTAGATGGTCCATTTCTGCTCTGAAACTCTAGATTTAGATTCCTGGGAGTACACATTCTATAATACAATACTTATTCCTCTACAAATAGAAAATAATATATAACTTATTATTTATCACTATGTACGTATATATAACATGTAGCTTTATATTAGTCTCTTCATGTGTTCATTCACCAAATATTTATTAATGTGATTCTATGTGAAAATATAGTCAATGAGGTCATCATTCCTGCATTGCATATTTTATTATACACAGAACATAAAATTGTATAAAGCACCATCTTCTGCCTGCTATAGACTATTTCTGTACCCGCTCACACTTTATTTTAAGCTCTTGGAGGAGATTGGTTTTATCCACTTGAGCACCTAAAACATACAGAGTGGTTAAGACCTCTCGGTAACATTTACGTAACAATTATATTGGACTCTATTCTAATTATACTATTGGCTCTTATTTTTACTGGAGATCAGGGTCCTTGACAAAGAAAAGAATAGTCACAATATGGAATTTTCTTTTTCTTCATTAAAACTGGAAAGAAAAACATGACTTGTAGAAACGTAATGGCAGAACTGCTAGTCTAGCATTTCCCCGAGCACAGGAAGACTCTGAGTAGGTTTACAGCCCCTGGATACCCAGTCACCACTTCTTAAGAAATCAGTTAAATTACCCACTTATTGAATTATTTGTTTCTTGTATGTTGATTATTTCATCATGTATTAGAAACTTGGGGAGATGGGGACAGAGAAAAGGACAAGTAAATTTTCCTTCTTGAGGAAGAATGCATTCATAACATAGAGAAAACTTTAAACTGATTAACAAGTAAAACACACAGTAGTGTGACTTGCCCACGTCTATTCAGTTTCCAAGGGGGCTGGCTTGGCATCTTCTCTAGACTGTCTTAGGGGCACTTGCAAACCAGCACATCCGGGATTGGACTCAGACCTGACCGACAGCCAGAGTCCCTCTCCTGGCGATCAGCACCATGGTCACGCAGAACCCTCAGCCAGAAGCTTGACCACTGTGCTGTGCACTTCAGTTCCTCTTGTCCCCTTAGGCAGTGATGCTGGGCCAGTGTGGCTGGTTGCCATAACAAGTATCACACATTAGGTGGGTCCAGCGGCATTTAATGTTCTGGAGGTTGGGAGTCTGTGACCAAAGTGCTGGCAAGGCAGGAGAGACGCCTGCCTTTGACTTGGCATCGGTGCCTTCTGGCTGTGTCTTCTCACGGGCTTTTCTCTGTGTGGAGGTGGGTGGAGGGATGGAGAGAAAGAGATCTGGAGTCCTTTCTTCTTCTTAGAAAGAAAGATCCTATTGGATTAAGACTCCTTAGAAAGACATAGTTCTCTCGGGCCCTCTGCTGTGACCTTGCTTGACCTTAGTCATGTCCCTTAAGGGCAATCTCTAAAAGCTGGTACTTTGGGAGTCAGAACTTCTACATGTGAATTTGGAGGAAGCAATGGTGTCCACAGCAAGTACCAAGTAAAGTAACCTGAGCTTCTGACAGATTAGGACTTACTGACTTGGAGCAGTAAAACTGTGTTGTTTGCTCATGTAAGTTAGGATCCAAAATATGCGTATTTAAACATTTAAATTTTAAAAATATAGTAAATGGTACATTACCATTGGTACCCATGAAAATACCCCCCTTGCTTTTAGCGCACTTACCCTGTCCTTCTTGCTACTTTTCAAAGAAGTTCTGGAAGTCTCTTGGGAGTGTCTTTATGAGATGTGGACGATAGAAAATCAGGCTTATGAAAAATATTCCCTTCTGTTCCCTTCCACCTTGTATACTGAATCTGGCACCATGAGCTTCTGACTTCCTCAAAGTTAAAATGATGAAAGAAAGTAAAGGTTTGGAATTGACTCAGTATATTGAGGAAGCCACAACAGCATGACTAAAGACACTTATGAAAGAGCACTTCCAGAACTGCTTCAGAAAGTGGCAAGAGGGGTGGGACATAGTCCAAGTGAAGGGGAGTATTTTGAGGGAGATTGTTATCAATGTGTGATAATACTTAAAAATTTAAACATTCACCATATATTTTGATCACACCTCATCTGTTGTAATTTTCAGGGAGGTGGGAGAGGCTGAGGGACAGGGTCCATGTTGTCTTTCTAGGGTTCAAGTTGGCAAAGGCACTGCCATCTTCAGCCATGATAACGACATTGTCTTTTGTCATAGACAAGTAGTAGGCAGACTGGAGAGTGGGGTAGAGATTAAAAGCCATGTTTTTGGAGAGGGGATGTTTTCTTTCATGGACCAGGCTTCTAACCAAAAGGATGTTTATGACCCTTTCACATTTCTTTGGCTGTAAATCTCAGATCAATTGGAATATACAGCCTGCAATGTACCTAGGAAGGGTGGATTAAGGCTTCTGGCAACTAGCTTGTCTCTATCATGCCAAATGGACACCATTTACTCCTCAAATGTGTTTCTCAATTCTGTCCACTTGTCTACAGTGCACTAACCAACAATCTGGTACAGGGATACCATGGTCACTCATGGAATAACTGCAAAAATCTACTAAATTGTTGGTCCAAATCTATCTCCAATTTTCTACATTGTCTTAAAATATGTATAATGTAAATTTTGCTGTTTTAGCCTTTTTCAAGTACACATGTCCATGGCTTAAAGTGCAGTGAAAAGATTGTGTAACCATCTCCACTTCAAACCTCTAGAGCTACCCAGACTCAGCACTCACTAAGCCTGCTCCTCCTGCTTCCCCCAGATCCCCTGAGAACTGGTGCAGGTCTCCTGTGGACCATCTCCGGATGCCTGTGCAGCCAGTCAGTCTCCAGCAGTCACGTCTCATGACTCAGTCACTGTGTGTACTTGCACACATGTGTTCCTGTGCACACAGAGTGCAGAGCAATATAAATTGTCATAAAATTCCAACAGACCCACTGAGGCTTCCCTCCTTGAACCGTGACCCAAGCAGCCTCTGGCAGATATGAAGACGCCTCCTATGGCAGGTCCCACACTTCTCTGGTTTCTTCATTGCTTTCTCCAGCTCCTTCCTACCCAGGATCTGCACATTTGCTATTTCCTCCCTAAATATCTCTTCTTTCCCACTCACCTTGTCGACTTTTAGTACCTTTCATATCTCATGTCACTTGTCACTTAGCACAGGTCTCCTTTGAATTTCCCTAGTAGACAAAACCTTCCATGGCACAATCCTGTAGCCTTCCCATGCCTTCTCAGAGGAATTTTTCTATTATTGTCTCTGTTTTCCTAGCTTTGCAGCAACCTCTCTCCTCATTAGACCTCAAGTTCCGTAAGACTAGAGACTGTAGTGTGTGTGTCCACTGTGCCATCCCGAGTGCCACACACAGTGCCACACACAGTGCATAGTGTTCAGCCGGTACTTCAAGAGTAAATTAATAATAAGCAGGTGAATGGTGACTGCTCCAGGAAGGGTTGAAATCAGGTCTATAGAGAAAATGGAAGAAAAAGTATGAAAACATTGAAAAAAATCCAAAAGGAGGACACTCTCCTTTGAGGGAGATGGCGTAGTTAAGCTACTGCTTTACTGTGGTATTTATTGGCCATCAAATCCCTTTAACATGCCAGGCTGCTCTTAGCCTGTCACTTTATAAGGGATCTTACTGATAACGGTATGATTGGCAAGATACCACTGGGGGGAGGGTCAGTGTCTTAATTTTATATCATGGCTTCTTTGAATGGAAAAGGAAGAAAAACCGATACTGTTGAATGGTGACCACTGAGTAGACAATTTCACACCATAGATGTTGTTATTAAGGGTCCTTTAGTGGGACCTTACGTAACTCTGACAAGTCTGCTACGTCCCAGGATGTAAACCTGAGTCTGAGCCTAAGCCACAAAGTAATGAATGAAGCAAGTGCAGAATGGAGCAGTGGTTCTCAAAATCTCGTGTAGGTTTGTTTTGTTGCTTAGTCTTGGTCCTGGTACCCAGTTAACACCTCATGCTGCTCTAGAAGTTGAACGGGCTGGCAGTACTGGCCAAGCTTACTGACAATTCTAAGAAATGTTTGCTTAGTTGCTTAGTTCTTAGTTCTTAGTTCCGAGTTCTTAGAAAACAGATTCCACAGGTGCAACTACATGTCAAGGCTGAATCCCAGGATAAGAGAATAAAGACAGAAGAGAATGGGGAGGAGGGTGAGCTGAGACAAAGCGGCACCACAGGGCAGGGGAGCGACAGAGGGGTAACTTCTCCAGTGGTTCTGCGCAGCGGTGGGGAAAGTCTCTGCCCAGCCTCTAGGAAGAGCTGCGGTGTCTCGGGTGCGCCCCTGAGGCCACCCACTGTAGGAGGACAGAGGCCAACGTGTTCCTCATCGCAGCCCGACTTCTCTCGGTGCAAGTGTATTTGCAAGGACTGAATGCCGCATGTCCAGGACAGCTGGATGTGGCCTTGCCGTGACACTCAGGAAGGCAGATCCCATGTCCTGAGATGCTGTGTTTCACCCGAGGTGGTCCTGGCAGAGGTGCAAGGGTTGCTGGGGCACAGCTGGTCATCTTAGATGGCGGAGCCCCAGGATCATTATGGAGCTGGGCAGCCTCTGTGGGAGAGAAGGCTGAGCACACATCCTAGGGTTTAAGAGTCAAAGAATCCCAAAGGATCTGAAGATCCTCTGTAAAATACGCATGGAGCACAGCACTTTGGGGAGACTGGTATATTTAGTATGGTAAGCGTTTAAATTCTAATCTCCTCTCTCACATAGCAGATGGCTAAAATTTAAAAAGACTGACAACACTGTCTCCATGAGAATGAGCATCATTGGAGACATTCAAACATTGCTGCTGGGAATTGGCTTGACTGCATTAGAAAAGAGCTTCCTATTTTCTAAGAAACTGAAACATACACCTACCTGTTTGATATCTCCAAATTCAACTTCAGTTTGTTAGCTCCAAATTCAACTCCTAGGTATTTTCCCAGTACAAATCGGTGTGTGTATATAGCAGAAGGCATGAAGAGAAGTGTCCATAGTAGTTTTGTTTAGAACAGCCTAAAACAAGAAATCCACAGAGTTCACTCCTTGAAAATACACTGGCATAGAGAGAAAACGGGCTGTGACGCGCAAGGCCCCAGGTGCACACACTGGGCTCTGTTTCTCCTGACAGTGGGTGGTCTCAGCACATACTCTGTCCAGTGTCCATCCTGACAAAGTGAACAAGTAGGTTCTAGAATGTGTACAGTGAACAGCTACACAGAAATAAAATAGGAACAAACCATTAAACACAAAACAACAAAGAGGAATGTCACAAATATTACAATGAGATAATCCAAACATAAAGTGTACTTGTTAGATGAATTAATTTGTGTGAAGTTCAAGAGGATCATATCAGCAGCAATCTTTTTGAGAAGTGTTAAGAACATAACAGAACCTTCTGGAATGATGGAATGTTTGTGTCTTGACGTGTATGGTGAGTGCATGAGCTAATAGCCACAGGAACATTCATCTTGTATGTGTAAAATCTGTATCCCTTTCCAAAGGCAAATAATTCCTCAGTAACACACACACACACACACACACACACACATCTCCCTGCCTGAGATTTTATGAAGTCAGTCTCATGTTTGCTATGGAAACACATTAGTAAAAGCTCAAAACACAGCTTCAGGCTTTGTGCATTGAGCCCTTCAATTTAGGAGTCACAGAATAAGGTTTTCCTATAGGTATCTTGTAGGATTTATAAGAAAAAGACCATTTTCCAACTACTAGAAAAGAGATACTCCATTATCTCCATCTTTAAACCTTGACAGTTACAATTAAAATAATTACTAGCAAACAAACGTTTAAGACAAACACAAACTGCCAATGAATCCAATATATTCCTTAAAGAACCTGCTTTTTGCTCCAAGAATGATGAGGGAAAAATCAAGGCCAACTCATTGTATCTCGGTCTCCACTTCATCAACTCCAAACTGGAGATAACGCTTATGGTAGAAGATCATTTGAATGGCTCTCCTTCCATGCAGTTACCTCTGCATTAGTTAAACCTGGCCTTATCTCCGTGTGCTGATATGTATGGAGCTGTCTAAGCTGTGTTATTCTCCCTTCAGTTGTTTCTAAGCAATGTAAATAGGGCTGGCTGAGGTGCTAATGTGTAATCTTCAAAGCCAGCTGACAGTTTCTGATTTGTTCACATAGTACCTCCCTATAAATGATTGAGCACCGTGGGATGCCAAAGCCCCATAGCTTCAGGAACGTCAACTGGGTTCAAGCCTCAAGATGAGAGGCTATGACTTCCAAGGGCACAAAAGGTCACATATCAGAAACTGAAGCAAAAGCCTCCCAAATCACTCAAATGCCCCCCCCCCCAGTTGAGTTTTGCAGATTGGCCTTTCTGCATACCCTCCTCTCTCTGCACATTGCAGAGGTACCTTCTGGCCTCCTAGCTAAGCCCAGCTCACAGATGCACAAAATTCCCACTGTTATGGATTGGAAACTGGTGGTCAACTTAACGCGAGCAAAATTAAATCACCATGGTGCTGAGCATTGATGTTCCACCTGAGGAAAGTTGCCAGCATAGAGACGTGGCGAAGGAGAAGTGTTGAGACGTTGAGGTATTATGGGTTCTCCTACATGTTGCTGTTTGAGCTGTTGGTTCTCCTGGAGGAGCTCTGGTCCTTACATCGAGCATTGCTTCCAGGCTCCAGAGGGAAGACGTGTGCCACTTGGTCTCCAGGATGAACTCGTCATGTTGGCTTCCTGGCATAAAGTCAACTGTGTTTATCATCAGAAGAGCTTGGGGCCTCCATGTTGCTGAGGGTGGCTGTGGTGCTTTTTAGGACAGCCCTGGTCTTTGTTTTGAGTGTGACATCTTGGCTCCAGCGTAGAACCCTCAACCTACTGGCACAGCTCCTTCACCCTGCTGGCATAGACTTTCTGGCTTCCACTACTGACCTTTGGGCCTTTCCAGCACAAATCCATAAAAGAGACTGGCATGAGTCCTTGTGGGCTCTAGACCTCCAGTTGGACTCGTGGGAGGCATTGCCATGAGCTCTGGGTCTTCATCTGGACTCGTGGGACATTGCTGTGGGATTCAGGCCCTTGGCTAAATATTCTGTGTCTTTGGTGTTGTGGACAGATTTCCTGAAGTTTTTTATGTTAACTCTGGGTGACCATCATAAAGCTAATATTATAAACTCCATGTCCTGACTCTAACTGTTCTCTTCATGACCCCTGACTACGACACCCACCATGCTCCTCACTCATCCTTGAGCCTCTCCCTTCTTCACAAATGAATGCATTCTTGGTGCAGTCCTGTATCGATGCCTTTGCTCCCTGAGTCCCCACCTGGACCAGACCCGGGACCCCTCGGCTGCCCATAACTATAAATATGTCTTAGTGTCTTTATTCTCACCATGGGTTGCACCAGAGGTGATAGGTTAGAAGTAACTCACCAGGATTCCAATAACGTTTCAATGGGATTACAAACATAAATTTCCTGGACCACGAGGAGGACAGGGAGAGGGATTACAATGGCTTATATTGGGCGTTATTTAGTGAGATGATGCAGAAGGACTTTTCATCCAACATAAAGCATTGTATAAATTTTAGAAATTATTGCTATCAGTTTGGGCCATTGTAGGTGACTGGAGCCTCAAATCAGTAATAAAATCAAGGAAAGCAGAGATGTTCTGCATGGATGCTTGGGCTGACTGCTTACTTCACCAATGGAGAGGCTGGCGTCTGTCTCTGAGTAGTGAAACCCCAGAAATGCTGTGCTTATACACTGAGGTTTAGTGAGCAGTGTGACTGTCTATGAAACATGAAGCAGCCCGGGCTCCCAGCTTTGCTTCTCCTGGAAATTTTAAATGGCTTGTTCATTGCCTATAGTTGTGTCTATCTAGTGCAACAGCAAAACAGAGTTGATTAATTACTGCAAAATCTGTTTTGAGGTACAAAAGTGAAAAGTTGTCATCCTATTATATTTGTGGAAAAATGAGCATTTTATTGCTTCTACAAATTGTTCCCTGGAAAGTTGTTTCGTTTTCTAATTGTTCATAAATTTTCTGACAGGTGGTTACACAGTAGGTGAAACACCGTTATTTTCCTTTTATTATATACAGCTTTCACGAGAAAACCTGGAAGACCTGGGTGTCACACGTCATCTGAGGCACCCTGAAAAGGTGGGAGGTGCTTCCCTGCTTGCTTCTCCCTGAAGGATGCACGCAGCAATCTGGACAGCCGTGTCCTGCTGGAATACATCAAGGCATGACTATGAGAATAGGTCACTTTTATAAGGTTTCTCTTTTGCTTAGAAGAGTCAAAAATAGCTTTCACTGTCCTGACATTAGTAGAGACAGAAAACTTTGTACTTACACTTACATTAAACATTTGATATTTGTTGACCACTAGTGGCCATTGCTAGTGTTTATCCACCAGTTGGATTGTTCTTTTCAATTTTAGACTCTTAATGCTGGCATGTAGACCTTTAACTCTGGGAGTTGCTTAAGCATTTCTGAGCTTAACTGTAGCACCTAAGATTCTGGCTAGATTGTAGCCGGTACTCAAGAAATATTTGCATTTTACAGTCTGTTATTCATCACTTGTTTGCAGGGATTGATATATTGATACATAAAACTATCTTCTTATGAAAATAATAACCCTATAATTTACATAAAAGAAATTGTAGTTGAAAGAGCTCAGAAGCAAGTGTTTCTGAGGGTTGAGGCATTGGAAACAGCGTGCACCACTGGCTTCGCACCCATCTGGTGGAATCTGGGAAACCAAGGCTGTCAGTGTCCACGAAGCGGGCTGTGTTATATCTCCTCACACCTTATCTCTCAATAGATTCTGAAGCTTCTTACCATTCTTTCTTTCTAGAAGTTTTCTGTTCTCATTTTATCAGGTATTCACATTGTTACTGATCCTCTGTCCTCCTGCTCATTCTCTTCCGGTGATGCCATGTCCTCTCTGCAAGAGTCCACCCAGCCCAGCAGCATACACACTGTGCCATGTAGGCCGCTCCTTCCAAGATGTGGTCAGGAAGCTACAGCCCCATGGCCTCTGTTCACCTTCTAAGCCATTTTCTGCCAGACACACACTTCTGAGTGTCTCACTGGTGACTTGGACTCACATGTCCAAGGTGAATCTCTTAGCTCTTCCAACCTGCTTTATTCCTTCTTTTCTGTTGGTATGATCAGGGGTGGCAAGTTTAGTAACAAAAGCAATAGCAAAGCCAGGGCACGTGCTTAACTTCGAATTTCAGATAAACATTATTCATTTTTTACTATATGTTTCATTCAACATTTACATGCAGATTTAACTAGATAGGCTGTATTTGATTTGGTAGTAACCATATCTCATACTCAGTCAGCAAAGGCTGAACAAGAGAGTAAAGTCTGGCATTTCCCTCTCTCTTATTCTTCTGAATGTGTAATGTTCAGGTCTATTATTTTTAATTATTAGAATATATTTCTTTGCATTCGAAATGGGCACTTTTAACAAAAGTGCTCGCCTCTCCTGCCTGGCTTCCCCCGCGTCCCGCCTGCTTCTGTTGGCTTCACTTTCGCACTTGTCTTACCTCTCTTCTCCCTGTGCCCATGAGATAGTCACATGGACCTCTGCGAGTATGCAAATAATGGTCGGTAACCAGCGAAGGAGCGGCGGCGTAGGATTTAGAGGGTAGCACAGTGTTGGTGGCCTGCAGGCAAATATCTTTCACAGTTACTCACAGTGCTGGGATTTAGGATCCTACCAAGCCCTGGCCATTTTGAAATGGCCTCAGATCACCTCCAGAGCTATACGACCTTTTCCATGCATATCAGCCATATCTGTGCTCGTTATGTTGTATTTTATTTGTGTGACAAAATGTCTGCCTCCACTGACGTGTTCAGGAAACCCTCCTTGAACTTGTGAGTAAAGCTCCAGGCCATATGCAGTAAGAGTATACTCAGTATAAATAAGACAAATAGCTATTAATAGATAAAGCACATCAGGTGTCATAATAGATGTATGAACAGAGCACCACGGCACTTAGAGGAGGAAACTGTCATGGCTCCTTAGGGATGGCTGGAAACATCTTGCAGAAGGATTGAAACCTAGTGCATTCTGGAAGGACGATTAGGAGTCAGCCCAGTGGGTGCAGGAGACAGGCGTGGCCATGCCTGCGGAACGGTGCAGACTGTTGAGGATTCTCAGAGGTGCGCAGAGGGCCGGAATGGGAGGGAAAGGAAGCTGGGCAAGAAAAACAGAGTGAGATACAGTGAGGAATTAAAAGCAAAGATGAAACATTTGGAGACCACAGAAAGATTCTGGACAGGGAGAAAAATATGATTAATGTGACTAGATTTTGATTTTAGAAATATATGTGTCTTACTATGAATGCAGATAAGGTGTTCAAAATATGCAAAAGAATTTGTTAAAAAATGTAAATCAGTTTAACTATACGAATAGGCTTTGCTGTTGGGACATAGTGATCAAATAAGGGCATCTTGACATGGCCTAAACAGATATCTCTTCCTTAGGAAGCAGATGTGGGTCAAGGATTCAAACTGGTTTGTTGTGATTTGCTACAAAATGGAAATATAAAAATGTAGTCACTAATCAAGCTGCCTGAGTTTTTGACTGTATAGTTTTTCAGTTTTATTCTTTTGCTGAAAATATCTCTTATGTACAACATTATAAAGAGAAGATTCTAAATTTTACACACACACACACACATATATATATATGTATATATATGTAACCTTTTAAAAGTGACCTTTTTATGATATATTCAAATGATGAAACATCACACCTCCCAACACTGAAAGACTATAAATAGTGAAATATAGATCTAGAGAGAAAAATAAGTAGATCCATTATATATCTATTGCAATTAGCAGAGTATATTGGTTGCAGACTAGAAGGAAATGGTTATTAAATTGCTTCAAAAACTCATGAACAAGAGATACAAGATAGATAATGGCCCAGGAAAATCTATATACTTGTTGTAAGAATTATTACAGAGGTGATGTGAATTATCTAATAGTTCTAACACCTCAAATGAATAGATTGGATTTGCTAACTAGTAAGTAAAATGTAAAGTACCCTGTAAGGGAAAAAAAAAAAGAAGAAGAATCCAAACTAAATACTTCAGCACTCTTTCCCAAAAGAATCTGCTGGGGAAGTGTCGCCATGTGCTCACTGGTATGGAACAGACAGACCCAAATGTGCTGGGCACCTCTCATCCACAGCACAGTCTGTCAGGCCACAAAGATGCAGCCAAGGGCCAGGGTGGCTTCTGCCTCTGTACCCTGGTGGCGGGGACAGAGGTGGAAGTAGGTGATTGAGAGCCAAATCTGGAGCACTGTTGTGTTTAAGAAAAGCACTATGGCTTTGTGGACAAACAGTCCTACCTGGTGTCGTCACAGAGGTCATTAATGAACCGCATTTCAGATCACAGGCAGATGATTTCCAGTCAGGTGGGGCCTCGGACAGCGTTTTCAGCAGACAGAACAGTGTGAAGAATGACAGGAGTGATTAAGTACTGACCTGGCCTGGTGGCAGGTGGAAATAGAAGTCTTGCCCTCAGGGGGCGTCCAAGGGGAGTGAAGGCTGATGCACTTACAATAAAGAGCAGAAGAATCCAGTTGGAACTGACATTTATAAATCTGTGGAAAGGGGATTTGGGTGAGAATAAGGGCTAGTGCTTGGCACAGGAAATGGCCTTGTATAAAGAAGAGTCTGGAAAATAGAAGATAGTTAAGAAAATTAGAAGGCTAGAGAAGACATGTTTTAATACTGGCTGGAAATTTTTGAGTTGGTGTGAAGAAAACAGGGTTACTTTTACAGGCTTGCAAGCAGCCGAGGAGCCTGAGGGAGCAGTGTTGAAAGCAGAGTAGCTTGCCACAGGGATGCAGCCCCACTGGGAGCAGGGGAAAGGAGGTGAGCAGGTCCGGGTGAGGCACAGCCATGAGCTCCACGGAGCAGTGAAGAGGCCAGGAAGAGGCAGGCCGGGAGGGTAGCGAGAGCGCTTAAGGATACAGTCCCAAGAGACAGTGACTGCGACCGGAGATGGTTTGGGTAAGGAGGGAAGGAGGAAATATGAATGGTAATATTTGGAAACGGTGTGGAAAAGAACATTTTAAAAATTCTATATGAAACCCAAGGAAGTCCAGGAAGAGTGCTTCCATCACCTTTATAGGAACTCAGACTTTATTTTCTGCCTCCTGACACTGCAATCTGGGGCCTAACTGAGCCTGAAGGGACAGCCCTCCTTGGGTCAGCCAATGCCTGGAGTGCGAACATTTTACCTATTCACGTGCCTGTGCCAGGGAGCCATCCCGAACCCACACCTCAGACCGTCTTTTCATCAGCCTCACACGCTTCAGGCTGCAGCCCCTGCCCTAGTCACCCCAGGGCCAGGTCCCTGACAACCAGGGGAGTCCCTGATGGCCAGAGCTGTTATTCAAAGTGACCAATGACCAGCACCACACTGCTCCCACTGCCCTGCTCTTCTTTCCCATGGAGACCACAATAAAAGGTGCCCATGGTGTCCCCTTGTGGCCTCTGCCTGCTGGGCACCCTGGCTGCTCCAGGGAGCCTCCGAGTCAGGCTGGGCCTGTTTCCGGAGACCTGTCAGTGCAGTGTGCTCCTGCCTCATGACGCTTATTTCCACATCGGCAGATCCTCCTTGATCTGATGGAAGCAAATCCAAAATGTCTGATTAAAATCGCATACTGTTACAGTTCATTCTCAGCTTGATGATGCAGCCTAACGCATCAGAACCAGTGATGACGTTTACACTCATCTAACTCATTGCATCCGTTTTCCACGGGGACTATGAAGACATCACCTGAAATATTATCTGCTGACTTACGTGTAATTTTCAGTGTGATTTTTAGCTGAATTAATGATGTACCTATTGCATATAAAAATAGAGAGTAGTGCTACAGATGTTTTCAGAAATTATAGCAAAACATTGTTACAAGCTACTCTCTTTTATTGCACCAATAAAATCTTCTATTTTAAATGTCAAAAACATCTAAAAATGATTTTTGGCTTTATTTGTTTTTCCTTGTTGGTCTCAGGTGCAGCGCTGTGTTCATCATATGGTTTAGTTTATGACTCTTTGTCATCTTTGGTCTGTTGAAGGTTGTTCTTAAAAAACACTCCTAGAGTTGCAAAAATTGGAAAAAATATGGACCGTAAATGTTAAATAAAGAGCTAACATCATTATTTTCTAAGTAGGTTAAAATAAGTAATAATAGATGATCAAAAAAAGACACTAGAATATGTATTTCAAAAATGAGGAAGTAAAAATTATTAACCCAAGTATGTTTGCAGAATAATGTAATTCACTTAGTATGAAGAAATTCTACATTAAGATGTCACTTTTCAATTACCATATTGGCATTTTAGAAAATTAGAACATTCAGTGCAGGGAAAGCTGTGGTTGAGAAGGAGACCACCATGCATTTTGATATAATGCAAATTATCTGAGAAACCAACTTGCAATATGTACCTAAGATCTTTACAATGATAACTAAACACTTGCTTAATTTACTGAGCAGTATTGAAAATCCATATGTAATGTATCAATAAAGTCCTCACATTGTTGTTTATGACAGTAAAAGCATGTTATTTTGATTAGTAAGACAGTGGTGAATTACTGCACAGTCATGAAAACTATCTTCATAAGGAGTGTTAGGTACGATGAGAGAATCTGTATGTGCAGTTACATATTAAAGTGCATGTGTGCGTCCTCATAATTGTGAGCAAAGAAATCACACCGATCCTCACCTACTAGGAGAGCTAAACACCAATACTCGCCTCCTGGGAGAGCAGACTGAGAAAGATTGGCAGCACCAAGTAGTGGTGAGCAAGAAAAGTAGCTGTAACTGTCATATGTCACAGTGTAAAATAAAAATTGTAAATTTATGTGATAGTTTTTAATTTTGATATATGTCCCCACCATTATCCAGCAATTATATGCCTTGTTATTTACATAAGACAAATAAAAACATATGCCCATGTGTGCTCGGGAAAGAGTATAACAGACTGGCTCCTCACAAAAAAGGAAGCTGGAAACCAGCCAGATATACATCGGTGGGGTAATGGATAAACATTGGAATAAAAAAATAAAATGGAATAAAAAGTAAAAATACAAATAAAGAATCATCCTTGTATATAACATAGTAAAAAACTTCACAAACATGCTACTAGAAAAAGCTACACTCAATAGGATATATATATATATATATATATATATATATATATATATATATTCATTCAGAACAGACCAAATATATGACCATAGAAACCAAAATGGTAGCTGCTACTGGAGGAAAGTTTATCAGACGACTTTCCAAAAAAAATATTCTTTATTTTGGGAATTGGATTATTGAATAAACCTTTCAAATCTCACCTTAGTATATACTTTCTATCTGTGGAATATGTTTATCTTGAGAAAAAGATCCACATCTATTAAGAAATGGATTAAATACTTAAATGTTAAAAGAATAAAATAACTTCATGTAGAGTGCAAATATACATATATTTTATAGAAGAATATACATATATATACACTTATGTTTTAAGAAACATTTTTTAAACCAAGATAAAAGTTCTGAAACATTAAACAAGAACAGATATTTATATTTAACTCTGTTTATTAAAAACAAATTGCAATAAGATAAAGGTATAAAAATGCAGTAAATTCACACTAAGAAGTGTATTTAAAAGCATAACACATAATATCTATAAATACTGCAGCACAGTAAGATATGTGACATAGTGTATGTTAAGAGTACAAGTAAATCAGTAATTTTTTTCTGTTTATATCCCGACTTCATTGAAAATCTAAGGATCCGTGTCAAAGGGCCACTAAATCGTAAGTTTTGTTCAGGTTTTCGGTTTGGGAACACAGTGTGTTGCTAGGGATGAGAACCTGGCAGCCAGGCTGGTCTGGGCAGGGCTGTTAGAACACTTTCTGCCTGAGTGGGTCCCTTCTGTCAATTACCAAAGTTCGGGAATCCAAGTCAAGGGAATCATACATAACTGTGCCATAGGGCGATGCAGGCTGTGCCTTCCTAGGCCCTTAGGGTGCCTCAGACACCCTTACCCGACGCACCTTTTATGGTGGGCATGAGTGTGAGAATGGCAAGGAGGAGGTCGTAAATTTGCAGAGCTGCTGGGCAAGCACGATCTACACTTAGGCAATAATGTAGGATTGAGAAGATTTCTGTGTATTCATGATCTCATTAGACCTTCACAGCTCTATGACATAAGAAAACAGGTAATCCTACTTCTATGTTAAAGATGAGAAAATTGATATTCAGACAGATAAAATAATGTTTGTAAGCTCAGCTATCTTTTAAGAATGGAGCTGGGACATAGACAGAAATCTCTCTCTAGCAGCGATGGTGTTTTCAGTAAGCATCCTTTCTCCTCTGCAATATAATGTAGCCTCAGAAGACTCTCTTTCTGAATGGTTCCATGATAGTCCAAATGCATCTATTTTTTCTGTCTTTTGCTGTTTCCCTGCCTTCAGCAAAGCTAAATAGTCACTCTCTGTATGTATGTGAAATATATATCAGTTCTGTCGTATTCACCTCTCAGCTGTCACTTAGCCAAACTATGCAAATCTGTCTTCGCACCTCCAAGTCATTGCCCCTGCATAGTGGTTGCTCGACTCTGGACTTGTTCCAGCTCTTAGAACAAGATGGGCAGGGCGGAGCACCATCGCCAGAGAACGTAATGGGACATGACTGTCCAGCCTTTTATGGACATTGGCTGGACACCTGACTTGGAAAGGAGTTCTAGCATGACAGGTTTATACCAAAAGCCTCATGATAGCTTAGCAGCGGCCAGAGCAACATGGGAGTTGGGTTTTGAGCCAGGCTGATAGAGGAACCTAAAAAAATAAAATATGTTCTGACTCTCAAGATGGTCCTCCTCTATTCAGAAAATTTCTGCAAACTTATTAAAATGTTTTTTGCTACATGTGCCAGAACACACAAATACTGGTATTTGAAAGGAATGTTAGTAATATCCCTTTATACTGCTGAAGTAGAAAACAACTTATGAGCCCTATGAGGAGAAAACAGAGTTAACCTGAGTACTCTTCTTTCTGAGAGAAATGAGTAGTGAAAAATGAAGTTTAAATCTTCAGGCTAATTAAGATTTGATGGCCTGCCCATGCCTGGACTGGCAAGGACATGGCCTCATTTTGAAAGTGAGTTTCTGATATTTGATCTTTTTTAGAGGAAACTCATCTCGTTGTTAAGAAAGGGAGCTGGTGGTGGCGGAAGTAGCCATGGAACAGGAAAGCAATGCCTGCCATTCCTGCATAGGAAGTTGTGCAAAGAACATCTGTGCACGTGAAAAATTCTGCAGAGTAAACTACATATAAAAGTCTCTAAAACAGCATATTTTTGAGTTCTCATTAGCTTTCTGAAATAAAACAAATCAAAAGAAGATTTAAACTTAAATACTCTTGTTAAGCCTAAGCCTAAGCTTTAAAGATTGCTTGCTTCACGCATGGGGGCATGGCTTGGACAGGTTCATAGCATGTTAGAGCTGCACCTTGCTGACCATTCCTCATTGCTAAGGCTGTCCAACCTAGGTCCCACAGAGTGAAATCACTCTTTTTTACTGTTATAACTACTTTATTTTCCTAATGTATTTTTCCACAAATTTTTGCTTTCTAAATAGAGTTTCATTCAAAGGAAAAAAAAAAACACAAGATTTCATAAAGTATATCTTGCTTAGCAGAGAAGTTTGAAAGGAAAAAGCATTTTTTGTTGATGTACTTAATCTATTATCTTGATAAAATCAGCTTCAAGGAAGATCTCAGATTACACTGTCATCAAAATTGATTTCGTCAAACAAGATAATCTTTGCTGCCAACAAGCAGTACTTTGTAAAAACTTAACATGTCTTGAGTTCGCTCTACTTCTCTGCCCTCGGAAACCCAAACAAAGCTTTGGATACTTATGATCATAAGTCATCATTTAGAATCTCTCCGCATAGAAGAAGTACATGGCAGGAGGTTGGTCCCAGCAAGCAGGCTTCAGGCCACATTCAAAGCTGAAATGGTACACTTATAGCACTACAAGTTGAAAATAGACCCCCAGGTACAGTATGTGCATTGTTTCCAGCAATAAAGTGCAAATGAAACCAGTCTTTACATGCACGATTGGGCATATGCTTCCATAGATTCCTGATTGTGTATGCAAATGATTATTGTGCACCCAGTTACCTGTTTGTTATATTCATATTTTTGAAGTCTCCTTAAGTGCTTTTATTATTTTTTAATAAAATCGTTCTAAATTGTCTGCAGGTAAACGATGCTTTAGAAAATTACTTCCTTCAATTCCAGATTTAAACAAGCCACTAAGAAGCCTTTCAATGAATATATCTGTGTTAGGAGGGTGAAAAGCAGAGTTAAAGCAATAATCTGAGTGTTTCAAGGTAAACATAGCACCATGCAGGTATTTGCCACATGGCTCTGGTCACCCTGCTCCCGAAGCTTTGCTCATTATTTAGCTAGTCTGGCCACACTAGTGCCAGGCCCAGGGAATGTCGGGCTTTTCTGCCTCCCTGAGATTGTATCCTGGCATAGAGAAAGGACTCCTTCTACACGCTGTGATCATACGTCCAAGCAAATAAGCTTTGCGTGTGATGCAACCTGGCTTTCATTTATTCCAGCCTTTCTCAGATGGGACATGGTGAACGTGAGGATACACTAAATTAGGTAACGCAACTGTGAGTGGAGAGGAAAAAATCTCTGAATAATCTTCGTGACACCGCAGTCAGCCCCTTCAGGACCCACAGCGATAAAGCACTGAAGATTTATTTTCATGTGTGAGAACACTTCTCCGTTCCCCGGAGATGGTAAACTCGGCGCTCTAAGACTCATGGGTAGTTTATATTTATCAGGTAAAGTGCTGTCTGCTCACTAATAAGCTTCATAAATATTTTTCTCTTCTAAAAAGAACTTTAAAAAAGATCTAGTTTTGCAATGTTATAAATAAGAAAAAGACCTAGTTTTCACCGATTGTAATACTTCAGTAGCAAACGCAACTGAGTTATGTACGAGCAGCCTTCTTGCTGGAGCAGTTTGTACCCTTTGTGGCATCGTGGCTTGGTGAACTACACACCATCAGTGAGCCAGGCGACAAGTTCAGGCACATGTAACCTGTGTATGCATTTGTTGTTTCTGTAGTTACTACCCTTAGGAAAAGGACCAGATCTTTTGAAGCTGATTTTTTCCTCTGAATGTGTTTGGGTCTGTAAGATATACCCTGCAGACTCTTCAATAAGGTGCATGCTTGCTTCCTATTTATGATTTTTTTTCTAACCCTGGCAGATCAGACCCTCTTTAGTTCATTACTGAGACAAGTCCACTTCCTTATTTTATGCCCTGTTCTCCCAAAGTTGGGAAAAGTCCGGAACTGTGTGCCAGCCTTTCTCTGAATCCACACCCAGTCAGACTCACTGGTAGGGCTCCTCAGGCTTCTCCAGGCTCCAGTGCTTGCCCTTGAATTTCAGCTTTAGAAAAGAATTTGCCCCGTTGATTAAGTCCTTTCCTCTTTCTCAGCAGGTCTTTTTTGTTCATTGCATTTGCTTCCAGAGCTTTCTGTTGCTGGACTTTCTTATCTTGGTGAATTATTTTTCCAGACTAGCATCTCACTAGACAGGGCTTTTGGCTGGATTTTGGCTTATAGATTTTAACTCTTCCTTAAATCTTCAGTTTCTTAAATGTTGGATTGTTTATTTCTTTCACATTTCCAGAGGCGTTTGTTAAGTGCTTTTTTTTTTTTTTTTGTATTCCAATCAATCAGACATCAGCAGGATGTAGGTCAGACAGGCACTGGCCACGAGGAATTTGCATGTGTGTAGATTCATTCGTACTTGTGGGTCATCTGCCTGTGGTGAGAATCAGGCTTCTGCAAGAACCATCGACCACCTGCTGTTACAAGTAAGAGTCCTGCTCAAGAGTTTTCTCATCTAGATGAGTATGGGAAAGCTTTTTCCCTTTTGAGGTTGCTACTTCTGTCCCACCTATCTCACCAGACCAAACTTGGAGAAAGATTTAGGTGTTAATAATAGGACTGTAAAGTCAGGAGTGGCAGGAGGACCATAGACTTATGCATTTGTTTTCTTTAAGGAGCACTGAGCAGCAGAACTTAATATGAACCGAGGTCCTTTTTCAATAAGCAAACAGCTATGCACCAGATAAATATGGGGCGGAAGATGATCAGTTCCTTGGTTTCCCCTTGGTCCGCCATGAAGTGAATGCTTAGAAACACAAAAACAAATGAAGCAAAACCCAACTTTTAAGTTATTGGCAGTGTGGTAAGGACAGATACATGTGACTACGATGTGTCCAAAGGGCTACAAGAAGTGGTAGATGTGACCTGGGGAGTACAGGATCTTATTACCAGTAGGGAATACAAGGAGCAGGCAGGTTGTGAGGCATTTTTTTAAAATATTGTGATTATATGAATTTTGCAGTTTGACCAAGTTTCACTGAAATTTCTTTCACCTAGAGTCACAGTGGTGGACCATGTAACTATGTTTAAATCCAATCCGCTGCTGGCTTTATAGGTGATCTGGTCTGCTGTGTCCTGCCATCACTTGAGTCCTGTTTAGGATGATAGATGCACTATGTATAATTCATCTGTTAGTAGTAGAATTTATAACTCTTGTGTTCATATCCCTACAGTTAATAGATATAATAGAAATAGCCAGGACTGGTAACAGAATCAATTTAATGTTCTGAGACTTTACTGTTACCAGAGAGCTATGTTTCAGTAGTGCAAGCTATGAATTTTCTTATCATCTTGTGCATTGCTCTAGCCCATGTGTATGTACGAAAATCTAACTGTATAATGATCAGGTGAGTTTCCTTTTGCTGGTTGAGGTCTTCTGATAATAAAAAAATTCCTTATCTACTTTTAAAGTAACTGTGAGCCGTGCCTCCAGAAAGGAAGGGAGAATGAGATGGCAAGGGCAGTAAGACTTACTTCTGGGGCATAGGTAGAATTACTCTGGGTTCATCAATGTTTCAGAAGAAATATCCTGAATGATCTCTTTGTTTCTACACAGATAGGTGTTGGGGGAACCAAGTGGAAGTAAACAGACCTATTTCTTCAGGTGGAGTCTATATACGTTGACTTTTCTCATATCAGTTTGCTTTTGTAACAGTTGCATTATGAAATTTACTTCTCTCTCCCTCCTCCTCCTCCTCCTCCTCCTCTCCTTCTTCTTCATCATCATCATCATCATCTTCATCTTGGTTACTAACCTGCTCATGTTAGCAGACTTCCTATGGTTCTTTTCCTCTATTTTTTTTTCTAAGACTAGTAATAGTTCAAATTTATTGCATTCCTGATAGAAACTTTCCTTAGTATTTTGCAGGTATTGCTTTACTCAATCTTTTCATTAATTATTTGAGGAGAAAACCACTATTACTTCTGTTTTGCTGGTGAAAAAACTAAGGCTTAAAAGCAGCAATTATTCCAAGATTCCACCACTAATAAATTGCAAGACTTCTGCAAGTTCTGATGGATCCAGTATTTTACGCTTCTTTCTTGTATTCTATAATGATTCACACATTTCTAGACCCTTCAGAGAAGATGTTAGTCCTTTTTAACCTTTAAAATTTATTTTTGCTCTATCTTATTTTCTCACATCATATACACATCTAAAACAATAAACTGATTAATTGAAAGGTAAGCTCTATGAAGCTCAAAAACTGTTTCCCACTTTAAAATTCTTTGCAGAATCTAGATATTCTTTGAATTATTTATATGTGCAGTGAATGTGTCATATTTTATTTGCATTGAATATGCCAGCTAATCAGTCCCTTCACAATAAAATCTATGAAATACTCAGTATAGTGGTGCTTATTTAGAACTACTTGTTAATCAGATTTAAAACTGTTAATATGAAAGTATGAAGCTTAGTATATTATTGGACTTATGAAAATGTCCAGTTAACAATTGTTCATGAAAATGAACAAATTTCCATATTCCTAGGTTTAAAAAAAGTTAACCTCTAACCACTAAGATCTCCAATAATACTTCATTTGGAAAATGTCTGTTATATCATCAATTACATAGTGAAGACTTTTACCTTTAAAAATATGATGAATTAGAGAGAAAGATTTGGTTTCTTCTCTCTACCCTAAACACAAATGAATTAATGTGTGTGGGGCACTTTTCTATATTTTTTAACATTTTGAGTAATATTCAACATTTTGAGTAAATCTTATCCTAAAGAACCAGACCATTCATGACAAGAGAGAAAGTACAGTGAAGAAAACTGTAAGAGAAATACACAGTAGGCAGTAATGGAAAGGTACCTTGAGGAAAAGCACTAAGTGGGCAGCAGCAGAAAATGCCACAACTGGTGACCGTTTATACAATTTTGAGCAAGTCTAATTACTTAGGGCTGTGGTTTATGAAGTTCTTAAATAAAAGATGAGGCTAGGAATCACTCAATCCTTTTATCTCAAAAAGCGTATGACTTTGATGATGACAGGGTTTCATCGAGGAAGTGCTCAGGAAAATCAGATGGCAGGACACATGAAGATGTATGTTCTAGGAAGAAAGAACAGACAGCAAGTCAGGCAGATAGAAAAGCACAGGATTTGCCCAGCAAATACAGCTGATCAGTCCAGCTGATTGGGCTGAGTCCTGTGAAGAGAGCAGCAAGAGGTAAGGGGGATGGGAAGTTGGACAGTGCAGAGGGTTTGAGTACCATTTTTCTACTGGGAAATAAAGTTAAGGGTTACAACCCTTATCTTTATCAAGTTCATTTTAAAGTTGAGATGGGTTGACTTTGTTCACGGATGATCTGGATATTGGATGGAAATTTTTGTTTGGAAACCCATTTTACTTCTGTCTGTAAGCATCAGGGACCTCAGCAACTACAGTGCTGCCCTGCAAGAAAAGATGTTAAGGGACCACTTGTTCCTATCAGTCTAAGATGATTTACCCATCTACAGCATAAGAAGCCATCAGAAATTTCACCCATAGCCTTAAGCTAGGTTCCAAGAATCCTTCATTCTGCATCTATAATGTGGTAACATTAACTACTTCTGTTTTTCCCAACTAAAAAAAAAAAATGTGTTTTCTCGAAATCTAGTATAAGACATCGCACACTGCTTCTTCTCCAGCCTGATAAAGAGACCATTTCTTGTTTTATGTTTCAACATGTGCATGCACTCTAAACTGAGATATACAAAGAATGTAAGGAATGTCCAGGATTCCAATGTCTGTTTGGTGGACTTTGTAAGAGAGTTTTTATAGCTCACAAGAGAAACAACTCAAGAGAGGTCTCTTACAGGTGAATGCTTACTTATAGAGAATCAATTAATGGTATTGTTTTGTTCTACAAGCATGTAGTAAATTTGTGCCATTCTTATAAAGCAATGAAAATCTTTGAGATTTGCTGGAATTAATCCAATGAAGATGTGCAGATTTTCACTCTTAAACGATGAATTCGAGCTTTTGTAAAAATGTGTATTCTGCATGGACACTGACAAAAGTTTGCCCAACATACAGGACACTCATGTTTTTTAGCGAGCAGGATTACAATGCCTCTGCTTTTCTCCAAGATAACAGCCACAGGTCAGGCTTTGGAGGCTCGTTGAGAGGTCTCGATGTGCACAAAACAGCACATTCTGTAGAGTAGCGATCCCTTCATGCCTTTTCCTCAGCAGGAAAAGAGATTATTTTTCCTCTAATTTCATTTAATCTCTTCTGTCCCTCCTAATTTTAAAACGCTCCTTTGAAATGTGATATTGTCTGGAATCTGCTTTTAAATGCACTGCATGGTGAGATTTCCTCTAACCGTCCTCTGATTGACTGACTGCAGTGAACTGGGGCTGTGCCCTGGGTTCCATAGGAAGCTGTTCTGGAGCTTTGAAGGCTCTGTAGAGGTGGAATTCTTTGCACACAGAACAACAAAACACCAGGAGCATGGGATGTGGGAGCAGCCATGCACCGAGACCCTGCCAGCGCTTTGCAGGTGAGTGTCCGGGAAGGAGATTATCTCCTCATCTCCAGCCCATCTTGATTTCCTCAGCCTGTGTCCCACCAGGGACTCATTTGTGCTTGGTTTAACTTGCTTTGGCTTCTGAGGTTTGTGAAGTTTGGTCGCTTCTGCTGTGACCACTCTTTTCCAACTTGACCCATTTTGCTTTGCTAGCCTTTGTCTTCCCTACTTGCCTGCCATGAACTCCCAGCTTCCAGCCTTGGTTCTCTTCGCTCCTCCCACATCTCTCAGCCCTGATGAATGGGGATTGACTGAATGAGCACGCTCATGAAATCCTGAGGACAAACGGATTTCAGAGAGTGCTACTCAGTCTGAGAAAAACAAGCCAAGCTGGATGGCTCAGATGGAACCTGGACATAAAGTTGAAAGTCGTACTCATTTTAATGCCTAGCTATTATTAGTAATTGATATTACACACTTAACTTTAAAATGTGCATGTTCATTGTTAAGTGCACAAATAATTCACTTAGAAAGTTAATACTTGCAGTTTTTTATTTGCAAGGAAAAATTGATGGGGGTGTGTGGACAGCACATTTTCTCCAAATTTAATGTAAGAAACTTCTCCCTGAATTGGAGCCTTAAACTTGGTGAAATAAAAACTGAACCGCTTGCTTCTTTTTTGTCCTCAGTAGCCATGTAAACAGCTGGTTATCATACCATCAATAGCCACAGAGAATGTTGCAGGAAATAAATACATGTGTTTCGGCAGTCTAATCAAATACCGAGGTCAGAACCCCTAGACCGAAGCTTTTCTGCTATTGTGAGAAGGGAACTGCAGAAGTGATACGTCCTGGTCTCTACCCGCCCAGAGTAGAAATGTTGCCCTGACAGCTGGCCGTGCTTCCCGCCCCGGTAGGGAGGTAACAGGTGAACTGCAGTGGGTTCAGGATAGAAAGCCTGATATGGAGCCTTCAGCAGGATTTCTGAGAGCCACACACACTGAGCCCAAGCCTTCTATTCCCACGCTGTCTGCTGGCTTCAGTTCCTCGTCATTGCCCATAAAAACACACTCCTAAAAGCTGAGATGGCCTGAAGGGAACCCATTTTTCCAGACAGGAGATAAACCCTGAGCACTTCTCTCTCAGGAAACTGTAGTAACTGTTATTACTCAGGGTGCTAAAAGAAAGTGTCGAATAGCAGCACAGATGAATCCAGGAAGGTCACTCATCCAGACTCCTGCCTCTGTTTTCATGCCTTCTTTTGGTCATCAACAGATGTACAAGGAATAATCAAAATATGTGGTGACTGTTGAACTTATACATAATGAATTACAGTAATAGAAACTCTGCCATGAGTCTCCCTCAGACTACTGCTCCTTGACCTGAATACATTTCTCCCACCATTCTTGCTGCTTTCTGTAACAGTTCTGGAAATCTTCTTTCATGAGTGTCTGTATAAGATGTGACAAAATTTGAATGAACGGTGGGGCCAAGTACTACCCCTCGGAAAGGCAGGCTTGTAAATTATGGGGTATCTTCATCTACCTTATTCACCAAAGCTGGTACCATGCACCTTCTGGCTCTCACCAAAGTCAAAATGGTCACACCTGGTAAGGGGCAGTACAACTGAAGACGCTCATGGAATACAGCCTCCAGAACTGCTTTAGGAAGTAACAAAAAGCAGGGAATAAATGTGTGCAAAATGAGGGAAGTGGTACTTGGAGGGTTGATGGCACTGTCTCTTCTACTTGAGTAAATATTTTAAAAATTAAACATTCACTGTAATTTTCTACAACTTGTTTATTAAACATCACACTTGCCCTGCCTCCCCAAAGCCCCTCCTTTCTCTATATATTTCTGGGTTTGATCACACCCTTGGATGATTCCAGTCCAACAGATGCTTTCTGCAAGGGGCCTTGTGTGATCCTCTCTGACAGGTTTGCCTGGGTTCCCTCTCCCCAGTCTGCTGTAAACGAGCCTCAGCCTGGAATGGGAAGATGAGCACCTCAAGGTTGGCTTTGGATTCTCCACATTTTCCCCATCCTGAGAAACTCCTCAGTCTTCAGCCAATCAGGGCAGTTTGTCATGTTTTCCTTGAGCTACCATCCAGGTTCCTGTAACTAAATTACTAATTTCCTCTCATCTGAATTCATGCATGCTTTGGCTAAGGGTTCACTCTCCACTGCCAGGTGGGGTCCCCTTCCTTCCTTCCACACACTTATACTAGGACTCAAGTTCCAGAAAATGTGTCCTTTCGTTAATTTGCATGACTTCAAGTGCCTAGTGCATGCTTGACTGTGGTGGAATACAAACTCTGCAAGACAAAAACCTTGTCCTCAAATAACTTGAATTCTACTGGGAGAGGGAGTGAGAAAGCAATAATCATATCATGTGGTTATTCATTGTGCCTGTTATGAAACTGACTATTCTGCAGTGAAGGCTGTACCAAACCCCCTGGGGAATGTGATCGTCTCTGGTTACAGGTATCTTGGGAAGCTGTGTAAAGAAAAAGGATTTGAGCTGAACTCTAGCGGATGTGGGTTAGGAAATCAGGGGCAAGGGCATTGCAGATGAAGAGATCTGCAGAGTTCAAGCATCAAGGAGTTTTAGTTCCTTCTTTTGTGGCATCTCTGGGTCTAAATCTACGGCCTTAAATTACTTAGTTATATTTTTCAAATTAAAATGAACACACAACATCATTAGAAACTGCAGTCACTCCTATTAAAAACTATCCTAGCTTCAAACTTTACATGAAGCCAAATGAGCTAAGTTTTCAAAGAATCCCAGAGAAGTGCCATGGAGTTCTCCTAATTAAAATTTGAACCTAATTTTCAAATGATTCTTGGCTCTGCAAGTTGGACTAAAATGAGTCCTGAGTACCTGGAATGAACGTGGCAGGAAGAAAGAGAAGCCGTGCCTCGTTGTGGGGCTTTAACTTGGAAATCTCCCATGAGACATAGATGAGATCAGTGAACAAAGCCATAGGGAAGGCAGAAAAATCATTTTGCATACAAAGTGATCAAACCACTTTAATTTTCTGTGTAAAATGTTTTTCTTTGCAGCAATTCAAGGAGATGGAGGTTGATAGGTTCTTACAAGACAGATTACAAATTTGAAATCATCCGTTGCATTTGAGAAGTAATTAAACATTTGTAAAATGACCGTTTTCAAATGAAGGGTCTGACCAGTTTCCTTTGGAAATAATGATGTGATTTCTTTGGTGCACATCATGGCAAAGACAGTACAGCCTCCCTTATCCTGTCCCCGCTTCCAGGCAGCAGTCCCCAGGGGCAGCTACTACACATGTTCCTCCTCCACAACTACTTCTCCCCAGCACTGTTCAGTAGTCACCCAGCCTGAAGTGAATAGAGTAAAAATACTTGAATTTTTCTGTGGTTCCAGCCCCATTCCATCACTGGGCTGTGTTACAAATGATATCGATGGAAATGCAACTACAGTCATGCAGCTGAAGGCCAAGCTGATGGTGCTTCCATATACTTCTGTAAAGTTCAGGAGAAATAATCAGCGAGGGATTTACAATCAGACGTATGTGCTATAGAAGTCTGGTTCCTTTGTCAGTGCTTTGGACAACAGGAAAGAGCTAGGAAGTCTCCTTGTTTTGCATTATGTGATTATTGAAATATATAAGCTAGTTTATAGCTTAGCTGGGTGCCAATAGAAATATGATTTTTCTAAAAACTGGGCTATGGTGTAACTGAATCTCATATATCCACAGAGTTACTTGACCATACGAGGCTGATACCATTTTCCTTGTTAACTATTTGAAAAATGTTAACCCAACCTCACCTGAATTTCTATATTTTTGTGTGATGGTGAGTACAGACTGGCAGGTGTCATCTCAAGGAGAATAACTTGTGGTGTTGATATATCATTGTTCATTTATTCTTACTCACTCAAATTAGAGTCCAGCATCTTTCACACTCCTGTTCTGACCTGAGATACTGCTACAGGCTGATTGGACCCCAGGCATTCAGTAGGTGAGGACAGTGCCAGAAAAGCAACTGCAAGGGTAATGCAGCCTTAACAAGGAGGCATAGATGGGAGGCACATTCTCCTGCACAGGAGGAGGGAGCCATTAACTCTGTCCACAGAATACAGGCAACTGCCTTGGCTGGGTGGCATCCCACCGGTCCTGTGAAGGAGAGGTGGGTACTGAGCCATAAAAGAGGAGCTCAAGGCAAAAGGTGCAGTAGGATGTGTGAGGCACACAAAGGCCGTGGGTGCTGAATACTGACGTTCTAGGGCACAATTGTGGGTCATTTGGCAGAGGAACAGATGAGATCTGTTAACCATACGCAGCCTCTAATAGCTCATGAAGGAAGCAGCAAAGCCTGGTGAAAGGAATCAGACCTTGCATGTTGGACAAATTGTTAAAATATTCCAAGATTTTGATAAGTTACCGAAACTTTCTAGCTCTCAGTTTCTTTAAGCTAGACATAATAATAATAGTAATAATAATAATAATAATAAAACACATAGTGTGTGCAGTCTTCAGTGTTGGTCCTCTTTGGCACGCGAAGACTTTGGTGTATATTCTGTGTGCAGGAGGGAGCCCATGAGGATCCTGAGTCAAAGCAGTGCTGAGCTCTGTTCTTGGCATATTAAAGAAAGCCCTGTCACTGTAGTGTGAAAGGTTTGCCTTGTAGTGAGGCAGAAAACAGAGACACCAGAGGACAGTATTTTGCAATGTTTCAGAGACATGAGGGTTTGAAGCAGGGTCATAGTGCTGGCAACAACAAAAAAGAAAAAGGTTTCTGACATGTTAGGACAAAATGGAGATCTTCAATGCAGAAGGAAGAATCAAAGATGATGTGGTTATTCCACACGGGCAGTGCTTGGGGTGATTCACATGTGCATTGGAGAACCCACGGAGCTACTGAGCTCAGGCAGCCCCTGGGAGGGCCGGGAGAGGATGATTTCCAGGAGTCTGCCCCCTGATAAAGCCTAGTTTATTCCCAGGTGCTCTAGTCCGATGTTATTATCATTGATTACTTCTGCTGCAAATCATATTTACAAAGAACAATATAATCATTTTTTATTAATACTCCTCTATTACAAGACACCAAGTTAGATTTCCCAGCATGATCAGTAAAGCTGGGACTAACACCCTGGAGCCTGAGTTCAACCAGCTAACCTCCTCTCTATTACATGGGCTTTGTGCAAGCAGGTACTGTAAAGCCTTCCTTAATTAAAACCAAGAAAACAAGCTGCAGTGGCAAGCTTTGAACAGCCTCCAATGTGCAAAGAAATAAAAATAGCCGCCCTGTATCCCCAGACTGGTCAAATGGTAAAAAAGAGACACAGTATTGTCTCTGAGCAGAATGTGGCTCTGAACATGCAAGGAACTGACTGCTGACTGAACACACACAGAAACCCTCAAGGCTTACAGAAGTGGAATGTACAGAAATCATTTTAACCCCTGTTTCCTGCCAGGCACTCTGGCTCATGCTTTATAGATAGTGAGTTGATCTAGCTGTTTTGATAAGCCTGTCACCCTTGTGGTAATGCTATCAGTAGTTGATTTACATGAATAACAACTAGAATACAGTAAATTTAGATAAGTTACTAAAATCACACAGCTAAAACTCATATAGCCAGGGCTGGAACTCAAGTCTGCTTCTAGTGCCCACATCTGAAGCTCTGTGTGACATGCTATAGTACAGGAAGGCAGGTGGTTCAACACTGTGTCTCTCTTCTCTCTGTGATTCTATTATACCCTGTGGAATTCGATTGTCAGTACCTTATGGTGAATATCGGAGGCAGAATGCTAGATTGCAGGGACCGTGAGCCTGACCTGACCCATTCTAACTTGGCTGAAATAGTATTTATGGAGAGCTTCTTATTGTTTGTACAAAGCAGTGATTTGACCTTTAAGAGAAAAACTCATTAGAAAGTATCATGGCCTCCATATTTTATACTTAGATAACATACAGTCTACATAGAGATGGATTAGTCCTACAGGTCCCACAAAAACCCCATGATACCTTTGTGGGCTGGTATTGGAGAGTGTTGAAGCTGAATACATGTGCAGGGCTGTGGCATGGCCCGGGCATGTTTGAACAAAGAATGAGGAGACACCTCAGATGGCAAGCTAGGCCACAGTTGAGGCCACTTAGAGACTTTTTGGATCATTTTCTTTAATTAGCATTGTCTGTTGCTCTGAGGGGTCCTTGAACCCCTCCAAAAATCCTGCTCAGGTTTCTGCCATTGTCTACTCAGCTCTTTGCTTGTTCTGATTAAATATGGGCGGCCTAGTGTCAGTTGGGCAACCAGCCAGCAGAGTTATGAGTTCTGCTGAGGATCTCACTCCTCCTGCAACCCTAAAGCTCATGCCACATGTCTCATTCCTTTGAGCCTTCACAGTGCACCTGTTTGGTGGGTTGAGGGTCTAAGTGCAGACACCAGTAGCCTGGCGCCCGAACAGGGACTCTACAGTGGAGACGTCTGCTGTGGTGGGTGAGTTACCTTTGCTGTGCTCCTGGGGTGGAACACAGCTCTGCTGCACATCTACTTCATTTTACCTCATTTTCTTCAAAAATTCCCTTCACCAGGTCAGTCATGGGGAATTCTCTCTCTGAAGTGCAGCAGAACCACAGAGCAGAACTGCTTTTTCTTCTCAGGAAGGTGGGCCATGTTACCTCCAAGGATAGTGTGGTGCAGCTCTTGTTGGAAAGTGATGATCAGTGTCCTTGGTATCCTGAGGGGGTTGCACTTATGGTGGAGGATTGGGACAAGATAGGCAAACTGCTGCCTGAGGAGCCCCCAGCTCCTGTCTCTGTCTTTCAAACCTTGTTTCTTTGCCAGAATGCTGTGACATTTGGCAGGTGGGCAGTTGGAACACCACAATATCAGCTTCCCAGTTTTCCTGGGGGTGCTACTTCTGTTGCTTCTATACCTCCCTTGTATGTTACTGCACCCTCACTGCTGCCACCACAAGACACAAGCCCTGGAAAACCTTTGGGCAACTTTCCACCTGAGTATCTCCTCATTCTCAGTTCATTCATGCCTGGGCCATGCCACAACCATGCAAGTGTATTCAGCTTCAGTGTTCTCCAGCAGGCTGGGCACTTCTCCACCCCACTGTGCAATGTAGAAGTAAAAGGTCCTGACATGTAAGATTATCCCTTCCTTACCATGCTAAAATCATGGTGACCATGATCCAGAACCTGAGTAGTCACAGAATATTAGTAATGATAGTCATAGTGATTAGTAGGTACCCTGTCATTTGGTGCCCATCCGCTGCAGAACTGAGCAATCAAGCAGTTGTCACATACTTAGAAAAGTGATTAAAACTCAGGTCTGCTTGAAATAAAAATTCTATCACAAAGCTAAACAGTAACACTTTCTTCCTAATTACACAACAGTGTTTTTTTTTTTTAAATCAAATCAAACTAAGAGGTGGAAACCTCTGGAAAGCAATTTTGACATACTTTCTGTCCAAATTGGCTTCAAAAGTATTAAAGTATTTGCAGAAAAAATAAGAGTCTGGGAGACACATCTCATTTATTTATCAATTCTAGTCCAAAGGCCAGAAGTTTTTTTTTTTCCTCTTTCACTTGCAGATTTTCTTCTCATTTTAATTCTTAATGTGCATTTCAGGCCACTTTTTCTCCCCCTCCTAAATTAAAGAACATGACCTTGTTGGCTTCTAGATGGGATAGTAGTGCCATTGTTCCAAAAGTGGAGCTTGGGGAAAGGCATGAAGTCATACGGCACCTGTGGGATGCCTTTACTTTAGGTAGACACATAGAAGACACTGGTGACGGCCTCCTGGGCCAGGTGACACCCTGTCTCTATGCCTAGTCCCTCAAAGAACAAATCCAAATCAGTGAGACATTGTACCATGAAAGGAAGGAGATGCTGAGACACTTACAGGGCGAGCAGGCAGCAGGGGCCTAAAGAAAGCAAGATAGAGGTAGAGGAAGCCAGAGTCTGCCAGGAGAGTTGGGACAGGAAGAGTGTCTCCCCACCGGGCAGTTTATGGGGCTGCTAATTGCTCATTTCTCTCTGTATATCCTGCTTAAGCAAGGCTAACTCTGTCCAGGGAGAGACCCAAAGAGCTGGAGATGGATGCAAGAAGGCACAATAGATCCATAAAAGTAGATGAATAAATAAAGACATTAACTTTTAATGTAAATAGGATTGAAACAGTCTTATTACCTTATTTCTTGCAGATATAAGAGGAAATTCCTTCTGTCAACTTGAACAACTTTAAAGTATACTTGAGAGCACTTGGAAAGAAGAAAAGGGACCCGAGTACCAGATAATATCTGCTTACAGTGTCAAGGGTAGCCAGAAGTGCTCACAGCCCCGAGAAGTGTGCCACTGCTCGTATAGCTGCACACTTCCAAGTGCGAGGAAGCTGGTTGCTGATAGACTAAGGCCTTTGCTCCCTTCTATCCCCCCTTTCTCCTCCCTCCCACCCTTCACCCACTTCCTTCCTTCTTTTCTTCACATAATCAATACAGATTGAGATCTTCCCAATTATTGGACACTAATCATACCTTGTAGATTGGAGATGGACAGCAGTGATTTTGCTGGCAAACAACTCAGGGTCTAAATCAAAGAGAGGAGATAGATCCCTTAGGGCATCTGTTAAAACCGGGGCCATCCAGGAAAAATCTCCACCATTCTTGTGTGTAGGCTAAGTTATGGTGAATAAAGAAGTCCTCTTGTCAGTAATAATCGTTCTTAAACTGTAGCAAAAAGGCATTTAGTGCTGCAGATATCTTGGCACTCTTTTAGGTGATTTCATTTGCTCTTAGGATGGGTATGGGCACATTTGTTTTCTAGGAAGGATATTTAGCTAAGAGAAGTTCAGTATCTTACCAAAGACACACAGCTGGTGTGTGACTGAGCTGTGGCATTTTACAAACTTTTAATGTTGGCTTTCCACTATTTCTAAGCTTTCTACATGCCAAGACCAGATTAATTATTTCTCACCATAGTGTCCTCGCCACCTTCAGTGGGTCTTTTTGAATAAATGCCAAGTTCCTTACTTCCGGGCTCCATAGCCTCTTGTTCTATGCTAGAATTTTGGTCTTCTTGTCACTGTTTCAACATACGTTCCACATCAATTAAACCAACCTGGTTGTCATGTCTGAAAACTTTGCTAATTTCCCCACATTCATATTAATTAAAAGGACCACCGTTCCTGATTAAGTGTGGGAGGCGTAGAAGAAGGAGACAACAATGGTGATTCTGCATTTTCAAGGCCGAGTGGTTTAGAATGTTGGTGCCATCAAACCAAACACAAAGCCAAGCGAAGGGATGACTTGGGGTTGGGAGCAAGTCCTGTGCTGATGTTGTCTCAGAACTGACGGGAGAATATTACAGAGGAAAGCAACCTGACATACAGGTAAACGTGGCCTGGTGTTCAGACAGGAAGTTGGAGGTAGAAGTGATTTCAAAACTGATCAAAAGGGAAGTGATAGGAGCAGCTGAAGGCACTCAGGAAGTTGCCTAGAGAAGAGAGAGAATTGAGAGGAACTGAGAGCCCAGACTGAATCTTTGGGAAGTCCATGGATCTGTTATGATTAGGGATAGACAGGAAAATGTAGGATAAGTGGGACAAAACTCAAACCAGTAGCACAGAATGATCCTCACATTTTCATTGGAAGATAAAGAAAGGAATAATTCCCTTCTTACAGCAGGACTCCCATTGCCCTAGCAATGTCAAGGACCTTCCTTAGCTGCAAGCTTAGAGGCATAAAGTTCAACACCTTCTGTCAGTTTGGACACTTGTTGATTTTCACATTGTGGATCTTGCTTTCCAAAGAAATATTTGGAATTCTTGGAAATTAACGAATATGGAATACAAACCAGGGTTTCAGGCACTGCGTATCCAGTGATGAATGAGGCCATCTCCCTGCCCTCGTGAATTATAGCACTTTGCAAATTCAGTGACAGAGGCAGTGCAAAGTAGTGTGGGTGTGGGGGAAGGATATGGGGCCAGCTTATCGGGTAAGAGATCCTTGCTTTGGGGTGTAAGATGTGATTGACTTAATTAACAAGGCATGACCAAATTAAAAGATAATAAAAAGTACATATATGAGACCACCTTCAAGCAGCTCTGGAATTTTGGAGTACAGCATACCAAGCAATAATAAAGTCTTTGTGTTTGGGAAAAAAAGCAGAGGCCATTTATACACCAGACTAACATTTGTCATTGGTGGAAACCACTAAAAGGCTTAAGTGGGGCAATTATATCATTCAGATGATCTTTGGTAGAGGGAGAATGAATTGGAGAATGACAAAACAGGGAGATAGATTGGGAAACTGCCACAGAGATAATCAGGGTTTGAACCAGGAGAGGCGCAGCAGAGACACAGAAGAACATTTGGATTCTAAAATTCCTCTGGAGATGAAATTGCTTGAACTGATGAGGAAATACAGGATGAGGGCCAGGAGCCACAGAAGGCAAACACTGGCTCTTCCTGGGTTATTCTCCTTGTCTGTAGGACCAGGAACTGGGACACAGGACCGCATAGGATTGGCTCAGACTCTGTGGCAGTGACCAACCTATGGCACACGCATTAGTGTGCTTTTAAGACAAAGGATGTTAATGTTGACTTTCTTTTTCTAAACTAAAACCTCAGTAATCAGGTTTAATTGCACCATGGCATTTTGTGATTAAAAAAAAGTGAGTTTTGAGTTGAGTTTTGAGTAATTTTGGCACTCACTCTCTAAAAGTTTGTCGTCACTGGTGCAGAGGAATGAGGCAGTAAGACCAGCTTTGAGATATGTTGAGGTAGTTGTTCCACTGATGTACCAATAGTAGATACTTGGCAGCCATGCAAAATTACAAATGTGAATCTTGGTAAAGCTAAGGAGACAGGTGTTATGTTGCTTTCTGTCACCTGGACAAAATACCCGAAAGAAACAGTTTAAAGGAGGAAAGGTTTGTTTGGCTTGCGGCTTCAGAGGATTCAGTGTACATGACAAGGCCTGTCGTTTTGAGGCTGATGGTGAGGTAGAACATTGTGCAGGGCAAGCATGGGGGAAGAGAGCTTCTCACACAGTCGCACCTAGAAAGCAGAGATTGGGGGAAAGGGGTTGGGACCCCAATATCCTGTCAAAAACACATCCCGTATAACCTCCCTCCTCCAAACAAGCCCTGCCACCTGTTTGCACTACCTCTCAATCATGCCACGAACTGAGGTCTCACCTGCAGCACACAAACCTTTGGAGGCTGTTCAAGATTTAAGCTATAACAGCTACGTGTGCAAATTTAGCAAGACCGCTGATTCCTAGGCAGCACCAACATTTGTTAACTGGCCAGAAGAAAAGCAGAGTAAGGTGGAAATTGAGGAGATACTGTCAAAAAAGACTACGTTTTGTGCAAATTTTGTAGAAGTAAACAAGTTATAACATTCCAAGGAAAAGACATTGTTTGCAAATACAGTGAAAAGAGACCCAAATTAAGAAATCCAAGTAGCCAGTGGACCTTTCCGATTCAGCCCTTTATCCGACAGGCCCTCAGGACCAAGCCTGGGGCCCAGGGCACTTGAACAATGCCGGTGCCCAGGCAGAGCTGACCACCATGCACTTCCTGCTGCCTCTCACCGTCATTTCCTGACCCTGATGGAATCAAGATGGTTTTATGTGTCATGGTGGACTGGGTGCAAGTGAAGGGCATAAAGTGCCCTTGCTTGAGAGTCACATGACAATGCCAGGGTCTCTGGAGTTCAGGCAAGTTTGAACAGGGAGTGTAGAGATGCCTTGTGAAGGAGACTTTGGCATCCTATGGGACAGCACCGGCTGGCACCAGCTAAGCCCTCTGTAGCAGTTGTTAATGATGCTTACTCTGAAAACATAAGAGAAGGAGCTGTTGTTTTCTGGCACTTGGAAACAAACATTTTGTTGTAGCAGTGAATTCCAGCCTAGTATAACATTTGCTGCATTTGTTAATCTAGGAGCCAAGTTATTGCCAGAATTTTGAAGAAGAATTAAGCATCTACTTCATGGGAGGTGCAGGATAACAGTCTCTGGTTTAGTGCAGTGCTTCTTTTTATGTTTTTTTGCAAACAGTATATCTCATAGGTGAGACTATATGGGATAGATGGTAATTGCCTTTTTTACTGGAGCTACATTTTCTTCCTCCTCCCTTTCTCCTCCGATATTAATTATCAGGGCTAAAAATAGTCCATTGTGGGCGCTGCAAGCCTCGGGAGGCTTGTGCCGGAATATGACATCTGTGCAGGAGGCTCTGCTGGGACGCGTGTTTCTGTGAAGCTGTCTCCTGTTTGTGAGTTCAGTAAACACTTGCGCGGTACATGCTGAAGTGTCTGTCTCTCACAATGGCTATGACTGGCAGCATGTGAGAAAACTGTCTCTCTGAGCAGACATGACTCAAAGTGCCCGCAGGGAATAGAGAAGGCATGGGATATTTATGATTAGGCACATTAATGACAATAGGGAGATGTTGGTGTAATGACATACCACAGGGTAACCATTGTGTGTAACCCTGGACTCCGACGGTTTCTCCTAGTGTAGGTATGTGTGAAAAAATGTCCTTCTTCTCCGACCCCATTTAGAAAAAAGTAACCCTATACAATGAAATTTAAACATGGAAAAATCAGTGGGTTTCTCCGTGGCCAGGTAAGGTTGGGTTTGATGGGCGCGAGGAACATCTCCACGGACCAGTAGCTGCCCCTAGGGACAGACATGGTGTTTTACGAAGCCTCTCCCCAGTGAGCCATTGTGACGTCTGATCAAGTCCTGCTGTGCTTGGTGAAGTTTCACTCCATCGCATGCTCTTTATTTGCCTATTTGGGATTAATGGTAATTTTGATGGGATAAAAGGTGTAATGATGCAGAAAAATTTCCTAGATGGCCTGGACATAGCAGTTGTACTTCTTACAAGGCACACGTTCTGACCATGAAGTGCGTTTCTAAGAGAGGTAAGATTGATGACTTCACAATTAGGAAGCTCTAGACTAAAATGCAGTGAATGGTCATGGAATTGTGTGGAACTGTTTGGTTAAGAAATATCAGCTGGAGCTTGAAGCTGAGGTCTTAGAGATGAGCATGATGCGCTTTGGGAGGCAAGGACAAGGCACAAAAGAGGGGAGCTAAGAGGCCGGCAGTCACTCTGAGCAGAAGGGTCTGCTTCACACCCCACTCCCGTGGGTCCCCTGCAGTGGGCTCTTGCTACTGCAGAAATGTTTAAATTTTTAATGACAAGTGGTCACTTCACGATCTGCTGCTCTTATCATCTGAGCAACTTTAACACATTTATACATTTCATGCTGACAACTGGAGAAGAAACCTGATTACAGTTATGCACTGTATTCAATAGATGTTTGCGCAGTGACTACTAAGTGTAAAAATAATGTGTTACTGAAAATTATGAAGCACACTATATAATCATTGAGCAACTTACCTATTGTGAAAAAGAAAAACAATAACCTAGATATTTAGTCCTATAATTTCCCACTTGATAGCGTATGAATTATGCCCTTTCGATTACAAATAGAGTTTAGTCTCAAATTATTTTCTTGTTGCCATACATCATGTATCAGAGTTGCTGACACTTCTTTGTCAGTTGGTGCTTGGAAGTTGAAAAGCTCTTTATTTTTAGAATAAGGAAAGAAAATTTGGAAGATAAAGTCACTGCAGTATGAGCCTTCATAAGTCCATTTCATAAGAACTAAAGGGCAGCCAGTCCTCAGCTCCAGTCATAAGAGAGGACCTTGCCTGCAGAGACTGCAAGGCCTTGCAGTATCCTTCCCTCTTCCACAGTTATTACAGGTGAGGACTGTTTCCAGCCTGTCCTCAGAGCTGTCATTTACAGAACCTTCATTTCTGTAAATATCTCAAATAGAAGGCTGGCTCAAGGCATTTGCTTAGAAACATCCCCATAAGTGGCTCCTCTTATCTCCAGCCCAACTGGTGGAGAGCTTTCTGAGAACACAGCATCACTGGACATTTGTCCTGACTCTAGTTTTGGCAAACCTCAGTGTGGGCTCAGTCACCACACCTCAGAGGCTGCTGTGGGGACAGTGGGAAGAGCGAGTGGGGGGAGACCAGAAATCTGAGCCTGGAAACGCCAGACAGTCTCTTTGTATTTCTTTCGTGTGTCTGGAGAGCTCAGGTAGAATTCATTTAGGAACAAACAAACATAGATTCTTCAGTTTGTAAGTTGGAGAACAATATTGAAAATGTCCATAAATATCTTAGAGGATCCCCTAACTGTTCCCCAAAAAGAGAATGTCAGAGTGTGCCACTTTTACTGTGAATAGAGAGAAAGGAAGAAAAGGGCCAAAAAAGAGGAAGATAAAGTTAACAGTGTTAAGTTTAAAAAGAAAGTGACCAGCTTAGTTCTTATCATTGCTGAAACCAAATACCCAGCACCCAGAGTTAAAAGAGGAGAGGTTTCCTGTAGCCCACAGGGCATAGCCGGCTGGCTCCAGGGCAGGGTGGCACAGCAGAGGGGTACTGCAGCGGAGAACAAGTTCGTGGTGGGCAGAAGGCATTGAAGCGGGGAAGGAGCAAAGAAGCACAAAGCAAGAAGCTACAAGTGACAGCAGCAGTTTCCTCCTTCTGTCCCTTCCATTCTATCGAGGCCACTCACCCTAAGGGCAGGTGACTCTGGCATCCAGAGTGGGACTCCCTTAATCCTCACAGCATCACACGCCTTAGATCCAAGCACCTCTGAAAAGTTTCACCTCTGACAGCATGAGTGTTTCAGGGGACATCTAAGACACAGGCCAAACAGGGCAAAGTGGTATGTATAGCATGATCTGAGACTACAGCAGTGCATAACACAACACATACGAGTGACAGTACTTACACATGGATCGTAACTACAGAGCTCTTCCTATTGCAGCAGGGTGTAGGCATCCAGAGTTTCCTACAAGGTGACCTTTTAGCAGGGGAGTGACTGGAGCCCACCAGAGCCTGGGAGAAGTGAAGTGAGATACTGAAGCTTCAGGTTTCATTTCTGGATCAGAAAACCTTGATTTGTGCTTGGCTTAGATTTTGCTGTGGTGGTTGTTATTTTTAATCTGATATCTGGTGATTTAACTCATCACAAAACTAGTAAAACTCCCTTCCTAAAAACTTAGGGCAGATCTAGAGAAGAAAGAACAGCCTCCCAAATAACAACAAAGTTATTTTGAAGAAAATCTGTTAAGGGGTTAAGTTTTGCATTCAATAGAGGAAGAAAAAGTAAAAAAGAAATACAAATAGGAAAAACCCACAAATACTGACCAAATTATGGGAGAAAGAATATTAAGTGACTCAAACTGCAATTTACAAAGGACAGTTGGGAAGTTATTTGTGTTAAATTTTGAGGCAGACCATACTCATGGTTCTTCACTCTGTGGCCTAAGAAATAAATTAAAGCACAAATGTATTTTTAGGCACAGTAAACATTATGTACCAACTTATTCTTGATTAATATTACAATGTGTTGATGAAATTTTGTAAGCATTGCTTAAAGCTAAAATGAACATGTTCAATTTCCTTAAGTAAAATGTGTTGAAACTTGTTTTATGGTGACCTTTATTGCATATTCAATTTTATGTTTGCAGAGATGGTGTGTTGGGAAATTATTTTACTAGTGAGAAATATGGACTATCTACATGTCTTCTCTACCTCAGCTTCCTTTTTATTTTACTCTGTTTTAGTGATTTTATTTACTACCAGCCTACTGTGTCCCAGGGTAGCCTGCCCAGACTAAGAAAGGGACTAGGAGTGCACAGTTTGCTGTTACTGTTTTTTGTGTCAAGTGTTGAACACAGGGTTTTGTGCATTCTAAGCAAGTGCTCTCCTATGAGCCCCAGTTAGCAGGATGTTTTCCTTTTAACGCTGTTTCTAACTTCAACAAAACAGTACTCTTGTCAGTGAATCAGACATGCAAACAAAATTCTGACAATAGGTGTCAGAAGAGAGACCGGACTAGTGTTAGAGGAGGATGGAGGGATACTAGAATGCAAATGCCATATGCTCAAAGACACATGGGGCTGAGTTCTTTTTCGTTCATGTACCCTCAGGCCCATCACGGTATGAACACTAAAAGGACCATGTCTGGAAAATCCCCAGAGTGGCAGCAGTTGGCAGCGGCAGGATCTCTGAGGGTGGGACCCTAAGTTACTCAGCGCGTGCTCCTGCGGGGACCCCCAGCAGCTCCCCCATCACCCCTCACTCCCTCTGGCTTGCTAGTGCTGAGGTGGAGATTTTGCTGTCACGCAGTCCAACCACAATGACCTGTGGCTCTACAGCCCAAAGAGCCCGGGCCAAGCCAGCGAGGCCTGACGCCTGGAAAACCGTGGGCCACAACCAGAACTTTCTCCTCATAACTTAGTTGTCACAGCCATTTTGTTATAGCGACAGAAATCTCACCAGCAGAAAGCCCCTCGCACGATGCTTGCTAGTTGGAATGTGCATCATAATAGTGGAACCATGAATGAGGAAAGATTTGCTGGAAGAAGCTTCATAACCTGCAAGGTTGGTCTGGAGAGAAAAAGAGGAGCACAGTGGTAAAGAGCTTCTGCAGAGCAAAACAAATCACCAATAGATTTGAAAGACCACCCGCAGAGTGGGGTAAAATCATAGCCAGTTATTCTTCAGACAGAGGACTTATATCTAGAGTATATAAAGAACTGAGAAAAAAAAAAACAAAACAGATCCCCAAATTCAAAGGCCCAGTCCAAAAATAGGCACCTGAGATGAATGCACCCTTCTGAGATGAAGAAGGAGAAATGCAAATAAACATACGAAAAATGTTCAACATCATTGGTCATTCGAGAAATGCAAATTAAAACAACACTGTGATACCGTCTCATCCCAGAAAGATGGACTATCATCAAGAAATCAACCAATAACAAATGCTGGTAGGGCTGTGGAGAAAAAGGAACCTTTCTTTGCTGTTGATGGGAGTGTAGACTGGTGCAACCACTGTTCCCAGAGGAGTTGAAAGTCTCCTACCTCAGCCATACATGTGCACCCATGTTTAGAGCAGCACAATATGTAACAGGTAAATCTTGGAAGCAACCCAAATGCCCATCAATGGAGGTACAGTAAAAAAGATATCTTTTTATACAACAAAGTGCTACTCAGACATAAAGAAGAATAAACTTGAGACATTTATAGGTAAATGGATGCAACTTGAGACCATAGTCATAAGTGAAATAAATCAGACTATTAAACACTGTATCATCTCCCTCGTATGAGAAGCTGAAAGAGTAAATAAGGTCCAAAATATATAATAAATATTGTAAAGTGGGAAGAAAGGAAAGAAGAACTAGGTTGGGGGAAGAAAGAAAGGAAGGAAGAGAAAGAAAAAAATACAAGTTAGTTATACTACTGCTTTCTCTTAGTTCACTGTAAAGAGGTTTGTGCTAACACTGTTTGGAGAATTTTTTATGCCATATCTTATAACTTTTTTGAAGATAACATACAGTGTATTAACTATAGTTATTCTCCTATTATTTCATTATGAAATTTTGCTTTTTTTCTTTGATTTTTAAAAAAAAAGAATTAAGAGGATATTTCAAGTAGAGGCTTCAAGCATGTTAGAGAAAGCTAAGGCCAAATGTATGGAATGAACTTACGCAATACTGAAATGCATGCATTTAACATGTTAAAGTACCACACACACATGCATACTGGTGTATATAAATGTTACTTGCTATATATTTGCTTTATTTTATGCAGATTGTGTGTGTCTCGCACATAGAAGGTCAAAGCTTCTAAGCCGGAGAGTTCCCAGTTCTGCAGCGTCAGCTGGTCCGGTCCGGCCGCAGGTTCTGTCTGTGAACAGCACTCAGGCCTTTATTTCTCTGTGTTCTGTGAAACCTTCATGCTGCTCCTGCCTTGCTGTTCATCATTTGTTGTAGTAGCCACTGTCAATGTCACCACAAAACCTTTTAGGAGCTCACGGCCCTGCTTCAAATGGGTTTTCCTCTCTCCTTGTCTTAGTTCTGATGACGTTTGGGGCTGTTCCAAAGCTTGTTAGCAGGAAGGAATCAAAACTAAAAGGCTGGTAGGATCTCCTGAGTCAGCCTAGGGCAAGCCGCATTTGTCAGCCATATGTTAAAAGCTTTCAGAAATGGGCTAAATATAGTCCCCTCTAAATGCCTTTATGTTATCCTCATTTATTTCAGCTTTATTCATACTCAACAATGAGAACATGTGCCTCCAGTATTTAATATCTTTGCATATGGCATGTTATGAAAATGGATAGTAATAATTCAGAATCAGGCTGTTTTAAAGGCAGGGTAGCTGGCAAAAGTAGTTAGGAGACTAGAATAATGGTTTAGACTTTGCAGACTAAGTGGAATATTGGGTCTTTCTCTTTCTTTGATCTTGTATATTATCAGATTCTTTGAGTAGACCTATATCTTGTATTCTGTATTTAGCCAAAGTGGTGATTACTCAATAAATACTACATGTTGTCCATATAGATTCTAGAAGAAGCAAAGGCAAGATGGAAGGGCAGGATGTGATTGAAAGTTCCACTGTAGACATCTGTGTGAGCAACATCACCAGCTCTGCCTCGAGGGAGGAAGGCCTACTGCATCCGGAATCTTCCTAGGCCATCCAGCCCATTTGCAGCACAGCTTTCTCCTTGGGAAACAGTGCTAGGGAAGTCATTTCCTAGGGATCCACTCTCCTATAATTTTTAAACCAAAGACTAACTTCACATCCTCTGGGAGAGGCAGATTAGTACTCTAGAGAAAAAGAGATAGCTTCCCCGTGACGGGGAGTGCCCACCAGTCTGGGGAAGATTGTGCTAATCCCAGAAGCAAAATGTGCCCCTTCCCACCTGCTGCATGAGTTGTCCACAGACTGGCTCTTCCATCTCTCTGAACACCAAACACAGGAAGCCCTTGTGGGCTAAATCTTTATGGGGTTTTACTGTGGCGTGTGAGTCCTGCAGTTGTGGGAGTCAATGGGTGTGGAAGATGACTTGGTGTTTTGTCACTTGCTCTTTCTCTGAGTTGCTTTACTTTTTGGCCTCAGCACAAAGGTAAGAAGTGATTTGCCCTTACAGGGTGACTGCTGCTCAAAACCAAAGCTGGGAGGCAGAACTCCAACTGGCAACTTTTGTTAAAAACAAGAGAAAACAAAAACAGAAGAAAGCAGGAAGGCGTACAAAATGACAGAGACAGACATATGTTGATTTGCAACCATCTGGTTCTAGCCATTTTTGCAGTGGATACTTCATGCAGGCTTCGGTATCATCACCATCACCAAGGACAAACCTCCCTGAGTGCTTAACTCTGTTTTCACAAGACCCTTAAGGACATGACATGACTAATGTTGATGTTAGATATACATAAATCCTTTTTTTTTTTTTGTGGTGGTACTGGGGTTTGAATTTAGGACCTTGTGCATGCTAGGCAAGCACTCTGCCACTGAGCTATATCACCCAGCCCCTGAAAATCCATTTTGGGGGAGGTTGCATTGCTTGGCTATTTTCCCACAGGCAACAAGCGCTTGAGTCAGGACTGTGTCCAAATGTAACTGAGTCCAGAGTGATTTCTCTGCACTCTAACGACATACCACTTCCTCACTGAAGTGGCAGCCAAATTCAAAAGAGGGCGAGGATCTGTTAGGAAAAGCTGTATTTGACCCACAGCCAAGTCAAATTCAGAACTATGCTGTCCATGTGTCTTAGTCCATTTTATGCTGCTACAACAAAATACCACAGATTGGGGGTTTTAAAGAACAGAAATATATTCAGGTCATGGTTCTGCAGACAAGGATCAAGGAGCCATGTCCGGTGACAGCCTCGACACCATACCTACTATGGTAGAAAGTATCACATACACAGTGGCAGGTGTGAGATCAAATTTGCAGCCACAAACCCCTTTGAAAGGAGACTAAATCCATTTTGGGGGAGGCCCTGACTTAAATACCTCCGATTAGGGCTACTTTCCATTACTGCTGCCTTGGAGATTAGGTTTCTAACACATTGTTTTGGGGGCCACACGCGAACCACAGCACCACCTACTTTTACCCAAATCATCCTACGCCACTCTGGGGAAAAACAGCAAAAGCGCAAGGTAGACCTAGCCAGGGAGAGGGGGCCAATGGGAAACTCCTCTGACTGATGCCTCTGCTCTATCCTTTTGAATTCCAAAGCTTTAAAAACCTAAGTGCTGGTGTTAATTTTCTCCAAGACCTTTAAATGTCAAGAAAGGAAATTTCTATTTTACTCACAATGCTCAGGTCCTAATTCTTCAGGGCTCAGAGTTCTATGAAGTCTGGGGAATAAGTGCATTCTCCATCTCCTCAAATTCCCTCACCTTTTCAGTGCAGCAGTTGATTGTCTACAGGCACCTCCCAGAACTGAAATAGGTTTCAAAATCTTCAGAGTTTCCATTAATGGGATTCTGCAATTCAGCAAAAGGAAGGAATAGGGTTGAGGTACCGGCAGGTGTTAGCGTGAACCATCTGCTTGTTAATAACTTGCCCACAGATTTCCATGCATCAGGACAGGGCACATTTATGATGGGATGCTGGGCCCATTCTGTTCCACCATCTTTTGGCAGAAATATAGTATTATTACTTTCACAATGTGCTGTGTTTTTAAATGTATGTTTTAAAGTCCCACTCTCCTTGTTTTATCTTCTCAATCTGTTTTCCCTCCTTCCTCACCTCCTACTCCTTCTTTTCAATGTGTTTCCTTTTTCTCAACTCTCCTACAAATCTCAAGTTAAAGCATCATCACTAGCAGAAATAGGCTTTCGGTTCACACAAAACTCAGATTAGATTTATTGAAAGTGGCATTTTCCAACACAGGTGAAAATTTATCCCAGTAATTTTAAGGAAACTTTAAAAAAATCTTGTTTTAATTTTACATTATAGTTTCATGGCTTAAAATAGAGCAGTTGTTATGAACCAGGGTTGGAAAATTTTGAAAACAAGAAACACTGTGTGTGTGTGTGTGTGTGTGTGTGTGTGTGTGTGTGTGTAACCAAGAAACACTGTGTGTGAGTCTGTGTGTGTGTATCCAACCAAGAAACACTGTGTCTGTGTATCTGTGTGTGTGTGTCCAACCAAGAAACACTGTGTGTGTCTGTGTGTGTGTGTGTGTGTGTGTTTCAAGTGCTGCCATTAATTAGCAGTGGGGACTTGGATATTATTTATAAAATGAGCACATTAGGTTAGATTGGTGATTTTATGTACCCAAAAAGTATTTATGCTCTGCTTCTCAAAAGTTACATAGCATACTACTTACTTTTCTCATTGCTGAGATAAAATACCCAACACTCAAAATTAAAAGAGGAAGGTTGATTTTAGCTCACACTTCATAGAGGTTTCAGTCCATAGTCAGCTGGATCCAGGCCAGGTTCACACAGCAGAGAAGAAACAGTCCATAGCATGACACACAGAAGGTAAAAGCAGCAGCAAGCAGCTAGCTTGCCTTTCCTTTTTAGCTCATCCATGGTACCAGCTTTTTTAGTGATACAACCCAGAACCATGCTAATTCTAATCATGCATTGATTTAGTAATACCCTTAATCTCAGTACCATACATCCTAGATACAGCCGGCTTCAGAAAGCCTAACTTACATGAGTGCATGAAACTTTGTGGTGGCACCAGATGTAACCCATAACATATACTATACCAAGCAGTAACAGCACAAGTCAAAGGTCTAGGCCTCATTTTCAAGGATTTATTAGGAGAAGAAATAAATAATCACAAAAATGATATATTAAATGTTCTGACTGGATAGCTACAAAGGCCACAGCATGCAATAATCATAACTCTTTGGGTTGCTTTTCTCAGGTTGGGATTTCTCCAACAGCAGCACCACAACACCAGTCTTATTTCTTTTTTTCAGTCGGTACTGAGGATCAAGCTCATAACCACGCACTGGCAAGGCAGGCACTTATGCACTTGATAGCGTAGTGAGCCAACAGTGGAACGGCCCTCGATTCAAGATAGGTGCTGCTTTGGGGCTATGTTGATATGCAGCTGAAAACGAAGGCTAGTTATCTTTTCCAGACTTGACCACTTTATAATTTTATACCTTTCCTGAACATAATGGTTTATTAGATGTTCACCCTTGAACTAATGGGATCTCTTAAGACAAACCAGCCTATCCTTTTAGAAACTTACACTGGTTTTTTCTGTTTCTTTGCTATAACTACTCCACACCTTGTTTATTAGATTTTCTGTAATGTATATCATACTTATGATTTGATAGCTTTCTTCATTAGAAATTTATAGATGTGCAAATCCTTACAACATTCTTTTTAAATTTAATGTAAATAATTATAAAGTACAAAGGTGCATCTTGATGTAAGCATACAGTTATTTTCTTGTTATGAGTTTTGCTATATTCTCAGTATTTTCTTGTATGCACATATTTTATGGAGTTTAGAAATTTGACCTTAGCTAAGGACATTTGCAATACCCATTTACCTACTTAAAGACGTAAGCCCTTAACAATATTTTTTGGCAAATCTTTGAAAAGTTATACTTCAATAGCATTTAACCTGTTTTTTAGTACTTTAGACCATAAACATTGTATATACCTTTTTGTGCAAATATGTGTCTCATGTAAGATTACTTTTGTTCGCGCACTTTGTTGGTCAGTCCACATTTCTGTCAGTGTACAGGGGTTAGGCTGTCTGGGAACATAGTGCCCAATTCAGGCACTGCTCCTTGTATGTCCTCTCATTTGTGTGGATTCATGGGGTTTACTAATCTCCAGCATCCAGAAGTGGGGGGACTGGTGCCTTCTTCAAGACTGTCACAAGGAGATTTAATGAGATGTAGAATCACACAGTTGACAAATGTGTAGGACCTGTTACATTATTTTACTTACCTAATAGTTTGCTATTTCTGAGAGCAGAGTTTTCATGATCCTAGGATAAGCACTATTAGCTAACCCGTTAGTTATTTTAACTGTCACTTAACTGATTTATTCATTTTTTTCTTCAACAGATCCTAGGAGTTATCTTTGTTCCCTTACCCAAGCCCCAAATCCCAACACTCAAGCCAGAGGTGACACTGGTGGCTGCGTCTCTGAACATTACCTCCATCACACCATGCCTCATGCCTGTGGCCGCAGGGTCACACACTGTCCCAAGTGCTCATGTGCAGTTTCCTGGCTGGCCTCTCCCTTTTCACCCCTCTCCTGCATCTATTCTGAACACTGTAGCAGGTCTCAGCTTTAAGGCTGAACCAGCCTGCATTACTCTGCAGATTCAGTCCTGGAATGTTGTCTCATCACATGTAGGATAAAGTGAAGAGTCCCCGCTGTGTTTCAAAAGAGGGTGAGCAGTATGCCCCTGCTGACATCCACCACTTCACCTCTGCATCTCTCCAGCCACACGGTGATTCCCGCTGGTCCTTGGCTCAGGTTCTTCTCCTCCTCGACACGATGCACTGCCCTGCACACTTGATGAATGTCCTTCTCCCTGGCCTTCCTTGGCACCCATCCAAGCCACTTTCTCCTGGACACCCACTGGAGCCCCTGGCTTACCTTCAAATACCTTTGCTCTTGGACACTCTTTAGGTCCCTGTCCCTGTCCCTGCCTCAAATTGCACTATTTCTATTCAGGTGATTGTGTGCTTCTTGTCTTATCTCCCACTCTCTAGAATTCCATGAACTCATTCTGCTTGAATGGAAAGGCTGTGGTTTATTTACTGCTATTTTCTCAGATCTATAGCAAAGTAAGTAATCAATACTATCAAACAAATAAATGAGCATTTAGTCATAGAGTTAGATACAGGTCTAAAGTTATTGTGTTACACCTTACACCTTACAATTTTTCAACATTTGAATGATGGACATCCATTAGAAGCCATATATCACATTCAAATATGCTGCTTTTCTTAGCTAATCATATGCAGTATGAGTCTCTCTCAAGACGTTGGGCAGGAGCTGTGATCCTCAGTTCCTGGTCAGCCAGACAGCCACAGAAGGAACCACTGACACTCTACACAGTGGACTGTGTTGTTAAGTGAAAGCATTTTCAGGTTAGGTGGATTCCTTATGTTTTTTACTTACAATGTTTTCAATGTACAATGGGTTTACCAGGATATACCCCCATCACCAGTCAAGAAGCATCTGCTCTAGGCCTTCAGCCAAGTGGGTCATCACAAATGGAATGTGACTTCAGTTGGACTCCTTTGGTCTTCTCACTGTCTAGACCAAGTCCTTTGTTCTGAATGCGGGTGGGTCAATAACAGAGAAAGAGCTCTCTTCTGAGAATCCAGCTTGTGTTCAGAAAGCTTAAGCCATGGCTGTCAAGGGGAGGTTATGCACTGCAGTGCTCTTGCTGTGGGCTCTGTCGCTCACACCAGACTTAGTCACCTACTGATGTAGGGGACTCATACACACCCAAATCTTGGCAAGGCTCAAGCTCAGGCAGTACAAGTATTTCAGCAATGTGGTCACTAGCCATTTTCTGTTCTGTGGTGCCCGAATGGCCCCAGTTTGCCCTCTCCTCCTGATGCCAGCCAGACCCCCTGTTCATTTTGGGCTGAGTTCCTCCACTCACGTACCCCTGCATTTGCTGTGACTCCCCTCGTCTCCATGGTTTGGCATTGCACTGACTCCTCCTTCTTGATACCTCCAGGTGTCTGTGCCTCGTGGCTCCTGCTGCCTTTAGAAAATAACCTTACTTAGATGAAGCAGAGAGCAAGGGCTCTGTCTTACTTTCACTTGATAAGTTGATGTTGTTTCTTGTATAGCTTTCTATTTGGAAACGATTCTGTTTATATAACATGTATTTTCTGTATTTCTAGTCTCTCATCTTTTACTATTAAGGACACTTGTCTAGAAACAGAATCTGTGGGGTTTTTTCAAGTATTCATCTGCGCTAGCGCCCTGTTCCTCACCTGAATATATCACATTTGATTGTTGTGCTGCAGGGTGGGGTACAGCTTTGCCCCGAGCCCCCAGGATTGATCTGCTTGCCCGTCTCTCTCTCCTCCTATTTTTATGCACATGTAGACGCATGTCTCAGGTGAAATGTGTATGTGCCAACATTTCTCAAGCATGCAGGGGCAGTGTTATCTTTTATTTTTCAGGTAATGCAGAAAATAATACTGAGCAGTTATGCAGCATCATAATACTGAAATAACTAATTCCCATTGGACACGACCCTTACTGTCCCCATTTTAATAGGGACGACGAGACCAAGAGAGATGAACTAACCTGTTTAGGGTGGTCTGAAAATTCTACCGCATAGTGGAGGATTAGAATTCACAGTAGCAATTCACTAATCCTGTGATTAGGTTGTCAGATCATGGTGCCATGTGTCACATCTCTTGGAACTTAGAGAATCAGGTGCTTACTATTGCTAAAGGAAATTGACAGAAAGGTCAAACATAAAAGGTACAAAGTGTAGCTCTTCTTTCACTCTACAATTAAAGAAGCAGTTGTTTCTGTGCTTAATTTAGAAACCACTCAGTGTATGAAATCATTTCTGAAGATGGAGAAAGGGAGAAAATGGTTTCGTGTCTGGACTCCCACTCCTTGGGCTTAAGCACACCTGCCTGGTTCGGGATCTGCTTTGCTCCAGCGTGGCTTTCCTCCTGCCACTCACTCATGCTTTCTCAAATCCATCTCTTTGAGTTGCTGTGGAAATGATTGCTGTGCTCCCAGCATTGCAAACAGGAGATTCTGCCACCTCAGATCAGGGATAATGGGCAGGAGGAGGTAGATGCCCACCAAACAACAATGTTGCTTTGTGTAAATCTGAATAGGAGAGCAGAGGGAGGTGAGGAGAAATACAGGCAATGTGTGATCTAAGAGCAAATTGGTTTAAAATAAGTTGTTTTTCAAAGGTTTCTGGGAGATGTTATGGAATTATGGAAAACACTGAGATAATTATCTTAGCCTTAAAAACTTGAAAAAAAAAACTTTTTATAGAAAGTGTGTTTAGTGTTCAGCAAGGGGTGAGATAAACTGCCAAGGAAACCAGTGTGTCTGGGAGGTCCCAAAGCAAAGGGAACCAATGACAGGCACAGAGAGATCAGGGTGTGGTCAGGAGCATCATTTCTTGTCTACTCAGTGTGTGTGCAGGGGTCAGGTGTGCACACAGTGCAGCCATGACTGATTTAATCCATGCCACCCATGATCACAAACAGGGACTCTGGGGTAGGAAAACTTGAAGTCTATCACACCTCCAGGTAAGTTTTCCGAGCTGTTTTGCTTCATCTATAAAATTCTGGACTTTTACGTACTTTATAATATTTGGGGCTGAAATGAGACAGTGCATGGAGGACATGTGTCACATGGCTGGTGAAACCCTAGGTACAATAGTCTTCTTATATCTCTAGTTTCAATTTCCAAAGTTCCAATTCCCCACCATCAACCACATTCAAAAAACATTATGTGGGAAATTCCAGAAGTAAGCAGTTACTAAGTTTAATTGTGTGTCATTGTGTGCGAAGAAATCTTGCACCTTCCGGCTCCATCTGCTGGACTGAAGGTCACCAAGTTGCCCTGCATATCCCACAGTCTCCACTGACCGCCTGTTGGGCCCCCAGTAGCTCTTGCTACTCCAGGTCTCCTGGCCATCTCATGGGGTTTCCTGTGACCACACCTCTATAACGGCCCCGCAGTGCAGGAGTAGCATTGCTGGCCGTGTCGTGACACTCATTACTACGTTTACTCTATTTGAGTATCAGTGTGAGTCTCTTATTGGGCCAGTTTGTAAACTTTATCATAGTTTCGTATGCGCAGTAAAGAAAAACCATATTGTGTATAGAGCTTGATCTTACTTGGGGTTCCAAGCATCTGCTGGAGGCACTGGAATGAACCTCCTTCGAGTAAAGCAGACGACCGTACAGAAATGAGGCTCACTGCGGTTCCAGTTAGGGTTATTCCCAAAGCCATAGATGATGAAATTGTCTTCTTTGAGCATCTGTTCCTCTTAACTGCAACTCCTTCTTTCACTGTATTCGCTGATAGATACAGTGAGAGGGGAGAGGGAACCTTTGTCTTGACTTTTGAATTATTCGTTCAATGCTTTTTCCATTTATTCAAATCCACTTCATTCAAGAAATCTTTGAATTAGGTTACAGAGTGACATAACGCTCTGTGTTACGTAATAAATCTGAGTTTAGATAAAATTAGAAAACTAATGACGTGCACCGTTTACACATTAAAATTAATATAATGTCCTAGCAACTAGTAAGGAAAGATATTCAGCTGTGAGCTTCCTGACTACCAAAGCAAAGAGAGAAAGGTGATTATAAGCCTCACCCTAAATGGAACAGAGGTCAGCAGTGCAGCCCAGCTGTACAAACCCGGGAACTGTGAGCCAGGGAGCCCTTGACCTGTTTAAAGCTCTGTGAGAGAGAAGGACACTTCTGCACTGCGGGTGGAAACGTAAACTAGTAAACTGCTGGGGAAACCTGCATGGAGATTCCTCGGAAAGCTACAACTCAGAATTCCATTTGACTCAGCTGTCTCCCTTCTAGATCCCTTCCTGAAAGGGTTGAAGTCATCGTTCTGCAGTGAACCATGCAGACCCACAGTTAGAGCAGCACAACTCGTAATAGCCATATCTTGGGAGCAGCCTCCATGTCCACCAGCAGATGCATGGATAAAGGACATGTGATAGTTACACACAGTGGAGAACTACTTTGCCACAAAGAAGGACACACTGGAGTCACTTGTGGAAAAAAGGGTGCAGAAAGATACCATAATGTTAAGTGAAATAAATTAGACACAGAAGCTTAAAGTCATGTGGGCTTTTTTATATGAGAAATCCAAGATATAAATAAAGAGTACAATAAAATACAGGTGATTGAAATATGGAAACATCTTTTGTAAAAAAAAAGGTACAAAAAGATGGAGGGAGGAAGAGAGGGGAAGAGAAGTGGACTGAAAAGAACTAGGATGTATCATGTGAATGTGCCAACTCCCCACACGGTCATTAAGTACAGCAAACAGGTACTGATAAAAAACGACAACTGAGAAAGATAAAAACAAGGGCAAGAAGATACTGCAGAGATGATACATTGCAGAGAAGGTAGTGTTCACTTTCTGTCTCTTTACAAAACAAAATCGCCCATCTCTGGCCCAGGGGAGAAGCGCGGTTTACCTCTGGCAACAATGCCTAGGAAAAGCAGACGCAGGGACCTGCATCCGTCATCCCAGGTACTGAGGAGACTGAGGAAGGACTGCAAGTGGGAGGCCATCCTGGGCCAGTTAGCAAGAGCCCGCCTCAAGCCTCAAGATGAGACATGAAGAGGGCGGGCCCGGTGCCGTGAGAGGTCCAGGGGCCAGCTGTGTCCCTAGCATGGCCAAAGAGGGAAATAGGGGTTATGGACATTTTCACAGAAAGGATGCTTGATCTCAGGCTCACTGAACAGCGAGTCTCCTCTGTTCAGTGCACTGCAGTTCCAATGGGCTGCTGCCCCTGCTGTCTCCTGCTGGCGGTAGTCCCTGCGTCCTTGGCCAGCCAGGACACTGCCCGCCCAGCCTCTGCTGGCTTGTCCCTTGGTCTCTACTTATACGTCACCATCTCCAAGAACCTTCTCTGCCTACTGAGTCTGGAGTAGGTTTATTTTTGCTTTTAACAGCAATCTGTTGTTTGCTATCATTGCAGTCGTGAAAATCTGAGCATTCTCACTTGCTTACCCACTTGTTTGTTTAGTTCCCTAGGAGGACAGGGAGCAGGACTGACTGACTGTTCAATGTGCACACCAGGTTTTGCCAGAAAATAAACACTAGATAAATATTGGTTTATTTATGCAAAAGGTAACCATAGAGAGATGGCTTCAGAAAAGATTTTATAGCATCCACAAGACCAACTGAGAGCTGATACTAAGATAGTCTCTTTATCAGGGCCATCTTGTAATGTGGGCAAAAAAAATGTAGAGAAGTTTTGGCAGTGGATTTTAGTCATAAAACAATAGTTTGATACATTCTTATATTGCTGCTTCTAATCTAGAATTTACAAAAGACTGGGTAGGCTGCTACAATCTTTTTTTTTTTTTTAACTAAAATGTGGTAACTATGAGATGTTACAGATGTTATATTCACTGTCAAAGGTCTCCAGACTTGCACTGTATATCAAAGGCAAATCCCGATAGGCTGATCACATCAATGGTAATTGACAGCTCTGTGCTGGGTTTTTTTTTTTTTGGAAAGAAAAAAAAATAGAAATAGGGTAGAGATAATACATAATTTAAAAAAAAACAAACAAGAAATCACCAGTTGACAACTACATATTTTCCTCCTAGAAGCAGTCATTCAAGTTACATAAGTAAAGCATACAAAGTGGATGTTCAAACAGTGAGACTGCAAACAGTTCTATTCACCTATCCAACAAAAACCTAGCAATATGGTTATCAATCTTACACATTTATTCATGCAGTTATATCCTTTAGAGCACTTCCTTTTCCTCTCCTTTTTTTACAATAACAATAATCAATTCTTGTAAACTGTTCAGAAGTTCTATGCATGCATGAATCTCTACATGTATACCTATCCTTTCTGTATTAGAGGGAAAAACAAATCAAAACAAGACAACAAAGCAAATTCCTAGAAAAACATGAAATGAAAAAGTCATATAGAACTACAATACTAGGTGATCTACAGTAGTTATTATAATGCCTGTTGTTATTTTCAATAGAATTGTCTATATCATCAGGCATAGTATAATTGAACATAGCAGCATATAGCAATATTAATAAAAACAAAACATTGGAGACATTATAAGACTTCAAAAGCAGGTAATAATCCAACCAGAATGGGTATTCTGTTGAATTTTGTCATCTTCAGAATAGTTGCCTCTACTCTCAGACTTGATGCTATCAAGCATACCAGATTCGAATAAAATCAGTCAAGACAAAACAGCGATCTGACAAACCAGGTTCAAATAAGATCAGTCATAGTAAGACAGTGTAAGTAATACAGGGCTTCAGTTTAATTTAATAGGAAATTAAGGATAATTACTGTAGTATATCCTGCTGTTTTGGGGGTAGCTGTCTGTGCTTTCAAATCTAGTATGAGTAGACAGACTGGAACAGAATAAAATTAAACTAAACAGAGTGAGGAGAATAATGTGGCTTTTAAATCCTGATACACTATTAATAATGTCCTCTGCCTTCTCTTTTTAGACAGTTCCTCCCCTCCACCTTCCCAGGGTGCTTTGTACATTTAGGGTTCCACCAACTCCCCCAGTTCTTAGATAAGGGGGCAACCCACTATCTACCTGTTTCTGAGCCCTTTCACCCCTGAGCCTGATCCTGAGCTGTATCACTTTACTTACTAAAGCCTCCTTATGGCTGAGTAGTTCTCCACTGCACCAAAGCATCATGGGTTTCCAACCTATTTGCAGCTGCTGGATGAGCTGTCCCTATTTCTCTCTGGCTCCCTGTCACATAGAGCATTGCTTTCTCACCTTTGACTTTTGGTTCATTAACCCTCTTTCAGGTTGATTGTATTTCCTATTCAGAGCATCTTGATGGACCCTATCTCCTGATCTACTCTGCCTGTGTTTCTTTTTGTTAATGTATCCAGGCCATCTGTGTTAGAGATTATAGCCAATCTTCTCTGCCTCATCTCTGCTATGCTATTTTTCTGCCGTTGGTTGTTTACTTTTCTCCTTCATTCCACTGTCTGCCCCATTCATTGAGGCCTTTCTGCCACTGTTCCTGGAATCCTGGTGATTTTTTTTCTCTCTCTAGAATGTCCTTCAATATTGTAGTGTTGGATTGGTGGTCACGAACTCTACCAGTTCCTCTTTGTCACAGAAACTTCTTGTTTCTCCATTAATTTTGACCATTACTTTTTGCAGGGTTCAGCAATCTGGGTTGGAGGTTATTTTCTTTCAGGGCTTGGAATACTTTGCTCCAAGCTCTTCTTGATATGATAGTTTGTGTTGAGAAGTCTGTTGTGATTTTGATGGGTTTTCCTTTATAGGTGATCTGTTTCTTTTCTCTGATGCTTTTAATATTCTGTTCTTGTGATGAATTTCTGAGATCTTTATTATTATATGTCTGGGTGTAGATCTATTTTGGTTGTAGCTGGCTGGAGTTCTGTATGCCTCATATATCATTTCCTTTTCCTATGCTTGGGAAGTTTTCCTTAATTATTTCTGTGAATAGCCTTTGTATTACATTTGTATTTACCCCTACTTCTTCACTCACGTTTTTTATTCTTAAGTTATAGATCCTTTTGTCATCTTCTAGCCTTTGTATTGTTACTTCCTGGTTCCTTGTTATTTTTAAGAGATATTTCCTTTTGCAATCACATATTGCAAATCTATCTTCAACTTTTAAAAGTCTATCTTTAGTTTCTGTCAATAAATTTTGCCAGCTTTCAATGGAGTTTTTAATTTCCTGATATTCTCTTTGGATCTGTTTCACGTATTCTTGATTTTGTTTATATTCTCCATCAAAGGTTTCTCTCCTTTTTCTGAGTTCCTCCATTCTTCCATCTGTGTCTTCTTGAGAGGTGCTTAGCATTTCTTTTATTAATCTTATATCTTGCTTCACTTAAATCAGAATTTCAGGGTTTTGTTTGTTTGTTTGTTTGTTTGTCTTTTTTTGAGACAGGGTCTTGCTATGCAGTTTGGGCTGGCCTTGAGCTCACTTTGTAGCCCAGGCTGGTATTGAACTCACATATATCTTCCTGCCTCAGCCTCCTGAGTGCGGGGATTACAGGCATGAGCCACCACGCCTGGCTCTAGAATTTCAGTTTTAAGTTCATCAATGAGGTCACAGAAGTACGTCATTATTTCTGCTGAGGCCTCGTCTGATATTACATGTTTGCTGCCCTCAATCTCTTCTGTATTTACCTCTCCTGGACTTGTTTTCCCTAGATCAGAGGCTGGAGGCTTTTTCTTGTTTCTTTCCCTTGTCAAGTTTCTGGTTTCTTTTAGACAGGTGTATGGTGGAGCTCTCAGGTCCTTTCTATATTGTTTACAGTTTTTCTGGTGTTCTGGCTAGGGGAGTGCTGCCCTCTCCAGTTTGCTGTTGATCTGTGAGGTGCATGCATGGGTGATATGGGTTGGCCCCTCTCCTCTAAGCCAGTCAGCTAGTGAGTGCTTTCAACACGTTAGTCTATGCCCTGTGGATGTCACAGGTTCAGGACAGTTTTGTCCCTGGCTATTGGGTCCCAACCAGGGGCATGACCCAGCCCAAGCAGATCCCACCAGTCCACTTTGGGCCAGCGGCAGCTGACTGATGCCACTGTGGTTGCTTGTTCAGGTTCATCCTGCCCAACTGCAAGATGTCGTCCAGCCAGTCACCCCTCTGCCGGACCCATGGGTTAGCGCAGTTCACCCCACCAGTTCCACTCCCTGTTACAATGCATCCTCCCACCAAGGGTCTCAGGCTCACCAGCCCCCAATTTCAGCAGAACCACGACTTCAGCTCGATTGTCAGTCACCTGACTCCAAGATGCACCCAGCACAGTGTGGGATCAGGTCCAATGGGAGTGTGTCTAGCTCCAGCTTTCTGTTCCCTTTTTTTTTTTCTTTTTCTTTTTCCTCAGTTTCTTCCTGGGTTGTGAGAATTCCTCTCCTTTCATCTGGTATTCTCCATGGTATTAAATTCTAGCATCTGAGTTGTTTTACTCAGCAAGACTCTCTACCCTGCTTCCTATCAATCCTCCATCTTCTGGGTCCTCTGCCTCAGCTCTGTACTGGTTTAGCCCAATGAACATTTATTTCTCATAGTTGTGTTGCACTTATGCAGGGGTCTGAGAAGATTGTCATGGAATAGGTTGCTTGAACACAGAATATGAGACACAGCAAAAACTTGCAGAGAGAGGGCTGATTGGGGAAAACTTGTGGGAAATCCATCTCTAAAGAAGTGAAAAGGGCATCAGAAAGAGGACCCGAGCCACAACTCAGTTTCAGAGAAAGCTTTGGCTGATCCCTGGTGAGACTTCTGTTTTCCTGGGTGACTCTGACACTGGCTGTGGATTCCTGCTGAATGATGCAATAGTAGGCCCTGCAGTCTCACGTGTGAGAGCAGTTCCTACTGAGATACTCGGCACTGTGCCACTGTCAGCTGGGGAATTCCTGGAAAGGAAACTACAGCAGAGCAGTGGCTTTACCCTTGGCACTGCCCATGTTTACCTGCTTCTTATAATATCTCACTCACCAGGGGTAGCTGTTCTCGGTATTGGTCATCCCATTTCCTGGGTTAAAGGGATGGACTGCAGAAACCCATACAGTAGTGATGAGCATGTAAATGCTTTTCCTGGTTTCCTTCCACCATTCTAGACTTTCCTACCTTGGCCAGTAACTCTGTTGGTCTAGAGAATTCGGTTTTATTCTGATGTGGATGTGGCTAAACCTGCTTTCTATAACCTTCTCTGGTTATGGCTGCTGGACTTGTACTTTTACAACCGAAACTGGATGTAGAACATTAAATGCTACCTAATAGACCACCTGCACCCAAATACAATCTTATATGGTCCCTCAATGGGGTAGTAGCCACCTTTCTGTTTCTTGGTTATCAGAGTTAATCATCACTAGCTGCATGATGACCTCTTTTCTTGTTTGTTGGTTTCTTGGCAAGATAACCTGGTGGCATGTGTGGCTTTTGCTATATTCCCAAGTGGAATCCCCCCATCACTGGGAGCTAGGATCTCTATACTCACCACCTAAAACTTCAAAGATGGGAAAAGGATATTCTCCAAGTGAATCATTACTGGTGACATCAGTCGGAGCCATTTCTTCTATTCACCCTTGGTTTCTGTGCCCATTTATTCCAGTTTATATGGTGACATCCTTCTAAGGGACTGCTACCAAGTTGACATCTCACCTGCAGGTTTAAGAGGCTGTTTACAGTTTCTTTAGATGATAAAGTTCAGAAAAGTGCAGAATATGGTCAAATGATAGGATTCCTATGGTCCTGTATCCCTGGCTGCACACCCTTTGTTATCAAGTGGGTACTCTCATTCAAGGCAATGGAGCAACTAATCAGATCTATTCAGGAAAAGAAGGAATCCTCTGTCCTTTGTGACTAGCTGGCCACATCCTCAGTACCACTGGTGAGGCTGAGGGAGAGGCACAACTAGAGTTGTGATGTGCATTTGAGTGCTAATGATTGATGAATGGTGGCTCTTGGGTGGCTCTTGGGTAGGATAAGGACTAGTCACCAGAAAGACTAACTCAGGATGTGAAGAGGAGGATGTTCAGTACTTCCCCAACCTCCAGGAGGAGAGAAGAATTGAAGGCTGAGTTGGTCACCAGTGGTTACTGAGTTGTCCATCAAGCTATATAATGAAGCCTCCCAAGGATGGTGTGGGTGGGTGACCAGTGGAGCAGTGTGGAGGGGCCCACTGAGAGAGGGTGGAAGGTCTGTGTCCTCTTCAGCTTCCTTGCCCTTGGTGTGTGTTTATCTGAGAAATGTAAAGGTAGAGTTTCCCTAAGCTCTGTGAGTCACTTCAGCAAAGTCTAACTGGGAACCCCAGTTTATAGCCATTAGAACACACATAAAACAGCCCGGGCTTGTAATTGGAATCCAAGGGGGAGGGCTTCTTAAGGACTGAGTGCTCAGTCTGTGGGGCCTGATACTCTTACCAGACAGACAGCATCAGACTTGCATTGAAGACACCCAACTGGGGTCCATTACAGAATGGATTGCTTGCTTTCTTGATGGTGGGAAGTTCCCACATTTTTTGAGGTTACAGAAGCCTTCTGTGCTGGTGGTTGTGCTATACCAGCAGAGGTAACCAGGGATTTTTCCCACACAGTGGTGTATAGTCCTTTGTTACAGATAGCACTGTCTTCTGAAAAACTTCAGCTATCTTCATGGGGACTCTATATGCACTGTCCTGAGTCTTTCCCTGTGGTAACTGGCAGCACTACTCTGTGGCCCGTTGGTCTCATGGCCTGTGTGCCGGGAATCCTTGCACTACAGCCTGCACTTGCTGTAGTCCCTTCCTGTTCTGGATGTCAGTCAAAAGAGCTCTTGCTGCTGTGTCTCCCAGGAAGTGAATCCCAGCAGCATGAGCAGGTGCAGAATACGCAGGTTCCAGGATCTGAGGGGATTCCCGAATCGGGAGCTTGTTAGTAACAGGAGGAGTGAAATGCTATGGTTTATTGCTGACTTGTGAGGGGCCACTCCAGCACTGTTTTAGACTACTGAATCGCTAAAAAGTTCAGTAATGATTGCTACAGATTGCTGTAAATTAACTTGCTTTTTAGGGTTGTTTTTCTTTAATGGAGTAAATGTACCCCCTTATAAGAGCCTCTCAATATCCTTGCCACCCCTTGCACATCTATCCTATTGTGTCACTGGTAGAGTGGATAAATGGAATATTCTAGAGACTGCCCAGGCAGTCTGTGTCCCTTCTGAAATGTCAGAAGGTTGGAAAATTATCATAGCCTCTGAGCAAACCATAAATACACACTGTTGTTCCTCCAGAGAGACTGCAAAGTGTTTCTGATTCTCCTTTCTGATGGGAAAGGAAAAGAACGTGTTTCCTACATCACTGGTCACACACCAAGCCCCACAATCTGTTTTAGCCTGCTCAGAGATACCACATCTGGCATGGCAGCTGGAGTGAGAATACCACTCAGTCAAGTGGGTGCCGGTCCACTGTAATCAGCCAAGATCCATCTGGTTTTTATACCAGGGAGGACTTCTGAAGTAGATGGCAACATGGCAGAGAAAGCTCATTTATCCTTTTAGTCTTTGGAACCAAGAGCACCAGGGATGTGGTCTGAAAGTTTTACTTGCTATTTTGGATGGGGTTGTTGGGATCCATGTGTGCAAAGATTTCCGCTGATTTCCCGCTGTGGTAGCTGTGGATAGGTAAAGAACCCATGTGGGGTTCCGCCAGCCACCAGTGGTTCACCACGCTGTACATTTGGTACCTGGTGAATGGACGGTTAAGTGGGTGTGTGGACTCAGCATACCGGCTCCGCACCAGGGGTGGGAGAGAAAAAATTCGTCCTCCATGCTCCTCCCTCTTAGGAGACAGACAACATGGTGCCCTGGAGCTGAGTCCCAGGCCAGCCAGACCTAGCAGCCCAAGATTCACCTTTCCACAAATGTGTGGGTGCCTGAGACAAACACCAGAGTCCACTAGCAATTACCCTTGAATACGTTTCCTAGCTTGCTATGGGGTTCTGAGTCTTAAATCCATTTAATGCTCTAGAACCTGGGCAAGAGAGGATGACTTTGTGATGGTAACTGTCCTTGGCCTCCTATTTGTCTGTACTTGACTTCTGCAGATCACAAATTACATAACAACTGTGTATGTTGTCTCTAAGAACGTGGCATACTAGTCCAAAGCACCACGGCTCCTGAAAACTTGTGTTGCCTTAGTGCCGTATGACTTGTCACCACTGTGGTGGTGGCTCCTTGTTGCTCTTGGTGATGGACCACTATTACCTAGCTTTAATTGTTTGGAGTCTTCTTATCCATCAATTATTACTTGGGTATCTGATTATCTCCATTCTTACCAGGGAGCCCATTTCTATAACATTTCATACAGGCATCCCTGGTCCAGAAAGACCTTTAACACCATCCAAATAGCTAGATAGCTTTATAGATTGGTGGTATATTATACTCTATGGAATTGAAATACTATTTTGTTTTAAGTAAAAGCATTGATACATTATCATTTGAATTTGTCAAAAACAAAAGAAATTTAAGTTCAAATGAAGGAATAATTGACCTTGAAATTAATGCTTTAGTTCTTAGAATACCCCTCAGCTCTTAAGAAGGTAAGAGTATATAAATCATTTAGACATTGCTTTTCCTGTATCTAAGTTTCTGTTTTGAAAAGAACTGTGCTTTAGATTTAGAGTGTATCGATTCCCTCAAATAATGATGAAAACATTATTGTATTTATGTTTTAGCCTATTTTCCCTCCTTCTACCACTTGATATCATTGATTATATTATCTTTATATATCAGACAATTGTATATTAAATAATATATGAATATTTATTCTGTTCCACTGCTACAGTTTTTCATAACTATTTTAATGAGCCTTATTCTTTTTTATGTTTCCTCTTTTGTCAAGCCACTTAAGTATTTTGATTTATAAATTCATTATTATTTTTTTTACCATTTAGGGATCTATTCATAGATACTATATTCCATGGATTATTTCATTTGAAAATGCTTGTATTATAAGTGAACCACAGAAACCAGGCTGACTATAATAATGTTGGATCAAATAGGCTGTTTTGTAGAACTTTGAAGATATTATCCCACTGACTTTGCATTGAATATTACAGGAGAAAAAGTCTGAGGTCATTCTGATTATTTCCCTCTTGGAGATAATTTGCTTTACTGCTTAGATGATTAGACAATTACTTTTTTATCTTGGAAATCCATTATTTAAATGAAAAGAATCTCTCAGTATTGACTACTCTATGTGTGCAGTAGATTTCCTGGAACCCAGTGTGTCTTTCAATATTCAGATCCTATTTTTCCTTCATTATGGTGAAAATTTTCTTGTACTTTATCTTTGAAAACATGCTGTGTTTTCACTTGTTTAGTCATATATTATAGAATTCCAATAGCTTTATTTAGATTATCATTGAGTTAGTAGTTTTGTGTTAGTAGTTTTCTAGCTCCAGTACTTTGATTTATGTATTTTGGTCACTGTTAATGTTGTTTGCATTACAGGAATTATTTGGACCTTTCTGTTGTGTTAACATTCTGATGTTTAGCAGTGCCTACTGTATTCCCAGGTAGTCTGTATATATTTTCTGTAAGTTCATTGGCCTTCAGCATGTTTACTTACATCTGTAATCTTCATTTTAATGCCATTATATTGGTATCAGCTTCTTTTTCTTGAATAAACTTTTTAAGTTTGTACAATAGTGGAAATTATGGAGAATCATTCTGATTTCCAGTTCTTGATGAGATTATGTCTATTGTGTTCTCTTTCTCTCTCTCTCTCTCTCTCTCTCTCTCTCACACACACACACACGTTTATCACATCATTTCTTTTCATTTTGTTTATGCTTGGATGAGTCTGTCTCACTGAGGAATGGGTAATTTAGAGTAACCTATTCATGACAAATCTAAGACCAGTTTCTTTCCCTCAGAGTTATGAATTGTGAGTTGATTGCTGACAGCTTTATCCATGCTTTTGGGGCTGGGGTGAGGCAGTTCTCATTGTAGAAAGGAGGCTGTCTGCATAAATACTTGGAGGGCTGTAGGTTTCCTATCCATGAGGCAGGGAATCCACCAGGGCTGCAGAGAATTCCTCAAAGCCATTAGCCCCTCTGGACCTTACCTCAGGCAAGCAGAGTCTGTCCTATTCTTAGAACAAAAAGAAGCTTTTCTTATATGACTCCTTGCATCAAGATCCTGTGGGATTTGTCTAGACCGTGATTACCTTTCAGCAGTAGGGAGATAGGACAGGTTAGAAGGTGAGCTTTCTCCTCTGCTTAGCCCCCTGCTCTGCCCTCACTGCCAAAGCATAGTGCTCAGTACAATGCTTAGATTTCAAAACAACCCCTGTTACCTGAATGAGAATAGAGTACCAGAGATACAGATCTTCCCCCTCCTGCAGACTGCCATCTAAGCACGTGGAGCTGCATGTACAATTACCTGCAGATCAAAGCCCAGGACGGCGTAGGGCCACAGCCTGGACGATCAGACTGGAAGCCTCCATAGACGAAGGTCTCATCAGAGTTTGGCTATATTTCATATTGAAATATAGATGGATATCCAGCATAAACAAGAAAATAATTATACAACTCTAGAAAGGAGGAAGGATTGCTTCACCTCTGTAAGGGTGTGTATGAGGCATCATATACCTGGTACAAGGAATCACATTTCCCTGAATCAAAGCAAGTCCTTGCTGTTCTCCACTGTCATTCTAACAGACATTAAAGGTCTGTTTACTTTAAAGACTTGAAGTGCTGTTAGCTCAGGTATGTTGTCACTCAGACCCTCTTCCAAAATACACAAAGCCCTGCCTTGGACTGCTCTCAAACCCCAAAGACAGCATGCCCGTGGTATCATTCAGTCAAATTTTACGCGGGTGTTAACGCATATTTTAGAGCATTATTAGAAACCAAACCAAACCAAAACAAAACAAAATGGAATGATTTAAAGGTCCCCCACAGAGGGACCTCTTCTGCTAGACTGGTGTACATTGATTTGGTTAAATTAACTTTGTGTTACACAAGGACCAGGTTTATTTTTGGAAACAATGAGAAATGACTGATGTGAGGGTAAAAGGGATTGAATCACAGACCTAAGAATTTAAAGTGCTTTCTCTCCAGGTATACTGTAGCTCTAGATACGGGGGAAATTAAATGTGTTTGGTAAATGTATTGGTATTAGATAATGACCAAGCAAAAAAGCCAAAGGTACTAATAAATTAACTCTTGTTTTCTATGGTTTATTAAAAATGTATGCCTTAAAAACACAGTGTTACAACATTGCTAATTGGATTTGCAAAATTAAAAACAATTTTCCGTACTACATACAACTATCTCTTTCCTCACATTTTATTTTCAAGTCCTGACTGCTATGAATTGATGGTTTCATGTCTCTCCTGACAGTGTCATAGTCTGTATTTTACTGAACATTAAGTCCTAAATATAATTCATGCTTTTTCTATTTGTTCTGCCTAATGATCATTGACCATTCATCATATTTAATCCTGTGAATAGTCTGTAATTTACCAAAATGCCTCCTTATTATTGAATAATTAATGGTTTTTTAAGTTTTGCTTTCTCCCTGGGGGTGGTACAGGTAAATTGTTTGACCAGATATCATGGGACAAAAACAGAGCATTAGAAAGAAAGGGCCTACATTGTCTTATGAGACCAAGTAGAAGCTTGTTTGCTGACTTCAGAGATGGCAAGATTCCCAAAGGGGGCAATAACTGGGCAGCAGGGTCTGCAGGAGGTACAAGGTCTGTCTTGCTGAGACTCCTAGCAGTGAAGGTAGAAATCTTTCTCCCTCTGCTCTCAGAGTTAACTACATTTTTCACAAGTCACTGGCACACTTTTCATTTTTGGATTGCTGGTTTCCCCGTAAGGACTAAGACAATCTCCCTTTGATATAACAGACTGTACTTCTATATTAATGTGTCAAGTTGCTGTGAAATTTACTGCCTCACTGGGCCCATTAGACTGCTGAGATTCAACTCTGTCTTCAGCATGTCTCAGTCTATCAGAGCTCAGTCGTCTCCCTCAGAACAGCTCGTCCCCCTGTGCCACCACTGTACTGAGCAAAAGCTTTTAATGGGAGGAGTGCAAATGAATTCTTCAGGCTCTGCAACCTTTGGGGACAGAGGATGCTGTGTCTCTGAGACCTGAGCAGGAAAAGCCTGTGGTCTCCAAAGCACGTTCCATCAAGGTGTTTTTAAATCCTTCTACACTGCAATTGCTCGGAACTGTCCCTTTATCACCACCGTGCCTGAGAACCATCCCTGATGTGCGCCCAGCCCCAGCCCCCCCAGACCCCGCTCATCACCCCCACCCTACTTTCCCACTGCCCTCTCTCCTCTGTGCAACCTGCCTGTCACCCCAACAAAGCCCAGCAAGTCGTGGATCGGTGTGAATTTGCAACAGGTGATTGTGAGACCAAGACCCTTCCGGGAGAAATCACAGTGCTTACCACCTTGCAGGAGGTGTACAGGAGCTGTTGATTGGAAGAGAAGCCAGAGCGGATGGACAGCCTGGAGAGTTTGACAGCACTGGGCTTGATTCTGTGCTCTCAGATTCACTGTACTAAGGCAGACTCCTACTCAGTCATTACCATTAACAATGAAATGAGGCAAAGATGGAGTCAGCGCTGGCTTTAAGTTTTGCTGTCCTTTTAGAAATAAGTGGTATATTTTGTTACTTAAATTTTTTGCAGCTTTTTGTTTTTCCAGTGCAGTGGGTAGGGATGGGAGCTTGTTGATTGAGGGAAGGCACAAATTAAGCCTGCAGAGTAATCTCCACAGGGTAAAACCCAAGTGCAACTTCGATATCTTGCTTTTTCCAGCCATACATCAATTGCTGTTAGTTCTCGCATATGTAATATCACATGTGATAATTCTCTCTAGGGGGTGTTTGAGAAGAGTCAGGATGCTGGGCAACAGCATGTGTCGCTGGGTATTGTTAGCAAGCTCAGATGAACACTACTGTTTTCTTTATTCAAAAATCATCTGTATTATTGCTTTGGCACAGAGATGGGCAGAGCTACTGGTACAGTTTTATTTTTAACATTCTGAACAACTGTAAGCCTAGCGAACTGTTTAATGCATTACGTTGAACAGGGATGGCGCATACATTACTAAGGCTTTGGAACCGTCATACCTTAAAATGAAAACAAGTCGTGGACAAAAGCTTTTTGTTGCAAAGCTCTAGAAAGGCTGACTGGATATCATGAAGACGTTAGAATTAACCAGATTTTTATTTGTTATTATTTTTTTATTTTTTTCAAATTTTGGTTCAGTGGTGGATACAGAACATCTTGTTCCGCCTCTGGCAGAATTTACTGCTTTTGTTTTCTTTCAGGCTTTTGCTGCAGCGAGCCCCTCCCACATGCTTTGCAAACTCCAAACATTGGTTAACGATTGTACTTTCGACCCAGCAAACTCAATTTTGAAAATAAAATTCTCTAATTGCACTTGTAAACAAACACAGAAGACATCACAGTGAAAGCTAGGTGAGCTGGGCATTTGTGTGTGGAAGTTAGTGTAATTAATTCATGCTGGAAGCCCACAAACGCAAACTGAAGAGGCATTCTTGCATGCATAAGACTTAGATATTAGATAAAGCCCACTGTTATGAGGCAAGGTAAAATGCAAATATTAACTTACATATTTATTATTTCAATGCATCTTTCCTGTGTGTTTTTACATACAGAGTAAAATACTGGAGTCTCAGGGGACATTATTCATTTGATCACCTGTTAGACACCTTGTGGATGATTGATTCACTCAAGGATGTCACTTTCTGAGCATTAAGACTGGGGCCAAATGGTCCAGTCTTGAGGAGAGAATCAAAAAGAACCAGCACTATACTATGGGTTGATTGTGTACAGATTTATTTAGCAATTAATATAACTGCTTTATAGCTACTTGCAATTTGAATTAACTCAGATGGTGTTTACTAAGATGGTGTTTATTAAGATGGTCCTCCAGCTGAGGAAATTGCTCAGTTCTGGTTGTTTTCCTTGAGATCATTAGTCAGTTTAAAAAAAGGACTCAAGTAATTCATAACTTACTGTTCTGGGTATTTCAGTTCTCCGATTGTGGCATATCCATTGGTGTGGCTGAGTTTTACATGCTAGAACTGTGGAAGAATTGCTTGTAAAGTGTGATACATATTATATGCACCCACTCTGCTATGTGGTTTGTGAATGGTATTAGGTGTGCTTGAATTTCAGTCACGTCATTAAGTAATCTTTTCATAAAACTAATTTTATTTTGAAAAATTAAAGTCAGTGAAGCCTGGGTAATAGAGCTGGTCCAACTTGAGATGTCAACACAAAGTGTGAAGAAAAGAGTGGCAAAATATGTTTCAAATGAAGGGCCAACATAAGTCTCCAGTAGCTGACCTTAGAATACAGAATGATATAATTTACCTGACATAAAATTTTAAAGTAATTATCAAAAAGATACAGCTCAAGGTCAATAGAAGGACAAATGAACAAAGTAAAAATTTTGGGAAAAAAAAAGAACACAAATGACAAGAATTTAACTAAAGAAGTTCAATAATGGGCCATAGAAAACAGGTTCACCAAACTCTTAAGGCAGGTCACTGGGAGAGATTCAATCAGAGAAACAGTGTTAACAAAAAAGTAAATTAAAAAGAAAACATAAGAGACTGAAGGGAAACAATCAAGGAGACCAACATATGCACTCTAGCAGTTCAAGGAGAAGAGAAAGAAACAGAGACTGTTTAAAGCAGTAAGGACTGATAAAGTCCCAAATCCAAAGGAAGTAGATGTCTAAATCCCAAAAACCCAGAGTTAAAACAAAAGGTAATAATACAAACTTGGAATGCAAATGAATAAATTACCATAATTCAATCATAAAAGTTAAAAGACCAAACTATTAAAACAATTATACCTGTTTACATACTATATAATGATATGCAATTTAATAGTGTAAATTCTGACAGCATAAAGAAGAAGAGATCAATGTGCAGAGTTTTTGCATCAGATGAAAGTAAGTTACCAACTTAGTGTTTCTGTTATTTGTATGTATATCTTTCATAAGGTCCAATGTAAACAGAGACAAAACCTGTATAACTTACAGAAAAGAAAACCAAAAGAAATCAAAGTATTCCAATTCAAAACCACTAAGGAAGATAGCAAATGAGGATAATCTGAAAGAACTCAGACTAAAACAATAATGAAATGGCAATCATAAACCCTGTGTTGTCAATAATTATTTTAAATCTACATGGGTTGAGTTAACCAATAAAAACAAAATGTGTGGCTTAGAGGATGTTTTTTAAACAAGCCTCATTAAAGGGAAATTTACACTCAGACTTAAGGACACACAAAGTTTGAAATGGAACCAATGATAAAAGTCCAGCAAAAGACAGTAAAATCAGTTATATTTGTACCTTACAAAATGGATTTTAAGTCAAAAGCTATCACCAAAAATTTAACAAAATAAAAAGGATATTACATGATGATAAAAGGAATGATCAACCAGTAAGATAAAAGAATTATAATAGATACACACGTAATACCTGAGCACCTAAACATAGGAAGCAAACTGAAGGGACAAAAACTTTTCATACTGGATGAAATATCCAGGGAGAAGACAAATGAGAAAACACTGAACTTTATCAATACCATAGACCAAATAAATCTCAGCAATATACAGACTATTTCACCTGACAGCAACAAAATATCCTTCCTGAAGTGCACATCAGTCTTTTCCCGCATGGATTATACACTAGAATACAAAAATAGTCTCAACAAAATATAAAAGATTGAAATTGTACTACGTGTATCTTCTGATAACAGTGGAATGAAACCAGAAGCCAATGACAGAAGCAAAACTTAAAACTTCACAGAAATGTAAAAACTTAAGAATGTGTTTTTGAATAAAAATGAATCTCACACAAAAAGAAAATTAGATACTTCTTGAAGAAAATGAGATTGAAATGTGACACATGCAGTCGGATAGGATGCAGGAAAAGCAGCAGTAAGAGAAAGGATTACAGAAATGCACACCTTACTTTCAATAAGAGAAAGATTTTAAATAAATTCATACCTCAAGGAGTTGGAAAGTAGGGTTAATCTAGCTCACATTTAGTCAATAAAAAAGACGAGAGCAGGAATAAATGAAATAGAAAAACGGTAGCTACATGAGGTTTACTGAGCACACAGATTGGAAGTCTGAGAGTCCATGATTAGGTGACGCCTTTGTCCCCCCTCTGGTGAGAGATTAATGGTGGAAGAAGTCACAGAAGGGCTCCCCGGAAGAAGGGCAGAGCACGTGGAAGCAACAGCGATTCATGGTCCTGCTTGGTTCCTAGAACTTTATGTCACCACCCCTAATTCATGGTTCCTAGAAAGCCACTTTAGTCCCCTGTTTCGGGCAGCAGGGGTGGGGATGGGGAGATGGGGGTGGGGGGCACACCTTTTAAAGGTCCTGTCTCTGCAAGGAAGACCAGGAGTCAATGGCATGAACCTTTATGGGACAAGTCATTACCCAACCATTGCGTGACGTGAATAGCTGTTCCTCTCAGAAAGAGAGACAGATAGAAGACACGTGTATCTTTATATTTGCTCATCATCACTGGTCGTCAGAAAAATGCATATCAAAACCAGAGTGAGATGTCACATCACCTGTTAAGATGGCAGAGAGAAAGGGAGAGAGAGGAGATAATAAGTGTTGGTGACGCTGTGAAGGTGTTGCAAGCCTTGTCTACCTGTGGGGAAAAATACAGTAGAAAAATGAGCAATACAAGAGTTCCTCAAAAAAAAAAAAAAGAACAGCCATGATCCAGCAATACTTCTACATGTATCCAAAAGAACTAAAATTAACATCTCAAAGAGACATCAGCACTCGCATGTGCATTGGAGCGCTATTCAGAACAGCTAAGCTGTGGGAACAATCGAAATGTTCATTGACAAATGAGTGAGCAAAGAGAATGTGGCATATACATACAACTGAATATGAGTCAGGTCTAATAAAACGAATGAATTCTGCAATATGTGTGAACATAGGCAAGTCTTGAGAACATCATGCTAAAGTAAATAAAAAGACTAATGAAATAAACATGAAAGGAAATAAACATGAAAAGACTAATGCTGTGTGATTCCAACCATATGAAGGATCTAAAGCAGTAAAATCCATAAAATCAAAGACTAATAGGGTTGTTATCAGGAAGTAAAAAGGGGAAAATAGGAAATTCATCAACACATAAAATTTTGGTTAAATGACATGAAGAAACGTTAGTGATTTGATCCATACAATGTTGTACATGTAATAACTAAACATGTAAAAATTTATTCAGGGGATAGATCTCATGTCATATGTCTAAACCACTGTATGAGAATGGACTCAAATTTCCCCATGAGGACATTTAATTTAATCGTTTAATTTGATTCAGTTCTTGTCCAGTTTGGTTTGTGACGAAAATTATGGGAAGAATTAAGTTCATGAACTGAGGTGTAATTGCCTACGTATGTACCAAAATGTTATAGCAAAGTAGTTGATGGTAAAGCAAGATGCATGGTGGCCTCTCTCCATGCTTGTTTGCCTCCCTGCAATCCTTTCAGTATATTTTTAAATGCTTTTACATGCACAGAAATTCAGCACAGTGCTTTAACCCATGGAGATGATTAATATACTAGTCCCTAAATAATGGAAATATAAGTTGCTTCTGGATTTTAGGGTGTTTTTTCTTTGCTTCTATAAATAACATTACAAGAAATGTTGAATGAGTAAGTCTCAATATGTCAGTGATTATGTCCATAGGATGAATTCCTGATGGAGAAATTATTTGATTAGTATTGTTGCCTGTATGTTTGATAGCCTTCTGTGTCTCTTGGTATTTGCATACATTTGCAATACACTTCAGTGCTGAATAGAAATAGTTTTTTGGGTTATTTTTCCACTGCTTAATCACAGAGAGAGAAAGACAGAGAGAGAAAGAGAGGAAAGAGAGAGTAGAGAGAGAGGAAAAAAGAGAGAGAGAGGGAGGAAAAGGAGGAAAGTAAGACCGGAAGTAGCTTTCTTTGATTCTGTCCAGGGCTCCATTTCCATCTGTGACATTAGCTGCTGAGTCACTCTCATTCCCACTCTCTCCATTCTGCTCCAGCAGCCCAGGCCTCTGCCTGTGGACTGTGCATGCTTAGCTAGAGTCAAGTGGTGTGCACAGCACCAGGCCCCTGCTGTGTCTCCTGACCAGAGCTGTCAGCTTGCCCTGTGGCCTTCGGACTATCTATCCAGCCCAGCCTGAGAAAATCAGGAGGGCTTTTCCCCAAAATATGTCAGATCAAATTTTAAATAAACAAAAATAATACATTAACCATGTTCCTCCCATCGGTATTGTCTCAAGATTAAAATCTACTGCTCAAACATATTTCTCAGGCTTTTAGGATGTGGCCTTCCCTCTAGCCATATAATAAGCTTTATGGTACAAGTCAAAACCACACTTGACTGCTCATGTTTTACAGCAGTAGAAACACGCCCATTTGGCTTTCTAGCTCGTGATGTTTTCTACTTTTGTAACAAATTCAGCACTTCTCCACATTAGCCCCATTTTCCTACCTTGTGACCTGGTTATAGTAAAAGAGAAAACTCCTTTAGCTAATTATGTCAAGTGGAGTTACTTGAGCAAAAAAGAACAAAAACAAAACACACCACACATTGGGCAGCTCTCAAAACCCCAGGGTTCTCAGAACTCCATCCAGTGATGTGATCAGACAGCATGGATAGAAAAACAAAAGTGAGACACAGAGAGCGACTTAACTGGTGACAGCTCAGACTACCAAACAGTCGGTTACATGTTAATTAGTTAATTGTCAGTAGGGCTTCCTGCACCCAGTCTGACTCAGTCCTGGGATTAAATTTGGTACTGTCTTGCTCAGTGGTACCCAGTACAGGTGCCCTGCCCAAGTCCATGGCCTCTACCAAAATTGTATTTAACAGGTACAGAGGAGAGCCATGCTTTTCCATGTGACTCTGTCCTCTAGTCACAGCATAGTACACCAGAGGTACAACCTGATCTGAGGGAAGACAGAATCTGAAATCAGAGCTTTTCTGTGCTTCAGCTATTTTTGATGATGGCAGTGCAATTCAGCTGCTATTGGCAGTAGTCATTTCTCATCGCATGAACCGGGAAGTAGTAAAAAGCTTTTTTTCCATTAAAAAGAATGATGCCATGAAGAACAGAGGCAAGAGGAGCTGAGAGAGAGGACTCTCTGCTTCCTGCTGTGTTCTGGGCCCCCTCCCACTGTTTCTGTCCTCGTGTTATATTATAGCATCAACGTCAGGGTCAGGGCCAAAGTCAGGCTCAGCGTCAGGCTCAGCGTCAGCGTCAGCATCAACTTCAACCCATATCCTTATTTCGAAATTCCCTCTCTGCTTAAACTCTTCCAGTGCTCACTAATGCTGTTGTCATGTGCACCTTGTCTCTCCTCCTTTTGGGTCATTCTCTGCCTGGTGGGTGGTTTTCATACAATATTCTTTGCTGCTTCTCATTCAAGTTTCCTTCAACACCAAGCCCATGGCACTGCCCTAGTACACATGTGTTTGTGCATCTCTGTGTAGCTAGGCTCTATTTCTGAGAGCTCCTCTCTTGACTTTCTGAGGTGGGCTCCCCCTGCTGTCCTTCCACAGAACTTGTTTCTGAACTCTGCCAACTCCCCCCTCCCCCAGCAATAGACAGACACTGAGACACGGGGTACGCCTCGAAGAACTTCAGCTTTCTGTGGGCCCTTTTTCTGACCACTTCACCCAACATGGTAAAGAGGCTTGGAACAAAGTGTTCTCTCAACAACAGAAAAAGGTGATGTAAATTGAATAACTCATTTGCTATCGTTCACACATTTCTAAGTGACTGTGTCTTAAGTATCTATGGTGATTTGTGACTCTCTAACTCAGAGTTAGTATAACAGGTGGTGTTTTCTATTGTACTCTTAGGGTGACTAAGGGTAAAGCATTTATAAAAAGAGCTACATTGAGGGAACAGAGATTACAAGTATCTAAATGTCTTCCTTCTCTGTGCTCTGTGCTCAAAAGGGCAAACTAACACAAACTTCAAACCCTGCATTAGGCCGCTCAGCATTCTTAATTATATGCTGACAATAACGTGGTCTGAATTTGGACACAAGTTGCTCACCAAAGGATTAAGTAAAGAAAAAGAAGGTTTTAAAGTTTATTATTCCAAATTAGTTCCACCTTCCACCTGTGAGCCTGATACCACACTTCGCTGACTCTGGGGCTTGATATATGTTGGTCAGACAGAGATGAAAAAGATGTTAGGAAACAGAAAAGTCAAACCTGACTCGGGCCTGAAACATCCCCTACAATTCATGTCTTTAAGGAAGTGTTCAGAGGTGAGTGTTTTGGGAGGTGACTGCATCACGAGGACTCTGACCTCATCAGTGAGTTAATCCATTGGTGGATTCAGAATTGAAGGCGTTATTGGAAGGCAGTGGAAACTTCAATGGAAGGAAGCAGGTCACTGGAAGTGGACACTTGTCCCTGGACCCTCCCTCTCACTCTGCTTCCTCTCTAGCATGATGTGAGCAGTTTTCCTCCACCACCCGCTTCCCCACATGTCCACCTCCCTTCTCAGTGGAGCTGGCCAACCACGGGCTGCAACCTTTGAAACACTGAGCCACAATTCATCCTGTCTTCTTTCAGCTGATTTCCTCGGGTGCTTTGTCACAGGAGGAGGAAGCTGACTAACTCAAACATGTCTGTGCAATGTAAGTAAAGACACTAAAGCAAAAATCATCCTGCTTTCTACATTTCTAGAGATTTAAATGCACAGACATCTTTTGTGGCTTGCAAAATGTCAGTTCCAACCACTGAGGTGATCTTGGGATCCCCTGAAGCTTTACTCTGCAGCAGTCAGTTCCCAGGTTGGGTGAGCCCATGAATAAGGATAAAAGCCGAAGCAGGAGTGTGTGAGTGAACGTTGGAGATGGTGGTTCCCGAGGCTGATGTTAGTTTAGTGCAGTCATACGGGAGCTATGGTTGCAACAAGGTCAGATGGGGGAGGAAGAAATACACATCAATCCTGAAATAACATTCAAGAGCAATCAGTAATGAAGATGTGGTCCAGGTTTGGGAATTTCTATAAAGTCAACAGCAGATTTTTCAAGAGACATATTTGGGAAGTGGCCAGAGTTGAAAAACTGAGCATGCATGTGGTATGTGTTTGAAAACTATTAATCATATTGAGAAGAAGGTAAGTGAGTCAGAGTGGGATCTGGTACGTATGAAGCAGACAGCCAGGGAAATCTCCATGAGGTGGAGAAGCTGAGTGTTACACACCTTAGCGACACTTTCCATTTCTCCTCTGTAAGGGCACAGTTCTGGGAAAGTATTAGAACACTGCTAAGACAAAAAAAATGTATGTTTCTTAAAGAACTTTCCATTGAACTTTTTTTTTTTTTTTTAATTTCAGCACAGCAGTAAATGGCAAGATTGCCTTATTACTCCTTTTTTACAGTGGGGAAAGAGAAAGTCTGCCATGACATTATTGTGCCCAGGACCCATTAATACAACACAGAGAAGGCAGATGTAGCATATTTCAACTCTGAATCATACGTATTTTGCCCACCACACCCCACTGACTGCTCAGTCACTAGGGCTCTAAAACCTACTGGGCCTCACTAGTGTGTTTAATCCAGCATATGAAACCCAACTGCAGACACCAAGTTTGCTGAGACTTTTTTTAACACTGAGGAGCCTGTGATCCATGACTACAGGGTAAATTCACTCAGGAGCAAAACAAGTGAATGCCTTTGTATCATGAGCAAAACATTTCAGGAGCTTACTTTCTTCATGCCTGTCACTCATTAGAGGACCTGAGAGGGTGCAATAGCATTGCTTCCCTGGTGGATCAGTCACTCTTAAAATGAAAATCTCCACTATTCAGTCAGAGAACAATACTTATTGAGCCTTGGTTGTATAGGAAAAACTATGGAGAGATTCCGAAGCAGTAAGAGATTTGGTCTCTGCTTGCCAATATCTGAGAGTCTTGGGAGAATCATCAAAACATGTTTACACTTTCAAAGAGATTCTAATGTTAACTGTGGACCCTTGGCATTGAAGCCATTGGTACTTCCAGCTTGGTTCAAGAATCTCTTGGCAGTCTTTGGGTGCTGTCAAGTGCCAAGGTGCCAAGAACTGTGTCTCTAATGAGTTTCATTTCATTAGAGAGTTGAGGAAGAGAACGAAGATATCTTGGCTGTTGTGAACCTGATTACCTAAAAATCATGAGTTACAGTAGCATGTGTGATCAGCCAAGGGAGCCCTAGAATAGAGACCAATCCACAGAGCTGGCTTCCATGCCCTGGGACAACATCAACATTTTATGTGATATATGCCAAGCTGTTTTGCATCCCTGAATCTCAATTTCTCCATCCACAAGAGGAATTAGTGGATTGATATAATTCATGAATCTGCTGCTTGAGAGTTCCCAGTTGCCATGGAAGTGTAGTAGTCAACAATGATACTTGTTTATCCAGGTCATTTACAGTTGGAGATGACAGCATTCTGGTGGGTCAGTGGCATTTAGGAGTAAGTTCAGCAATATCTCCTCAACCTCCACTAACAAGGTGTTGCTGGTTCAAAAACTGCCAAATCAGTGAAGTTGTGTAATGGAGAAATTTACAATACTTCACTGTTTTACAGGGATTGGGTAAAGCTGGCTTCCTCAGAGTCCCATCACAAGCGGTTATTGGTACTGAGAGGAAAAATCTGTAATCAAGTGAATCTAATCACAGAAGAACTCAGGAGAAGGTGAATAAAAAATAATTTATTGAGGCAAAATTTAAAAACCATACAAGTAACCATTTTAAAGTGAAAATTTGCAATGCCATGTAACCTCTGCTTTACCTAGTTCTAAAACATTGATAATTCTGGTAGAAAACCACAAATTTCCATCCCCCAAAGGCAAAGGTGAAATTCTGAGAAGAGGAAATTTTTGATAAAAACAACCCATCTAGAATGGGAGGGGTGATTATAGTACCTTTTAAATACAAGGTGACTACACAGGTCCCGGAGGCTCACAGCTGCAGACTGAGGCATCTTGCTGCCCTACAGCTAACAGAGTGTTAATGAGCTCAGGCTCTGAGGTCAAACGCCCCCCCACCACCCCGCCTTCACATTCTCCATCTGCTATTGACTGGCTGCATAAATCTAATCTCAGGATAAGGGTAATAACTTGTATCTCAGAGGAGCGTTACAATGACTTAACTACTAGGCATTTATCTCAATGACTAAAAGAGATTAGTCAGGACCACCAGAAGGAGGGCCGCCAGCCACTGAGGAAAAGAAACAGGCACTTGCTGTTCTCTGTGGAAAAGCCGCAAAGTGGGTGGCGCCCAGACAGGGGTGAGCAGGGCGGTCTGGCCTGTTGACCTTACAGATGTCTGCCTCTGCCGACTGAAACCCATGTATGTGCAGAGCCTAGAAACTGTTTTCCAGCGCATTGAGCTGCCACCGGTGATACTGGGGCTTTGGCTGTTTCTGGCTCTTATGTTACCCAGATGTTCACATTTGCCCATTTGAGTCTAACTGCATATTAGCCAAAGGATAGACTGCACCTTCCAGCCACAGGGCCTCCCAGCAGCCCCCTTCCTGCTGGGGTAACTTCCTGCCAGCACTCACCTACATGGAAATTTCTGCTCCGTAAACCATGGTTTTCCCTTTTATGCCATTAAGCACGTGGAGCTGTTAAACCCATAAGAGAATCTTGAGGTGTAACATACGTATCAGAACCAGCATAGATGTGTAGTCTTGTTTTTTGCCATCAATTTATTTCCATTTATTTATTTATTCATCTATCTGTTTATTTTTTGGGTACCAAGTATCAATACACCCTTGCCAGGCAGACGCTGCACTGTGGAGCTATATCCCTGGCCCTTGCCATCAATTTATGTTCCATTTCCCAGTTCTAACTGGAGATTAGTTTTGGTTGTTTTGGACTAGTAGAAAAAACAGTCCTTCAACTTGACCAGTGGATTCCTTCTAAGTCACATAAATGTCAAGAGCCACTTACCTTGCAGCCCAGCATCATCTAACAAAATGACTCGCCTGGCTCCCGCCCCTGATTTGCTCACACTAGCGATTCCTTTGCTTGAAGAGCCCTGTTTCCAAGTAGCACTTTGCAGAAAGTCTGTGTGCCCTGCTTTCTGAATCTGTCATCTTCCAGCAGCTCTAGGTAATTGCAGACCTTGCCCTGAAAACATCATTTTCTATCACTTCAGGGTTTTTTTATTTTTTTATTTTGAGGGGTCTGCATTGCTGGCCCCTCATTTTGAAGTGGGAATCATTTGTGCTCAAACAAGAACATGTGTTATCCCCCGAGTGCATCTCTGCCACCTCTCTCTGGCAGCACTCTCACTGCATGCATGGCTGGGGAGAAAATCTACTGAAACTCCTCCAAGATTCAACCTAGGAAGGCTTCATTTTTGTCTAATCCAAGTGTGACCCTTTTGTTAACTCTGCTCTGTCACAGAATTGCTGAGGCTGTGCAGCGTGTGCACTACAGCCCAATGATTTCAAATGCAAAGGTAAATCTGCTGCACAATGGAACATAATTTGTTTTACATTTTAATGTCAATAGGTATCTTTGTCCACCCACAGTCCTGCTTGCCCATACTGTCATTGGCCAGTGAGTTACATGTGGTGATCAGCAGTAATGTCTCTTTCTAAGCGAGTTCATGATTCAGAATTTAAATTCACAGAACTGATTAAGTCAAGCATGAATTCATTCTACAGTGAAGCCCTTGTTGTGAGTAATTTTCTCATTGGACTGGAGCATGAGCTGTATGTTGACTTCTATTTGCACAGGGAAAGCATGACTCCCTTCTACTGGGAAAATAAAAATAAAAACCATTTATTGATCACCTATTTTCCCTAGGCACTGGCCCTGCCTCTGAAAAGTCTTGTCCATCAAGGACTTTTGCCTAGTAAGATACAGCTCAAAACCAAGGCTCCTACAGGAGCAGGTCAGGAGAAAAGCCTGCAGAAGCAGCCAGGGATTGTGGGCTGAAGAGTCTTACCCTTCTAAGGAGGCTATGGATGAGTTAAGGACCAAGTAAAGGATTTTAAAGAACACAGATAAAGAGCCTTGTTTGTTGTTTTAGTAATTTTGCTCTCTGAACACTGAGGAAGGTAAAATAGGAAAATCTTGATGCAGACAGCTAGGAAGTTAATTCCTCTAAGAAAGGATAAGGTTCCCAATTAAGATCATGGTTGAGGAGATGGAGATGAATGAAGAAAAAGAAGTTGTTTTCCATAGAATGCCACGCAGATGTAAAGGACAAGCTCAGTGTGGTATTCAGAGTAGAGCGAAGACTAAATTGGCCTCCAGGTTTCAGAATGAATAAGGATCCAAATAAGTGATTCAGGGTTGGAATGCTATCAAAACCAGGTATCAGATTTTGATTTTGTGATACTACTAAGAATTTGCTACAACTGCAAGGGCCATAAATTTACAGTAGGCAAATAGTAAAAAGTAACCAAGGTCTAAGTGTTGCCTGTGGAGAGTCACAAGTACCGACCCCAAATCGTGGGAGAGTTTCCCACTAGCCAGGAAATGGGGAGAGAGAAGACTGTGTGTGAGGGCAGACATGGGGTGGCAGAAGCCCTGGCATAATCGATCTTTAGCATTGCCACAAATACACATGCATAGAGTGTCAGTGATTAGAATCTGTACTCCATGGAGGCACATTTGCGGGAACTACACTGGCTTTACATACATTTGCTTCTGAGTGAGCCCAGAGCTACATGATAGCTCTTACATGAAGTGAGGAATACCTGTAAGATGGCTTCTGCTGCTTGCTTTCGAGGCTCCAGGCTCTGAAATGGCTCCTATCAAGGGTCATAGTCCAGGCTTGAACCGAGGAGACACATGCTAGATTCGACAGGTTTCAGAGCAGACTTCAGACACGCAGCCAGGGATGAGAGTGGCTCTGGGAGGAGCAGGACGCTTACCCCTCCAGGTGCTCACATATTGTTGTTTTCTTTTCGTCTTATCTCCTTGAAATAATCTTCCCCTCTCTTCACGAGTGGACACCTAGGGTGAAGGTGCCCTCATGTGTTAATATAATCTCTGAAGAAGTTGAATTCCCTTTCCTTCAGCTTCTATTAATTTGTTTTTCATAATTCCAGTGATGTGTTTGGATGGGGAAAAAATAGAAGAGAGAAAGGAAAGAGAAATACTAATAAAAAGCAGAATGCCCCCCAGCGGCAGGCTGGTGGCACCTAGAGGTTGCAGATAATGGATTAGCTTTTACCTATTTCCATAGCAACCGCTTAGCTGCTCTTAAACACTTCTTTAAAAGCTTCTGATAAATGTATCCTGTGACCCTGAAAACCTTCCCATCTCCCTCCTGACTTCTTTCATCTTCCACCCCTCCTTTTCCCTTTTGCCCCACAAAAACATCAATTATTACCCATAACCTTGCTGCACTTGCTTGGTGTTGCGCAGGTCTGCTTCCTGTCGTGGCCTGAGACACATTTGGCAGGGGAGACACACAGCACTGCTCTCTCCTCCCTCTCTTTTGTTCTCTGTCTGTCTCTTTTCTCTCCCCTTCTTGCTCCTCTGTCTCTCTCACATTCTTTCTTCTCAGGCCTTTTGACTGACTCCCCATTTCACTTCCGCCTTGTCTTGTCAGTTTAGCTCTCCTCCTTCACTCTTCCACCACTCAACTAAATGTAAATAAAAGCCACCATCTTGTGGATCACTGATTAATCAGAAATGGCAAATGGGTGGGGTTGTTAGCCAGTCACTCACCAGTGGTCCACAAGGCAGAGGGCTCTGCGATGGGGGTGGGCAGGTGGACAGGATAAGGCTCTGTACCTCACAGTTCTCATCCCTGCCATACCCTTAGAAATAAATGTTCTAGCTGGAGAGACAGAACTCAGCGATGAGATAAGGGTCAACTATCTTGGTGGGAAATACTAACCTAAAGGCAGGGACCTTAGCTTCTGGATTGGCCACTGCCATGTGACTTAGAACTGTTGCTGCTGGTTAGATTTTTTGGTGGTTGTTGATCGTTAGCTGTCTCTTCACTGTTAGTAAAATGAGAAGCATCCATTGTGAAATGGTATAGTATGAGAACGTGAAAATTGGACAGTATGAGTCATATGAATGAATGTATGTACTGCAGATGTTAATTTGAAGTTATTTTTATTGTTCTTGTTCCTGGCTTCCTAACCATTAAAAATTAGCAAACTGAGTAGTAAATGTGGGCCTTAATGCTCACAAAAGGCTTTCTGAGGCAGGACAGAAAGTAAGCTGGCTGGCCGTGTGAAGCTCAGGGTCCTTTCAACACAGAGAAGGGAGGAGAGGACTCAGAAGCAGAGGCCAGAGGAGAGAGCTCCGTGCTGACCCCTGCCGCCATGTGCATGTCCAGACCTGTGGCTTTGCCTAAACAGCAAGATAAGCAAGATAATTTCTTCAAAGAGAAATGGGGTGAGAATTTTAAAATAATAGATTAATGCTTGATATCTGTAGATGCTGCTGGAAGGCGCAGTGTGACCTCTCTGTGCAGCTTCTCTGGCCTCCCCTGGCACGTGTCACACCTGTCAGAGGGTCCAGTACCTCCTGTGTGCTCAGCTCAGCACATTGTCCTTCTACAAATCACACCACATAGAAATGGGATCTTGTTTGTTTGTATCCTCTCAATGCCTAGCAAAGTGCCTGAAACAGAGGAGGCTGTTTAGGAAATGTTTGTCAAGTAAAGATGTAATATAATGAGTGCCATGAAATAGGCAAGGTTAACCAAAAAAGGTTTCCTTGAAGGTTTGAACATTAAATTGAATTTTTAATAAAGTAAAAGATGTCAATTAGAGCAGAATTTGGAGATTCCTCATTGTTCAACTCACTGAAATTCTAATAGAAGCTCAGGTACTATTAGATATCTCTTTTATATGAGCAGGATCTTTGGGGCCAGGCAGAATCCTGGGAACAGGGATCACCAGCAACCTGTGGGGTCTTCTCCTTGTCTTACTCCAGAGTTAATAAAGGAAGAAAGAAACCCACAGTCCTAAAATCCTGATTCCACTTAGCCTAGCTTTTGCAGATACTTCTTTAGCTTATTTCTAAGAAATGTGATACCTCGGTATCTTTCCATAATTGAGGAAAAAAGACCTAAGAATCCACCACAGTTAACCAGGTCCTCCACGAGGGGAATCTCAATGGCTTTCCAGGTCCCACAGATCTAATATGGCACTTTCCTGAGCACTGTACTTAAGAACACAACTTGGAAGCCAATACAAAGGGGTAAAATGGTGCTATTATTTAATAGATACATAGATTGATTGATTGGTACCAGGGATTGAACTCATGACCTCATGCTTGCCAGGCAGGCACTTACACCACTAGGCTAAATCCCCAGCTGGTACTATTATTTGATTATTATTTAATCTCTATTTTTTGAACTGATACCGACTGGAGTAGAGTAAAGACTGGAGCTTTTAAAAATATCTTTTTCCACACCTCAGTATCATTGACTCATTTTCAGCCTGGAAGCATAGATACCTAGATATGCACAAATCAGACCCCTACACCTGCAGGATTCCAAGAGGGTAAAACCCCAGGCTCAGCCTTGTTTAGAGGAAAAGTGATAGGTAGGACCCCAACTGCAAGATCTGGGTGGGCCCAGAGGCAATCATACTTCTCCTTTCCGGAGATGCTTAGGGGGTGAGCTGAGTATCGGAGTAGCAGTGAAAGCTGAGGGGGTGGGTGACCACAGAGCTCCAGCCAGCACGGCCTGCTCGGTATGGATGCCCATGCAGTAAGCAGGACAGGCTCTCTACTTCATCTTAATGCTGAAGGGAAATGCGAGTTTATGCATTTCACATCTGTTCTTTGAAACTTGCAGGAGCTGTCTCTCCTTCCTACATTGCTAGGGCATTTCTGTTCAGCTGCCAGAGACCAGGGAAAGGGATTGGAGCCCACACACCCTTGCATGTGTGACCTTATACGAGTCTCGTCCCTGGATCCTGATGCCTTCACTCTTACCATATGGGGATTGAGTCACTAAGTGACTTCTCATTTCCTTTCCAGCTCCAACATTCTATGATTCCCTAAATCAACACAAAACCTCAACACGTTCTTAGGGCTTCTAACGACCTTTGGACAGGCCTGTGCTCTGCGCCCTGCCTGCTTGCCCAGCAAGCCCCACCCCCGCCGCCCCCAAAGGCTTTCTCATTGACCTGGAAGCTCCTGGGAGGTGACAAGGCCTCTAGGAGGCACTGCCACACAGCATGTGATGCCACTGGGGTTGAGCCCTTTGAGCAAACGCTGGGACCCAGGCCGCTTCCTCCCTCTTCCTGCTCCGTGACTGCCATGAGGTAAGCAGCGTCTTGTAGCAGAAACTTCTGCAGTGATGTGCTGTTGCTCCAGGCCTGAAACTGCAACCTGTGAAACGGCAGGCCAAAAATAGCCCTTTCCTTCTGAAAAGATGATGATTCCAGTATTTTGTTCCAGCAATAAAAAGCTAACACAGGCTGCAATCCTGGAGGAAAAATCAAGGGAAACCTATGTTTTTGTAAGTGATGTTTTGTCCACTTGAGCGCATGTATGGCCCTCTTATTATTAGCTGTGGCTTTATTAAAATGAGGCATATTTGGATACAGTTCTGGAAGTTCTTTGTATTCTCTTTATGAAGTGGCTGCCCTTGGTTTATCTCCCTCCTCCGCAGCTCGTGTGTACACACTTTGCCCCGAGCACTGGGACTGGGACGCATCGGGGTCTGATGCCTGAGCAGCTCATGTGCCTTCCCTCCATCAGACTGTGGATCTGAACGCTCAGTCAGGAGAGTTTTATAAGCACTCTGGAAATTGGACCACCTCTGAAGATAAATCAAAATTAATTAGGTTTGATGAGTTCCCATAATCTTATGGTTTTCTTTCAAGCAGTCTAGCAGGTACACGAGACAGGATTCCCTGCAGTCCCAGTGTTGGTCCCATAGCCTGTCATATGCATTGTGCTGGGGTTGATCCTACCAGTGATCCTACCATTTTTATGGATCTCTTGACATTATGGGCTTCCCAAGAGAGGGGCTCTGGAGGACTTGTCTTGTGAACAGTGTCATAATCCACACAAGCAGCCTCACAGTTCACAGAGAACTTCCAGGACAGAAATACTTTCTCCAATCTCAATCATCTTAAAGAGCTTAAGGAAAAAGGCTCAATTGTTCTTCTTTTTTATATTTTTAGTCAGAAACTCTTTATAGTAAATGAGATGCTAAGTGTGTTAGCAATATGTGCATATGTGAAAGGAATTTATAGGGTACTCCTTTTTACTAGGCAAACTTTTAAACCTGAGCTCCAGGTATTTGGGAATCTCATCCATTTTCTCTTGCTGCAACAAATACTGGAGGCTTGGTAACTTATAAAGGAAAGAGGTTTTTGTGTTGCTGACATCTCCTTGGCCCCAGCAAGGTTCTCCTGGTGGGTGGCATCACCATGGCCACAGTTCATGTAGAAGAGATTTCATGGTGAGACCACAAGCTAGAGAGAAGTTGGAGCAGCCAGCCTTGCTCACTACAACTCTTTTGATCTAAAACTAATCCACTCTGTGAGAACAGCACTGACCCCTCTGAGCACAGTTCCCAGTAACCTAACTGCCTCCCGTTAGGCCATACCTCTTAAAGGTGCCATGGTCTCCATCTTCTCACACTTGGAGCCCTGCATTCAGCACATGAGCCTCAGGCAGCACATTCAAATCAGATCCAAATGGTCGCATTTGTGAATCGTGACTTGCAGGGTGACATTAGAAACTGGTTTAACAATGTGGAGAGGGGATGCTTCCAGCTGCCATATGACAGCAGATGGATTGGCAGAGCAGGGCAGAAGACCCCACTGTCCCCAGTGAGTCTAAGCCAGATCGTCTCTGTGGTGACCAGTCACTACATGTCTCTTGACACAGTGAAGCTGTGTTTTGTTTTGTTTTTTCTTTGCTTTATTTTTAAGACAGTCTCCCCGTGTGGCTCAGGCAGGATTTGAACTCACTGTGTAGCCTAGGCCAGCCCCCGACTCACGGTGATCTTTTTGCTTAGGTCTTCTGAGTGCTGGAATTATAGGCATTGGCCACCACACCCAGCATGACAGAGACTCTTACCAAGTGTGTCCGTTATGCACCGGGGTGAGCTGACTTCTGAGTCCTTTGGAACTAACTTGTTGGAAATGTCTCTTTTCTCTGTGCCCTGAGGCTGGTCCTGTCCCTGAGAGACTTCCTGAGACACAGTACTGAAGAGAAAACACTGGCCCATATTAGTGCCTTTGGGCTCAAGCATGAGCCGATAACAGAGTGTGTCTTTGGCCTGGTTTTCACTTGGATGAAAACTAGATCAGCTTTAAAAACACAGTTTGATCGCTGTGGGATGGAAGTCTGACTTGGACCCAAGAAAACTGGGTCTGATGTTTGTCAGTCAGAGGTGAGGTATGGGCCAGTTTGTTTCATTTTCTAGTTTAAGAATCTATACTTCACCAGGGATGGTAGTGTAGACCTGTCATCCTAGCACTCGGAGGCAGGAGGCTGAGGCAGGAGGATCACAATTTCAAGCCTAGTCTGAGAAACTTGGTGAGACCTTGCCTCAAAATTTTAAAAATGGACTGGGCTGTAGCTCAGGGTAAAGACCTTGGTTTGATTGCTGATACCACACACACACACACAGGTGTGCACACATACATATGCACACATTTTTTGCTCTCAGTGTATTCTCCTTTGCTGTAACATCTGTAACTGAGAAAGTCCCAGCAGGGCACAGCACTTCTCACAGAGCCCATGGGCAGGACTGCTCCCCCCAATAGCTCTCTATTGTCCCTGGGACTTGGAACCAAGATGGTAAAGAGCAAGGACCAGAGGGAGAGACAGAAAGATGATTGGATGGTGGCTCCCAAATTAATACCTTTTCTCTCTCATTTTGCATTCAAAACCAAACAGAGTAGATCCAATTCAGCCCCAGGCACTTTCATCTGTGAAGTGAAATTGGCAGAGGGTTTGGGAAGGGAGACTGGTGGGCCTGGGGGAAACCCACAGAATGCATTATTCTTCCCGCGCTATCAGATAATGAGATGTTCCAGGTGAGTGGGTCTCCCTGATAGCTACACTCCCTCTCCTGGCATTCACACTTCCTTTTCACTTCGGATATGTTTATATATTTTGTTCAAAGTGCATCATAGGCATCTCTGCGTAAAATACCTGATTATAATTTAATCATATCATGACTATCATCATATTTTAATTGAAAATTAATTATAGTTCTCTTTCTCATGGAGATGCCACCCAGGTACAGCCTTCCGTGGTGCCACCATTTTCGAGCACTTTTCTCTTGGTGAATTTGCCACATTCTCCCCTGTGGGTATCGCGTGTCAGAACATGAGCTTATGCACTCCTTCACGTTGTCGTAATCTTCTGTCCACAATGACTTAGGAATAAATGGATGTCTCCAGGGCAAAGCAAATAACAAAGCCTATTAAATCAGCAACTTATTTTCTGCGTAATCCGAAGTCCACCATTCAGTCCAAAACCACAAACAATTAGTTTGTGTGTCCATTAAATGAGGGTGCTGTGCATGATGGCGGCAATGACAAAGAGTGCCCTCGAGTGGTTACCATCCACTGTGGGGGCAAACAGCTGCTTCCATTTATCAGGAATATCAAGGAGGTTAAGACTATAAGTTGAATTCGATGTGCGAAATGCATCAGTAGAAGATAGTCCTGGGAAGAGAAGTAGAGTAGAATGTTTAATTCACTTTAGTTAGAGAAAAGGAAGAATACAGAGAGAAGGTAATTCCTAAAAATATTTGAAAGGATGAGCAGGAGTTTAGTAAGTTGAGAAAAAAAAATAAATGCGTGTATACCAGATACAGGGAAAAGTAGCTGTGTGCATAGATTTGAAAATATCAAAGTCTGTTTTCATTTCTTTCAGAAAATTAAATATGTGGGTTGAATGATAGCATTGTTTATTGAAAGCTATCTAGGAGTGCTTAAAATCCTATCTTATTTAAAAAAAAAAAGATCTTGAATTTGAAGTCACTACTGAGTGCCAGCTTAGAAACTGAGATGGCTGATGTTAGAGGAGAAAGAGAGAGAGAGAGAGAGAGAGAGAGAGAGAGAGAGAGAGAGAGGCCCCGTAGAGAAGGAATGTTTCTGCTTTTTGATGTCCTGTTTCCTTCTAAAGTGGCAGTGTCATCTAAATGGAAGAGTGGGTCTAGGCAACATCTGACACATTTTATAATTTTAACTCATTTCCAATTGTGGTTCTTCTCTTCTTTTTTCGGTGGTGTTAATTCTCAAAAAAACTAGTCCCCAGAATGGCCGCATCTCCTGATCACCTGGGGACTTGTTAGAAACTGAGTTAGGAAGGAGGGAGGGCACCACCTGCTCTCTCACAGCCCTCCTGGTGACTAGGGTTCCACTCATCAGTGAGCATCACTGCCCTGAGGCTCAGGGAAAGCCTGCAAAACCAAAATAGGGAACACACAAAAACACTTGTCCCCTCACCCTGTGTCCTGATGTAGTGTAGTTGGGTTGTCTGACCAGCTGCACTGGGGCACAAACCAGCACTGTAGTGTCAAGGCAAAACTCCGGCAATGCTGTTTAGAGATTTATTTGCCTTTATTTTTTAGTCTAGAATAAGGCAACACTTCAGCCCATAAAATGAACAGAACAGGGGAGCGTGACTCTGTTACAGAAATCAGAAACAAAAATGAAAGGAGACTGGTTATTTCAAACCAGTTTGCCTTGTCAGGCAGGGTTAGGGACACATAACAGTAAGAAAATAACTGATTAACATCAGATTACTTTGGTCTAGCTTTTTTATACCAAGGCAGAAGTTCATTATACCAATTGGAACTGGCCAGTTTGAAAACTTTGACCACAATCTCCTTAATTCTAATTTGACAAAGTTTAGCTTAGTTTCAGCTTGGTAAATGGAACTTTAGCATGGGTGACTCCATTTTGATTTTTGGTGTGATTTGCTGGGACCCAGTGTGGAATCTTTGTCTAAAACAAAGCCCTGTAGAAACTTCTATGTAACATCCCTGTGCCTGATCTGCCCTTTGGTTCTGAAGGCTCAGAAATTTTATTTGGGGATGCACTGAGAAATGGAAGGCTCATAATAGGCAATTCTAGGAACCAACAAATGTCTCCTAAATTAAATGTCTCTTTATTGATTTATAAATGAAAGTAAATGCTGTGTGGGCTAGCCCAAGGAATTTCTCCCTCAGTCCATTTCTCTTCCTATTCAAAGACCACTGGAGAAATAAAATTTAACAGGGAGCACAATTACCCTGTTCAGATGTCTCATGATATCTGGTTACGTTGGTATAACCCATCCAATTCAGAAATCTTTCTTCAGAGACTTGGCAGATAGAGTCCACAGTTGGGGACTCTCTTCCAGGATGAAATCAGCCCCCTTCCTCCTCTCTCATGTATAATCTGTGTTTCCAGATTTATCGCCTTCTGGCTTATGGGTGCAAAGCTTATCTAGGGATGCTAGTGTTATACATAGGGTGGTTTTGGTCTTATTCTTCCTTGGAGGCATTTTGGGTATAGAAAGTGAGTTTATGTTTATACGACCTCACCCATTGCATATGACATTTATTAATAAGATTCATGAAGGAGAGCAATACTCCATATACAATCTACACATAATAGTATGTTTATATTGCAGTTACACTAGCCATTTTATACAGAGCATCTAAGGATATTTAAAATTAAAGAAAGGGGGAAAATTATATGGTTACAGAGGTCTCCTGAAAAAGAGATAAAGGGTACAAACTGCTAAAGGATTTCAGCGTAAGTTGGAGCCCTGAGGTTTGTCCTGGGGACACTTTGTCCTCTGAGGACCAGGTTTCCGTCTCACAGTAGGAGATCCTGGAAATGTCTCAACTTTTTAATATTTAAGAGAACTGGATAGAGATAAATTCATTCTTTGCCTGACTCCACTTTGTGGTCTTTGAGAAAATAGTGTTTTTTGATCGATAGTTGCCAGTACCTGTTTTCTTGTCACAGCTGGCTTGTAAGTGCCTCCTGGTTGGGGTGGATCAGCAAAGAAATGCAAAGCAGCTGAAATGGGAAGTGACCCTGCGCCTTACCACCATCCCAGGGCTGTCAGAGCCCCGTGATTTTCATTCTCCTTCGCTTCAGGACCCAAGTGGGGAAAGGGAAAGGGAAAGGGAAGAAGGAACACAGGAGTTTTCTGCCTGTTTCTAGCTTAGAACATCAATGTTAAATACCCACTCTCCTTTGTGCTGTGCTTCCTTTAGATTCCACTTTCTTCCCCTTTGGTCTTTTTATCCCCACTTATTTCTGTCCCTTCCTCAAGCCGATAACCCGTCCCCTGCAAGCTTTGTTGGTTAACGCGGTGTGGTCCCGGACAGAGATGGCTGACAGAATGACGGCTCCGAGTTTCGATGGGTAAGCACTTGGTCCACCTGTGACTCCCGACTGTGTGCCTGCTTCTGGAGATCCCAGAACCGTGGTCTGTAACTAGAATGAGTTTTTATCTCCTTGAGAAGTACTATAGCAGGTAACAGCAAAGAATGAAAATTGAAATTAACTCACTTTGCTGTGGCCATCCCAGAACCGTGGTCTGTAACTAGAATGAGTTTTTATCTCCTTGAGAAGTACTATAGCAGGTAACAGCAAAGAATGAAAATTGAAATTAACTCACTTTGCTGTGGCCAAAACACCAGTTAGATAAAACCGCAAGCTATAGTAAAAAAAATGTAATGACAATTGACGGACTGGCATTAGTCACCTCACAATATTCCCCTGGCTTCCAGTAGCCCCCTCCATTCTCGCCACTGTCTGAAACGTTTATTTCTGGAAGTCATGTCCTGCGTTTTTTCCTGGTATCCTTGATGTCCTTTAGTTAATTCAAAACATTAGCTGTAATTTCTGTTAAATAAAGACATTACCATGCATCCTCACCCACATTATTCACTGGAGCTGGTACACTTCCGGTTTATCTCCCAAGTCCAAAGCACCAACACTTAGTATCAAGTCAGGACGCTGAGGTCCTCCAAACAGTATGGTGTAAGACATTCATGAAAGGAGACTTTCAGAACTGCTTCAGAAAGTGGCAAGGACAATGGAACAGCATCTGTAAAGTGAGAGGGGTGTATTATGCTGGGGTATTTATAACCATGTGTCTTTTACTAGAATTTTTTTTCGTATTTTAAAAAGTTGCCATATATCATGATCACAACTCATATAATACTTGTATACAGAAAATACTACTCAACTCTGAAAACTTATAATAGTTTTACAAATTCTCAAATACCAGTATGGATACTCTGCTACCTTTTGTGTTTTACATATATTAGGATTGTTTTACACAAATAATCATTAGTTTATAAACCAAATATAAATTATAGAATTAAGTAAGAATAAAGAGATAGAGATGGTATAGGTAGGTGTAAAATTTGCCCTTTATACTTTTTAATGAAGTTTGTGATGGAATCAGGTAGTTATTAACTTCTCAAAGGTTAAATTAAATAACCTGAAAAGAAGGTATTATAAACCCTGAGCGTCACCGACAGGGAGTGCTGAGGGCCTGGATGGAGCAAAGCTCTTTATAAGAAACAGGGAGAACATTTCACTCCACAAAAGTAAAAAATAAATAATTTCTCCACCAACCTCATAACCTTTATCACTTAGATCTTCTTGTAATGACTGTGGAAATGGGGCTTCAGTTTTGTTCTTTCTACTTCCTAAAAACGAAAAGAAAAAGATGTAATTTATTTCCAGGTCTACCCACTTCACAGGGCTATAATCAAATACAAGTACAGTGACATTACTTCTGCCTAACATCTTATACCTCTTTGATGCACCCTGGAGTTACAAGGATTGTACGTCCTGGGTTATTAGGTACCTGTGAAAGTGCAAAAGGCAACTGTTCTCTCCCCATAATATGCATGGGACAATTACCTGGTATGCGAAGTAAAGAAAATAGACAACATTTAAGGAAATAAAACACTATTAGAGAATGAATCCAGTGAAGATGTTTTAAAGACTATAAGACCCTGAAATCATGATGAATATGTCTCGGGCTCATTGGGATTGCCATTTGAGGACCCCCTACCCGCAATATGGACTGGGGTGATCCATTTCTGTTGAAGGCACTGTCCCTGAAGCTTCCCTTGCTATGTAACAAGACATGTTTCTGTGTGGCTTTTCCTCTTCTGCCTGGGTGCTGGCAAGGTGTATCCACAGAGTATACTAATTTATAAGTGTGGGAAGTGAATATCCAGCTATCCCCTTTCAGACACCCCTAGAGGTTCAGGGAAGCCAGATAAGAGATTTTCAGGAAAAGTAGCCTCCCTTTGCAGCTGAAATCGTTGAACCTGAAGTCACTATCATAAATATCAATGACTTTTTACTGGGTGGCTGGTTGAACCTTATTAACCTGAAATCTTTTCTAGGCTAGTGACTCTGGAAACACTAATAACCTTTTAGACATCTGCCTCCGTATTTAATGTATTTTAAACATTTTGGGCGCAACTCATTCCCAAAAGGATTGTGCCCATTTTTTTTTATGCTAAGCAATCTAGAATATTATTGAAGACTTGGTACTGGCAATAATATTTTGCACACTAAAATCTCTATGCATCTGAAGATGTTAAACATTTAAAGATAGATTTTCAAATGCCTTGATTTTTGAAGGAATGGGAGCATTGGTCCCTGGTGACCAGGTGATAAGGAGATTAAACGTATCCTTGATACGGGGTGTGAATTATCCCACTGGAAGAGTCCAGTGGCTGTAGTCTGGATCGCTGGGAAGCCATTTTTTTAAAATGTGCTTTAATTGCTTTTTGCTGGGGCCAAGGATATTTATGGGTTAGGAGATTGCCAAGTTATTTATTAGATGAAGTATCTAGGGATAGACTAATATAAATCACTTAGGCTGGTATTGAATATACCAGACACTCAGTAATTTAAAAAGCTTTAATAAAAATGCTAAAATATGAGACTTGTCTTTGGCTATAATGAGACTCAGTTATCATGTTTTCATCAGCGATATCACTCACAGATACCCCTCACACCTTTCAGGGTAAGGAAATGTGGATGCCAGTCTTATTTTCTGATTCACCAGGTTTGTTAAAATTCTAAGACAATTTGAAGATTTGACAAAGACCCAAATAAGAATTATGCACTTATTAGATATTTGGGAACAAATACTTATTCTTTCTTATACTTTGAAATCTAAACATGTTTGTTCACATTAGAAATTTTTTCTTCTGTGGATCTAGCATGATAGTGAATGGAAAATGGTGGTGATAGAATATAAAATATTGAATTTATCCAAAAAATTCTTGAGTACTACACGCTCTGTGTGACATGAATTTCATTACTTTGAATGCTACCCTAAGTCAGAATTGGAACTGTTGAGTTTGAGCCAATGGTACTCTGAGAACTCAACATACACATCTTATTTTCTTTAGGGACAGTGCTGTATTCTGGAACTATACTATTTTTTAGTGTTTAAAGTATGTTTTTGCCTTCTCATTTATTCATAGCTACTATAGTTTTAGAAAACAAGTATAATCCTCTTACCACAAACACTGAAGTTCAGATTCTGTCTTCTCTCTTCCAACTATAGCATAGAGCTTTGGACCAGAAGATGGAAAAGCACCTATTTCTTAAGGATTCTCCAAGTTCTAAGTCTCCAAACAAAAAGTTTCTCTGTCTATGTCTCTGTCTCTGTCTCTCTCTGTCTCTCTCTCTCTCTTTCTCTCTCTCTGTGTCTCTGTTTCCTTCTCTCTTTGTGGTCACACAATGACTGCAAGGCTGGGAAGGCACAGTGCTCTACACTTGGAAGAGCAAAGCATGCATAAGAAGAAGGGTGGTCAGACAGAGGCAGGGAAATATGGGGAAGGAGCCTTCTGGTGTTTTTGCCAGTGCTGGAGATGGAATCCAACACCTTCACACTGAGTTACAACCCAGCCTTTTTCCTGAAGCAATGCCTCACTAAACTATTAAGTTGTCCAAGCTTGAATCAAAGTTGAAATCCTTTTTCAGCCTCCCAGAGTGCTGAAATTACAGGGTGAGCAACCGCACTAGCTTCCTGATTCTTCACAAGCAGCTGGAGAGTCAGGTTGCCTGCCAAGGGGTGGCCAGCTCAGCTAAGCCATTACCAGGGACCTGAGGTTGTCTTGTTCCTGTGCAGAATTCAGCAGGGACCTGAGGTCTCCCTTGTTATTGGGAAGTTCTGGGTTGGACTGCAAATGATACAGAACAGGGCAGGAGCCAGTTGATACTCCCTTGTCACTGGGGACTGGGCTGTAACCTACAGCAAGTCAGGAAGGCTCAGAGCAGTTGGATGAGCCACTCTTCTGCTGCTGAGCTTCCAGAGGGTGTACTCTGCCTTGGGTCGGCATTCGGGTGCTAGGCAGAGTCCTAAAAAGAGGGTCATGGGTGAGGTCCATTTTTGTGCAAAGATTTGAGACAGAAGACAATACAGATATAACATTAATTTCAAAAAGTAGTTCTTGGGCTTTGAACAAAATAATCAGGAAGCCAGGACTTGTTGGTAGACAGAGAAGCAGGTAAGATGTTAGGGGTGGGCACATTTGGCCTAATTCTTAGCACAGTGTCCTTCTGTCACCACCTGTGCCATTCAGGAGAGGCTTAGTGTACAGCTGAGACCAACATCAGAAAGCGCTGGGGACTCGGTGAAAAGCTTGAGAGCGGGGCTAATAAGTCCTGGGGCAAAAATGCCCCTTGTTGTATTTTGGATAAGTGTCCCCAAAAATCTTTGGGTTGAGGGGTGAGTCCGCATCCCATGGCACAATTTAAGAGGTAGTACAGCTTTTAGAGTTGAAGCTTAGTGAAAAGTCTCAGACCGCTGAGGGTGAGCCCAAGTCACTCGGGACCTGGCCCATTCTGTCACTCTCACTTTCAGCTGTCACACTTGAATGGTCTGTCTCCACTCAGGACTGCCACCGTGGTGTGCTGTCTTGCCACAGAGCCAAAGTGACAGCGTCAGTGATCACCCTCCAAAACTGTGAATGGTCATGAATCTTTTCTTTAAAGACAATTGTCTCAGGTGTTTTATTATAGTGACTAGAAGCTGACAAACACATTATTTCTCCAACTTCTCACTTGCACTGAGGGAGAGAGTGAGAAGAGGCTGGGTACCATCTGCACTGCTTCCTTCGATATGCCACCTCTGCAGGCAGGCAGGTGCTGCTGCTGTTACCTGCCATTGCGATCATCATGGTGAGCGTGGCTTCTGCTCAAATCCTGCAAGAGTGCAGCAGCACACACCACACTATGTCACCTCAGAAGTCAGCAAGCTGGGACAGGCAGACGTGGCAAACTTGAGCCGTGAGTGGGCAGAGACGGAAAGCATGGGCTGAACACTGGGCAGCCCGTGAGAACTGTGTGCACTTCTGAGCCTCAGATCTGCCAGTCGTGTAAGAGTAGATTATTGACTTAATTCCCACTATCTCTGGTTTTCATTCCTGCACACAAATTAACACAACTGCTCCACAGGGTTTCCCTGGAGAAGAAGGAAGCAAATTGGGGCAAAGTCTCCGAAGTGCCACTAAGTTCTCAGGAAGTGAAACTTGCTGGTGGGAAAGAAAGTCTAGAAGTAGAATAGAAAACCCATAACCCCAGCTGCCATGATATACAAGCAGTATGACAAACCCCTGTTATGTTAATTTAACATTCACTGCACACAGTGACCCTGTGAGTTACGTATGGTCACTATCTGGCCTTCCAGTTCAAGAAACAGGGGTTAGAGAATGTAATAAATGTGCTCAAAGCCATGCTATGATGAAGGGACAGAGGTCTGAATTGCTTAAAGAGAGCTAGCTGTCACAGTTTTAAACAGTAAGATTGCAGAAGGGGACAGATCCAGAGCTAGCTCACGGGAAACTTGAAATACCAAGGTCCAGTCTCAGAAGGAGACCTGGGTTAACAAAAACGTGAGCCACCTCACAACAAATAAATGACAGTGTTGGGACTGGAACCAAAGTGTTTCCTTATCTTCACGATGAGAAGGCAGAGCAGGCTGGCCCCTGAGGTTCATTTTTTACTTGAAGATTCTGGGATATAAATTAAACCCTGTGACCCTAAGTGTGCGTGTGGCTGGAGCTCTCATGTGAGCTGTCAGTAAGTCCCAGGAGGGAGGGTGGAACAAAAGCAGCCCCCCCAAGGAGGGCATCCCTACGCCCTAGAAAAAGCAGTGATGAAAATGATTCTTTTAGGGCAGGCAGTTTCTCTGATCGCGGTCAGTTGCTTGAATTGTGCAAATTAAAACTAGAAAATATATGTCTAAGTCTATAAATAGAAGCTCTGAGGGACATGGTGGTGGCAACCATTCCAAATGAACTCAGTGAGGCACGAGCGGTTTGTGATGTCACCCAGCCCTTAGCATGGATTCATGTATTTGTGATTCATAATCATTTATTCTCTTTCCCTATCATTCCTCTCATCAAAATACAAGAAGAAAAGCAATCAAAAGAGAGCATATCTAATCTTCTTCAGCATAAAACAGAGCCATTGCACCTCGGGACATGTGGGGAGTCTGACTCCATGGCCAGAGTCTATAAACCCAAATAACTCAATCCAGTCCTGAATCAGGCATTAAGAGGTTCCCTCATGCAGTTAGCCTATCTCAGAACTCGCCAGATATCGCTGTTGGACCCAGAGAGGTTGTGCATTCTGGAATTTCTCATATTAACAATTAACACCCCCCAGCACACTTTGAGTACCTATTAGGCACAAGCATTTGTTTGAAGATCCTTGGAATACTGAGATGAGCAAGTAACTGCCTTTGATAGCCTGGCTCCCCAGCCAGGGCATCAGTATGAAACAGAATGAAAAGGTCTTTGGCACTTCTCACGTATCCTGTTGATCCGCCAAGCCATTCCTTATGCTCTCAAATGTCGCTCAGATCTGTGTAAGCATACTGGTCCAAGTTGCCACCATCTTGTCATCAGAAAACCTCCTAGCAGTTCCACTGCCACTCCCACAACTCCAGGCTCCTCTCTACTCTGTTGCCAGGTATGGCTTGGTTTAGTTCCTGGTGGAAATCTGTCCTTCTCTCACCGTTTGCCATCACCATCACCATCACCCTCATCTACAGTGCTGGGACCATCTAATCATCCACATCATCATCTTCATCATCACCATTGTCACATGGAACATCCTGGTGGGGATCTTCAGCCCCATCACCATCACCATTATAATCATCATCATCATCATCACCACCACCACCACCACCACCATTATTTCTGTTTTCCTGGCCCTGGCACTTGCTCTCATAATTAAGATTTCAAACCTTAGAGTTGCTTCCAAGAGTCTGTAACTTGTGGTTCCTAGCTGCCTTTCCAACCACAAGCAGGATTTCAGCCTTTTCACTTCAGTCAGTCACCCAGGGGGACCAAGCTCCCCATCACTGCAGAGCTTTTTAAAGGGTGAACCCTCTGCCTCGCTTTTCCCAGAATGAAGTATTCTCTAAATTCAGTAACAGAGCACCCCCGCCATTCTGGGTTACCATGGAGTGTGCCCTTCATGGCACACCCAGAGTAGGTGTTAGCTGCAGTGGTCATTACAAAATGTTAGTTGGAATGATTATTTATCAGTGATACTGTTTCCTTAGACACCAAACTCTACACTTTAACAAGGGACATTATATGTTATCTCCTGTTCGCCCACAATAATGCCTGGCGTTTTAGAGGCACTCAGTATATGTTAGAAGTGGAACTATCAAGCCACTATCCATAAGCAACCATGGAACATGACTTACATGCTTGTCTAGAATGGGGCAAGCTGAGGGAGAAGATACTCCATTTCAGTTTTCTGCTCCGAGTAGGGTTTGAGCAGGTGGATGCATAAGGAAGAGGACATTTGGACAGTCCAAATGAATGCACGCCACATGGGCTCCCAGGATACACCCCCCTCAAAGGTGCTACCACTTGCCAAGTGTTGCATGGGGAACAAACCTTTGACACATGACCTTTGGGAGACACTTGAGCTGCCAAGACCAGATCAGCATCACTCAGTGAACTGTCAATAGATAAAGAGATGCTGTCAGAGAATCCACATGTGTGGAGTTGCCTTCATTCTTTATAGTATAAGAACTGCTGGTTCTACCTCTCAAGAGCTGGACAGCTGTGACTGGTACTTTTTCTGACTTTATGCAGATATAATTCACAAAGTTTATAACTCATTTTCTAGATGCACATTTCAGTGGTTTTCAATACAGTCATAAAGTTATCCAGCAATCATCATTATTTAATTCTAGCAAAATATTCATTATCCTAACCAAAAAAGAAAACCATTAGCAGTCATTTCTAAGTTGTTCATTTCTTTATCTTCTGGCAACTTTTATACAGAAAGCAAAACTATTACCCTTTCTGTCTCTGGATATTTCTGTTCTGAGTAGTTCATACAAATCAAATCATGTAGCATATGTTCTTCAGCAAGCTTATTTCACTAAAGATAATGCTTCCAAGTTTCATTTATGTGAGAGGACATACCAATACCTCTTTTCATAGCTGTATGGATGACATTCCACTACATTTGTTTGCCCATTTACCTTTTGACAGATACTTGGGCTGTTCTAGCACTCTGTATTATAAATAACGTTGATATGAAAATTTGTGTATGGTTGCTTTTTAGATGTGTGTTTTTGTTCTAAAGATGCATATCTGTTGGATTGGAATTGCTAGATCATTTAGTAACTCTAACTTGTGAAGAAGTCTGTCATCTGATCTTGAAGTTTACCATCTTACAGTCTCATCTCAAGTATATGAGGGCTCTAATTTTTTCACATCCTTGCCAAAGCTCATTACTCTCTGCCTGTTTTATTATGACCACCCCAGTGGGTGTGAGGGAATGTCTCTGTGGGTTTGATTTGCATGTGTCTGCTGAACAGTGATGCTACATGTCTTTTTATGTGCACCCTGGCCACTTTTACATTTTCTTAAATTTCACAAAGTCTAATTTACCTATTTTTCTTTTGTTTTTTGTGCTTATTGTGTTATGTCTAAGAAACCACTGCCTAATCAAAGATCCTAAATACTTTGCTTATACTTTCTCCTCAATTTTAGCTCTTGAGGCTTTTGATCCATTATGAGTCAATTCTGCTTGTATGATATGAAGGTGGATTCTAAATGCATTCTTTTGCAAGTGACCTCACATGGTCTCATGACAATTTTTGAAGACTTGATTCTTTTTTGCCTCCTGCTGAAAAGAAATTAATCATGGGAGTGTACATGTATTTCTGAATTTTCTATTTCCTACACATATAAATTTATTGTTGTGTTGATTTTTAATAATGAACATTTCCTACGAATGTGTTGAGTATCACACAAGACAATATACAGCAGCACTTACTGTCAGCCTCAAAGAAATAAGCATAAAACATTTTCCCTGATGGTCTTGGTGCTATTTGCTTGCTCTCAAAAGTAACCTGTTAGGCATTTAGCTTGTTAGGTCTCTAGAACTCATCAATTTATGGAGCTTTTGACCAGAGAGATGTGAGAATGCAGCCCATTTCCTTCATTTTAAAACTAATTAAAACAAATAAATGACAGCAGCACAAATACACGAATAACACACTTGCAATTGTACACACAGCACTAGCCCAGTGAGCTAAGTGGTTTCAGTGGATTGCACAGTTACAGAGAAATGAGATTAGAACTTCTCCTCCTTATACATTGCGGAGTGCTTTTTCATACACTGCCATCCTCCTTCATGTGCAAAATATTGCACAAAATAACCCAGCACGAACACCAGGATTCCAAATATATTCTGGCTTAGGAAATAAACTCCCCTTTAAAACGCAGAAAGGTAATCCCCCAAGAATAAAATGTTGGATCCTTAAAAGCTTTACTGTATTATTTTTATAAATTATCCCTGAGTGTTTCAAACTGTAATGAAAAGCATTTCCTATTTCTATTAGTTTTCACATGGTCTTTTAATATTTTGTTATTCCCTGAGCAAAATAATAACATTAAAGTGAAAATAATAATAATAGCTATTTAAGGCTTTTTGAAACCATTATCTCTAATCTAATCTCCACATCCCTGTCAGGCAAATATTTGTATGCCCATTTTACAGTCAAGGAAGCTAAAACTTAATGACACAAGTTATTTTTTCAGAAATCAAAGTGGAAAGAAAAAGAAAGAAATGGTATTCAGATTTTTGCCTCTATGACCCTCAGAGGTTTTTTGTTTTGTTTCGTTTTGTTGGTTGGTTTTGATTTGGTTTGATTTTGTGAGGTCTAAAGTATACCATGCAGTCTTAAATAAAGCAGGAATGACACTGATCTTGTGAGTGGACAGAGACTGAGTAGGGTAGAGGTAGTGGGGCGACTGTCCATGTGGGAGCTCTGCAGGGAGGACATGGGCAGCCAACTTTAGTGACCGCAGGCCTTCTGGGTCAGAACAGAAGCCAGCCCAGTCTGAGTTACTGCAGGGACTCAGGACAGAACACAGGCCCCAGACCAAGGGCATAGTGCTGGTTCCTCATCTTGGCTTCAAATGAGTTCACCTTGGAGACTTTTTAGCAGTGTAATTTACTGTTCCAATTTGGATCTAATAGTTTGTGATTAAAAAATTAAGGTCCCCCAAACTCTTGCTGGTGTGTGAACTCTTAGTGGTAGGGAAGGGGTATAACTAAACATTTGGAGAGAATGTGGAATCGGTGCTCCCAGAGCATCTACAGAAAAAAGGGTAGGTATGATACAGAATCTCAAAAAACTAAGAAATCATCACTAGCTGATATATTACATATTGTTATCTTAGAAGTAGTTGTTCAAGTTACAAAATCAAAGCATAATAAATGAGCAGACAGTCAAACAATGACAGCACAAACTATTCTCTTTGATGAACCAACAAAAACTTAGCAGTATGGTTATCTGTCTTGCAAACTTAAACAAATGTCCTGAGTTTCACTTCGTAGAGCAAATGGGTGAGACCCAGAGGACTTCAGCTGAAATAGGCATCGAGTTAGCACAGCAAATCCAGGACCAGCGTCTGGACTGTATGCCCGCAGCCGTGTCTTCCAACATGATTCCATTTCAGTGGCTTTGGCCCTGCAACCGGAATCACATCCCAGCTTCCTGCTTTGTAATCTTCAGATTGCTCTCCTTGTCTCCTGTGACTCAGAGATGTCGTTTGTTTAGGTAAAAATAAACTCAGTTTAAGAGGAAAATGCTGGCAATTATTTTTGAATATGCATTGTGAAAGCCAGAGTACATACTAAAATTGTGCCTACTAAAATTTCATCTTTATTAATATTAAATATAATTATGTATATCTTTACATACAGTGATACTTTGGCTCGTGAACTTAATTCATTCCACGATTCTGAAAAGGATGTCCATGGCCATGCTTGTCACTTAGAGTGAATTTTACAAGCAAAAACTAAATTTTGCCAAACATTTTTGTGAACCAAATTATTCACAAACAAAAGCATTCACCAACCAAAGCACAACTGTAATATATATATATATATGTGTGTGTGTGTCTATTAAATATGTTTCATAAAATATATAGTACCATTGGCAGAGATACAATATATTATACAATATCATTTATGTATAATTGTTAATTGATATGAATATATTTTATTTAACTATATTGTATAGATTGTATTGCATACTTATATATAATATATAACATATATATGATTTCATATATTTAATGTAATACTTTATATAATTTTTAATATATTTACTTTCACTTAATATAACAAATCTCTATTCCCAACAATTCCAAGCCAACTTCATCCATCAGCTTTGACATAAAATTAAAGGAACTGTGGGGATTGGAGATACAGCTCTACAGTGCAGAACCTGCCTTACAAGCACAGGGTCCTGAGTTTGATTCCCAGTACCCCCCCCACACACACACACAAAAACAGTTACAAGAACTGAGAGTTTGAAAATGAGTGATTACTCAGATATTAAGACATTTCTCTGATTCTAATTTGCTAATGGTGCAAACAATATCAGCAGCAAGTCTGTAAAAAGAATAAAAGCAGCTGGCATTTCTTCAGTGCCTATTTAGTCATTCCAGGGACTGTCTCAGTGTGTGTGTGCACTCATATTTGGTTCTCAGTCAACCTAGAGAAATAAGGCTTGCTGTCCACATTTTACAGATAAGCAACAGGGATCCAGAGGTGCTAAGATGTAGCCATCTGAGATCCTACAGGCTTGCTGGGCCTCAGAACCTGAGCAATGGGACATGGCCTTTCATGTGTAGCTTCTACTAAGTCACACCAAATGCATGCAGCGTAGGGTCGGTGTGTACAGGGTGACATCTCGCTCCGCTGCACAAAGAAATGTTTCATTTTCCAGAGAGCCCTTCCTAACTCAACTTTGCTCCCTCACAAGTACACAATAGTTTGAGCAGCACCATCTACATAGTAGACATTTGCTTACAAATTTTATCTTGTGTCAAGAGTAGTTCTAAGTAGCAAACTGATAGTGGTTTACAAAGTCTATTGTTTCCTGTACCAGAGAAAGCAAAAAATACAGTGATACCAGTGAATACAAAAGCACAAAAGTGTATCAATATTACAGAGGAAAATGTAAAGGTCAAGAAGGGATCAGAACAAGAGGACCTGAATTATTATGGTCATTGGAGAGTGCTCCAGGGTCCCACCCGAAGATCCAGAGGAAGGGGCATGGATACTATCTCCAGAACGTACTGTTACGTACTTGAAGAAGAAGGTGCCAAATTCCGCATCGTGAATTTGACATTTACTCTCTCTTCTTCCTGAAAATCTCAACACACTGTAAGATAATCAGTTTAAGCCTATGCACCCTTGATTTCTATGGGGAGGGGCAGGATGTTAGGACATGTGTTGTACAGTAGGAATACAAGCATAAAGGACCCTGTCTGTGGAATAGCCTAGTTGCAAAGATAAATGATACAATAAAGAAATAAATAAGAATGCTGTGAGAAAAGAAGAGAGACCAACTGAGCATCATGAAGGAGCTCCTGTTAAGTATTAAAAAGTAAGTGCCTCATAAGAGACAGAAATGGGAATGCATTTTCCATGCAGAAGAAACATGTGGGAAGGCCCAGAAATGAGAATGATGCAGTCCTGGAGACCTCTGTGAGAGAAGGGCTGGCGGTCAGGCTGCAGCTGGGCCGTCACTGTTCCTGACATCCTGGAAAGACGTTTGTACTGCATGCTTAGACAGGGGCAGAAACTGGAGGTTCTAGGCAGCAGGAAGATATTTACAGTTACTATGGGGTAAGTTTTTGGGGTTTGGAGTTTGTGGTAGAGGTAATCAGAGAATGAGGAGAACTTTGTGACATTCCCAACAAGAGAAGATGCACTTTTCAACTAAGTCAGTAGACAGAGTTTGCTAAGGAAGGGCTAGGTTCCACAACACATTCGAGGGATTTGTTATCCTACAGGTCTAGAGAGTGTGTTCATATCTCATAGTAAGCCAGAGCCTAAGCACAGCTGTGGGAATCTACTCATTTCTCGAGATACGTGGTTACACTTATAATTTATAGTCTGTCTGTATGTATGTATAAAAATGCAAAAAACACAGGTAGTGACTTATATCTACCAGTCATCTACCTAAATGATCCCGTTTTAGAGTCACTATAATTGTGCTATGAACAGCCTATAGAACCAGTGCAAATACTCTGTTGTAACCATTAACATCAATGAAAATAAAGTCACAAACCTACACTACCAGCAAGGAAAAAGTGTCTTCAGGCATAATTTTAAAATCCGTATGCTAGCTATTGACCTTTAGTTACTCTCTTTGAGTCCAATTATTACTTTTTTCAGTAATTGTTATGGCTTGTGTCTAGATGTGCCCCCCAAACCCCAAACAGCCACAGGTGGGACTTTTTTGGAGGTGGCTGGATCCAGAGTGTGTGATACTTGGATTAAGGGTGCGTGGTTAGTAAATCAATCCACTGATTGATCTGGCATTGCCTTAAACCATGCTTCTTAGATAGAATATAAAAAGGACAGAAAGAAGCTGGCTGCTGCTTCCCTATATTGTTGTTGGCTACCTGCTGCCTGCCATGTACTGTTTCTCCTCTGCGATGCCTCTCTGCCATGCCATTCTGCTTCAGAGCCAGCCAACTGTGAACTAAAACCTCTGCAAACTGTGAGCCAAATAAATCTTTCCTTGTTTAACTTTAGGTGTTGAGTATTTTGTCTCAACAATGAGAAAAGTAATGAAGACAAGTAATCCAGGCATTTCAAGTATGATTGTAATCTATTTATTTGCCTTTGTACATTCATAAGCACTAACATGATATATAGACTCATTTGTCTCAGACACTTTACAGAATTGAACAAAGATCTTCTGCCACAATATGAAGAAGAAGCATTTAAAACCATTCCTAAGTGATCTTTTCTTCAAAAATTTATCATGGAAGTAGGAGTAGAGTCTTAGTATTATTGCCAAGATTAATTCAAGTTTAAAAGCAAATTAGAACTGCTTAATATGTACCTCTCTTGGTCAGTGACACATGTGGCCCTGGAGAAACAAGCGTAGTGAAGATGAGTTCTGCCGTTGGGAGTTTGCAGTGAGCAGGGAAGCCTGCCGGAACAGCAGGGTCTGTGCTTTGGCACACTGTGGAAGTGCCATGAGTGAAAATGCTCTGGGAAGATGCTTGAGGCAGAATCAAACAGCACACAAGAGCTTGTGGATATGAATGTTGTGCTGGAGGAGCTGATCAGACTCAGTGTAGTATATGCTCTGACATCTGCTAGGCTTATAACTTTGGGTAGTTTTCTTAATTCTCCTGTACCTCAGTTTCTTCATGTTTGATAGGTACAATATGTCTTCTACTTATTTCTTAATTCATAAGGTGCTGATGAGATAATGCATATGTAAAACAGTTTAGAAATGAGGTTATACATGAATGTTGGTTACTAAGGCTACCATAATTGAGAATGAAAGGAATTTCCCTTCCTATCAAATCACACTGTACCCACACCTTTGAAACTCTGTGTACCTTTCCTCTCTGGAGAAAATTATAGGATTCTGCTGAGTTGCAGGGGATGACAAGTGGGCATGCTTGGGTTACACTGGCAACCCCATTTCAGGAAGGGCTTTCTTGATGGGTGACATTCTCCGAGCAGCTGGGAGTGAGGAGGGCATGTGAAACACCCATGGAATCTCATAACACTATTTGTGTAGGGGCTTTCAGTGATCAGATGAGCTATACCATCTATGGATTGGCTGTGCATGGGCTCTTTGTGTAGTTCCATCCATCAGGGAGGCTATACACTACACCGTCCTCCACTGACGGGAGGGCCTTCCTCCAGCCATGCTTAGCTGCCTTCCAAGGAGTCTCCTGGGTCTAAAGAATGAACCCTCGGATGCCCTAACCCTCTCAGCTAGAGCAGACATTTTGAGAATATTTTGGAAGTTGCACTGTAGTTGTGGCTTTATAGAAGCGAAAAAAAAAGTATTGACATTTCTAAACCCAGAACTATTTTTTAACAAGCCAGAAAATACTGAAAAACAGGTAGAACTGTTTCCTCAAGAGAATCCGGTATAGTTAGAATTGTACACTATTTTTTTCCTGTGTGTATTTTAGTAAAATATGTGCACTGAAAATTCAGGGCAATTCCTAATGCAGAAATAATCCAAAATATGGCAGATTTATAAGTGAGACCATTTTTATTTATTTGCTAATGTGAATTTCCTTAAGAGCTCAAAGCATTCTGCTCGTTACTTATGGCTTCTCCTTGAAAAGTCTTACTCAGAAGGTCTCAGCAGCATAAAACTTCTGGCTGCAGAGTGGTCTGAGCTGAGCATCAGCTGTAATTCTCTTTTGTCACACAAGTCAGGGTGGTTTGGAAACTACTAACATGCAACCTATTTGATAATTAATAATTCATAATTAAAGTGGCAGTGCAAATAAATCAGCATAACCATAGAGTTGTAATGTGCTCTCTCTGTTATCTTCATTTTCGTCTCTGAAATGAAATTGAGAAGACACTATTAGCCATTGGAAATCCTCCCAAAGCTGTATCTTCTTCACTTTTGGCATTCTGTTCAGTCTGTTCTTAGAATCTTCTTTAAAGGAGAACTGGGCGCGTACCCTTCCAGTCTCTTCCCCCAACACTGGGGCCCGTGTATGATGTCTGCTTGTCTGGCTGCACCTCGTTCTCCTGAGATGAGCATGAGGCATCACCTGCAATGTCACACACTTGGCCCTTGTCATTCAACTTGACCAAGGTGAAGCTGAAGAGAGTTTCAGGATGTGAGAGGAGGACGGAAAACAGCAGAGGGCAGGTGACATTTGAGTGCCCCTTTCAAGAGAAGCCAGGCTGTTCTGGGAAGAGTCGAAGAAGGAGGAGAAGCAAATGATGGGAGTGTCTGTGCTCTTCACACACTCCAGGAGAGCTAAGGGGCTCCAGTGTGCTGGGTGAATGGGGCTGCAGCATTAGACAGCTTTCCTCATGCAAAGGCACGCCTGTGCCCCACCTGCTCTGCAGTAGGGAGCTAAGTGTTAGCAGGCGAGCAGTGGGATCAGGCTGTTATCTGAAGTGGTCACTTTCGCTCCGTGTAGGAGAGAGATTGGAGGGATCAACAAACACAAAGGGACCATGTGGAAGCTTCCAGGTGAGAGCCTCCTGCAATTGTCTCAGTGAAAATTGGTGAGAATCTCAACCAGAATAATAGCAAAGAGAAGCGTCCAGAAAGAGCATGGGTATTTTCCTATGATGAGCTTTGAGCTTTGAGGTGAAGTGTAATTAAGGTCTGGAAGTGGCACAAGGCAAGACCAGGGATAGTGTTGGGCCCCAGTATACAAGGACATGGTCCCGGCCCAGCAGAAGGAAGCAGTTATTTGTGAAAGATGTTATTGCTGCTGTTAACGTAGGCTTCATAGTCATCATCACTGTTGTCTCAACAGCTACTGCTTGCTGAGTGCTTACTTTATAACAGGCAATCTTTCGAGCCACTATTCCATCTCAACGTCATACCGCGGTGAATTTAGATACTGCTAACATCTGCATTCATAGAGGAGAAAGTCCAAGCCACAGAGGCGAAGTCAGATTGCTGCCTAAAACCCTGCAGCAGAGAGGGAGCTTAGTTAAGCTGCAAACCTAGGTCTGTCTGGATCTAGATTCCTGCTCCCAATCATTGGGCTGCCATCTCATTAACAGTTACATTTGACAGCGTGGATAGCTCACAATGTACAATGGTCCTACTTGGGGTTTTTTACTTTTTCCGTGGTGCAAAAGCATTTCTTAGAGGAAATTTTACTTTGATTTTTGATTTTGAATCTTTTCTTGACTAGGGTTGCACAGTGCACTGGGTGGTAACGGTGTCACGGCTCCCAATCAGCCACCAGTCTAGACAGGGAAGCCACATGCTTGGCAGTGAGCTATGTTGCTAAACCATGATGTTCAATTTATTGGCTGTAACAACCTGTTTATATGGAAGATTGCAATTTTTAAATTTTTTACATGAAATTTTTACCTGTTATCTAGAAAAATCAAGGAACAAGAATTTGAAGAGAAACATTTCTACTATGCTCCATTGTTACGTGTTTCAAAAAAGGAATGCTATGCATAAATAGATTGGTTCTTGTAATAGTTTCAGCTAGGAATGTACTTATTATGACATCATCTATCATAAGTCAAGAAGCATTTGTACAATCTTATGACAACACCAGTAGCAGGGACATTCGTACTGGCTTGTTGAAGCCAAAGAGAAAGCAATTAACTCTAATTGAGGAAATTACAGAAAATTGTACTAAGTTTTAAATGATGTGTTTTAAGAGATTGGTAGAAATTTTCTGCTTAAAAAAAAAAATGAGAAGAAAGGAAGTCCAGGGTAGTACACCCTATGCACGATCCAGAGTGCCCAGGAAACGATCACTGACCAGTGCACTTGGCTCTTTGAGTGGGCTCTCAGAAGAGACCTGTGGTTGGGGGACACTCAGGGTTACCCACCTAAGCCACTGACTGCACCTGAAGGGTGAACCTATGCTCAGAGAAGACTCTTGAAGACTTGGAATTTTCACTTTGATCTAGTCTCGAGTCAAAAAGCAGCAATGCCTGTCTTCAGTGCCTCTGCTTGCCCACCACACACACACACACACACACACATGCACGCACACATGTACACTTGCTTCAACAGGGCATAATCCTGACCTTTCTTCTATGAGGCTTGTGATGTAATATAAAATAATGTCAGTAGCCATAGCCTTGGCAAATTGAGCAACCTAAAATTTATTGTTGATAACAATATTCATCATGAAAACATGCTCCACACATATTCTAGGCTAACGCTTTTAAATGTAAGGAATAGTCCTCAAGCATTCATTCTTTCCTGTGCTTCTTTACAGTCCCTCCACAAATCATGAACATCTCCTCAGATGTCACCGTGAATGAGGGGAGCAGCGTGACCCTGCTGTGCCTTGCCATTGGCAGACCAGAGCCAACTGTGACGTGGAGACACCTGTCAGTCAAAGGTAAGGTATTCTCTGAGTGAGTCTGCTGAAGGCTTGTTCCTAGTGCACGAACCACTGCAGGCAGCAAACAGCATCACTGCATATGTTCCACAGTAGTGTAAGCTCAAGAAGGAATCATGCACCAGGGCTGAGTATTCCATTCCAAAGAAGAATGTTACAGCAGAAATTTACTGAATAATTTTCTCATCTTTTGCATGGCCTCAGAAGGCTCTCATTTGCTAAACCACAAAGAACTGAGGTGAATAAGAACAACTTACATGAGGATACTGATTTTTCAAGTGGTGATGGTTGTGTGCCTTCTTGCAGTGCAGGGCTAGGGCGGTAGAATGCTATTAGGCACTTTGGCCCTACGGTGCATGCAGCAAGGATCTTCTGGCCTTGGTATATTCAGGGTGTTTACCCAGTGCTACGCTTCTTTGACCCATACATAAGTAGATCACCTTGAGTGGAGGAAGGTCGTAGAAATGGGTAAGTGCACCTGGGCCTGGATTGGCTGGGTGCTGAATAATTGGCATTGGAACTTTAATTATGGTAATCTTCAGCTTGTTAGGAAAGCAGCCGAAGAGAGACTGAACCCTATCACCTTGGACATAAAACTTGCTCCAAGTTGAACTTGAAGAGATTGGCAAAGAGCCCCCTGATATATTTATGCTGTTACTAAAAATTACAATTAATTTTAGAAATTATACAAGGAACTGCTCCCTCAGGCATCAGAAAATTCAAGCAAAAATCCCAGTAAATAGGAAGCTATGTGGAGTGGGGCTGTATGTAATGGAAAAGTAATGTACATTTTAGGGAAAACATGGAACTAAATCTTAGTGACCTTGAGAAAGACAGAGATCTGCTCAGTTCCGAAAGCCATGCCCCTAAAAGTAAAGTGATAAATGTGTATTCTCTTGCTAGGCTCATCCTAACAAAGTGCCAAAAATATGTGACTTAAATAACAGGAATTGGTTTCTTCACATCTTTGGAGTCTATGTATCCTAGATCAAGTTATCTATAGAGTTGGTTCCTTTTGATTCCAGCAAGAATCTGTTCCATTCCTTTTTTCTTACTTCTGGTGATTTTCTGGCAATCCTGAAAATGTCTTAATGCACCATCCTGATCTCCCTTCACCTTTACACACATTCTGTGTGTGTGTATGTGTGTGTGTGTGTGTGTGTGTGTGTGTGTATGTCCATCCACATGTCCCCTTTTATAAAATCATGAACTACATTGTGTTAGGGCCTAACTTAATTACCTCTGTCAGGTCTTATTTTAAAATCAAGTCACATTTTGAGTTCCTGGGGATTAGGAATTCAAGGTATTACTTGGTGAGAGGGTATAACTCAACCATAATAGGTTTCATCAAAACTAGAAGCATTATGAAGAATGATTGAATAGGTAAGCCACAGTCCTAGGGAACCAATGTACTGTACATATGTCTGGCAAATAATTTGCATCTAGCCTGTATAGAGAATTCTTGCAACAAATTCCTGTAGGCTACTTCAGGATGAGGAAACAATTGACAGTTCCAAAACAAGATTCATGAATAGCAAGGAAGCATATAGAAATATATTCAGCATCGTTACCAGAAATTAAAATTAAGCCACAGTGAGACACCATCCGCACAAACACTGGAAAGACCAAAATTTAAGACTGCTAATATACAGTAGTGGTGAAGCTCTTATATATGAATTCTGGGGCTTTGAAATGGCATAAACACTGGAAATATTTTGATATTTTGTTGTAAAGTGAAATATATACTTAGCATATGACCTAGCTAGTAATTGCACTCCTAAGTATTTACTCAAAGTAACTCAAAGCATACATCTGCAGATATACATTAGACACATCTGTGCTTCCTGGCCCCATTCATAGTCAACTTACACAAGGTGTAAACCAAGGAAACACCAGCAAGCAAGATAAATTGGAGAATATTCATACTACAGATCACTTCTCAGTGATTGGGACCATTTGATGCACCTAGCAAAATGAAAGTCTTAAAATATTATGCTACAAAAAGAAGTGAAGCATAAACAATTGCACAGCATGCGTTTTCATCAGCGTGACGGTCTGGCCTGCAGGAGACTAAGTTTTTTGTGATAGAAGCTGAGTCGGTGGCTCCCATGGGTAGGGCGTTTGAAGAACTGATTGTGAAAGAGTCCACGGAATTTGGGGATGGAGGTAGGAGAAGTGGAAAAGTGCTGTTATCTAGGAGGAAATTGTCTTTACCTCGGTATTTAAATTAGTCTAAACTAATAATATGGAAACTCTAAAATAAGTGCATTATATTGTGTGCTAATTAAATTTCAATAAATTATGAAATGTAAATACAGACATGTAGGAAGCACTGACCTGGATTTTTTTTTTTTTGCCTAATTTCAGCAATTAATTATCTCAGCAGCACCAAATAGCAGATTGGTTTGTTACTAGCAGCATCACCTAATCTTTTTCTGTTGTCTTTCATAAAAACTGAGGCCAGGTATTTTGTCCCTGCCTTGTCATAGAAAAAGATAATGTTAATAAATCTGCTTGACAATCTTTATATAAAGACCTCAGATAACAATATGTAAATTGTCAGCATTTTGAAATAATATTTATGAGAATATGAAAATATGCATGAGGGAGTCTACAAAACTCAAGCTTAATATGAACAGAACAGTTGTATATCTTCCCAAAGACATCAGTCCTAGGGAATTTTGCCTAAAGCCAGGGAGAATTTTGGTTTTACATTATATACAAAAATATGACTAACCATCAGAACAATTGTACATTTTGGTAAAATCAGGTGTATTTATACATGCTTGAAATCCCAGAACGTACTTATTTCATCCTAAATATGTAGTTTTGCAAGCCTGGAAATATTGTAAAAGGCAATTTGACTTTGTGTAAGTATTTTGAAGCAATTCTTTCTGATGGCAAACTGGTAACATTTACCTTTTAAAGGAAAGTAGATTCACTCATATTCCCAACCTCTTATATAATGTGATAATTGCAATTCAATCTTTAAAAAAAAACCAGAAAATTCTAAATTGAAATGCTCTTTGGACTATTTTGTCTTCTCACATCCACACCTTTCTGCTCTTTTCTTTCCCACTGTCAATGACATTTAAATGTTTCAAATCAAAGGACTGTTTCCTAGGTTGGAAAAGCTCTGAAACCTGGAGGGTTTTCAGGTCTAACATTTGCCCCTGACCAGTAGCTTCCAATATTTATTCTTTAAAAAGAATCTTCACCTCACTTAGAGTTAGGAATTTTCTTAAAGGTTTGGAAAAATATCCAATGAAACTTAAACAGAAAATAACATTTTGAGAAAATTTTGCCAGTTAGTTTAGCATGGAAGAATAAGAAATAAAGGTTACAATGACATTTCTTTTGAAATTCCAGTAGGAGTACATGGGAAGATTTAGCTCACTGGATAACTGTGTTCCCAAAATGCTAACACAGCATTTGAAGTATAGGGCGAAATTTGGAGATCTTTATAGGAAGAATGAATAAACAAGATTTTCACTGAGGAAAAAAATTATGATGTAGAGAAGATTAAAGAGTAATGATTAATAGTAGCCACACTTAGGCTTTAATTTTAAAATGACTGAGTATATGCTGTCAATTCTTAGAAATTATACAGTTGAAAATATAAGAATATATATATATCCATTATCACACTAGAAAATAATAGTAGTAAGCTTTGATGAGTCAGAGACTATGAAGAATCTCTGAAACATGAAAAATAGATAGATGTAATGAAAGAAGCCTACATCTCAGAATGCAAGAATGTGATCTCTTCTTGAAATTATGGATAGTTAAAAAATGCAGGGTTTCAAGTAAAGGCCGTGGGAAGTGTTTTAAACTGCGCGGGGATGTGAGGAAGAAGCGGAGGGGAGCTCTGGCAGTGTGTGACGATTCTCCTGGTGTAAATACCACCATCATCATCTCCGCTTTCCGGGGAACCCCTTTGAGGAAACTCGCTTTTCAGATGCATTTTTTCATACAAACAAGCACATCAAAAATGAGTGTTCCTTGCAAAAGCAGGGTGAGAGTACTAAAGGATACCCCTGGCTTTCTTGATCTGAAGCCAGAGTAGGCAGCTGCAGACTTCCTGACCTTCTCTTTCCTCTGTAATATTGAGAAGATGCTGGAATTCCCACAAATGCAATCCATCCACCTCACTTCCAGTGAAAGCTGGAGATTGGACAGCACCATAATGAAGTGTTGAGAACATCTGCAAGAATAGCTCTTACTGCACACGCAGCTTGGGGGCTTGTGGTTAACTAAGCATTTGACCACCAAGCATTTGACAATGTTTCACTCTTTGTCTTTGGATATGAAAAGCTATACTTAATTTTGTATGGCAGATAATAGCTTATGGAAACCTATATTCATATGGATTGGATGGAGAACATGGGACTACTTAATCACTTTCACACACACAGAAATCTGTATACATGATCTTGGGAAAGTGGTATAAGGATGGAATCTCACAGCCTGTGTTCTTAAAGAGATTTCTGCAGCAAAGGACAGGTGCTCTTAAAGCAGGCAGGCAAGATAGGCTGGAAGTGGCTCCTCTTTTTAGAACGCATTATGAATCATCTGGGTTTCAAGGGTTATTTTCTTCCCCCTTCTTGAGCTGTGCTTGTGGACCAGCACAAGCAGGAGGCCAGCTCTTCATGAGTACTGTGAAAACAAGGGGCAAGGATGGAGTGGGAGACTGAGGTTGCAGAGGCTTCCTTGTTGTAGAGAGCCTGTTCTTTTTTCCCTCTTACAATGCACAGTAATCCCGTCTAGTGCCTTCTGTACTTGGCCCTGTTTCTGATGACATATTTGGAGGGCAGATGTTTGGGGAACTTAATAAAGTCTTCTTTGCCATTTCCACCGAGATTTTAAGATGACAGCCATTCACCTGTGAGTGAATCACTCCTACAATCTACTCATACACACTAATACCTCAGGGAGCGAGCGAATGAATTATTTCACAGAAGTGAATTTTCTAGGTAACCAAAGCTGACTCCTTTATGCATTGGCTTGAGTCATTTTTAATGGAAGCACTCTAAAAATGCACCAGGTTCTCTTCTGTTTCCTTCAGTCTAGTGAAGGCCATTTAGTCTCATCTTTGTATTGCAACAGCATCACTATATAGATGAGTGTTTTAGCACTGGAATAAGAAAAATATGGCCTTGTGTACTATTTAAATTTTGATGTCTGCTTTATACATTTCCTCCTCCATCCAAACACCCTAAAGTCAGCATACCTGCCTTTTACAAGCCACCTTTCCTCTGTTAATTTGCTTCCAATTTTTTGTGATGAAGAATCCACATAACCAACTGGTTAGTACTGAGTAAGGGCAGTGATGGTGAGGAACTTCCCTGAGGAGAGAGCTCAGCTTCCATGAAGGAGGGCATCACTCTGGTGATAGCAGTCTGGGGAACTCATGCTTGGGACTGCTTTAGATATATGAGGTTGCAGGAAGACTGAATTCCATAGAAGTGAAGAGTTACTGCCAGTAGCATCATCATGTATGGTTTGGACCTTGTTGGACAACTCTGTCTTCTATTCACTCTGCTAAATATTAAAGTTAAGAAATGTGCTTATCCATGACTATTTATTCTATAGCTCTATGTGCTGCTATGGAAATTCCTGAGCTGAAGATTTGAACAATTGCCATATCCTTGAGACTCCAAATACATATGGGCAACTCTAAGCAGTGTCAGCCTCTTTTGCCTAGTACTGTTAGCGCATAGGCTGAACATGGATTTCAGACTCTTAAAGACCTGAGTGTGAAATGCAAGCTGAGCTATTAGCAAGTTGAATGACTTCATAAACGTGCCTTGAATCTCCCTCATCCTCACCCCTTGGATGGCAAGATGGGACTATTTATGATAACTTCATCAGGTTATTTTAGGAATGAAAAGAGAAAATGGATGGAAAGCATGTAATAGTGCTGATATGTGTTAAATGTGCTAAATGCAAATTAAATGTGTTCCTTCTGAATTACAGTCATGCCATGTTTTTGTTCAAATGAATTCTCTGAAGCATTGCAGCCCACAACCAGGGAACTGATTGTGATGGTATCATTGTGAGTGGCAACTGTGTGACAAACCCTGCTGTGTGTACGTCATGTGGTTAAACTCATTTAAACTCCAGCAGCCCCTAAATACAAGCACTAATATGTGCTCTTATTCTACCTCTATAGTCATGTCTTATTCTTTGATCACTCCTGGGTTATTCATTCAATGATTTATTGTTTCTTGACCTGCCTATAAATTGGGAGTAATATAATCATTTTATTTGTGACAACCAAATTCTGAAACAATACCTCCATCCTTCTTTGAGTGAGTATTTAAGCAAGCCCTAGAATAGGCACACAGTGGAAATCCCCAAAACAGTAAAAAGGAAGGAGCGAGTGATACATTTGACAACTCAGATGAGCCTGAAGGGCATTATGTTAAATAAAAAGAGCCAGTCTCAAAAGATTACATATTAAATGATTCTAATTTATAGCATTCTTGAGATAAAAAAAAAACTTACAATAATGCACAATAGATCAGTGGTTGTAAGAAGTAAAGGCAGGGGAAGAAAGGTAAAACAAGAGGAAGTTGCTTTGGTGGTAGAACAGTACAATTCTTGATCATTATGGTAATCATATTCATCTTCATATATTCATGTGCTGATACACATATAGTGAAATATAGAACTACACACAAAAAGATGAAAAATAAGTTATGTAATAACTGACAAAATCCAAGTAAGTCTCATATTATAGTATATGTACATACATAGTCATAGTATATGTGAATGGATAAAATTTTACATTTATTTGACATTTAACCACTTCTCTTGTCATTGTTGAGTAGCTGTGTAATATGTACATGGAACCTGTCTGTATTTTTACAAGTTTTTGTAACTTAATAATTTTTAACAAAATAACTACCAAAATAATCATAAGCAAATTGACCTGTAGTTTTCCATAAATAATCTAGCCTTATATATACTCTGCAGAAATTTGCAGCTTATAATATGTTTTCATAGGCATCATCTCAAGGGAGCTTACAGCAGTTCTCTAAAATAGGTCAGAGGAGGCCTATCCTGCCTGCGCCATGGTAAGAAAACAGATGGAGAGGTTAAGTAATGACGAATGACTCACCGCCAACTATAGTTACATCTGTGAGAGGAGCTCAGTTCCAGACTCTCGAATCTGGAGCTCTTTGTACTATACAAGGATATCTCACATGGCTGAAGCTGGAACAGGTACAATGTAAAATGATTTTTAATCAAATCCTGCTTGTTATCGGGGACACCCAAGGGTGCTTGCTATCTTTGAGCATCACCCATGCGCTCACATTCTCCTTCTTACGCCACACTGACCTTCTCCTCTCAGCATTGTTCTAACAAAAGCACTGCCTCCAAATCAAAACTACCTCCACACCATTGTCTGCAGCAGGCAGATCCCTGTTGTTCCTCTGCTTCAATTAAAATGAACCTGCTGAGACCTACAAACCTCATTTCTCTTCTGAGCATCCCAGATACAAGTTCCAGCCACTAATAGGAGTTGCCTATCAGTTGACCTGCTGCAGCATGCAGCGTGCTACTATTTCTTTGTCTTTCTGCAAGGCAGCCAGGATACTTGTATCTAATCCAGAGTCATGTTTAGAGCCTAATTAATCCCTAGAGTGTGAGAAAGAGGTGCCTGAGATGAGAAATCAAGGTTATACGTATCTTGCTCAGTGGAACAGTTATGGGCAAACAAGCTGTTCCTCTCACATTTTTGCAAAGCAAATTTATGTTCACTAACTTTGGTTCTTGTTGTAAATGAGAAGTGTATGAAGGTCTAGCAATGCGCTTTTCGCCATATGGGTGCCCATATGTTTTCCCCCTTTGCTTGCGTACATTTTCGCTTTGGCATGCACATATGCCTGTATTTTTGCAACTGAACAATATTAAAACTAATCCTATTTATGCTCCTTTTGGGTGAGTTGATTGAGTCATAAATTCCTGAGAATATCTTCCTTGGGAGGCTGAAGATCTTGTGTGTGAGCAGGGGGAGGTCAGAGTGAGCTATTTAGGCAGACAGATGCAGTCGGAGGGCCATTACATACCTGAAAGCATGGGCTCAGGTTCCAGAGTGGGGCCCAGCCCTGCACTGCGAAGCACAGGTTCCTACTGCCCTGACAATGGCCTTCTCTCTCTCTCTCTCTCTCTCTCATCGTAACAGCAAGTCCTCATTAGGAAATAAATGCTAATTTCCTACGGCTCCTTTTCTAAGATACTGGCTGAGATAACTAATCTTGGAGCAAACAAAAATGATGTCTTGAGGTGTTGTACTGGACATATCAGCATAATTAGTAATTTTATTTAATGCTTCCTCACTGAGTGGAGAAACTGTCAGAAGTGAGAGAGCTAGGAATTAAGACTGTGTTGAAATGATGCTTAATTTCTTCACTAGGCTTTTTAGAGAATAAATATAAAAATGGATATTAACTTGTACCATACCAAGTGAAAAACTCTACTAACTCAAATATAAAATTGAAATTGGAAATGTTGCCTTATCTTTATTTCTCCAAAAAGCTTCCTTTATCTTTATTTCTCATTCATTTATTCATTCATTTGTTCATCTACTCATTCATTCACTCAATGCATAAGGACATCTGCTTTCCCTTTTAGCTGCAGTGGTGTCTATGGTAGATGTGACTCCTGCCCTTAGGCAGGTGATGGTTTAGTGGAGGGGAGTGTTCCTGGTCACATATCCATGATCATGGAATCTCAGAATGTGGCAAGTGCCAGGAGGATGGACAACATCCAGGGATCTATGACCCCATCTAGCAAAACTTTTCCTAGAGACACTGACACTTGAGAATGAATGGACTTGAACTAGGGCAGGGCCTGGAATACACCCAAATGTGGTAGGCTTAGGGCTTGCTGAGTAGGAACCTTTCAGGCAGGAAGCAGCATGTCCTTTGTGCCCAGGAAAGAGGGAACTGGCTCTCCAGGAAACAGAGCTGTGAAGTGAGTGCAAAGGGAACAGGAGAGACACTGGTCTTAGGTGGGAAAATGAGAGACCAGATCCCACAGGGCCCTTGAAGAATTTGGCCTTTATTCTGAAAGCCCTAGAAAAACAGAAAGAAATTGCAAGTAAAAGAGCTGGAAAGTAAGACGTTTGTGTGTCTGGATTTAACCAAGAACCCTTCATTTCTGATCTGTTCATTCTGTATGTAAATCTGACAGTTGGCTAAAGCTCTATCTACATTCTCCCCCTGATAAACCAGAAATGAGTTAGTAATAATACTTTCTCTTTATGGAAGAAGGGAGAATGGAATTTGATAGCATCTACTCCAAATACTTTTTAGATTATAATATAAGAATGGATATTATCATGTAGCATAGCAAGTGTAAAACTGGAATTGGAAAGGCATCCATTGCTGCCTGCCGTCTGTTGTAAAGCCTTCTCTATGCAATTGCTATATCAAATTATGCTATTGAAATCAGTCAGACACTGATAAAATTGAGACCAGCTTTATACTTTCTGTAGATCTAATTGGCCTCAGCAGTGGGCCTACGGTGACTCTTGCTGCTGAACAAAAATTGCAGGTTTCAATAGAAAATAATAAGCAGCCTGGCCCCACACTAAGGCGCTGCAGGCACCTCTGGAGATAATGTGCGTTAATTTATATACTGAACTCCTTCACTTGGCCAGATGTTGAAGGAACATCAGAAAGGCCACTTCCTGGATGAGCAACCTGCAGAACAGATTTAAAGACCTCAGGTCCAACTATGTCCACCTGTCATCCTGAGTATTCTCTCTTTTCACAATCTTTTATGTTTCTGTCTAAAATCTTCTGTGTCCCTAGGGTAAAATTTCTAACTCACTTGGTTAAGCTGTTTTAAATTGAGTTTCCATTGCTATATTACATTCACCATGCAAAGCAGAGGGCGTTGTGTAACTGAGGCAAGTAGAAGCAGACCCTCCTAGGAACTTCCAGTAAAGCCAGGAAAGAGACCTGTGGACCTGGAAATGCACCTGGCAGCTTGTGGTGGCTGAACCAGCTCTTTCATAGGGAAGGAGATAGGGAAAAGGCTTGCTCAGACCCAGGGTGGTTAACTAACTTCTCCTGACCACAGTCTCCATCATAGGGTGGGGCAGAGCTAGTGAGAAGATCCGGACAGGGTGATGAAGGTGTGGTACTTCTAACTCAGCTAGGGTCAGGCAGACAGATTGGCTTTGGCTCTGATTTAAGAAATAACTGACACCAAGGAATCATCACCAACTTAGTACAGCCAAAGTGGTCAGCACTCACTTGGATACCTGCTGGACTTGTTAAGCATGTTACGCAAAGTATTTGGGGGTATGGGATTGAACAGCTTAGATCAAGCCTCTGTGCTCACTCAGAAAGCCTTGTGCTCACTCAGAAAGGCTTCGCTGCTCTGGGTGACCCTTCTGGAGGTCAAACAGTTAGTTTCTTTTGATTTATTCTGTGACACACTGACATTCACTGAGATGGTCTGTTCCGTGCTGGCCAGCTGGGATCCCACTGGGCTCTATACCTAGTCCATGGGGAGGGGAAGTGGTAATGGGGCTTCCACACTGATGATGTTCTCCAGCTTCAAGCACAGAGCCATGCATTTCAAAGGTGTTCAAAGTATTTCTATTACATGATGCATGCACATGTACCTGTGTTGATCCCACAGTATGGCAGATCAAAGGAGGGGGAGACAATGGAGATCTGCCTAGACAGGTCTCTGGACCTAGACAGCAGTGTCCGGCTCTCAGAGCGTTCTGATGTATCGAGCAAGGCTGTTTGCAGAAGGCACTTCCACATTTGCCAATATTAAGAGGATGTACGAGCTTGTAATCTTGCACCTGAAGAGAATTTCTTCCATTTTCCCCACATCACTCCTGGCCCCTCATTTCCTTCAAAAAATGTATGCCAAATACCAAGTGGTATTAATGCTGAGGTTTATTTATGTCTGATTTTAACCCAGTGGTAAAGATTGTCTTGGTCATGGTGAGCTATGGTCTGAAAGGTGTTCTTCTATTCCTGATCAATTATGTCTTTGCAAAAAAAATAAATAAATAAACAATGTCTTTGCAGGAAACCTATGACTCGTCCTGGAAAACTCATTAATTTTACAAAGCAGAGGCACAATAAGAGTAGAGATGACATACAACTCGATTTTGACAGATCAGGCAAATGGTCTTAATATCTCATGCCATGTATTTCTCTGCATGATGTGAGAACTTTGGGCTTCCCTGTCTTTGCAGGCTGTACGAGTACTTGCTGCTGGAGACTTCCAACAGTGCTGAGTCTGAGCTCCCACATGCCAGAGGTTGAGAGTGACTCTAGAAGTGTGGTAGTGGGGAAGTTCTTCCCAGTTTGAAGAAGTGACTATGATTAATTAGTTGTCTCTCTTCATGGCGATGCAGAGAAGGAAGGGAAGGAGAAAGAGGGAGTTACCTGAAGTATTTTATTTAAAATAGGCTCTTTGGGCTTAGAGGAAACTTCCACTGGAGGGAAATGGGATCAAGGAGAGTTGAGCTTATTAATCAGAAAAGTTGCTTGTCACTTCACATCTGGACTTCACAACTGGAGGCTGTGACTGGCACAAGCTGGATTTGAGTGAAGAGGTAAGAGAGTTGCATCTCCCCCAGCAGACCTGAAGCATAGCCCAATTCCCCTTCCTTACTCTGTGTCCCTCTTTTGGGTGGCTTCAGAGGAACTCAGCTCACTTGTCAAAGGGCACCACGAGGACCTTTCTGACTTTTGTTTGTTTGTTTATTTATTTATTTATTTTCTCACATATCAAAAGTTTCCTTGCTCCAGAATTGCTTATGGGTGAGAGTAACCCACAGGGGTGCTAGAAATCACCTAATGGTAACTCTGGATGGAATTTGCATCCTAAGACAAATGTTCAGTAAGGTAACAGATATGTCCAGAACTGCATATGTGTCCTCTGCTTCATAGGTCTTTTTCTTTTTCTCAAAGCTTTTCTCAGCTCCCCTCAACTCCTGACACCACTGCAATCCATAAATGCTTCCCTCCCCTGGCTCTCTAGGGCATCCTCTAGCTTCATGAAGCCGAGGTAATCCATCCCTGCACAGTTGGAGCTAGTAGAGTAATTACATCTGCAGGGAAGGGATTGCTCTCCCTGATGGGCAGTAAGGGTACTGCCAGCATGGAGGAAGATGAAATGAGCCTTCTCCGCAAAGCATCATGGGATCCCACAGAGTTCTGCCATATCAGATGTCAAGATGTTTGAAACTTTCTTGTTTGGGACTACATTGTAACACAGAGAACAGCTCATGCTCCTCCTACCTGCCACTCTTACTCTTTTTTTGCTGGCCCACCTCCAACTTCCTGCAAATTCAACATGTCTTTCCAGCAGAATTTCCTGTCCTAGGGGCTGAGAGCTGTTGGAGCCAAGGCAGTGTAAGTCACAATGTAAGAACCTGGCTTTTCTACGCCTCTGGTCCCCCTCTAGGTGCACACCTGCTGTCCAGTGGCCTAAATAAAGGGCTCAAAGGGATCACACCTGACCAAAATTGGACATATCATCTTAAGGAATTGTCAGTGTGTCAGTCAGTCAATAAAGGGAAACTGTTTGCTTCTTAGGCTTTCCCAGAGCAGTGAGAGCTTTCTGAGGACAGAGGCTGGGTTTAAGCCATTCAATTCTGTACCCTCTACTGCCTTGAGTTACAATTCTTCCAACAGCTCATGTTCTTCAGCACCCATAGAAATGCAGAGAGACTGATCATTCCATCTTTATCTTACTCAATTCCCTCCATTGCTATTTTAGATCACAGTAATCTTTCAAGCTTCCATCCTTCAAACTTCTATTTACTGGGCTATCAGGACTTGTGATCATATTGCATGCATTGACTATATGAGGTGTCATCAAAAGCTACAGCAAATGCTTAAATTTTTAAAAATTCATTAAGGTAAAAGACACTTTGCAATTAATGACCCTAAAAATCTTCCTCCAACTTATTTCATTGTTCTTGCAACTTTCTGAAGCAGTTCTGAAAGTTCTTTCACATGAGCATCTTCAGTTGCACAGTTCTGGCTGCTTCCATGTCCTGAATTGACTCAAAATGTTTACCTTTCTTGCCACTTTGATTTTGGGGAATAAGTGCCACATTTGGTGAATAAGGCAGACTAGGACACACTATAATGGTGGTACATGCTTGCTTTTCCATTGGGTGGTGGATGATAGCACATTCACTGAATTTTGATCATACCTCATTTAAAATCTGAAGAGTGTAATACTGGGTTCTGAAAACACATTTCTTACTTTTCTACTGTAAATTTTTACTTTAGCATAATAGTGGATGGTTGTGTAACTCAATACTTTTTCCCAAGGGATTCAGGAAGGAAGCAATCTTGTGTTTACCCCCTTGGTACAAGGAAAGGCAAGAGTGTGCATGTGTACCAAAGAGTCAAGCTAGAATTTTTACCCACATGGTGCTTCCTCTAATAGGTTTGGTAAGTTCACCTTAGCATCACAGAGGGTAAAATACACCCATACCACTGCAGGATTTTTTTACAAGTTTTCTTTTGGCTTTTATGGTAGAAGTAGCCCAATTCAATATCCAGATTTGCAAATTTTGGAGGAGGTCAAAAATGAATCATCAGATTACTCATGCATGAATGATGATTGCATCCTTTCATAACAGAAGGGTAGTGAGGCTGGATGATGATGATAATAATGACAGTGATAATTATGTTTATGATGGTATGACAATAGCAATAACCAGGACTTTGACATTGGCCATGTTAGTCGAAGTACCTATGACAGTGAAATGGAACAAAAATCAACTGATACAGACACAAGGAATACAGCACTTCTTGATTCAAATGATGAAGAATGTGAGTACATATTTCACTAGCTGAAATGTTGTGAAATAGTCATGCAACCAAATAAAATGATTCAATGTTAGAACTAGTTCTGAAAATACAGTGTGATTCTTCTAAGGGATGAAACATATTGGACAGAATGCTAGTATTGTCATTTGATTGGAAATTGTTGGAAATTGTAACAGACAAAATGCTACAAGATGCTGTGCAAATACATAAAGGCTGAAGTGCAAATAAATGTTCTATATATACCAATGGCCATATTCAATAATTTATTCATTATGACACGTCACTAGCTGAACTGAAAGCATTCACAGGTCTGCTGTGCTTAGCAGGGATTTCTTGTGGTAATTGCAGGAATGTAAAAGACTTATGGAAAAGCAGTGGATCAAAATATGGCATAAACACTTATGTCCTTTTAGATGTGAAGACTTATGCTTTTAGTTTAGAAATTTATCCTGAAACTCAGCCATCAAATTTTTATTCATATGATGATAAACTAAGTTACGTTGTAAACAGGTTTTTTTATTCCATCTCTCAAACTAATCAGAATATTACATTCAACAGTTGGTTTACTGGTTTCCAACTGATGTTACATTTGTTAACAGAGCACAAGTTGACCAGCATCAAAACTCTACGCAAGGACAAAGCAGAAATACCAAATGAAATGTTACAATTTCAAAATAGAGAATCATATAATACAATCTTTGGATTTCAGAAAGATTTACATTGACCTCATATATGGCAAAGAAAAACAAACTAGTACTGCTAATGTCAGCATTTAACCGTTATGGAAATATTGATAGGAAAACCTTGACAAAATGGAAGTCTAAGATGGAAACTCTGAACAAGACCAAAGGTGGAGTAAATGTTGTCGTCAAGTTATGCAGCAACTATGATGTCACTCAAAACAAAAGCACTGATCAATGGTTGTGTTTTATGCAATCATAAATATATGACACAAATCAGTCATTAGTTTACAGAGAAAATAACAAGTGCAAAATACCAACAAGAATTTTTTTAGTGGATTGGGACTGAAATTCATAAAGCATTTAGAGCAGAAGCAAAACAATGTTTCTGCCCAGGGAACCACAAGTAAAGACTGCCTTGGGTGTGACAGTTGAAGCAAAGATTATTTCTGTGGTAGATTTTTATTTGTGTTTACATTTTAGTTCCCGAAAGTTTTTATTTCTGATATTATCTCTTAGGTTTTGTAAGCAAGTACACAGCTGTTTTGAAAATGTTGATGTTTATTCTAAATGAGCAATTCACATTAGGAATTTAATACTTTATTTTATTGTTATTTTATGTTCCTGTTAACTACAGATCACATAATATAATAAGAACCTTATAATATAATAAGAACCTTTTATTATGACAAACCAGTAAGACCAGTGAGATGTTAACTATGTCCTACAAAAAGACCAGGAAAGCAAAACATGTGTGCTGTCAATCAGCACTACATTCAGTGGTGTTGGATCAAGACAGAGTGCCACTTAACTCCACTGTGAAATAGTGGAGAATCAGGGATGGGTAGGTGACTACAAATGCGATTCAGAAAAATGAATTTAGAGTTAGTCGAAAGAAAGGGAATGGTATAGGTAATGTGGGGAAAAACAGAAATAGTTCAGGCAACACAATCAGATGAAATGTGTAGAAATCAGAAGTGGCACAGTGTCATTGGAAAATAAAAGTCCCTTAGTATTGTAGGAGCATAAAACACAAAGTTGCAACCTGAATAAAACTTAGCTCATGTCACTGGTTCAGTTGTGACACAGTATTGCAAGGGCTCAGGTTTGACTGTGATCAGAAACAAAAGACCTTTAATGTAATCTACTTCTTTATCCAAGTTTTCAAAGTGGTCCCCAAGGACAAATGCATTGAGTAACACAGTGGAATTGTGAACAGTGGTATCTACTGGTCTTCGTCTGCTTCACTCACAGCATGGCATGGCGGTTGTTTTATTTCCTACCATCACCGCATGAGAACTCTGGTCTGTCTGGAACTCCACTTGCTTTTTTTAGTAGGAATTTTCTTAGATTTCTAAAATAAACCAATATATCTTGTCTTCACTTCATTCTGCCACTCTGTCTGTTACTGTGACTAACATTAAGCTAACAACCAAGAACCTGTCTTCAGTTAGACTTTGTTAGGTATTAATTCTTTTGTTCCCATGAGACTTGTATGAAATGTGTTGAGCATATCACGAACTACTCCACAGAGAGTAAACACAAGGTGACAAAAGGAGATTAAAACATTCTTGTGCCAGAGTTTATGTAGTATAGGTTTTGACTCGTTTGGACAAATTTGCATGCACATCTATATGTACCCTATTCCTGAGAAGATACGTAGCAGGGCACCATTCCTCGATGGCCCCTCCCCAATGTCCTTCCTAGTCCTGCTTGAGACAAACATGAATGTGTTTTCTGCTACTGTGCATTAGACTTGTTCTAGAGTCTCATCGATGTTTATCTATATTCTAGAAAAAATGTATATATATATTAGAAAAACGTATATCCACTGTATGGCACACACACTTGTACCAGCTAGAAAAATATGTACTTATTTGTCCCTGAATTCTTTTGCTCACCTTTTAAGTTCCTTTTTGAGTTAATGTACAGTTCTTTCTTCTCTTGCTGTGTGGTATCATGTTATATGTATATGTCAACATTTGTTTGCTTAATTATCAGTTGATGACATTTGGTGTCTTCTAATTGTCTGACTAATATGAATAAAAATTCAACGGACACTTCTGTGCAGACCCTCTTGTGTGCAGGTATTTATTTACATTCTTCTTCATTAAGTACTTGGGGGTGGAACGGCGAAGTCATACAGTAAGTGAACCCTCTTCGGGAAGCTGCTAGACTCTTTTCTGTTTCTCAGAGTGGCTGTACCATGTTATTTTCCTGGAGGCATTTTGTAAGCATATTTCTTCTGTGTGTGTCTCCCAATGTATAGTATTCTCTCTTTTGTGTCATGATTCTAATAGGAGTTCAGGGTAAATAATATTTGACTTTTCATTCATTTCCCAGATCATTAATGAGGTTGAGCATTTTTCCTGTGCTCATGGTCCATTTGTATATTTTTTGTGAAGTGTTGTTGAACTTCCTAATCGAGCTATCTTCTAATTATTGAGTTTTAATAGTTATTTATATAGAGAAGATACAAGCCTTAGGTCAAATGTGGATCGAGAACACTTTCTCTCAGCCTGTCATGTCTTCTCATTTCTTTTAATGATGCTTCTCAGAGAAATAAAGTTTTAAATGTTGAAGAAGTCCAATTTATCAATATTTCATTTGTAGTTATAATTTTCATATCTTATATAAAATATAGGATGCAACAAAAGTTATAAAGGTCACTTACTATGTTTCCTTTTAGAAATGTTAACACTTTGGGTTTTTTAAAATATAAAGTCCGCACGAGTTAATATTTGGGAGCATGTAATGAGGTGAAGGTTGAGGTTTCCTTCTTACTTAGCTATGCAGTTCGTTCAACACCATCTGTCAAAAGCAACCCATCCTTTTCCTAATGGAGAGCCTTGATTTCTTTGTCCAAAGTCAATTAGCCATTGGTTTGGTTCTTGCTGATTCTCTCTTTTTGTGCCAATTTATGTGCCTATTCTGGTACCAGTATCATACTAGTTTTGTTATTGTAACTTTATAATGTCTCCAAGTCAGAAATTATGAATTGACAGTTTTGTCTTTTTCAGAATAGTGGCCAATTTGACATTTTCAGTTTTAGAACCAGTTTGACAATAACTACCAAAAAAAATGGCGAAATCATTTTGTGAATACTTTTAAATTATGTATCAATTTTGAAACAACTGACATCTTAGCACTATTGAGTTTTACAATTCTTAAAGTACATCCTGCATTCATTTAGATTTTTCATGACTTTTCTCAACAGTGTTTCAGAGTTTTCAATGTATGTTCCAAAGCAGTCCATGTTTTCAAGCATCATTGTAAGTGGGATTATTAAAATACCAACTGTAATATTGCATTGAAATATGTAGAAATACAATTGGCTTTTGCATATTAATTTTGCATCTAATAAAGTTGCTAAATATATTCACTTATTCCAGTAAGTTTTTAGATTACTTGGAGTAACAGATTTTAGATTAATATAAGTCATTTAGATTTTAGACTATCATCAATTTTTATGTCCTCTACAGTAAGGATAGCTCTGCTTCTTTCTTGTCTCTTACTTCCTTTTCTTGTTTAATTACAGTCTTTAAATTGTCCATAAATACATAAGGTTAAATATACATACAAACAGCAGCTATTGTGGTATAATTTCTTTTTTTTTAATTTGTGTTTTTGTTTGGTTTTGTGGGGTTTTTCTGTTTGTTTGATTTTGTTTTGTTTTGTGCAGGGCATTGAATGCTATGAATGCTAGCCTCACGAATGCTAGACAACTTTGTGCTACCACTAAGCTACATTCCTGGTCTGTATTATTTCTAATAAGAAGGAAAAATTTTCACTTTCCCACTGAGTATGATATTGCTTTTAGGTTTTTCACAAACAACCTTCATAGGACTAAGAAAGTTCTTTTCAAGTTGCTGAGTGTGTGTGTGTGTGTGTGTGTGTGTCTAGTATGTGTATACACACATATGAAATTTTGTCAGATGTTTTGTTTGACATTTGTTTAGATGATCATGATGAATTATATGGAATGAATTTTTAATATTAAACCAACTTTATTTTCAGGGGAATAAATCTCATATGATCAAGATGTACTCACAGTATTCTTTTTTATATTCATGTGTTGAATTTGTCTGTGTTTTGTTAAAGATTTTGCTTCTAGTGTGTTTGTAAGAACAATGTATATAATTTTTTTTTGACAGAGTCTCTTTATATGGTTCAGGCTAGCATTGCACTCATGCATGCAGCCCATACTGGCCTTGAACTCATGGCAATCCTCCTGCCTCAGCCTCCCAAGTACTGGGATAACAAGTATGTGTCACCATGCCCAGCCTACAGTGTTATTGACTGGCTTTGGCTTCAGAGTAATTCTGGCCTTGCAAGATAAGCTGTGATATTTCCTCCTGATTTATTTATGCAAAGAGTCTCCTGATATTTTTGGCATTCCAAAACAATATTCAGTGGTAGTAATAAGGGCAAATGTGTTACCTTCGTCTTAATAACAGAAAAATCTTGGTGGTTTTTCTATTAGTTATGATGCCAGGGCCACAGAGTTCCTTTATGACATGGAAAAATAACCCTTTCTCTATTTCCACAAAAGTGTCTACTCAGAAAAGGACAAATATCAAATTGTCTTTTCAACAAATTATGAAAATCATCGTATTTCTCAACATGTATGATAAATAATATTACCATGTGTTGGGATGTTAAAACAGTCTTAATGTTTTGTTGTGTGTGCCTTAATGGTCAGAACTAGAAATGTTTATAGTTAATTCTACTTAAAAAATTGAATACAACCAAAAAATTGAAAACCTCCCCAAAAAATGTTTATATGTTTTGCTTACAAAAAAAAAATTACCATAGCCAAGTGGCTTGGTAGACTTTCTTTCTGTTTGTACTCTAGAAGAAAGAATATACAGTGATTAAAAATTTTATAAAATTACCTCTGAAGTTATTTATAATCAAGTCTAGTTTGTGAGTAGCTCTTTGACGTGTTTTCCTAACAATCTGTTATAGTTTTTATATAAACTATAATATATATATATAATATATATATTGTATATATATATTCATGAATCTTTACCTTTTGTTGAATTTTGGAAACATATATGATCAATTTTTCAATGACTTTGCACCGGTGTCCGTGTCTATAGCTGTTTGTGTTAATGTCATAACATGCAGTACTATTATAGTATGGAATAGTACATTTTATGCAGACATACTGCAGCGTATGAGTAATTGAATACACACAATCATATGACTTCATATGTTATAAAAATCACAATTCCATATGTAACAGAGGATAAATACCACATCTTCCACACAGAGATATGATGCTGTTCTTCAGTCTGCCTATTCGTATTGAATCCTGTGCTTCCCTTGTGAAAGCAAAAATAGGTAAAACCAGAATCTATATACAGTGTTTTTACTGTTTGTGAATCTATGCAATTTTGGCTTTGTGTTTTGAAAAATACAGTTTAAAAATAATTAAGTTATTTTTATTTTCAACTCTGAGCAATGTAATTTGATCAATTTTCTTATGAATTAAAGACGTTAGTCTTGCATGTAACTTTTTCTAACAATATAATTTATTGTACTCTTTTCTTAATTTTGTTAATACATCTGCCAGGCCTTTAAAAAATACTTGTTTTTATCTGATTTAAATGTATCCTTTGTAAAAAGAACAGAGATATTTTCTTTTTTCCTTTTCCTTGTCTCTTTAAACTGAAAATACACCCTGAGTCTTCCAGCCTTTCAGTGTGAAATTCTGCCCATCTGCAGGAACTTTTAAACCATTTGTTTGTTCCCTGTCCTCAGTTTCCTGCTTTTTGTTCTGCCTCGTGGCCTTTGTGTTCTGTATCTTTTGTTCTTTGATTGTTATCTTCTATAGTTTTCTGAAATTAATATATTATGTTTTTATGCATGCTTAAAGTTCCCCAGAAGCATTTTCAACTTCTGTGAGTCTACTTTTTCAAGCTCAATAACTGCTTTTCGAGTGTCCCTGTGTGAGGCCAGGATTCCAGTGGCCTTCCCTCCTCTCTCCCCCTTCAACACTGACAGTGCCGGAGCTTTACCAAGAATCACATTTTAAACTTGCCATCTGATGTTAGGGACTGGATCATTAATTATTTTTTCAGCTTAAATTATTAGACTTATAAGCATTCCGTAGCCTGCAGTCTTTAAAGAGGACCGAACGTGTCACTCACGCAGGAGTCCTGCGGGTCACCAGGAGCCAGCTTTCCTTCCCTTTCAGTTGGCTGCAATACATTTCAGTAAGTTTTGCTAAAAGGTGTGTGAGAGCTGTGTTCTTCTTTCAAGCAGTGCATGTTTACTGAAGACCTTTGGACCGAGTAGCTGTGGTAGGTGTTGCAGACACAAACTGCGTAGGTGCCATGACTGAAGGGATCTACGTCTCGGAAGCTCCACTGCTGTGTGGTAGGCGCATTTTCAGAGGGTAAAAATCCAAAGGTCACTCTTTTAGACCCTGAAGTACTTCAATATAACTGCATAAGCAGAGCAGTCTGAGTCCTTCCTGGGTAGTTCTACGAGTTGCCCAGCCCCTGGTTTCCTGGGTAGGGGTTAGAATTTCCCGGAGGTATGGTTTTGTCTCTTACTTGGGTTTCTGCTGGTTTGCATTGAGCTTGTGACCAGGCACACACAGTCTTTCCTTAGTGGAAGAAAGCGAGCGGGTATGGGGGACCAGTGCCACACACAGCGGCTCTTTTGTCTGCTCCCTCGCTGGCTGTCGCATCCCTGTCCTTCTCTGTCTTCTCTTGCGTGTTGTAGGGAGGCACCTCAGGTGTGGAATTCACGCTCTTGACCTAATGCTCTGAAATTCTACATCTAATGCATTTTCGCCTTGTGTAGAGACAGACTTCATCTTTTCGGGGCCCTTTGCCTGCTTCCTCTGTCTATTGTGTTGGGTGTTTTAGTTCATCTTGTTAACTTCTTGGGTACTGAGCTATTCTTTTCAGACTTTTGTTTTCTTAAGTCTTTTCCAGAAGACCATCTTTTAAAGTTTTGCTACTTTTTAGTTGTCTAATGGGTTTCTGAAAATTTTTTTTAGAATCCTGGAAGTCCAGCTTTTTATTATAATGAAGTACACGTAGCATTGAACTGACCACTGACCCACTGGTACTGTGTAGTTCAGTCACGTTGAGAACCTCACATTGCTGTGCAAAGAAAGCTATGGCAAATGTGTGTTCTCCCTGGGACTTTGGTCACTGGTCTTCCTTTCCCCTCTTCTGTGTTTTCAATGCATGTTCTCACCATCCCTGTTGGCCACTGGATGCCACCTTGCTGCCTGCTGTCTGCCCACTGGGTAATCTCTCTTCATTCTCCTGACTCATGGAACTCTGGGTTGCAATGCAGAGCTCCAGGTTCATTTCTCAGTGTCCAGTTCACTTCCATCTATGATGCCTCTGTTTCTTAAAAGTGACACCTTTTTCTCTGTCCTCTGAGATTTCTGATATGCGCAGTGATGACTGAAGAATTTGAGTTACTTAGGGCTTGGCGACATTCTTTAGCAACCTGGTTTGAGGAGTGCTGGCATCCACGGTATTTCCCTAAGTAATCTGTGATGGTCCCTTGCCCCTTCAGGGTCCCCCATGAAGTGGTCTTGCTGATGATAGTTAAGTTGTTTAGCTGTCAGCCAAATGGCATCAGGGTGATCTCTGTGTCTCTAACCTGAACCTGATAATGGCACGTGGCTCTAAAACTAGGTCACAAAAGTCATCTTCATCCTCTCTTTTGGCTTTTCTTTTGGACAACTCATTCGGCAGGGGGTGGGGGGGAGCCAGCCACAGAGACAAGAAGACGTGGAGAGCTTTTGCAGTGAGAAAGCCCAGCCCCAACTAGCACTACTCTATCACACATGAGGGTGAACCCCTTGGAATGGATCTTCCAGTGCTGACCAAGCCTTCAAATGACCAATCCTAGTGATGCACCCCAGTGCTAGACCATGCACAGCATGGTCAGTTTTCTGTCTTCAGAGTGGATTGGGCATTAAAAATTGAGTGTCTTAAGCACTAAGTTTTGAAGTGACTCATCATTTAACATTTCATAACTAATGCACCCTTTTGAGTCAGGTCTTGTCTCACTATTTTTCAGTCCTCTCTTTTACTTGACGCCTTATCATCCGGGTGAGGGGGAAGCAGTTACAGGGGTGAGTATTCGCTCCCCACACAACTCCCACATGGTCTTTGTTTCATAAAGTTGTTATGCCATGATTTAAACAGCATCACATTAATCCATCTCATCTATCTCCCTTATAAGTAGTATTATTTCTGGTTAATTTTAAGGAATGGATCATTCATCAATCTTAGTTTTCCTAAAATTGGAACATCAATTTTAGAAAAAACATTCTGTAACTTGTTTTAGTAAGACTTTAGAAGATGTATTTAGTTCTACTTCAATACAATTTTGAAGCAATGTCTCCCCTGCTCTTCAAAAATGTGCATGAAAAATACCTTTAACCTTGAATATGCTAGATTACATCCCTTGAGCTTTTAATCAACTTAAAATATACACAGCCCTTGGGATGGCAGGGAAGAAGATTGTGTCAATTTTATGTAAAGATTATTTGTCTTCATATTAATTTTCACTGCATTTTTCTATCATTGCTTTGGCTAGAATTTTCCCAAAAAGATTGACTGTTTGTAATTGGCACCCTTACTTATTCTATTTTCTTGGAATTGTTCCTGATGGTTTTCCTACTAGGTACAATGGTGCTTATTTCTATTTGTGGAGGCATCAAGCTAATTGAGAGATCATTCAAAGCTGTTTTAACTTTATTTAATTTGTTAGTTTGGGGATGTCTAGAAATGTTTACAGCTATAATATTGATGTAAGTTTGCATTTTGGAATTAATTTCAGTCATACTATGTTTGTTCAATGCATTGATAAAGTCTATTTACAAATAGAATTGTAGTCTTACAACTGAAGTGCTTTGTCCAGGAGTAGGGACAGGAAACTCCACGTTACTTGACAGTACACAGGCGATCAGTGCATTCTGTTAGCCAAGGTCATAGTCACGGATGCTGTGCTCAGTGCTGTGAATCACAGCTTTCCAAGGACTACCTGGGCGCCAGGTGCTCATAATGACATAAAGGAGGTCCTGAGAGGGGGTGGTGGTGATTTTCTTGTCTCTAGATGTGGCCCCCACAGTTATAGTAAGACATCATCAGTAAATAGAGGTATACATATTAAATGTTTTACTTTAATTAAATTTATTTTCAAACTAATACCAAGAAACAAAAAAAAAGTGCATAATAATTTTTGAAGCTCAAATTTTTTTTTGTGCTGCCCGTATCATCAAACCATTTCCATCAGTGTTAAAATCCTACATCTGGCCCTTGCAGGGTAAAGACAAACCTCCCAGATGACTGGCACCTACCAGCCAGGAGATCAGCAATGAATTATACATAGGTTGGAGCTTCTAGTTTGCATCTGCACAATGGACCATCGGAAGAAATTTAGAATAGTGCTGTAAGGACCAAGGAAGATAAGGGACACAAAACCAGTTCTGAACCGGAGTGCGCTGTTCGCATACAATCGGTCACCGTGCCATCAGCGTCCAAGTCGAAGGAATCGAAGGCTCCCGCTCCCCAAGTGAAGCACCATCCCTCTCCTTGCCTATGTCACCACATTTGGAGAGCAAGACTTTACATTTCAGTGTCACTTAATTACCCCTCCTCATCTCCCAGCCATTTCCACGTTTAAGTAAAACTCCCATTTCACTTAACAATGGAAGGGCTAAAATTTGCATATTAAGTGTGAGTCAGTGGCACAGAGATCTAATTAAAAAGGTCTATTTTTCCCTTTTTTCTCCTTTGCATTTTTCTCCCCTGGGCTGCTGACATTACTGTAACTGTATTCGGTGTCCTCATTCTGTCACGCTCTGAGGAAAGCAACCAAGAAAGGTGCAGAGAGAGCAGGAGCTCGACAGCAGCACGAGGGGGTGGGAGGCAAGGGAGAGGGGGGCCGAGCCGGGAAGGGAAGGGCCCAGGGCGGAGACCGGAAGCTGCCGGTGGAAAAGCACACGGATGAGGCGGCAGAGCAGGCCTGGAGACACCGAGAAGTACCAGGAAGAGAGAGAGGGCGTGAAGGCAAGGGGAAGGAGAGGCTCAGCAAGGGGAGTGGAGAGGACCCTCGGCACCTGGAGGTGACACTGTACCGCCGCACAGCGGGGCTCCCGGGGTTTGGCGTGCCGGAGTGGCTTGGGGAGGGCGCCGGCTGAGGCTCGGGAAGGGCTGGGAAGTTCTTCTGTGGGTCGGTCATGCAGAGCCAGGGGCAGAGCGCCTCGGCCGGCAGGGCTGCCGACCCCACTTGGACGTCTGCCCGTCGCTTGCCTGGATGTGCTCCTATGGCCCCGTTCAATCATGCAAGTGAATCCCACGTCCTCTCCCCTGGATCTTCCTAGTTTTCCCACCTAATAGGTCCCAAGAAAACATGTCTCAGAAGCCAGGCCTTCTGTAAGAACGGCTTTACTGTCAAGATAGAACTAAATACTGCCTTATTCTCCCCCCTCTCCACTCACCCCATCACCAAGACATTCTAACCAGAAGTTAGCTAAGCCTTAATTAACTAGACAGTAGTTCAAATCACCTGCCCAGTTTCCTGTTCTTTTCCTTCCCACCCCCTACTCTGTTCATGAAAACAGATTTTTTTTTCTAAAATTTTAGAGAAATCAGCTATTGAAATGATACAATGTGAGAAGCTTGGGACTCTGTGGTCATTTCTACCAGAATCGGGCATGACAGCCATGCCCCCCAGCACGTGAAACTGCCTGTCTGTCTGTGTGAAGCTCCTCAGGCAGGTATGGGCTGGAAGAGCCGAGAACCTTGAATGATGCAAGGACAATAGGCCAGTGATAGGTCCGAAAGGGAGAGGTGTGAAAGAAACGGTTCCATAGAAGGACAGGCAGGTCCCACAGAGCTGGCATCCAGTTAGACAGAGAAGACCACGCAGACCCACAGCCCATACACGGACCAGACAATAACACTAGAGGGCCACTCAGTCCGCTTCCTTGCAGGATGTGGCTCGCTCCTGGAAGTGACCTTAGCGTGTTCTTCCCTGTGCCACTGTACGGTTTACCTTCCTCCTGAAATTGTACTTTCTGAACTCGCCTAAATTTACCTGATCCTAGAGATGTTTCACACTGTTGTAAAATTATACATGTGGATATATAATTAGATGTGGGTTTTATACATTCAACCAACAACAATGCCCAGTTCATAAATCTCAATTCTTACAAGAATTGAACACATTCAGTTAAAGGTGGAAATGACAAACCAAGAAAGGATGCTATCATTAAGGCACCACCCAGGGATGAGACTCAGTTTCCCTAAGCGTGCTAAAGAGCGCCTTCGTTTCCCACTTTCAGACTTTGCTTTAACATCGGTGTCCTGACTCGATCCTGATTTGATGCATGAGGTAATTAAGCAACTGTAGATCTACACTTTACAGGTTATTCCCTTCATCTTCACTGCTGCTTCAGACACACCTGTACACCCAGACAGTATCTGAGAATGCCGGCACGGTGTGTGAATATTGCTGCATGTTAGCATAGTGTAGGTGGTGCTACTACCCACAGCTGAAGCGATCCTTAACATCTGGATCGCCTCAGTTGCTAGCTTGTTGTATTTGTGTGGAAGGCCCATTTCCTGCTCATCACAGGGCCACCCTGTGATGTAGTTACTGCTGCTCTCCTCGTTTTCCTTTAAGGATACTGAGGCCCAGAAAGTAAACCAGTTTCCCACTCTCACGCCATGCAACCACTGAGCATTAAGACAAGATTCAGTCCCAAGCACTAGAGTCCCAGACTTTGAGCTGTAGAGGATGAAACTCTTTTTTTCCTGAGGTGTCTCACCTGTGAGATGGTTGATTTCCCAGCTTGTGATGACTCAGCCCTGTGCGGGCAACCAATGGACTTTCAGTCTCGGAAGTCAAGGTACTGTGCCCCAATAACAAGGGTGTTAACACACAGTTCTGAGACAAAATTCAATCTCTTGGAAAGACCTCAGCACCAGCCCTTCTGAAGGAGCCAGGTGGCCACACCTCGCCCTGGTGGCTGTTGGTCCCCCATGTCATCTGAACTTAGGCTATCTTTGCAGGCTGCCTGCCTAGTCATTGCCCAGGAGCTGTTTGTGGTCTTGGCTGGGAAAAGGATCTCTTCCCTATCACCTTCCATCTGGGGCCATCCTGACTCCAATTGAGTGTCTGGTGGCCTTGCCCAACTTTGGTTCTTGTTCTTTCTGTGCTTGACCAGCCTGGGTCGAAGTCCCTATGTGAGTGTCATGGTGTATACCTCCCACTGGCGCAGCGTGCTCACAGAAATCTGAAACCATGGTTTTTGCCTGAGGTTATAGAAGGACTGAAATAGCATCTCCATAGGAATCATACTCCATTTAAATTCACATCCATTTGTGGAGCTCATACCCACCTCTGCTGGGTTTCATTTTTCCCCAACAGTTTGGAACAACTAAATTTACTCAAGATGTGAATTTTTATTCCTCTTCAAAACTATAGGGTGCCCCATTACCAATAAAACAGTCCACCATGTCTTGATACATATCATTTTAAACATCAGGGCACTCTTCAAACCCCCCCAAGAACTAAAAATGAAACTTCCTGTGTGGAGGAGTTGTGGAGTGTGAATATAGCTGAGCAATCTGGACAGACAGTGACATCTGTAGACAATGTTGTTGAATAATTCTTGGGGGAAAGTTATGTAATTCTGCTATCTTAACTTGAACAAGGTGCAAGCCTCAAGCTGCAGAGCAAAACTTTTAGTTGCCATTGCTGGTTCTCTCAGTAGAATGAATGCGCGGTTAGCGTTCATTTGGAAAAGAGGAATATGAGCACCTGTGGGCATATACTGGGCCATGAGATGCAAGAGGAAGAACGCAACCTGATGCGTGTGCTTGCTGCCTGACAGGGAGGCTTTGGGCTGCATAGTTACCTTGGTGTGCAAAGCCTCTGTGTTTTCTCCTTGAACAACTAATCTGTGTAAGGTGACTGGAAGACATTGTTTACTCAGCAACAGTTTTGATTTTAAATGGAATATTGAAATAAGACATTTTCCTCCTCTTATGAGTTTATTTGAAGGGAGGATTGAAGTATCATTTATGAACAGAGATAAACTATTTAGACAAGTGCCTCATGCATCTTAAAACCATGATCTCCTCCTGTTCATGCCATGGGTTTCAGTCCACTAAAGGCACAGAATCCTTGTCAATGTGTTCTTGAAGCTTTCAGAGAGATCTGTGTTGTACTAACTGACTACAAGCAAATATGTTAAACTACCACACATAGTGCTGCAAAACAGAAAACAAAAACAAACAAAAAGGAAAAGTGTGGAATGTATTGTCTCCCATCCTGAAGTAGTACCATAATGTTCCTTTGCATCTTTGTTAGCTACCCCAAGGAGACACACAGGGATGAACCCAAAGGCCATACAGTGGCCTGAAATGTCACATGTCACCCAGCCTGGTCAGATCCCTTACCTCTTCATCATTATCCGTCTCAGTCCACTGTGAGAAGACCCCAGGGGCTTCACTCCTTTTCCTTGCCATCATGCTGAGAATGCTCACAGGGACCCAGATGCTCCACTGGCCTCTGCGCTCAAGTCTGCAGGAATTCATCTTTCTCACAATTACTCGTGGCTCACTGTAGCACTGCTCTCTGCTACCCTTCCTCTGCCTTGGAACCTGTGGCAGACTTCTCTGCTCAGCCTCTGCCTTAGTTACTTTTTACTCATTGCTGAGACAAAATACCTGATGCTCAAAGTTAGGGAAAGAAAGGTTTATTTCTTACAGTTCTTAGAGGTTTCAGTCCATACTCAGTTGGCTCCAAGGCAGCATGGCATGGCGGGGCAGCCTTTCATGGCTGCTGTAAACAATAAGGCACAAGTCAGCATGAGAAGGAGAGGGTGAGGGAGAGAGAGAGAGAGAGAGAGAGAGAGAGAGACCTTCTTGCCACCATACATTGTACGCTGGTTCCACCCATAGGTGAGTGTAGCACTCACACCACCAATCCAAGCTCTAGATAAAGAACCAATCACAAACACTACATTTGTTCAAGTCCATAATTGCATGAGGTTTGGGGCCCACTGACATAAATCATGACAGCCTCCATGAAGAAGCAAGCTTCCCCACATCCCCTGAGTTCCACATTCATTTTCCCTGTGCGATGTCCCCCCACACACATTTTATTTATACCACTTATCTAGCCTACATTAGACTATGAGTCACTGAACAAAGAGCAAGTTTATCTTTTTTATCATGTCCTATCTCCAGCATCTGCTGAAGTACTAAGTACCTAGTTGACACAGAATAAATATTTGCCATATGAATAAATAAGCTGAACGTGTGTGACTTAAGTAGAAAGCAACAAGGCAGTGTCTTTAATGTAAAAGTTTGGTGTGCTGGAAGTATAGTGTGCTGGAACTGGGTAGCAGCAAACAACACACCCTTCTCATGGCTCACTGTCTCATTGTTACAAAATGGCTACTGCAGTTCCAGCCATCATGCCAATGCTTTATGTGAGAAAAATGGAATAGATATTTGTCCTAGGAATTTTGTATGTTATTCAAAAAAGTTTTCCCTAGCATGCTTCTATTTAAATCACATTGTCCAAAAATCTATCATTCGGCTATGCTCAGTGGATAAAGAAGCCTAGATGTTGTTGAGGTTGTAAGGAGCATGTTTTATGAGAAAGAATTTGGAATTGCATTTGGAGTATGCTTGTCTTTGGCATCATTACTAGGACCCAGATGAACCAATGTATATACTTATAATATCCTCATTGAACAGATGATAATGTATTGCTGTTATGGAAAGCTCTCCAGTCTTTCTATGCCTTCTCTTTGAAGACCATAATTTTCTATGTCATAATAGAAAATGCCTTAGTAGCATCTTATATTATTGTGCTGAGTCTTGACCATGGAATTGTGTGACTTTAATCTGAAGTCTTAGTTTTCACTGTTTTTATATATCAATAAACTCTGGGTGTAGCAAAGCACACTGCTCCTTCTGATGCTGTTTACATGATCCTGAAGGCACAAAATGTTTGAAGCTAGGGAGGGCTTAGATTTTGGATCTCCTCAGCCAAGTTGGCAGGGGTTTGTCAATGGCCAGTCCACACCAGCACCATAAAGGGCCAGCCTAGTGAGTCTCCACCCAGTCTTGACAGCTCAGAAGCAGTACCAGTGTTCTCCAGAGCAGTAGAGTGACTTTCCAAAAAGGGAGAACGAAGAAGTATTAGAATTTTTAGAAGTACTCTGAAATAACAATTCCTTATCATCTGAAAGACACAAGACTAAATAAAGCCCGTTTCATAAAAGACACATGTGACAGCTTGCTCTGAATGCCTCCCAAACCAATTGTGACCCCAGATCATCTTCAGTGCTGAGCTCTCTCTGCATGCGCCCACTCAGGGGTCTCTTGGTGTACATGGCTGGCACACCCCGTGCAGGAATCCTGACCTCATCACCACGTGCAAACGTGCATGCATGAGTCTGGAATCACTATAAAGTGTGCAAAAGGGACCTGAGGGACATGTAGTGCACTCTGGATTGCAGGTTCATTCCTAGAGGTGTGATTTTAAAGCAAATACCCTTGTACAACACATGCATGACTCTTTCCAGGTTCTCCTCTTAATCCCCAGAGTATGTTTTGCACATCTCTTTAAAACATTAATGTTCTATTTGAGATAGTAGTTGTCTTATTATAGCTATCAGTATCAACGTTATTGCCCTTGTCACTCTAATTTAATTGAGAGCTCCAACAAGCCAAAAATAGAAAGCTAGTGGACGGGTACTCCATAAATGTGTGTGGAGTAAAATGGAACAAAATGGAACAGGATGGAAGAAATTATGGATCAGAATCATGCAAACGCAGAATGAATGTCTAGATGGGGTACGGAGAGCTGACAATGATGTAGAAGTCTGAGAAATCACTGCAGGAGCAAAAGGCAAATACTTTTGATGGCGAGAATCCCTTTTACTAAAAGTGTGCTGGCTGCAGAGTATGGCAGAGGTTGCTTAAAACTGAGTCTACATCAACGTCAACTCAAAATGTCCTCGAGTTTCCAGGCCTTTGACAAGTTTCATGGCACCAGGCTGCATTTCTGTTGCACACGTCCTGGCTGAGTGTGTGTCCAGAGATGGAAGAGGGGAAATTTCTGCAACAAATGCTGCTAAAAAGGAGAAAAAAGATTACTTGCTATTTGGTTGGAATCTTCCCACAGCACAGCCATGTCCTCCATAGTGGATTTAAATTGCCTGTCAAAAAAGTATGGAAATATTCCAAGACAAAAATGTTAGCATTTTTTTCTTCCCTACTGCTGTCTAAAGATGCTCCAGTTGTTGAGGTTTTTGTCTCCTTCCTTATGCAGACCCATCCTCTTAGAGAATTACTAGGGTATCACTTCCATCAATCTAGAAAGAGGCAGGAAGGGAAAGAACATTTGTTAGGGAGGAAACAAATCCCTGTTTTTCTTCTTCTGTCAAAGAGAAAAGAAAAAGAAATACACTAAAATCAGTTTTTACTTGAACTCACTCTGCAAAAAATCAACTTTTTTCTATACTTTTGCAAAATGTCCAGCATTGAATGTTACTGAGTACAAAAGACAAAACTCTGCTTTAAAGAGATAATTGCTATCCAGTTTTATCAAGAGCAGCAGCCCATGGGTCATGTGTGTGAGTCACTTGGCTATTGTGAAGGCGAGCCCAACATTTCTCAGCTGGAACTGCCCTTCCTGCATTTACAGAATTATTATTGAGAACAACTTTCGGATTTGAAGGAAACCTGGCAAGAGACACCACAGCTTTCTGGGGTCAAGGTGGTTATAGCAGACACCAGAAAGTAGACATACAGGAGCCCAGACAGGCAGCAGAAGCCCCTTCAGTATGAGGATACACTGTTGGTGACAGCTGGGAAATGCTTTCAGATAGCCCTAGCAGGAGATACCAGGCTCCCACAACCAACCACAACTGTTTGGCACCCAGAAAACAAAACAGAAGTGAAAAAAGACAGATAGAAGCAGGGTCAGAGCAATCATCCTGTTATTTGTGAAGCATGGGATAAACAAGCTCCTATGCCTTGCATTCCAAGCCCTCTGGATCAGGACAAAATTGAACTGAACAAAGCAAACTATGTATTATTAATGTTAGTATATCTTTTAAAGATTTGATAGGGGCATACACAAAACATTGCAATAGAAAGGGAAAGGCTCTTCAGAATTGCCAATTCTTTGCCTTTAGTTCTCTCCCAGTGGGATGCTACACATCTTTTCTCCTTTTGGGGGGGACCCTTTTGAACAAAGGAATGGGAATGCAGAAAGGAGAGGAGAAAGACTGCAGCAAGCAAAGACAGAAAGGGAATGCGAAACAGAGAGGGACATGGACAGGGAGACAAAAGGCGAGAGCAGTTTGAATTAAAAACTAGAGAGAGCGGAGCAGGAAGAGGACGAGACAGGGCCGCGCTTCTAGAATGCTGATCTTAGCTCTGGGGAGTCACTGTGGGACTCTCATTCCCTTCCGGAAGAAGTGCCTGTTTCCTCCATGGCTGGACATAAAGGAAGAGCCCTTGCCCTCATCCCCGCTCTGCGAGAGGGACCTGCCCCTACTCCGTGGTTCTAAGAGAAGTTAAAAACTACCAGGACACCCAACTTCTGGTGTACCTAGCTTCACCCAGAAATTCCACACTTACTCCAGCCTCAAAGCGAAAGGCAGGAACAGAAACCGTGTATTTCAGAGACACTGTTCTCGGTTCTAGTCCTGAGAGCAGTCAAGTCAGATATATACTGAGTCATGTTTCATCTGTCAATCATCCATCCTGTACTTATGGGGAAGCCACTCTATGCCAGGTACTGTGCTAATTCAACAGGCTCTTATCATGGACCTGTGTTACACTGGCCGTGTTGTTCATTCATTCAAAATAGCTACTGAGCAATAACCACGTATCAGGTACTGTTATGAAACTGAGAGATAAAACAGCACAAACCAGAGATTCTGTATTCACTGTTATGCCCAAAGCCAGAAAACACAACCCATCCCAGGCCTTTCAATGCCATTTATATGTGGGTAATGCTTAACTATCTTTCTGGGATTCCTGAGATATGCATTTAGCTGCCTACTTGACATTTCCCTGGGGTGTCAGATTGAGCAGTGGAGCTTGCCATGCTGCAGATCAAACTGCTGGGCCCTGGCCCTTTCTTCACGCCTTCCTTTCACTCTCTTCATCTTGTGGCAGGACAACTCCATTCTTAGCTGTCCAGAACAGCACATAACAGGATCGTCCTCCATTGTTCTCTTTCTCTGACACCATATACCTTTCCACCAGCAAATCCTGATGGTTCCACCTTCAAATTACAAGTAGAATTTGAAACTGCACTCTTTCCACGCGTACCTCTTAGGGCAGGGTAGCACTCATTTGTCCCGGTGCTTCACTGAGGCCTGTGAACAATCATCTCTGCTTCCTGTCTTGTACTCTTCCATACCTAAATGAACCTTTTAAAAGAGAATTTCAGCCATGTACCGCATGGCAAGGCCTGTGCACCCTGACAGCTGATATCTTTCTGACTTTACCTCTCTCCCCTCCCCTGTCCCTTGCTGAAGACGCAGGTGCCCGTACAACCTTAACCACACTGCTTGCTGCTGTCGGTTGTCACTGCCACCTTCTGTCCCTGGCCGTGTGCACAGTTCATACTTTCACATCCTTCGGTGCCCCTGATGAATGTCACCTCTCAGTAAGACTTAGAGTCCAGTGGATATTTTCAAAAGCATTCTTCAAGCCCTGCATTCCATGTCTTCTTCATGTGCATTGTTTTTCTTCCCGCAACTGCTATCTTTAGCATATTAGTTATTGATTTGCTAGGTTCATTGTGATGCATCCTTCTCTGCCAAAATGTAGGCTGCTTGCAAGCAGGACTGTTGCATTTGGGCTGTTGGTCTGTAGAACTGGCTCTTGGAACAGTGTCTCACCCAAAATGGGGATTTAATACCTATCTATTGAATCAATGAATGAGCAAATGAATGAATGAGAGAATAAATAAAGGAATGAAGCGATAACAAGGAGGCCATCGTGCCTACAAGATGGTGAGAGGCCAGCATAGGAGGGTGGCCCGAACGAAGCATGAGCTCCGTGCGGGAGTGTGTGCTGTTATGAAGAGTTCCAATATTATTCTCTCTGTGAAGCGAAGCTGTCAGTGAGCTGTGAGCAGGAAAAGCACATGAGCTGACTCACTCATTAAAAAATCAGTCTCCAGAGACTGCGGTGAACAGGCTGAGGGGGAGAAGATGGAGCTGGGGAGCAGGTGAGGTGAAGCTGTGGGGTTCAGGCAGGAGACAGCCACAGGTTGAGAGATACATGCATCTGGCTGCTCTCCGAAAGGTGAAGCTAGGATCTGCTAGCAGACTGGAAGTGAGACATAGAGAAGGCAAGGATGAGAGTGAGCTTCTTGACCTGATTTGCTGGGTGTTTGGTGGAGATTTTTTTACTGAAATGCAAGAAACCGAGAGACATTTGTGGGTAGAAAATAAAGATCTGGTTAATACTAGACAGACATGAGATACCATTAAACAATGGGAAACACATTTACATTGCAAGTGAAAGGGTAGGGCTGAAGATACAAGCATGGAGGGCATTTGTGCATGTGTAAAAGTTTGACACTCAGCCACACCCTCTCACTAGTGCATGGTACAGATAGACAGCACAGAAGATCTCTGAGCTCTATGACAGCTCAGTATTTAAAAGTGGAGAGAACAGACAGATCCTTCCAAAGAATCCTAAATGACAGTTCCTGGGAGGAGGAAGAAAGCCAAGAATGTTCTTCTCAGAGCATGGAAAAAAGTTATTCTGAGAAGAGAAAGTAAGAAGCAGGATGCAGTTCCTATGCTATTGAATTTGGTAACAAGATTACAGTAGAGCAAGAGAGAAGAAAGTACTGCAGAGTCTCAGTCCTTGGTTCCTTGATTCATTTGCCTATACTGTTAGCCGTGATCCAGGTATGTTTCTCTCGCATGTACTCTTTTAACCAGGTCTCTCAGGAAGAGCACATGCTTTTCAGATAGCAGGTTGTAAACTTTCCTGGTAGAAAGAATAGCATAAGCTTCTGCATGGGCATCTGGCAGAGCATGCAAAGGAAGCTGAAGTTTCAAATGCCAAGAGTAACATAGCAGGAGCCCCAGCCCCAGCACATGAGACTTGGGGAGACATTTTACATCTATACCATAACAACCCACAAGGACAAAGCTGCCCCAAATGTGGAAGTCTAACCAAGAAGACAAACTGATGTGCACGTTAGAACAGTGAGGCAATGGGAGTGTCTACTGAGGGAGGAAACCTGGGCAATCACGACGCCCCACTGAGCCCAAACACTGATGGCTGCTTGTCAGTTTTCAGCTACTTAGTGAGGAGAAGATTCATGATCTCTCTTCCCATCACAGGCATTTCTGTGCCTGTCTAACTAGGACGATGATCAGGGATGTTTCCAGGAGAGCGTCAACCTAGAGTAGAATTCACATGGGCCAAGAGGACAGGAAAGGGGAGATGAGTGAGTGTGAGACAGCGCAAGCAGCCATGTGAGCCAGGTGAAGACAGGAGCAGGCACTGGTCAGTTCCCCAGCACCTTCCCAGCCTGGCCCTCCATGGCTCATTCTCCAAATCACTTGTTGGATGACCATGGAATCAGTGAATGAAGCAAAGAGAGGTGACCCTCAGAGAAGCACACACAGGGATTCCTAAAGACACGCTATAATGTTGACTGCACAGTCGTGCTTAGAAAATGCTGACCCATGCATCATTGGGTACAGGATGGGCCAACACCCAGCTATAGACAACCTGTTTCTCTGTATGCAGAGACTGTTTTGTTTCAGGATGAAAATTCCCCTTTGGAGATGAGAGAGCCCAGCTGTGTTTGGGTTTCCAGGCTGTCTCAAGATTTCTGTCAGATGTTTTGGTTTATGGCATAGTTGAAAATATAGCATTATCATGATCATTATTCCCATTATCATTTATTCAACTACTACTAATAATTAATGTTTACCAAATACTGTTAATATGCAGTAGAATGCAGTAAGCGTTGGAATAGATTTGGCCTCTGTCCAGTGGGCTTGTTGTAAATAAGCAAAAAGCAAGTCAGGCCCACATTTTAATCTCTTTGAAATATGTTTATTTTGCAGCCTCCCCTTGCTAAAATAACTAAAAATCATGAAGCTAATATTAAGCTTGCCATCATGTTTTATACGAACATTTCCCTAAACATGTTGCATAGAAAGGATTTGATATATGCAGAAAAAGATGCTGATAAAAATTAATTAGAATGGCAATAGTTTAAATACAAGTAAATATGTTTATATGTGCAGAATTTTACTGGAGTCTGAATGGGTAAACATGCCTTTTGAACACCAAGAGAGAGAAATAATACAGAGATTATTCTAAACTTATTTGGGCATGCAATCCTTTTCTAAAAGACTATAAAATGTGGTTTTCAAAATTTGTTCTTAAGTTCAAAATGCATTCTATTTTCACAGTGAAGGGATTGTATTGCTCGTGCCCATTTTCTGTCCTTTCAGTTTACAAAAAGCGTTGGTGGCACCTTCTTACTTTCAAGAAACCACAGTGGCCTATGAAGGAGTGTCCTACGAGGGGGCATTGCTCCATCTTGTCCTGTTCGGTCCCAGGAGCCCTCCCCAGGACCCTGCAGCACTGTGGCACCAGCAGTAGTACAGTACATGGGCAGCTTTCTTTCACAGCAATACGAGACTTCAGGACCCACCTCTTAGGAAACCAGGCTGACATCCTCATCTAAACATCTGAAACCCAAAGCATTCTGAAGTCTGAAACTTTTTGAGCACTGGCAACATGTTCAAAAAGTTTCAGATGTGTCAGATTTTTAATTTAGGGTTTCTTAGCAAATAAATTCTATGCAGATATCCCAAAAGTTGAGAAATTCTGAAATGTGCTTCCATATATTTTGGATAGGGATATTTAGCCTGTATTAAAGCAATTGGAATCCTTGAGACACATAGTGACCAAAATAAACATGACTGATAATGCCAAGCGTTGGTGAGGATGAGGAGACGCTGAAATGCCTGAATGTTGAGTATCTTTGCTAGGATTTTAAACAGGGCATGTGTTTGGGGAAAATGTCTGGAATAGCCATTTCTGTCTAGGTATTTATTCAAGAAAAATATATGAATCTAATCACAAAAAATCTGTACAAAATCTTTTATTTATAGTAGACATAAATGGAAACAATGCAAAGATCCATCACTGAAGGATCTAATTTACAGATTATGGTACATATACCTGTTCAATAGTATTTGGCAATTTTTTAAAAATTTACTTTTTTTTTTTGTACTGGTGATAGAACCCAGGATCTTCACACTCAGTTTCATCCCCACCCATTTTAGTTTTTATTTATTTTGAGACAGTTTCTAAGTTAATTTTCCCAGACTGAGCTTGAAATCGGGGCTCTCCTGCCTCTGCCTACCCTAGTGCTAGGATTATATGTGTGCCACTGGGCCAGCTATGAAAATATCAAATTTTATACATAAAATATGAATAAACCCTCAAAAATAGGTTAAACAAAAGGAAATAGAAATGCAAGATTGCATACTATATGATTTCACTAACATAAAGTTTTGAGACATCACAACTGATTCAGAGAAATCTAATTAATGGCAACCTTGAGACCAGGAGACAGGAGCAACTGAGTGTGGAATTAAGGACGAAACTAGAAGGAACTGTCCAAGAGGAGAGAAACGTGCTGTGTATTGATTTGGGGTAGTGGTCGCATGACTGTTTAACTTGTCACAACTCATCAAACTAAACACTTAAGATCTGTGCATTTCATTGTATATATATTATAGCTCAACCAAAACAAAGAAACAAATAATTAGAACCCTTTACCCCATATTGCAGCTTGGTGCGATGTGTTAGCTAGCACATCAGTCTTGAGTTGTGAACATTTGCTAATTAAGTAATTACAGAAAATGCAAAGCATTTCAGTTGTCATGAATTAGGGACAGTGTTCACTTTAATCTTGTAGGAAAAAAACCTAGTTATTCCTTGGATACTAATTTCCAGATGGACTTAGACAGCTCTCTGGAACAGTAGCATTCAGAACCAATTCCATGTATGTTGTTCCCATGTGCTCTTGGTAGCTCCTCGAGACACAGCCACCGATTTCATACATGGTCAGTTAATGAACTCTCTACTTTTCAGTTAAAGTAATTACTGTCTCTCCTATGGAGTCCAAATTGTGTTCTTATTTCATCTCATCACTGGTGGGTGCTGACTGTATTCAGGATCTGCAGGCAACCGGTGGGCATTAAGTTCAACAGCAATTAACCTCAGAAATGAAAAAGCTACGTTGGGGAACCTTAGCTGCTTCCCTGGTCTGCACAGGTGCCGTTCTGATGAGGAGGATGACGGTCATTGATGGTTACTGACGAGTGTTTACCGGAGAACGGGAAGATCCCCTCAGCTGTGGTTTGCTAATAAGGACAGGGCCAGGGAACAGTTGTGTATTCTAGATTCTTGATTTTAAGAACCTCATTCTTCCAATGTTACTTTCAGATTTTCTACTTGGAATAACAAGAATTTTGAAGCAAATGACGCTGGGGCACGTGTGTATAGCTCGTCTATTTCTTCACCTCTCCTCTTCCTGCTCTCAGCTCTTCTGTCCTCCGTGCTCCTCGCCGCTTACATCACACCGGCTGAGCACTTACTGTGCTCTGCATCTCCATTTGCATTATTTTATGTAATCATTTCCTAAGCTGGACTTAGAAGTGACCATTTAAACCCATTTTTACCTCTGGAAAAATCGAGAGTCAAAAAATTTATATAACCTATGGGAAACCAGTTTAAACTTAGAAAATATTTAAAGAAAAAAAAACTCTACATATTTCAAATGGATGAAACAACTCTTCATTAAATATTTCTATTGGTATCATCTGAGATACATGTATATATAAGTTGAAAAAGTATTTCAGTTTTAGATTCCTCATCTATAAGTAAAAGTGTTTTCAAGCGAATTATTGTACAGAACCTAAGCAAGGACAAAATTAACTGGAGAACAATAGATGCTACACTTTCCTAAAGCTAGCGATGGCACCAGCATAACAGTCTCTGCTCTGTCTGTCTGCATACCCAGTCACACCCTTCCCTTCCCTTCCAGGAAGACCTGTGTTCTTCATCCCTCACGCACTGCGCTTCCATCTGGATGCCCTCCCTCTGCTCCCATGCCGGGTTAGGGGGGCACCCCTCTCTTGAGTGTGTGCTAACACAACAGAGCCGCAGCCTTGTCCTCTCCTCTTTGCTGTATCTTAGTATTTGTAAGTCTTCCAGAATCAAAACTGTGCGCCTGGTGGAAGGCGGGCGGTCCCTCTGAGGCAGCCTCTCCACCCGCAGCTGGGGGCAGAGAGCCGTGTCACTGCTGCCTGACCTACAGGAGCCCCTGTGTCACGGCCTCCTTTAGCCTGAAGGGGCTCTGGTGAAGGAGGGGTTCCCCATGGTGCCGGTGCCTGCTCCATCTGTGCCTGTCCTGCACAGTGCTGCTCACTGGGTGAGACCCAGCAAGCACGGAGTGGAGCAGACCTTGGGGCAGATGTCTGGGGACCCAGCTGGAAGTGTCATTGCAGGCAGGTCACTTGGACTCTCAGCAGCCTCACTGGAAAGTTGAGGGGTTACCCTGGAAACCACAGGGCAGCCGCAAGGACCCATGCATTATCTTCAGGAAAGCCATCAAAACTTATCGAAGTCTGTGATGGAAAATGTACATATTTTGGATTAAAAGCATATTAATTCAAATAACACTCATTAGAGATATGCTTTCATTCAATAAAAAATGTTGGAAAAATAAATTTGTTTAGTGACCAAACCATAAAAAAATAAAAAAAAAAAAACAACTGATATCCACACTAGTAATGATGCATTAAAAAGTAATAGGGCTGAAAAGATTAAGACATGTGATTCTGAGACCCTTCCAAGGGTAAAGTGAGGGAGTCTCCGGCTTGCATGTGCCTTCAGTGTAATGTACTCGCTAAGTGCATGAGCGTGTGTATCACCTGCATTGTCACGTGCCACGGGATGGTAGGAACACGCTCTGAGAAATGTGCTATTAGGTGATTTTGTCGTTCTGTCATTTGGTACCACACAAATGTCAATGATTACAACTTCACTGTGCAATACCATCTTAGGGGACCACTGTCACTGCTGTGGCGCATGTGGCCACCTAGCCCTTCTATGGGTTCCACACATTTTCATAACAACCATTTTAAGTGGGAACTCAGAATCCCCACCTTACAGATGAGAAAACTGGAGCCAAGCGAGGCCCTGCATTTGCACAGAGCTTCACTGAATGGATTTCTTAGTGTTGCTCTATCACAAACGAATACAAATAGTCACAAGAGAGACACAGAGGCTTCCTGTGGGTGCAGCATCCCGCTGCGGCACGGTGCTGTGCAGTGCAGGCTCCTGTGCTGTGTGTATCAGTTTGTGTGTGCTGTCGTGACCAAACACACATGCGGGTAACTTACACAGCACAAATGTATTTCCTCTTGGCTCAGGAAACTGGAAGTATAAAATCGAGGTGGTGGCCAGCTTTCCTCCTGGCCTCCGTCCGCCGACTGCGCCCTCGTCCGGCCTTCCCTTTGTGTCTGTGGGTGTCTGTGAGCTCACCTCCTCTCCTCAGGAGGACGCTGACCGGATGGGCGCTTCACCCTGACAGCCTCACCTCACTGGCCGCACTTCTCCACAGTCCCTGCTCCAAACAGTTGCACGCTGAAGTGTGGCAGTTAAGCTTCCAGCGTATGAATTCGGGGAAGACGCCGTACACCCCAGGCCCATAACAGGATGTAAATGAACTTCGCGAGTTGGCTCTGTGGAACTGCTTTGGTGTGACAGATTTCAAAATCGCTCTGCTTAACACATTTGTTTCATCTTTAAACTTGGTGACTCAGTAACATGCAACCAGACAAAAGGAGGAGCAAACCTGCCAAGCAGCACTAGAGATCTCTGCTCTCCCTAAGAGGCTCAGAACTTCCGAAGAGAACCCTGCAAGACTCTGCCTCACTCCCATCTGGAGGGCTCTGCTGCCCCCCAGAAAGGAAGCCGAAGAGTATCTGGAGAGTGCAGGAGAATGAGGAAGCTGGGGGAGCCGGGTGAAATACACCAGCAGTGCGGCAGGCAGGAGCGGGATTTCTAGTCATGGAGGTGCCAGGGACTTGGCAGCTGTAGGCTAGAACCCAGCCTAGGGGACGGTTACTGTGCATTCAGGTGGCACATTCCTCTTAGTCTGGTGGCCACAAGATCCAGCTGCCGAGGTAATGATCCGTTTTTCCCAGGAGTACCTGCAGTTTGGAATTTGCAGCAGAGGTCTGGAGGGGTTAAGCCCACGCCCTGGTTCCAGTGTAAAAGACTGAGGCCCAGGGTGGCACTCACCCTGGCAAGGAGCAGAGCATAGGAGGAGATTGAAACAAGGGGCCAATAACAATGTGGAGTAAGCTTGCAGCAACAGTTCAGGAGTAGCACCGGGCACTGCTTGCTGGTTTTAAATGCAGAAGAATCTTGGTTTCTTTTGAATCTAAAATCCTTCTAGGCCAAAGATGGGTGGGGCTGTGCAGGACTGGTGCTGAGGGTGCAGGACTTCATTCTTGAGCACTTCTGGGGTGAATAAGGACTGATGAGAATGGGCCATGGGGCCACAGACCAGGCTGGTGTTTGATCTTGCTGCTTCCTAGATCCCCGGGGCTTTGTGCTCTCCTCTTCATACGATCTTCCTTGAGCAAAGCTTCTGAAAGGCATTCTGCTTTGGTCCCCTCTCAATGAAAATTATAAACAGGCTAAAACTGAGCCAAGGAATTTACTCCAGCAAGCAAAGCCACAAAGCATAGGGTGGTCTACCTGACCCAACTGTTCTCTTCCTATTGCTAATGTGTCTAACTCTGTGATTACAATTCTACAAATATGATTACTGCTGCACATTGAGCCCGCCTGCTGGTAAATACAGACCAGTGGCCCCCTCCTGAGTGCAAGCAAGCTCCTCCCCCTCACTTGAAGTCCTCTGTCTCTCCATCCTGCCTAACACTTGGTCTAGGGACAGTTCAGTCACAAGTCTGAGGCCTGGCAAATGCAGGGCAGCTACTGGTGCTAATTGGCCCTGCAGTTTGGAATTTGCAGCAGAGGCCTGGAGAGGTTAAGCAGTGAGTGCTCTGGACTTCTCCAAACGCAAGGCACTGTTTGAGTTTCTACTCCTGCAGAGATTTGGGAGCCCATAACCAAGTTGTTCCTTAATGCTCTTATAAATTATGCATCTTGGCTTTGGAGTGGTGGAAAAGCAGTTACCTAACTACAAAATCTCCTTATCAGGTCCATGATTTTAAGCCCAGCCCAGGGGCACCCCATCAAGTCTTCCCTAGTGGCTTCCACAGGGAGGGAGTCAGGTCATTGGTGCAATGATGTTGCATTCATGGTCAGTTCACAAGCATTCTGGAATAGAGGAGACTGCCTAACTTGCAGGCCAGATCTCTCCATCTCACCAAGACAGCTTTTGTCTCCACAGTCGCTTCTGGGCTTTTTTCTCAGCTTTCAATTGATTTTCCTCCTTTATATAGATTTTCCCAAATTCACAAATGCATCTTTATCAATTTGCACAAAGCTGAGCTGTGGCCGGGAATCCTGCCCTGGGAATGCCTCTGCCAGAGGTCACTCCCCTGGCTGCCGCCATCCGGCACCTCTCGTCCTTGGTAGAACGCTGACTGCTTTGAATGGGGAGTTTTCAGTGCTGTGAAGTAAACAGCTGTTCCCTCTCACCAGATGCTTCACATGGTTTCTCTTCTAGCCCTAGGAAAGGGAGCCAGCTCTGTGGCTTGCTGTTGAGAGAAATTATCTGAGAGCCTAAGGATACATGGAAAGAATTCCCCAGTGTTTGGGGTGCGATCTCCTTCTTGGGTTAATGTTTGGAATCTACGGTCATTTTCTAAACTACATGCAGAAGCTCACTTGGTGGCCTGTTGGCTCTATGAAATGGAAATATCAGCACAGGACCTGGAAGTCCGGAGTCAGACAATGCCTTGGGACCCTGCTTCCATACCCCACAGTGATAGCCGCAGGTGTGGGTGCTGCACCTCAGGGTCCCTGTGGGGAGAGATGGCTCAGTGCAGGCTTCACTGCCTGTGCCAGTCCGCTGCTGGCAGCCCACCTCCTTGCATTCCATTTGTCTGGAGCCCTGGCCAAGCTGCCTGCTGCTGTGACCCAGTTACCATGGAGAACTTGTACGTTCTTGGCTTCCTTGCTGCTTTTACAGGCAGAATTACAGAAGAAAATGTCTTTGCTGCTAGGAAATATAAATATTGCAGAGAGATGCTCATTTTCTCCCTCTATGATGATTATTACCAAAGATATGCAAGAAGACTTCATTACCGAGCATTGTCCTTCATAATGAGCCCTTGGTAGGCTTTTGTAAGGATGGATAAGCCTGTTAGGGATGGATCGTGTTAACCCTTGGCTGTTTCCTGGATCGATAGGAAATAGAACTACATCTACATTCAACAGAGTTTTATGGAGTGCTCACTTTGTGTTGGACACTGAGAATAGAGACTAATAAGATACTGTCCTGACCTTCGGAGATCTTAGTTTCCAGTAATGGAAGACAGGTCTTCAAAAATGGTAATAAAAATGTTGCAATAAGCTCCTTTACCAAATGCAAACAAACATAAAAATAAGTAGGGGAAAATGGGTATGTTTGTCAGGAAAACATTGTGGAAGAGGCATCCCCATGTTAGGTCTTGAATATGAAATCATTATTCACCAAGAAAAGGACAGGTCGAAGCTATTTCTCCATTGTGCTAGGTGAAGCAGAAGGAGCAGGTGAAGGTCAAAAGCAAACAGCTCTTGTCACCCATGTCTTCTCTCAAGCTTTGCTGAAGTTCCCATGTAGTATACATGGCTTTTGCAGCTGCAAGAGAGCCTGAATTTCAGTGTGCAGTGTTCTCATCTGGGCCCCTGTTATCCTCAATCACATTAGGGTCTGTGTAGTAAAGCATGGTAGTGCTAGGAAGACAGCTTCCAAGTTGCTCCCTTGCGATCTACAGACCCTGACGTTCCTGCTTGATGTAATCCCCGCCACCGTGAGTAAGCCGGGCTGCAAGTTCGGCAGGCTGCCGCAGTCAGAGGGTGCATGCCCTCAAGCCCCTGTCATATGCAGCATGGCAGCTATGACGTGGTCACTTGTTAGAAGGACAACTAAGCACGCCTCTGCTATAGAGAGAGCCACATATGGTGGAACAGTTTTCCATGGAGGGAGCCACTTCAAGTCTGTACCACTGGACTTTCTCAGCTGCATTCGGCCATAGTGGGGTCACTCCTGATTTCCTGAGTGTGGGACACAAGGAGAGCCACTAAATTACTGCTTTATGCCACTAAGTCTCACTCAGGTTGTACAGCAGTTGATAACCAAATAATAGGAGACCAAACAAACACCACCGGACGAGCAGGTGACCAAAGGACCGGCTCCCCGCCCCAGTGGTCCTGTGTACTCATGTAGCCCAGTGGCTGCACACCAGTAAAATCCTGTTCTCAGTTGTGTTCCGGGGCCTTGGTCCCCTCTAGGTGCTCACATACTCACCGCTGCAGGAACGGTTTGACTCCAGTTCCGTGCTGGGTGATGTGTGACCCAGCCCACTGCCTGCTGTCCGGTTCCCATCCTGTTTGGAAAAGTGGACCACGACCTCCTTGATGCATCGTCCTTTTCTCGACCCCAGATTCTCATGGATTCCATCCTAGCTCTTCAGAAGCTTGGCTTTAATTCCACCGGTGCTATTTCTCCTCTATTGGGAAGTGTCCATGTACCACAGTCAGGTCCTGGAACACCTTTTTTTTTTTTTTGTCTATCTACCCTTTAATAAACAGATCCATAGTCCTCTGGTTTTAAATATTAGTGCCATTATGAAGAACTATAAACTAGCAGCTGAGAAACAGCTTGGTAGAGTGGACTAACAACATGAACATGAGGCCCTGACAGTCTGGTTTTCAAACCCAGAGCTCACCCTTGAGGACGTGGTGACCCTGTGCAGACTGCTTAGCCTCCCTTCCTCACACGGACAGGATAATTGTGCTCCCATTACTACGTCAAAGAGCACTCAGTAAACATGAGCAACTCCTTTCATTACGGCCACATTTTCCACCGTAACTGACAATCTATGAGCCTCAAACACATACAGAATCCTGCCCATTGCCTCCTCTGCTCCAAACTCATAAAAGATTCCTCTGGTCTTCATCTGCAGCCATGCTCACAGCAGGGCCTTTGCATGGGATGTCTCCTCCACCTGCAAAGCTTTCCTCTGTGTGTGCGCATGGAATCTGCTTTCTTGACATCCAGGGTCAGTCTCCATGACCTTCTCATCTCAGACAGCACTCAGTCTTTCCCTAATACGTTATTTGTTTCCTTTTCATCATCATTATTTTAGTTTTCCTGTATTTTTCTTTATACTTTCTCTTTATTTTGTTTTCACCCTCCCTTCCATACCATAAATTCCATACGATTAAGAATGTTATGTCTCGTACTGATTGATGTGTTCCTACCCCTTAAGTTTGAGCTTTGAAGACTGTAGATATCAACACTGTACACTGTCAATCACTGTGTGTTTAACCCCTGCCATTAGGACCCAGGCAGCAGTAAAATTCCTACTAGCGAACCAGTTGAGGAAGTAGACGCATCCAGTGAAACGAAGATGCGGCAAGATCGTGAAGTATGTACGTCTCTGGGCATCTCAAGCGTGGTGTGATGGTGTGGGTCTGGCCGTGGCTGCCAGGGTCCGCAGTGACCCATGCTCAGGCTCAGGAGTATTCTGGGAGGCATATATAATTTTGAGGTCCACCTAAATGGCCTAAACCAATGGGATCCTTTCCCTAAAATGAGACCCCAAGAAAACAGAGAATCATTTTACCTTATAGTACTTACTCACATTCCATAATCCATAGTGCCCTCTTAATTACTTACTTAGAGCCATAAAGTAACGTTTTGGCAGATAGATTAAACTGAAATTGCCTTAACTGATGCTACTTTGGGACACTTAGAAACTTAGGTGATACAATCAATTAAAAAAATGTTTAAGGATTTTAACATTGATTTGAATAATTATTTTTGCAGTTACGGCCTAACAACTATAAAATTTAATATCATCACAATAAGATTTTTAGCAATCATTTCAAAAAGCAAAATAATGAGTAGAGAGCACAGATTTTCACAACTGAAAAACAAAACAGCCAATATTATGCACAAAAGGTAGTAGTGGTTTAGGGTATAATTTTAGTTATTGTTTCAAAGAAGTAGAAGGTGGTATAATGGAACATGTACATGGGTTTATAATTACTTTGACTATAGAGGGAAAAAGAGGCATGTGCTTTGGCTACAGGGGGATTTGCAATTCGAGGAGTTGTTTTTCATGATAGATGGTATTAAGCATTGAAGACAAAGAGCCTGTAAAGAGAATGGTTTAGAGAGGGACGGTGGCTGGTTTTAGGAGGAAGGAAAACGAGCAGGAGGCAGGGCTGAGAGCCCAGATAGGAGCTGAGCTCTACACAATGAAAGAGCAGGTTTTCTGGAATCATCACTGCAACTGTAGAGAAGTCACTGAGCTCCTCACACTCACGAAGCTGACCTTGCCAAACACTCGGCCTTGGAGGTCTCAGTACCCCTGCTTTTGGAAGTAGACTGAATAGAGCATGGGAAAATCCAAACTCCAATCCATTGGAGTCCTTGTTCTCACGTGGTTTCACTGACATTATCACATGATGTGTAACAGGCTCTGCTCTCTATGGTGTGGATAGACCCTGGCTCCCTTTCCCATTGACCCAGAAACCCGTTTCTCACAGCACTGCCTTGGATAGTGGGAGGAGAAAATTCAGCTCCCACCCCCAGCCTCCAATGAGTCACCTCCATGGCTACCTGGCTGTGCTGTGCCAGCCTGCCGGATGAGGACTGTTAGTTCTGTCTCTAAATTCACTCCCGGCTCCAACATTTTCAATGTCTATAAACACTTAATTCATCCAATGGCTTTAAATAATGAAACAAGGTGGAATATAATTAAGGGGCAGTATGGGTTGTACAGACAATTTGTGCTGTGTGCAAGTCTTTTTAAGTTGACTAATGTGACATTGTTCTCCAGGAAAAGAAAACTTCAGCATTTTATTTTCAGAATACCCTGCTTCAAATTAGGTCATGGGAGGGTGAGAGCTGAGAATTCGAAAAGCCCCAGAGCACCTTTCAGGTGATGGGGACTCTGGATTCGCTTTGTGATCCCACTGATGGGAGAGGAAAGGCTGGAGCTGAATGGCTGGGCAGGATGAGGACAGTGGCCCCTGTGCGGCACCTTCCTGCCACCAGAACAGTGCACCTGCAGGCCAGGGAGCGGTCTGTTATCAGCCCGCAGCAGGCTGGGAAATAATCTCTGGCCAGTGGCCACAATGGTCAGGTACTGACGAGTCTTTAAATTGTGTCAGCTCCATTTTATTACACCAGTTTCATACTTCTCAGCCCAGAATATTCTTATCATTTCGTTTTTCTTGTTCTGTGTAGCCTCCTTTGCCTCCACAAAGGAAATCATATCAGGTGGCCTTTCTCCTTCCCCTTCTTTTTAGAATTTGAAACCACTGAATTATCATAAACCTCTGTAAAAACATATGCATGTGAAATTAAATTTACCTGCCTCGGTTTGGTTTGTTCAATATCTGATCTAAATTAGACAAATGCACACCAGCCCCATGTTAAAGACACGAGCTTCTGCCAGTCCTGCTGCTTATTGGGGTCATGGTCTCTGAGCGGGGAAGGGGTTCATCTCTATCCAGATAAACCCTACAGATCCTCTGCTGGAGGCAGCTCCTACATCGGCTTTGATGTGTGCTCAGAGACACCAAGCAAAAAATAAGACCCTGGACTGCCAAGACCAGCTGCTTCATGTTGCTGATTCAGCAGCCACAAAGCACTAACAGGCCTTGGAATGAATTCCTCTTAAGCCATTTCTTATTCCAGTAGGTGTGGGCCAGGGCTGGGGACAGGTTTGTAGTTCATGCAGCATTGCTTGTACTTTCTTCCACGGCACCTTAGCTGTAGTCATCGGTCTCTGGGACATTCTGCATGCACTGGAAGGAAAGGAGGACCCAGAGGGAAAGGGTGCTGCTCCTTGAGAAGACCAGAATTCCTTCTGTCAGAGGAATGTGCGCTGTTGAGAGGCTGAGGGCAAATGATTCCTACTTCTCAAGCAGGAGAAAGGCAGAAACATGCAGGAGTACTAGGATGTATGCACATTACCCCACGCTCACCTTTGCTCTTTCAGTTTTAAAAACATGTATAGGTTGGTGATAAGAAATTTTAAAAATTGGCTGTATTTAAAAGTGTATATGTAGAAGACTTCAAAGAGAATTTCAAAAGGAGTTAAATCTAAAAAATGGAAAAACGTTAAAAAGGATATAAGACATTTTTTATAACCTTGAGTTAAGAAGTCACTTTTTCAGCAAGACTGAAGTGTAGATATTATAAAAGACAGATCTGACCACACTAAAACCTTTTATGGTGAAGGACATTCATAAATGAAATTAAAAGACGTGTTGCAGCCCGAAAAAACAACTATAACATCTGAGAGAAAAAGAAACTACACACAAAATATGCAAATAATTTTAATAAAATACTCTGATAAAAATAGAAGACAATCCAAGAGAAAAAAATGAGTAAATAGGCAGAGAAGGTATAGCAGAAAAATACAAACGGATCGCATGATACAAAGGGTGTTGATTTCACTGGAAATCAGCCCTTTACATCAGGAAGCTATTTGTAGCAATGAGTTTGGCAGACACAAGGAGATCATAGCGTGTGTCTTTGGTCAGCATAAGAGGAGCAGTTATTTTGCATGCTGTAGTTGAAGATAAAATCTTGAATGTCAATTGCAATTGAGGTTTCTAAAGAAATTATTTTACAATGAGCAGGTGTGTGTGCTCAAAGGTCTTTATGGCAAGCTGATAATCAAAAGAGGTTAAGAGCTACTTTAATGGCTATTAAGAGGAAAACATTTTAATAAAGCATATCTTCCGTGCAACCCATGAAAAGAATAAGATAAAGTCAAGCAAAAAATTTCCATGTAAGAGGTATATTTCTGCATGAAAATGTTGCAAAATGATAAGTGTATTATTGTTTCATTTATATTAAATAACAAGATAAATACATATATACCTACCTGTATGTGCATAATTTCAGGGAAAAGATAATACTGGGGTGTGCTCCAAATTCCTTACCTTTGTTGTTTCTGGAGAAGGCAGTGGAAAGAGAGGAGTTGTGAAGAGTGGCTACTTCTGTATTTGTATATGGTAGTTAATGGCTTGGACCATTTACTAATAAATCCACTCACTTTTGTAATTGCAGAAGAGGAATTAGAGAAAAATGCACATCCTGGTCATATATCTAATTTATTATTAATAGAGAGAGGCATTTACTCTGTATGAAGTTAATGTGGAAAACTCTGGGGAAACATCAGTAATTTCTTTATTTTCCAAGGCAAAAATTAACTTGTTTTATGGCAAAAGCCGTCAAAACAAGAAACAATTAAGGGCTTGAATAGGGCTCAGTGGTGGAGTGCTTGCCTGGGATGTTCAAGACCCAAAACAGAAATAGGAATGGGGGGAGGGGGAGAGGGAGGGTAAGAGAGAGATAGGCAGAGACAGAGAGAGACAGAGAGAGACACAGAGACAGAGACTTAGAGCAGAGAGAGAGGCTGAAAAGGTATTTAATTATTATTTGCTCATTCATTTAACAAATGATTGTGGAACTAGTATGACATTGCAGACTGTTCCCAGCGTTAGAGACACAGAGATGAAGAACGCCAAGTCCCCGCCCTGGTGAAGCGTTCCTTGTCCTGACTGGGCTGAGGCCTTGGTGGAGATGGTGGGCTCCAACAGTAAGCCAGTTAGTGTGTCAGTAATGGCAGATGTCATGAAGTCCTCCAATAAACCTTGGGCCAGGCTTGGAATCCAGTGGCCCAGCCATCTGTGGTATTATGGGTTAGTCAGCTAAGGTCTCGCTGACTTCCTGACTTCCCAGAACTAAAGCAGCTGGTGGAAGAGTAAGTACTTCCTGTAAGAACATTCCAGAACAAGGGCATCAAGAGGGGCATGTTGACAGGGCAGCCTTCTCGGGGTGTAGGAAAGGGAAGAGTGACAGAGTTTGTAGAAAAGTAGGAACACTGGGAAAGTAGTAAAACACATTCTGTTTATGTGCTCAGTGATTTACATACATTATTTCATCTTCTCAACTCTGATGCTATCTTTGTCTTGAGGAGAAAGAGCTGAGACTGGAAGCACTGAAAAGAAGTTGTCTAAGGCTACGTGGCCACCTTGTGTCAGAGCCGGGTGTGAGCACAGCTGTCTGAGTTGCGGGGATACGGAGCCCGAGACCAGTAGCGCTCAAACCTGTGAACATTCCAGAAACTTTGAATCAGCATCCCCGGAACGAAGGCCCAATAACCCATATTTGTAAAAATCCCCTTAAGTGACAGGTGATTGGTCAGCAAAGTTGGACGCTGTCCCTCGGCAGGTGAGGAAATGTCCACCCCTGAAGGTGTAGCAGTGCACGAGAACGCCTGCCCCTCGACGTGGCAGAGCAGGGCCTGTCCCCACGGTGCAGGACTGTCCAGGTCTCTGACTTTGAAGCACAGTAATGCAGGGCTTCTCCAAGAGCACTGGGCTAAGATTCACTTAAAATCCTGTAAAAATGCAGATTTTCTTCATTGCCTGGGAGAGGGTCAGATTCCGCACTTGTAGCCAGTTTCCTCATTTTTGTTGGGGCTGCTGGTCTGGGGGACACCTGAAGGACCTTAGAATTTCTGGAGACCTGGCCAGAGCTCTCTGGATCCTACTCTGGCTTAGAGATTAGAAAATCTATTGCGTTCATGTGAATTCACGGCAATGACCCTGCACACTGTTTGAGCTCAGTGATCTACAGTAGTGTTTGAGTGAGTATATGATGGTGTTGGGAAAGCAATGGCGGGGAGTGGACAGAGTGCGGGGGAAGGAGATGAACTGGGACGTAGATGTAATGGTATCTTCACGCTGAAGCTTGCAAATTATGTTCACACAGAAATAATGAGGAAAAAGTTGAGGTAATTATGCTGATAACACAAGTCAAATCTCCCCAAGTTCTGGCTTCATTGCTCTGGCTAAGTGGAAATTTTTTAACTTGACAAATCCAGATAATTGATATGAAAGGGCTGTTGAATGACTTCTGATCAGGACAGACAGTGGCATCCAATGGCCAGTGCTCATGGCTCTGTCACATCTCTGGGTCCTCTCTCTCCAGGTCTTGAAATTTTTTGCTACCTAAGATACCCTCAAGGGCAATTTCCAGATACAAACCTGAGCACTGGTTTAGAGCACAACTTAATCATTCACTTACGGTCACCAGATACCCGCTCTTGGTAGAATTCACTTCATTGCCACGAATTTCATATTTGCCTATGAGAAATATCAAGCCAGTGAAGACACATTGCCTTGATTGGGGGCTGGCTGCTCACCCTCCCCTTCTGGAGAGGTCACCAGGCCGTGTAACGGGAAGCTGGGTTTGCATGCATCTCCTGGCAGAGGGACCTTCTCTTAGGTCACCTATCAAGGCAACTCTAACTGGGAAGCTCACCTAACTGCATTGTTTAGATATTACAAATCACCAGCTCTTTTCCTGGGCCACCCACCCCCAGCTTAGAGTGCCTGGCCAGCCAAGTCCATGTTGAATACTTCTATCTTTGTCACCAAAATGGGTCTGGGTTTATCCGCACTTGCAGCCATTTTTCCGGGGACCCCAGCTTCTTCCATTTGGTCCCATCTACTCAGAGGTAGCAGCAGATCCCTGGTGAAGGCTCAGACCCACGGCCGCCCCCACTTCAGACGGAGGGCACACACAGAAGCTGTCACCTACCCTGCGGACCAGTGACCACAAGGCAGGGTTGACACTGCCTACTCCTTCCGTTTAATCAGTTTGCTAGGGCAGCTAGCAGAACTCGGGGACACTATCCCCACCTTCTCCATCTATCGTGAAGTGTCTCGTGAAGGACACAGATGAAGAGGCAAAGGAGCTGGACGGAAGCAACACCTTGGAAGGAGGAGAGGACAAGCCCCATGGAGTGTCCTTGCTCCCTCTGTCCCACCTCCTCCATGTAGTCAGCTATCCTATTGAGCTTTCAGACCCTTTCCTTGGGGTTTATGGTGACTTCATTTAGTGACCACCACTGATTGCATCACTGACCACCGGTAATCAGCTTAATCTCTATCCTTCGCCTCTCTCCAGAGGGGGACAGGAAAGGAGGCAGAGGAGAATGAGATTGGAGCTGCCAGCCCAACTCTCTAATCCCGCCTGCATCTTTCCAGTGAGATCCCCAACCAGAAGCTCCCCAGGGGCCTCAGGGGCCGGGCATCTTATCAACACGCAGAGAGACTCCTCTCACCCCAGAGATTGGGAGGGTTTTGGGGCTATACATCAGGAGACTGGGATGAAGGCCAAATATCTATTTCACATTATCACAACCTGAGTCATCTTTCGATTCAGTCATATCCTCCAGTATCTCATTAATGTCACTCAGGCTTACTGCCCAGCTATAAAGTGGGACAACTAATCCTATCAAGTTCCATGAGCTTCTGTTTAATCACTGAGGTGCTTTGTTTAGGCATCATCTGAAATGAGCTCCTCCAAACAAGTAAATATGAAAATAAAACCCCAAAGCAATATGTAAGTTTAAGTTATTGCTATGGAACTTTCTAAGGAATTCTTCCTGAGAGGAATCTTTTCCTCCCACTCTTTCTTAGTCATAATATATTTGATATTTTGTGAACTTATGCTAATGCCTCAAGGTCATCCTTGTGAACAATGCTCTTTGTACTGCTCCGAGTTTTAGTGCTATCTCAGAGCCATTGAAGCATGTAGTTATTTGCTTCAAGATTATAGAAAGTTAATAGGATTCTGAACTCATGTGTCTTCCTTCTGTAGTTATCCCTTGCTCTTCCCTGCTATCGGGATACCAGTCATGAGGTGCTGCTGCTGAAGGCTCATCTTTGGTCAGTACACATCTTCCTCTGGCTGTCTGCTTCAGTCCCCCTGAGCTTCGGTTTTGTCTCAAAGTGAAATTCGTTCACCACTTAGGACTCCCAAGACCTTTGCACAGGGCCTGTGAGTCAAAACTATTCTTTCCATGAGGTCACTCTGTGTTCAGAGACATCGTCTGTGTGTTTGAATTCGTGCCGATAGCACACATGCAGTGCGGCCCACACTCGGGGGGCGTCTGCTCTCCTGAAGGGAGCATCATCAGTCCGCAGGCGGTCAGTGCGTTCCTCATTACCGTGTACTCAGGGCCGGGAAAGCACAGGGTAAGACAAGACCGTTTGTGTTGAGATATCAGAAACTAATTTCATTACATCTCAGCTCTTCAGCACACAGTTTCTCATCATTCTGAGATGAATTAAAAGTGCGCATATATCACAAAGAGCAATGTTTTCTCAGAGAAAAAATCACCTATTAGACTGTGTGAGTTGCCAGCTGCAGTAGCCACTTGCTTTTCTCAGAGCAGCGTCCATGAGTAGACCACGCTTATGTCAGCTTAGTTCTGGCAAATATCTTATTAGATGTGACTGATGTACAACTGTCACTTGGAAGAAAACCACTGACAGCATTTGTTGACAAAAATGGAATTTGGGCTTTCAAGCTAAAATTGATTTTGGAAAATTTGTATTTTGCTTTCATCAGCTTGACAGGTTCCCAGTGCCTAAAGCTTTTTCTGATATGATCGGTGGTAGTATTAACAGATGTGATTTTTTAAAATTCTGTAATGAAGTTTGTCATCATTTGCAAGATGTGCACATCACAGTGAACAAAGTTGCTAAATGATCAATATCAATGTTCCAAAATGATGATGTGGGGAACAGAAGAGAAATCTTTTTCTGCCAAGCTTTTCAAGTTAAGAGAAGAAACAGAACCAGATTCATATATAGATAAATAGAGAAAGAGAGCAATATATGATTACATAATCTTATATAATTATATAACCATATATCATGTATCATGTATTATTACCCTATTCCACGTAACTATATATCAGTCAAGGACAGATGCATATATGAGAGTTGTCAATAAAATTAGAATGGAGCTGAAAATTTTTTATCACCTTGTGACATCGTAGCTGTCAAAGAATATTGGCACAGTGATTTGCCCACATGTTTGTGGTGATGCTGGTGAAGACAAACCTTCCGCACTGCCAGCAGGGTGACACACTCAGCTACATGCGTGCAAAGTTCTCACGGATGGATCTGCATCCACAGGCCACGCTGAGTGATGGACTACGCCAACGCATTTGTGTAAGTGCACTCCGTGACCTTTGCACTAGGAGAACTCCTCCAGTGATGCGTTTGTCAGAATGCTTCCTGACATCCACCTTTTTACAGGAAGCATGGTTGTGCATGTTTGTGAGTGTGAGCGTGTGTGTGAGAACTCTAAGATCTGCTCTTGCAACCTGGAGACCCAGGAAAGCCAGGGGCGGAACCTGTCAGAGGCTGAAGGCTGTGGCCTGGAGAGTGGGTAGTGGGGGTCCATGGTGGGAAAATGGGTGTCTCAGCTGCAAGGGCAGCCTCTCCCTCCCTTTACCTTGTCCAACTCTGTGGATACGTGATCCTCCACACAGTGGGACATGCAGCCAGTGGATTTTAAAGCAGCAGAATGTGGTATGTTCATTGACATGGTTTCAGAGTCTGCACTGAGACCAACCTTTAAGAAACATGAGGCTAAATTTTGTTGTATACTGAAGACTATCCAGACTTCTCTGAAAATGCCACTTACGATGCTTTCTTGTTCTAACTGCATCTTTATGTAAGGTGACACTCTCTTCACCTGTTTCAACGAGAACAACCTAACACAACAGACTGAAGGCCAAGACATCCAGTAGAGGAGACGGGACTTTGCCTATTAGATACTGAAGAACATATTAGATATTGTATTAGATTTGCAAAACATGACAACTCTTCTCACTCAATTTTATTTTGGAAAATATGCATTTGTTATATGCAAAACTGTAATGAATCTGTTACTGTTTTTTAAATGAATCATTAAATGGATAATTTTGTTTTTTCAGATAATTTTAATGTGGTAAATTTTGGTCACTGGGATACAATGAAGTAAGTCCTCACAGGGCTCATGAATGGTTAAGATGCCAGCAGTTCTGGAGACCAAAACATCTGACACACGCTCCCCAACCCCGCAGCTGGTGCTGCCCGCTCCCTGCCCTGCTCACCATCAGCAGGTCTCCCCCTGTCTGACTGCTCCTCTGTGCTCTTCCTGGACTCTCAGCTACTCCAGGCAGGCACTGCCAGCGCTGCTCACTACTGACCCCCTCTCCAGAGCACTGTGACTGACACAAATACACGACAAGTCCTGCTTGAAAGACGGGCTTCTCTCAAGGCACTGACGGCATGGACACGATACAGCAGGACGCAGCCCCCTGCCCCCATCCCGAGAGAGTCTGAGCGGGCAGGATTCTAGGCAGCTCAGGGGGAGAGAGTATTGGTCCAGAGTGGGATCCAGGCCACGCTGACCATGGCCTTCACTGGGAGAGCGGAGTGAGAAATTCCATCACATGTGCTTTGCACATGGTAATCAATAACTTCCAGCTACTATTATTTTGACATTTCTTCACAGTCTTTACTACAGACCGATGATGATTTGTTATTTGGGTAACTGGTTACCCTCTCCATTAAAAAAGCATGGATTTTGTACTATTTATTGCAGTATTATAAGTAATTAATCAGTGAGTGGAATATTATACCTTCAGTAAGTACTTTTAAAGAATGTTATAGCTTTATTTTTAATTCCACTTGTGCATATATAAGATTACATGCCTGATGTGGATGTGTAGAGTCTTATTCAAAAACTGTATTGTAAGCTGAGCTAGCTTCTTATTGCTGTGGGGAAATACATTAGACAATCACCTTTTAAGAAGGAAAGGCGTATTTCAGCTTGTGGGTTCCCAGGTTTTAGTCCACGGTTGCTTGGGCCTGTGGCCTCTGGGCTTGAGGTGGCATGGTGGGAAGCACAGCATGGAGCACGTGGGAGAGATTTGCTCACCTCATGGAAGCCAGGATCCTGAGGGAGAGACGGGGTGGGGCTGGGGTTCCAACATCTCTTTCAATGACACCCCTCTGGCCTATGTTCCTTAACTAGGCACCATCTCCTACAGGTTCCTTCAGCCCCACTAATGCCATAGGCCAGTGACCAAGCCTTCAACCCAAAACACTCTAGGGAAGACTTACTTGTGAAAAATCATGACTTTTTAAAAGCAACACACAAGTCTTTTCGACCTGTTGGAAATAGCCATCACTTTGGGCAGTAGTCAGGGTCTGTTTTGCCAGCCGCGTGGCTGCTCTTACGTTTCCAGGCCAGGTGACTACATCCTGTCTCTTCCCTGGGCACAGAGCCCTTCCGCCTGAAGTGTCCTTTCAGAGCTCCTTGGCTCCCAGTTTCCTCCTCCCACTTGTTCCAGACTTAGCTCCTCCTGGAAGCCACCCACTCCCTGATCCCTCTGCTTCCTTCTTGCAGGCGCCTATCATACTCGGAGACCCCAGCTGCCAGCTCCCTGAAGGAGGAGATTGTCTTGTGTGTCTGCATTCCTGCTGCCTAACACAGGCATTGTGGAGTTAATGATCATGATTAATAAGCTTTCCTTTAACCAGGGAATTGCAAAAAATAGAGTATTATGAAAGCATTGTTTAAATTTTTAGATAATTTCCACTGGGCTGTGTTGAACAATACAACAATAATACCTTAGGTTTACTTGATAATTTTCCTCACACAGATCCAACCTACTTCCCTATTTCCTATTTGTTGTTCTGTGTCCCAGGCTTGATACCTGAGGTGAATTTTGTGACTTGACCCCCTTCCTATCTTGTCCATGGATGGGGGCAGAATCAAGTGTCCCTTGCTGAGTGCATGGATGAATAATACAGGCACGGGCCAGCTTAGAAGGCAAAGTCATTTCAGCTACTTTCCATTGCTCCTGACAACAGTGCACTTGGAAATGAACGAGACACATTGTGAGGTATTAGATAAGGTACATGGAATTTTCTTCCAATTAAAATCTCTAAACTGTAAAATAATTAACTAAAAGTAAGTTTTAGAATTTCCTGCCCAGTGTGCCCTTTCCTGCTTAAAACTCTTCTAACAATTATTAGAATTATTAGTTGTTTAATTTGCAATGCCTTAGAATCTTTTCTTTTGTTCTGCCTTGCTACTTAAAATTTTCATTGTTATTTAAAGTTTTTATGTTTATGTATTGTGTCCTCTGTTGCACTGTGATTTCCTTAACAATGGGGAAACTGTTTATACTTAACTGAAGTTCATAGAAAGCTTCATTTCTCAGTGTTTATTGCAACCTCTGTACCTGTCTTTCTGAGGATTAGAGAAAAGAAAGGAGAGGAAAAGAGGGGTGGGGGTGGGAGACAGAGAAATCTCCATGAGGAAGAGATAATGAACCTTAGGTCATAAAATCCTGTGTTCTTACACATTCCCCAACCCCACTCCAAAAAAAGCTGCTCAGTTTTTATAACTTCATGAATTTTTAATGAAGGAGTTCATGGGTAGAGAATTTAAGTACTTGAGTTAGGTAGCCACTAACCACATAAGCATATCATCTATTTTATCAAATGTGGGCCATTCTTCCCCAACTACAGTATGAGATTCCCTAGGGATAGAGATTATGGTGTCATCTGTGTGTTGGATGAATGAATAAATTTCACAAAGAAAGCATTATGCAAGTTGGACTCCATCAATATCCAATTAATTGGCTTAGAATATGGAAACACAAGAAACAGTCTTTCAAATTTGGGATGATGTGAATGAATGGTGACTACATAATTTTTTGGCTAACTTGAGACTCTTGAAAGTCAGAGGAGTGGTACTCTTAAAGAGAGCAGGCCACCATATATAGACAGGAAATCTCCCTGGCAATACAGGATGGATAATCATCCTCCTGAGTGTGTTCTTGCTTGTGGGCTGATTGAAAGATTCGATCTCTGCCAAAGGAACCTCGGGACTACTGGTTTGCATGAGTTGGAGTGATTCACTCTGCAAGGATCCATCCAGCTGTGCTCATGCTGGAGGTTTCCCAACCTATTCTTGAATGTTTGGGTGCCTGAAGATCAGGGCTCCCAGTCCTTTAGGGTTACCTCTCCTTTGGGACTTGACTGAAATGCTCTATAATGGCGCTCAGATTTGACTCTGAGGGATGTAGAAATGAGCCTGGTCTTTGACTGGCAAAGAGACTCACAGACATCTGCCACTTCAGCCACCAGAGCCCTCGCCAGATCCTAGACAGTGTTCTCCCCTGGAGGGAGACGTCTGTGCCAAAGACATGAGCGAAGTGAGGCAGAGTCCCTGAATATGCAGACGCTCCTCAGAGCAGAAGGTGACCACTGAGTTTACGTTCCCACCTCCAGCAGGTGGGTTGTAGCTGGTCAGCGGACGCTGCAGGCTCACACCCGGGCTGATCAGCCACTCACGACTCCCGTGCCTGGTGGGTGTGTGACGCGGTGCATGAAGATTTGCAAAGTAAAGGAGGGTTGCAACCCTGCAATGAATTTGAGGAATGCACAATGTAAGAGAAACAAAATGTACAAGCCATTGACAACCTGCTCAACATCGCTGGTATTGGGAGTTTAGGGTTTAGATCAAGCCATTTAAGAGTGTAGTTGTTACATGTCGAGGAGACAAGGTTCAAACTGCAATATATTTAGGTTTTTGTGATACATTCTATTACAATGATATTACATTCTGTTCAAATTTATAAATGTCTCAGGGGAAAGGGGTGAGTCAGAGGTTACACTGCCAAGGCCCTGGACATGTTTATTCAGTCCAGGGTCAGTGCGTGATTATTGAACCCTACTGGAAAAAATAAATTGGCATTTTAGACTGAAAATCGCATGGTCTCTAGGCTGTGTGCATACTGGCTCTGTGCAGATATTATATCATCCCACAGTCATGAACCAATTTATATGCTGGCATGAGCTTCTTACGAGTTAGTCCTCCCGATTTCCCACAGAGCAGGCTTGGAGGAGCTGAAACTAGCCCCTCCTGCCTGTGATAGGGCCCATGCAATCCATCGTGGACACCCACCAGAGCCAGTTGGTTCCCGGCTTGGAGCAGGTGCCATGTCCCTACAGGCCCTGGGTGCCGGCTCCTCCCTGGCATGAGCTGTCTGTGTCTCTTGACAGAGCCCTCTATGTGCAGAGTCTAGAAGTGGAGGGAACCTCAGAGGAGGAGCTGGGGCGTCAAGCTGCTCGGGAGCTCCTGATTAGAAACAGCCATGGAGCCCACGTGGGAAGCGTGGACTCCACTCCCTGAGCGTCTGTCCTGTCCCTTTCAAATCTTCCTGCATCTGCAGCTTTATAGACTATTCTCCCAGTTGTGGGCCTCGCCCAGGACTTGGATGCAAATGTTGATTTACTCAGACAGAATTTTCCCAGGGTCATGGCCTGGAAGAAGCTACCTCTGTACAACCAGACACAGACACTAAGGTGGCCTTGTCATGCTCTGGAGTCCAGCAGCTCAGACCACACAAAGGATACCAGTGACAGAGTGCTGTGCTGTGGAGTGGCTTCGATGGATGTCCTCTGAATGATGTCCCTGGGCAGCTGCCCGGTGTGTGGCTTGCACCGAGCAAGTGTCTCTTGACAGCAACCAAGGTGAGGGAGCCAACATGGGCAGAGCTGTTGCTCCACAGCTGTAATTCCCCTGAGGTTGCTTACTAGGACAGGATTTCTTTCTGGAGCTAGAATCCATTAACCAAGAATGATCAGTAATTTTCTTTAAAAACACCTTAATAATGATTAAATGACCTACCCTGTAATTTCCAGGTTTTCTCTCACTTCCTCACCTTGTTTTTACTGTGACCCCACCTTGCATGTCCCCCGAGTTCTCTTGTTGAAATGTGAACACTCCAGGACCTGCTTCGGACACCACCCACTCCACACCCTCAGGCGCTTCCACTCTCTCCTTGCACCCTGTGAGGGGTTGCAGCACTGTGCATTTGTCTGGGCTGTTTCATGGTAGGCTTATATTTAGCTATGAATAATCACTGTTGTCCTCAAAGCAAGATATTCAATGATGGAAGAGCAGGTCTGTGTTCCATGTGTGAATTTATTTATTCTCCTTGCTTTAACTGCTTTTCTGTGAGGTCATCGCACGGGGACTGGGTGAGCCCCTAGGAGTCAGGCAGATGGTTCTCCTGCACCACACCTCCTTCCCTCTGCAGGAGAGGCAGGAGACTAACCAGGCATCTGTGCCTGTGCAGGTTTCTCAGCCTCAGCATTAGAGACATTTGGAGCCACAGAGTTCTTTGTCATTGGTGACAGTCCCGTGCACTGTGACATGGTTAACAACATTCCTGACCTTTATCCCCTCAATCCCAGGAGCATATTCCCTGTCCCCAACTACAACTGGTTATGGTGACCAAAATGTCTTCAGATAGGGCCAAATGTCCCCTGGGGGTTTGCATGGCCGAGAATCACTTCTCTAAGTGACAAATGCAATCATGAATGCTCCGAGAGTCCAGAGTAGGGGTGTCTAGTGAAGGCTTCCACTTCAGGAAGCCATGCCAGTCAGGGCCCAGGAGGAAACCGGCGCCTTTGGTTTGAATAACCCTAGGCAAGTTCAGCAAAGGAAGTATTTGCAAGCATCGGCCAGGGTGGAGGGAGCTGCTCACACAGTACAGTGTTCCTGGCAATAAGAGCAGGGCTGTTCTGGGACTGCAGCAGGGCCGTTACTATAGCAGAAGGGGAGAGTCGCACTGACAGAGAATGCCAGACCTGGGAGGAGCTGCATCCCAGGGTTGGAGGTGATTCTGCTGGGAAAGACATACCTGAGCCCAATGCTTCTTTCTCATCCACTGCTGGGCTCCTCACTGGCCACCCCAACCCAAAGCCAAAGTAGCCCCTAGGAGAAGAGAGCAACGTGAAGCGGAGAGAGGAAGATGTCTCCGAGTTCAAAACTGCAGTCTCTACACAGCAGGCCTCCTTGAGAGGGGGACAGCCCATTGGAGCCCTGAAGGCTGGGTCGTGGTCATGCAGGGGAAAGGAAGTTGGAAGGATGGCAAGTGACTAACAGGTGTTACTCAGTTCTGTTCTGCCAAATTCCACTGTAAGAGTGATGTATATGTTTTCTAGTCAATCAGCTGGGACTCCACCCATCTGGATGGTGACAAAGACACCCTCAGTCATGTTTTAGAAGGCTGTCTTTCCTTGGTAGAACCAAAGAACACTTTTAAAATGGTCTCTGGCTTTCACCATTCAGTGGTAGATTCATTGCCTAAGAGCTCAAAACATGTTTGCTGAATGAGGGAACAAATGAAGGAGGGAAGAAGAGACAGAAGGAGAGCAGGCATGTGGATCTCACTGGCCTGAGGTCCAGCTCCTACTCACCCAGGCCCAGCAGCTGTCCTCATCAGGGTTTGCATGGGAAATGCACAGGTAGTCTCACACCGGTGCAGTCACCTCCACCACCACTTGCCTGGACCGTCCACCCTCCCCCAGCTTGTTTTGTGTCCACCCCTGTGAGCCTAGACTCTTTGTTTGCTTGTTTCCTTGAAACAAAAGTCTGGATAGTAATAATCTTCTGGGTGTCTAGAAACTGCCTTGGACCCCATGACATGAAAGTCATTAGCAACCCAGAGGCAGGAAGCTGAGCAATGAGACAGATAGAGCTGCCTGGCATCCCAGGGGGCAAGGAAGACCGCACACCTCCCATTCCGCCCATTCTGCCCAGCCTTCCACAGCTGGAGAGACGGCCCACCCTGCTTCTGTGCAGAGAGGGGCTGGACCCAAAAGTGAGCAAAGCCTTCGGCGAAACCAAGTGTGTTCCACACATGGAGGAATCCGAGGGACTATGATCAGATGGCCTCTGAAGGAGGAGCAAAAGCAAGGGCCCCAAAGAACTGGCAAAGTCATTAAATTTAATGAACTCTTTACCAAGGTTTTTTAAGGAGACATTCTGTGACCCAAGCACATTGAAGGAGACACACGATTGTCACCACTGGCCTATGCGAGGTTCTGATGGAATGGATAGTCTTCACCTGCCACTGAGACGGAAGCATCCAGGCTTTTGAAGACCCAAGTAGAGAGCTCTCAGCAGGCAGCGGCCAGGGCTGCAGGCCTGAATCGGGGCACTCACAGTTAGGTCTCAGTGTGACCTGCACCTGCAGCACACTGCTGCGGCACAGATCAGGAGCTGGGAAGCTATGTGTCATTATTTGTGATTACCTGGCCCTGTGTTGAGAGCTTGGTAGTGAAAATACCAGTACTAGGTGCATTCCCCTCCGCTACGGCAGTACCAGCTGCATGGGCGGCTGACTCGGGTCTTGCTGAACACTCCGGGCCTCTTCTCAAAAATCCACCTGCTGCCTCCTCTTGTCTGCCCAGTATCCTACCTCCTTCACCATCTTGTCGGTGTCCTTGTTAATTCCCCAAAGTTAATACCTAATTAATAACTCCTGTGATGCAAGAGTTCCTAGATGCACTGCAGCCCCCATTTACAATCTGCTGGTGATTGAAAAATTATGTTCAGTTCAGTAATAATTGATGGAAATGATCTCCTCTCTTCTATAGCTGATTTGCTTTGTAATTGTGATTTAATAATGTAAATATCACTTGTTTTCTTCTCAAGATGAATTGCCTTCTGATTGGATTGCTAGAGCCTTTCTGGGACTTCCTCATCTCTTTATCTCTGTATGAGACTGTAGGTATGATGTGCTCCTTATTGTGAACACACACACACACGCACACACACACACACACACACATGCACACACACACTTTGATGCAATGGCTGGAAGGAATGCATATAATTTTTTAAACAATCTATAATAGGAAATAAGAGCTACTAATATTTTCTAGAAGTACTCTAACTTGGCTCCTTCATATTCACCAGATAAAATAGGGGCCTCGTGTGCTTCAGTAACTAATCCAGTCATAGACAGAAAATCTGAGACAATCCACGAGTCCCGTCTGCAGTCTGCTGCATGATAAAGTTTAAAAAAATGCATCTGCATTTCCCTTGCTCTGTTGAATTTTTCTCTACCTTTATGCATGCATATCCGTGTGTCTCTCCATGTATGTGTGTTTAATGTGCAGGAAATATCATGGCCCTTTACATTCATTCCATGACTGACTATCAGGGTGAAGTATTCGATTGAAAAATACCCTGTAGAGTTGAGTATAACTACAGTAGGCTCAAGGCTGTGCTGCAGAAGCAGCTAAGCCTCTCCATCATGACCCATTCTCTTCAGAAGCTCCCTCCGTAAGTACCCCAATGCTCTGCAGAAGTCACCTGTCAGGGAACCAGGCTCAGAACCTGCTGGGTAGGGTTTAGAAAGCAGCATCCTTGCAAGCCATGCACTGTGGTCCAGGCCTCCTGCGGCCCAGGCTTGCTGTGTAGGACCCTAGTTACCCTTTTATTCCCCTTGGCTTTGTCCCTCAGACCAATATTGTCTTCCCAGAAAACAGAGGCTCTATGTCTCCCTAGGCAACAAAGCCAACCCAAAGCCAAATTGTAGTAACTGCACAGGACTCCATTTCTTCCAGGTAAGATGTACTAGTGTTGATAGAGGTCCCAGATGGGAGTGACCACTTAGTGCCAAAAGCCCCAGCAGTGTCAGGCAGGGAGCGTGGCCAGGCAGGGCCGGGTGGAGTGCAGAGCCCGGCCAGCCTGGCCCGGGCCTTCACAGGGCGTCTTGCTGTGCTCAGACTCAAGAACAGAGCCAGGCTCCATTTCCAGCACCAAAACAGGATTCACACCTTCATCCCCCAAGCCCCGACGCTGGGTCCTGCATGGGCGCTGGGTGCTGCTCAGGGTCTGAGACTCTGCTCAGGGCCTGAGGGGATGACCAGTGGCTGAGGGACCTAGAAAACGAGCTGGCCAGTCACCTCATTTGCAGAAGGGGCAGCTGAGGCTGGGGGAGGTGAAGCGGCCTGCCCAGGGGCCCTGCCTGGTGAGTGGCAGAGCACGGACCTTGGGCCTCTCCCTCTGCTTTTGCCTTCTCAGCTCTTGTTCTGACCTGGTGAGGCTGGAGTCAGGGGTGATGGTGGATGGGAGGAGACAGTGGGGTGAAGCCCTGGGTACTGGCTTCACTACCTCAGATGCCCCTTTCTTCCTCTCTCATTATCTGCTCTCCTGGTGGGGAGGATTAGCCAAGTGAGCCATGCAGCTATGAAGGGATATTTATAGAGATGACAGACGAGGCCAGAAAGCATAGAAAAGCATCATTTTCCTGCTTTTGAGCATAGCCTCAGACCCATGAAAATGAGCATCAAATCATATAAGTGGATGATTAGTTATACCTATAAGACGTTATCCCAACCTCCTCATTGAGAGGAGGGAAAGAGAGAGAAACTACTTGTCAAAATTTGCATGAATAGGAGTCTTAGAAAGGAAAAGGAAGAATTAATTTCCCCATTTACACAAGATATCACCCTGAGAAACACAGTCCTTCATAACTGTCAAAACCTCTCTTTCCTACCCATTGCAAGCGGCTAAAGCAGAGTGACCGACACAGGTACCTCGGGATTGGCGCCTCTCTTCTGATGCCTGCATTGTCCAGACCCTGGGTAAGAAGGACAAGGACACTCAGGTCACTTGCATGGCACCAGGCCTGACTGCAGGACTTTTGTTCCCTGATGGGGTGGGGAGCCTTAACTTCTAGGCTGGAACTCTGCTTTTCACCCTGTGATCATCAGATTTCTACAGTTTAAGGGACTGTTTGAGATTCCCAGTCATGGACTATATTGCTGCATTACAAAAGGTTATAAAAGGTTGGATGTGATAGTGACCTTAGAGGTCATCGGATGAGCTTTTTATATTTGTTAGAAAAATGTGCTGAGGCTTAGACTGCTAAAAAATCCTTATTCCAAATCACAGAGCAAATTAGTGACACAGCTGAGATTATATCCCAGCTCTCCTGGTCTCTAATTCAGTGGTTTTTCCCTTTTCTCTCACTAGTGAGTGAAAAGTGACAAGGCCAGGAGAGGTCAGGAAGGTAGGTGTCTGTGGAGGGAGCCAGGCTCACTCAGATTTCAGGTGAGATGCAAGAGACACAGAACTGCCTAGAGTAGCCAAGATACAGATGAGAAGAGCCCTTGGGAGAAAGTCTCCAGTGAGACCCCAGGAGGGAGTCCTCCCCTGCACCCTGGAGCCCCAGCCTTTACCGCTCAGCTGGTGTCACAGCTGCGTGTGCGAGCTCGCCATCTCTGCAGTGCTGGAGCGCAGACCTTTGCCTCTGTCAAGTGTGCAAAATGTCCTCAGTTGTTGTCTGTGTGTCACTAGGGCTGGGTCAGTGGGTATTTCATGTGGAATATTCAAAAATATTAATGAGTGCTGATAATTAACACCAGTGTCACGGGGCTGTTGTTTTGGGATGCAATAGAGGGACAAGATAAAACATAACAGCAAAAAAGTCAAAGACAAATAAAAGAGGAAGCGAGGGGAGGGAACCAACATCCAGGCCTTGCCTTCAGAAACTGTGCGAGGCTCTTCGGAGGTGCGCATTTCCCCAGCAGCTGCGAAGCCTCCCGGCTCTTTGAACATGTGAGGCTACAGGAACCATTTCAGAAAGATGCAGGCCTGGTACCTGCTGTGCAGGGCTGTGGGCCAGGTCACTCACGCCCCAGCCGGGTTTCGCTCTGCATCAGCACTGGGCCCCTCTGGGGGGCTGAGGCTCCCATCCTCTGCTGTCATCTGGGCCCCTAGGGAGGAGTGTAGCAGGCTAGTCACCAGTTCCCAGAGAGCAGGATCCTTCTTCCACTCTGGCTGCCTGGAGGGGCAGCTGGGTGTGCACTTGGGTGCAGGCAGCAGCAGAGCCCCGTGCAAGGTGGCAGAGCTTCCGATGGGCCGCGAGGGAAGCGGCCTCTGGCCCTTCAGTCAGTCTGGTTCTACACTTCGCAAAGGGAAAGGTGAACAACAAGTGTGCTGGGAGAACACATGTGAATGAGACTGTCCCAGGCTATCCCGTCACCTTGATAAAAACGGAAGCAGGCAGGCTCCATGACACAGGCTTGAAATCCCAGCACTCTGTGAGGCTGAAGCTGGGAGATGAGCAGTTCAAGTGCAGCCTGCACCACTCAGCCTCTCAGAGGAACCCTGTCTCAAAACGAGAGGAGAGGAGAGGAGAGGAGAGGAGAGGAGAGGAGAG